>CM024552.2:8085000-9285000 GCA_014182405.2 Eucalyptus sideroxylon | reverse complement strand
GTTATGATATTCAAATGATTGTTTTTAGAAATCATGACACTCAAGTAGTAAAAAAAAAAAAAAGCTATAGCATTTAAATAAGCGCCATATGAAAATTATGACATTCGTGGTATTTTTATTCCGCTAAACTTATAGTCAATTATCCTTTCAAGGGATGCTTTTTTGAAAGCAAACACAAATGAGTTCCGAAAGATCTCATAAGATAGACATGTTGTCTTGACAATAAAATGGGTTTCTTTGTATTGGAATTAACTTGACTAGAAATAGGTTTTTCGTAATCCCCATACTACCTATTTAACCCGCCCAGCATTTGTTTCATTAATTCAACCACATTTCGTTGGAAAACTTTCCAGCATACGAATATTGCAAGTTAATATATATTGATAAGTGAACTCCAATTAGAGCAGTTTATATCTTTATAAAAGCTTGTAACTTCTAACATGACCATTATATTCGGAAATAAACGCTGTTAAAACTGTCATAAAACATGGGGTGTTTCCGAGGACAGAGGAAACATCGGGACACGTGTGAAGTCCCTCTGCAATGCATTGTTCCACCGGCATGTTTGCTGTTCAGTCGGCGACAGCAACGCACAAAGACGCGGCAGAATTCGGTGCTGGAACGTGCGTTATCCACAAAGTGAACGGGCCCGCGGTCCACAAAACTCTGGTTTGCCCTCAACTCTCCTCCATTAGCATCTGCTGCATGTTGCGTGGTGGCAGTAGCAATGGAAATGGGTCAAGGCCAGGAAGTGAAGACCCGAAATGATCCCCAAGTCGAAAATTCAGGTTCTATACTCGCTTTGTCTCTTTTTTACTGTGAATCAACACGACATATGAGAAGAAGATTTGCCAGCATATTTCCCACAGAATGGGGTAACTAAAACCCCGTATAGATACCGAAAATAAGTAATCAAAAGAATCAAATTCTCAAACTCACCCATGAACTTTGAAATCCATGCACTACATACAATTGCATCCAGATTATGCATCAATTAGATTTTGAACTCGTATGTATGTGCTTTGACGATGACAAATGTAAGAAATTTAGTGATCTTAATTTTATATAAAGAATTTTGAATACTTAGTCTTGAATGGAAATCACGTACCTACCGATCAATACAAGATGAAGCCGTGAATCTCAGACTAAGTCTTGCTCTCCTTCTTTGTACTTAGATGGTGATAAATAACCCGTCTATCACACATCATTGTTGAAATACTGACTTATACTAATTATCCAACCACATCATTACTATAACAAAATGTGCTACACCTGATATAAGGCCCAATTCTCTTAAAAAGGACAAATTTTCAGTTTATATCCAAATCTGGTCTGAACATTTTATTTTTTTTTATCTCATAAAGAATCACCAAATCTCACTCCATGCCCAAATCCGGCCCCATTATTTATCCGATCCAATATTGCCGTTAAAGTCTTATGTGTCACATCCACGCATATATTTCTCTCTTTCTCCATTGATGACGTGGAATTTCGGCTCAACTAAATAATTTCTTCTAAAATATCTTTTTTTTTTCTATCTTCTTATTTTGAAGGGGGGTGCCTGAGTTCGAAACAAAAAGCAGCCCACACCAATGCAAAGAGTTACTGCAAACAATGCCACATCAATGGAAATGGCTTTCCAGTCAAAAAAAAAAAAAAAAAAAAGGAAGTAGCTTGACCAGCAAAACGTCTTTGATGCAGGCCAGTTACCAAACGAGAGGTCCCAGCTCCTCCTCCTCGTCACCGTTCATCGTCTTCTTCGCAAGGACTCACTCGGGCACAGCTTTACCACCTCTCACCCATCGCCATCTAAACATCCGCCTCCGCGCCCCGACCTCTGACAACCCCTCCGCGACGGTTGGCTGTCGTCGAAATCATCTTCGGCGAGCTAGGCCAAAACGCCTGTTTTCTGTTCCGGTTTTTCAAGCTTCGAGAAGCCGTTTTCATCAGCCACCATCTTTGCTCAGCCATCCTCGAAGCTTTGTAGATCTACTCCGTGGCCGGACGATGACGAAAAGAGCCCAAGCTTTCCCTAAAACCACCGTGGCAAGAGGGCGCAGATCGTTTCCTTCACTCTGAGCCCTACGGTTGACCTTCGTTGATGGAGTTCGCCACTCGCGATTGAGGTGCGCAACCTGACATTTGAGGTCATGCGACTCAGTTCTGAGGTTGCGCGACTCAGATTTTAGCTCAAGCACCTTCATCCATGGAGGTTGCAAGGAAAAACGAAGGAGAAAAGAAAATAAGATATATATTTTTATAAATATTTACTTCTGCTGAAATTCCACATCATCTATGGAGAAAGAGGGAAATGTATGCATGGAATTTACACATCAGACTTTAAAAGCAATATAAATAACGGGCTGGATTTGGATATAGAGTGAAAGTCAATGATTTTTTATGAGGCAAAAAAATGTTTGGGCCAAAATTGGATACAGAGTGAAAGTTTGTGTTTTTTTAGGAGAATTAGGCTCCCAATATAATATGATAATGTAATTGTATTTGAGCAATGTAGCATTCTCACATATTTTATAAACTTTGTAATGACTTTTGGCAAACTAAAATGCAATAATGCTAGCCTACATTTTATAAAAACTTCTAATAAATTAAGGCTCAAAATTACAATCTTCCTGTTCATTTTAGACTGTGGTGTTTTAGACAAATGGCTTGATACTTTCTAATGTTTTAATAGAATTGGCTATAACATAATCATTACTAGCTTAAGAAAAAAACTCAAAATTTCGACTTTTTAATACCGAAAGAAAACTTCTGACCAAGAGAAAAAATACCAAAAGAAAAGAGGTCTCTCGTTCAGGATTGAAGAACACTAAAAGTGCATAGGAAAGAAGGAATTGACAATTGCCTCTTGACCGAGCAAAACACTAACTTTTTAACATTCTTCCAAAGCCATAACATGACCATCTCAACCTATCATGGTCACCACGTGGCCGATCATGTCAGTGAGATTTACAATAGTTTGCTAAGGAAAATCAACAATGATTATGATTATGGGTGATTAGTTTCAGGACAGGTTGATTCTCCCTTGAGACCGAGAACTCGATTGGGCATGGTCAGTTTCCCATTTGTGGAATCAGAAATTGGCCTATCCTGTTTTGAAACCGCACTAACCGATCGGGGCTGATTCTTGGGATAATCCCAAAACCAGTGATTTTTTTTTTTCATTTTTTCCTTCTATTCCTTACAATCTAGGTATTGCTAAGTGCAGATGCGCAAACAAGTTATATGACTCTTGAACAGATTGCTATTTCCTACTCCGAGTCATCTTTCTCTTTTGGCCTTTTTTTCTGTTTGTTGGTGGTAATGATGGGAGGAAGCAAAGATTCAAATCATAAGGGGTCGATGTTGGCTCTCTGCTTTATAGCGTAATAGAAACTGAGGACTGATGGCACATCATGTGGGTTTCACATCTCAGCTCGGGTGTTCAGCAAGGTTATATGCAGATGCATATAGCAACGAACCATTGGTGGGTGTAATTATAATGGTGGATGAGTGGCTACTTCCCCTTCCACATTACACCTGCCCACAAATTATTGTAACGAAGGTGGCAACAGCAACACATGCAAATAGAGAAAAAAGCTGAAGTCAATTCTTATTCCTCGACTAATATTAGAACCAGATCGGTCACCTTAATGCTTTTACCTCACCCTCTTCCTTTTTTCGCACTGCAAAAGTGAGTCTCGCGCGGTGTACTTGCACCTGCAAAGTCAACTGTGTTAGCTTCAGATTGCCTAAACGCGGTGGATTTTATATTGGGCCGGGCTGAGCCCACATGGGCTGTTCAATCCATCGTTAAAGACTGCAAAGATCTATTGGGCCAGCTCAAGGGCATGATTCTCTGTTTTGAGCTGAGCATATACAATCAAGCAGCCAACTAGGTCGCAAAGCCCACCTAGCCGATTCCCTCCCGAAGAACTGGATTACCAATCCCCTAATTTGCTGATGTTGATTTTATGTTCAGACATCAAAACCTTATGTTTTTCTACAATGCCGAGTTAGTAATGAAATATCATTAATTCTGACAAAAAAAAAAAAAAAAAGTGAGTCTCAAGCATATAGTCACGTAACATCTCAAGCCTGGAGAAATAGTGTTGGTCTAGTCTTTTACATGGAATCAGGAATAGGATTGGTTCCCATGAAAACCTCTCAGAACTAGCCGGTTTGGTCCAGTCCGATTCAATTTGGTTCCTGGGTTGAACCGGACGAATACACACTCCTAGTCATGATACTAGTTCACTCTACATTACTATAAATTAAAGTATTTAGGACATAATTAATATAACCACAAAGCCTAAATCTAGTTAACGCAATTCTTTACCCAGAACTCCATGCGAATCACATGTAAATCATTCACTTCTTTTGTCATCATTAGGGAAAGCACATGATATAGTTCAAAACTATGAAGCTTAGACACATCAATAGCACGCTCGGAATTACCTCAAAATTGAAAAACTCAAAAAAATCAAGCTAGATTAGAGAACATGTGATGACAAAAAAAAACTTAGCATTAGAAAATGATGCCTACACAAGATTATGCTGTAAATTATCTTAAACATCTGATAAGCAAGATAAAGCATGAAATGGACTTTGATCACAGCTGCAGTCCTCAGTAAACACATGAACATTTGGGCAAAAACGATCTGCTCATGCACTATGCTTCCTTTCTCGGGTCCCTTGATGAAATTCTGCGTTTGGAAAAGCAATAAAAGGCACATGCATTATCAGTCAGAGTGGACTGAATCATTTAAAACACTATGGAATGCTAAAACATCCTCTGACCATAAATTAGAATGCTTATCATCACAAATAACATTCACAGAGATCTCTACACTTAAAGGACTATCTACAAACGCTACGATTATAAAATGTTTTTACATCATGAGACAAAATAATTAACATCAACCATTGCTGTCATCACACACAAACAAGAGAGAATCTTATGATGCGAGTATCTAAATGTAACATTCATATTTGCACTTTACATGAATACAAAGAGTCGCAAAACTATAGTTCAAAAGTCATTTTGCGATGAATTCACCTCAAGGATGGGAACTATCTGGATTGCAAATTTGATTTAGGTTGAAGAGATTAACTATCGGGAATAAGAACAATGAACAATATAATCAGAATAAACCAAGAATCAGGAATGAAGAGTAAGGATGTCATCTAACTTCTCTTGAAGACCTTTTCTAGTGTCCTCGTTGTAATTAATTTCCTATTATAAAAGGAAATCTATAGCGATAGGTATACTCAATCTTAGCATGAGTTTCATATCACTACAAGAAAAATTGCAACAGTGCATTAATCTGTGCCATTTTAATGTTAACAGGCTATGACAGAGAAAGTTCAAACCATGCAGACCACCTGCTACAAGCACGAGTAAATGATGATCATTTAATATGTAGCAGAGGTGCATCATAATACTATACATGGTGTACATGATATTCATCAAAGGTAAGGATTCAATTGTTCAAAAGTCTTACCTAGTTGTGCAAAGGTATAAGAGGAGTCGACAGGAAGAATCAATGCATGCAGATCGAACGAGAAGCCTGATGATTAAACCTTGAACTGTCAGGCTTTGGAGCTGAACATCAAATAGAAGTGTTCAGCATATCTATAAAATACTTGAACAAATCATAGATTCCACAACGTCATTAGGAGTAAATGAATGGAAAAGGAGGGGAAGAAAGGCGAAGAGAAATGATATTGATGTAACATGTTTCTACAAAACAAAGAAGAACCATGAAACCAAATTGATTTTATCATTGCAAAGACAAATTATTTCAAGGCCATTTTTTTCTGCATGTAATTTGTTTCCAAAGTGTACTAATTATTTAAGAGGCATGAAAAGGTTATGGTCTGTCAGTCCCTTAAAATATTTGCAACTGAAGAGCCCAAATTGGAGAATTGTTGGACTAATAACCATATATGTTAATTAATTCAAGAAAGGGATCAAGGAAGAAGATATTTCTCTCAAACCAGTCTAACTAGGGGATTATCAAATATTAAGATACTGCACTTCGTCTTTTTTCTTAACCAAGGACGTGCCATTATATTTCTCAAATGGCAATCTGGCTAAGAGTACCTAGTCTAGAGGAAAGCTTCAGAGGATTAACAGGGCATCTGAAAACTGGCAAAAGTAAAAAGACTGGGAATCCAAAATTCTTTTTTTTTTTGGTTTACTAGGCAAATTCTACACCTATTTATAGCAACCATTTTATGGCTGAACTCCGCTCCACTCAAGCAACTATACTTTAGTGTCAGTCTGGATAAGTGTATCCACCATCTCAGGATAAGCACCTTATCCTTGATGGAGAAAACCTCTAAATGGGTTTTAATCCAACCAATGGCCCGCTAGTTCTAAGGTTGCAATTTCTTTTCAAAACATTCAATTGGGCCAGCTGTATTTACCTGGGATGTGCAGATAATTCTCCAGAGTAAGGATACAACGACATTTTTTATTGCAGCAAACGATTTAGATATGGACAAGATGCACATCACTGAAAGCCAGCAAGATCTACAATCACTGAAAGCCACAGCTACAATCCTTTCTCTAGCTAGTTGGGAGAATTGATCGAAAGGTAGAATTAGAAAGAGACTTCCTGAATTCTTCTTAAACAATATGGAAATGGATGAGTGCTAGGAAGACCATTGTATAAGATTTTATAACAGAACCTTTTCCGAGAGGGTCTTTCAGGGAGATATAGCTAGCAGGCACAATGCTCTACTTCATTGATTGATAACGTAAACTTTGGTTCAAAAAATAGAACTGCTCTATTATGCTCTTTAAAGCCTCTTAATTTGTGTACTTAACTACAGGTTCATTGAAAAAGAACTATAATTTTCCCTAGGTTTATCTGATGTAAATAGGTGCTAACTGTAGAATATTATAAAATTCTTTCGAATAGACAGTTCAACTGGTGGTTGATCGCTGTTCATACCATCAGGGTTTCCTCATTCATTAAAATTTTGCATAAGAGATATTGTTTCTTACACCATTATACCTCCAACATTTGAAACCCTTTGATCCAGAATTCCCATTATGGCAAGATAAAGAAGAAAAAAGTTGGAAACATTCATATATCAAGCAGACACTTGAAACCTAATGATTCTGTGGAAACCAGCCAATATTTCAATGATTTTGCATTTTTTTTGCCTAGCTCATCAGCTTGAAACCCGAGACAAATTCCATTCGCAAGACATGTTCAAATATCATGCTAGAGATAATATAGCAGACTAATTGACAAAGCAATTTGCAAAAGAAGTTATTATTTAAACAAAAACAAGTTCGCCAGTGGGAGAATGTGTTTAGCTAGGAATTTTACGTATCGGTCTTGAGAATATCAATTCTAAGAAATGTATGTACTCCAGATAATAGGTTTTCACGCAAGCAAATCATCTATGAATTGTACCATTTGATTAACTTGACAGTAACTAGGCATTGACCTTGGCAAAATATTTGCATCAAATATAAAAGAGTGGGTGTTTGGGGTAACTATGGCTTAAAATTTTTAACTTTCATGATGCCTTTGGGTTGTTCTATATTTTCTCTTCAACATGGATCCTAATGTCCTTGGAGAACAAACAACATGCTGTAAACTGGGTGATACTTAGAGGCTTTTGATTTGGATGGGCAACTTCTCTTCAGAGTAATCTTGCAACAGTGATCTGATTGAGAGAAGATTTGTGGATGGCTTGTGTACTAGTACTGGCTAGGGGGCGTTTCAATCAGTTACATCTTCCAAACATCACACAGGAACCATGCTCACTGTTATAACAGTCTCGTTCTATCATGAAACTATGCAGTACATTGGGCTAGTTTTTGAGCTCCAAAGAGAGGAAATTGAGCAAGGTCCTCTATCTGCGAGATGAGTCTCCTTGCTTGATGTTGTATTCAGAAAGGTAATGAGCCAGGTCATGTTTCCCACAATAGTTTTGACTCATAATCAGATTATTAACAGCAGCATATCTATGTATTTCATGCTCTAAAAGTCAGAGTTTTCATGGTTTTTTTTTTCCCACTGAACTTTTTTGTTTAGATGCATCCCTTGGTACGTCTCATGCTTCTTACCCCATGTACTTGAGCTTCCTCTTTCAAAACTAATACTTCAACAGAGAGATCATCTCGTAATCTAGATTAGATACTTCATATCACATTCAAACAGATCCTATTTCACTACGTTTTAAGTTTATGTCAACAAAGTCTGAATAAAAAATTGATGAGTTTTGCACAAGCTTAGAAAACATGAAATGTTAGATAATAAATCTTCCTCAAAACACAAGCCATACACCACAATTTAGCGAGCACTTGCCCTCATGTATGCAAGAAGTTCAAGTACATTGCCCATGGCATATCAGAAAGCATAATTTGCTCATAGTCACAAAATCATATTTATTTGAAGAAACTATATTTCCTGATCTAGTCTCGATAACATTAAGACATCATAGAATCTCACTGCACTGAAAACAAGCGAGGAAGAAGAGATGAAGAAACAGGGGACAAAGGGACAAGGAAAGAACAAACTAATGTCAGTTGTAGCACTTCCCAGAACTGTAAACTTTTCAGTGGAAATTAACAAAAAGGAAAATGTTTAACCAATCATAAAGACTTTAAGAAAAAGGAAATAAAGCGAGGATAGAAAGAATTGATATAAACTCGACTTCTTGAGGCTTCAGAAACTCCGAGAGGTTATGTGTTGCAATATTCAAGGTGCAACAGCAAATAGAATCACTACGAAACCGCATCCATCAGTAATCAACATAAGGAATCATAAAACTCCAGTAAGCTTGAGTTGTCAATTATCATATGTCACAATTTCAAAGTGGAGCTCGGCAAATACAAAATCAGCAACGAAAGCAAGTTCAGAAACTGACCTAATGCATGCCTCAGAGGTACTTGAATGCAACATCAGCATCGAGTCGCAGCCTCCAATTTTATCATTTGCATGGCCATAATATACTTCTTTATACCTAAAAGTGGCTAAGAGTCATCTAATCATTTATGAACAAACAAATTTTAGGAAAGTTTAGTTCTATTTTAGTATGATCAACAGACATACCAATGATTGATAATGCTGCTGCATACATTATGCACGGTTCCCATGTCACATAAAGGGAGCATGCTAAAAACATTTCTGCAACTTCTGCTGCCTAAAATCCTGTGCTCTGCCACTGTTCAAGAAGAACATGAAGAGTGTCCATCTCTGCAAGTCTTGTTGCCTAAGAAAGCGCAAGCAGAAATATAAAGAAAGCATATCAAACTTAGGACCTTTGCAGGAGAAAAAGTTGCTCTTCATGTAGTTTCATCATAAATCTAGGAATGCATTTCATGAGAAATGTTTTCTTTGAAAAGTTATCTGATTGAGTATATAAAAGATTGATCAAGGCATATATTAGATTATATCAACAAGTTTTTGATCGATTGAAGTTGCTGAGGATCTCAAATGAAAAGGAGGCTTCTTATTGGATTGTCCACCTCCACCTTTTCTAACAGTATTTTTTATATACCCCTAAAGCAAGGTGCCTTTTTTTTTTTCATTATGCTCTAAAAGGTAATAAAAGGGCCAAATATTTTTCGTATCAACTATTCATTACTGTCCACAAAATCATTTATAGTAGTGTATTGTCACCATATAACTATAAATGATCACAGGAATAGACTATTAGACAAGAAATTATCTCTACCAGAAATCGGGCTTAAACTATTTGTGTAGATGTGGCCGTTGTGTGAAAAAATTGTGCCCAAGAAGCAGGTTCTTACATCATAATGGGCAATAATTTCACAATTCATTTTTATACAAAATAAGTTGACCAGTCTAGCTAACGTAACTTCACAAAAGCTGATGAAGACCATAATATGGTTCTAGACAGAGCACGATGGTAAATGAAATACATATAACATTGTGCATAATAAAGCCAGATTATTGGTAGTGTTAGCCATAGTCATATTTTATGAAAGAATAATGGGAAAAAAAACCATTTGACAGCCTTATAATGCATCGAAAATTCTTTTATCATCTATTAGAGAAATGATCATGGTAGAAACATAAAAAGATAAAAAAATAACTACGAGTGGATTATTCGAGGGTATTAATTCAGAATAATAACAAAGTGCTGTTGGCCAAATTTAAACAAGTGGGTGGAGACGCAGCGATAAACTATAAGATTCGCATCTCATTAGTCTGGTTTCTTCCTGCCACAATGACGTGCCTATCCTCAACAATCACATAGCTATTCAATCAAAGAGTACAATCTGAAACCATTCACTAATTAAGACTCAACTACTAATCATCTCAATTAGAAAATAAAGATATATATCTGAAATGCACGTGGCTACTAAATATCAGTTTTTTACCCAACTGAAACTTCAAGGCTGTCCAGAGCAAACTTTGCCTTATACAAGAAAGACACATAGGGCCTTGTTACTTGTTTCAAGAAAAAGATATGAGGATAAGAGTCAGTGGTTCTCTCATGCATGCATGCATGCATTTAGCAACTCAAGAGGAAATCAGCATTAAGTTGCCAGCAGTAGAAATATTTCAGTATCAATATGCAGCTACTAATGGAATGAATGCATATCTCAAAGCTATATGATCAAAATCTTGCAGATCTTGTAAAGTATACTGATCGCAAACTTCTGAGAAATGATTATCAACCCATACTCACCCTGTAATTCATCTGCCAATCTCATCTAACTGCCAATTTGATATGGCTCTAACAACACTGAAGCAAAAACAGCAATGACTTTGAGAAACTAAATGTTACTTATTCCAGTGTGTCCGATCATTGGTACCCCAAAAGCTTATTTTTCATTAATCAGGTTCCACTCAAACATTCAAGAAGCTTCCAGGACTTCTAGGTCATTCTCATTCATAAACGCTATGACACAAAAGGATGAAGACAGAATCCTAATTTTTGTAAATGCCTCACAAATCAGAATTGACAATCAGCTTCTTGTGATTTTGTCTCCATTCTACTAAATAACTTATCTAAACTATGTTTCTCGTATTTTTCACATAGTCCACAGGGTGAAAGAAATTAGCCTCTGACCAGTTATCCATGGGCAAAACCAATGCTCTAACAACACTGAAGCAAAAACAGCAATGACTTTGAGAAACTAAATGTTACTTATTCCAGTGTTCCACTCAAACATTCAAGAAGCTTCCAGGACTTCCAGGTCATTCTCATTCATAAATGCTATGACATAAAATGATGAAAACAGAATCCTAATTTATTGCAAAGGCCTTGCAAATCAGAATTGACAATCAGCTTCTTGTGCTTTTGTCTCCATTCTACTAAATAACTTATCTAAACTCTGTTTCTTGTGATTTTATTTTTCACATAGTCCACGGGTGAAAGAAATTGGCCACCTGCCCAGTTATCCATTGGCACAAACCAATGTTCATATTACTTCTCATGCTCCATGAAAATTAGGTAAAAGGATCGACTATCAAGTGACCTCTTGTAGTGGCTTACCATCTCTCTGCATCTTCTTCATTTCTCCATTGTTTTAACTCTTCAAGTGCCTTGTAGAACTTAGCAACAGATTCTTGTACCAGTGATCAAAGTTCCTCAAAATTCAATCATCCTGGCAAACCTATCACTGACTGCACATCTTCATGACAGGTACATACTACATTTCCTACACACCTCAAAAGCAGCCATCTCTCTCTCTCTCTCCAGTGTGGCTGGTTGTCCGCTTCAATGCCTGGTTTCACATAAGGGAATTCCCAACCTATATAGCACCCGGATTGGCTCAGTTCTTTGCCCGAAAAGGGGACTGAACCAACCCATGTAGGCCCTACTTCCTGTTGTTTCACTTTCCCTCGCTTGTTTTTCCTTTGAATCTAGATTTCACCTACTTCTACCAATAAATTGCCACCTATGAAAACAAGTAAAGAGAAGTTATACCTTCCGGAGAGTGTCGCTAATTTTGCAGCATGTAACTTTGATTGCCAATGGAATTCACTACCAAGCATCCACAGACTAAACTTACGGACTACTTAGTGAACGTATCTCGCACAAATTCAACGACACATTCTTCAAGTTCCCGCGCAACTGTAGCACCATACGAGTTGAATTCAAAATTCATCTCAAGTATTACATTTCGGATGTGCCGGGCGTTTCCTTGATCTATAGCAAGCCGCATGATGCCCAGAACCTCGGCAGAGAATCGTTCACTCGAAGCTATGTCATCAGTTTCCATGGCTTTGGTCAGCAGTTGTAGTCCGTCACCTCAAATCGCCCATCTCCATCGCCGTTGGCTCGCTAGGGACTGTTTCAGGAAGTCCTTCTTCTGTCCGCCGCCTCTGTCGGCAGGTGGCTATCTTACATTCGTCAGAGCTTGCTGGTTCGGATGGAAGATGAGCAACCGTGATGCTGAAAGTTGCGTCGATGGAGTTCTAAGTTTGCCTATGGCGGAGGAAAGAGGATTTAGCAACACAAAATAAAGATATATTGTTTAGTTATAATACCCAAAGAAGAAAGGTGGAGAGAGAAAAACTAAAAACAAAGAAAAGAGATAAAGACAAGGCAGAATTACAGAATTTTATTTAAAAGTTTTTTTCGAGAAAAGAGAACGAGAAGGAGCAAGAAGAAACAAGGCATTGTAATCAAGGTCAGCTGAGTTCACTCACCTACAAATTGCTTCCTTTGCAAGTTTCCATCTTTGCAACTACAAATGCAGCCAGCCAACACTACCATTCTCGTCTCCATCGGTCGAATTGGAAGCGAACGTAATCTTGATTCACTTGCCTTGAGGGAGAATAAACTCATATTTTCTCTTTGATCCTATTTGATTATGCTCCTCTGAACTCTCTTGACAATCTTCAAAGTTTTTTAGTAGATCTACTATCTCCGTGCACATGTGAACGCTCTTGCAATTCTTTTAGTAAATCTGTTTTGATTGGTCTTTTTGTACATATGTAAACTCTTGATTTCTAGATCTGTTGAGTCATGACCAACCTCGCAGAGTAAAGCTGGATCTATTAGCTGATTTTCTTGTAGCACAACCTTTAAATCATCGTCTATTCACTTGCATATTATTCGGAATCCCCAATTTTTCACGTTTGTAGTCGATACTACAAGGTTAAATTGTACATAGCTCCCATCAATTTGACCAAAATCAACTTCTCCCCATAGATCATACGGTGTGAAATACTGAAGCCAATTATTCGAATTCATTGTTGAGCAGGCCCATCCTTCTTTGCAATCCCGCATTTCCCCATTAACATATGGTATAATCTCAAATGTGGGATCCTTGCACCATTCAATACAATCGACAACGAAACAGAGAGCAAATCCAAGAAACTTATTATACAAATCCCTTGAAGCCATGAAAGATACGAAACCTCTTCAACTGGGAGGAACCACTTTGGAATCTCTCCTCCATAGAGAAAATTGTTGAAGTCAGGAGGTATCTGTTATAAAGTGAGGCCGTTAAAAGGCATCCAAGTTTGTGTTAGTACCAAATATAAAATTCAATTTGAGTTTAGTTAGAAATCCTAATGAATCTGACTTCGAAGTAATAAAATAATAGAGATGCAATGATCCTTGCTTGCATTAATATACAAGTCTTGTGATAGAAATCATTCTCATAAAAGTACAGTAACCTCTTGCATTCCATGCATATAAGTGCAGAATCGCTTTATATTTTTTTGAGCCTCCCATCTTGTATTTTCTACTATGGCAATAAACAAGCGCACAGTTTAGATGCGTGAGAGAGAGAGAATCTAACCTGGTGGGGGGAATATCAGCCATGGGAAGGCCCCTGCGGACAAGATGATGAATAAAAGTTGAATGTCCATCGCTTTTAAGAGATTCGCAATTGTCTGCCAAAAAATACCTCAAATATGGTGGAAGCTCAGGAATCTCTTGTAACTGATGACAATTGTTAACATTTAATAGGGACAAACGATGACGCTTACTGATGGATGTAGGAAGTCTAGTAATATTGTTCCTCGACAATACTAATTCTTCCAATAAAGGACAATAGGAAAGATTCTCAAGAAAGTCTACTTTGGACAGATTACATCCCATAAGGTTTAAATAAGTTAAATTTAAAAGTCCGGACTTCATGGGCGAATCAGCTAAATCCTCGTACTTTGGAAACCCAATTAAATTTGTGCAATCCTCAAGTTCCAAGGAATCAAGGTTCTGTAACTTGTAAATGCTAGACGGGAAACTTATTAGATTCCGGCAATTCCTTAAATACATTCCCTCCAAAGAGACAAGATTTTCTAATGGTGTAGGAAGTCCTTTAATAGCTGTACTTTCTAAATGAAGCTTTTTCAGGCCTTCAAGTTTATGTGGAATTTCAGGGAAACTTTCAAATTTTGTGCAATATTCAAGGTGGAGAGCTCGGAGGTTTTTCGATTTGAGCACATTTGGAAAATACTAAGTTCAGAGCACTCCATTAAATTCAACACTTGTAACTTGTCATGATATGCGACGGACTCGTGGGCCTCTACCAAGCTTTTGCAACTATGGAGATCCAATTCTTCAAGATTTGGAGTACATGAAAGGTCGGGCATATGAACCAATGACTTGCAGTTACTGAAATTAATGTACTTCAAATTTTGGAAGCCCTGCATACAATGAATGTAACTTTGATGAATATTCTAAAAGGGAAAAAAGGGGTGTTGTATGATGATGTTACTTCCTTACATTTAAACTGTGGAATTCCCATTTGAGAATAGGTTGTTACTAAAGCATATTTGGTATTGATCTTGCAAGAAATTATTATATTTTTTATTGTCAATCGTAAATGTTGAGCAATTTGTTTATTTAATGGAAATGTGAACTGCTACGGAGTCCACAATAGGCCTATGTAAGTTGTACATTAACGGGGGAGTCAAACTTGTGAAATGATGGTAACTTGATATTGGATGTCGTTCACATTGTCCATGGTTTTGAATATTGATGATTACTAACATCATAATTTATTTGTGGGGTTTAGTTTAATTGAGGGCTTTGAAATTAGCTACACAACAAATCGGGAAGATTGGGTTTCTAAAGGATATGTCATAATTACATATCCTTGACTATCATATAATCTACATTGACCTGGTGTTTATGTCATAATTACATATGGTCAGGGTACATCACTCTTCATGGGGATGGAAACAAGAAGATTCGTGATAATTACATATCCTTGATTATCATATAATCTAGATTGACCTGGTGTTTATGTCATAATTACATATGGTCAGGCTACATCACTCTTCATGGGGATGGAAACAAGAAGATTCGATAGATCAGACAACTTGCAACCTACTATTCAGGTTTTTGAGTAAATTTCCTAACCTACTTTAAACTAATTCTGTGCGAATTACTTACTGAATCGACAAAAAAAAACTAGGCACTTAGAACCTTTACTGCTATATATATATATATATATATAGTTAAAATTGTCTAATTTAAATTTTGTATAATTTAAATTTTGATATTATTGTAAATAAACACACAATACAAAAAGTTCACAAATAAAATTATATTAACAATTATTATAAAGATTAGAATGAATACCATTAGAAATCCCAAATTAGTGTACAAATTTACCAAATTAATTTTGGTCTTACAAAAATTGTATATTGGTATTACTGTGGCGGATGGCCCTCACCAGCCATGGCCTGTGGCCGATGGCTAGCCACCGACAAAAAGAAAAAGGGAAAGTAAATGGAAATGAAAAAAAAATTGTTAAATTTTTTTAAAAGTGTCCACTTGGATAACAATCATATCATGTAGGACAACCAAAGTTCACGTTAGCAATTTCCATCATAAATCAGCTAGATGGACTAAATTGATATAAATGTGAAAATGTTTATAACTAAATTGGTCTAATTATAAAGTTTAAACTCAATTAGTACCAATGCAATAGGTTTATGACTTTTTTTTCGTACTTTTCCCCACATTATTGGAAAGTTCCTAATAAATACTTTATTATGTCCAATTAGAATTACTACTCATCAAGAATTGCTAAGCAATTAAAAATACCTTGTTTTACATAATGGTGCATTCATATTTTCGGCCAAGCTAATTTTATTGATACTTGGCAAATCCCACCGTTTAGATTTGTGTATTGAGTAAGGCTCCACCACTTGATCACTGCACGGCCTACCACTCAACCAGCTACTCCTTGAGTGTATTTATTTCCATGTACATGTCAACGGGTAGCTTCGTCACATTTTTGTTTCCCTTTTATTTGATCACTATACAAATTTTCTGTAAAATTAAAAAGTTTATATATAAACAACCGACAGCAAATTGCATTTTAATTTCTTCATTAAGTAGATTAGATTTGATTTAGATTACAACTATGTCTATACTATTAGGGAAAATGATCTCCTTTTTAAAAAGATTTCCATCTTTTTTTTCTTATTCTTCTTCCATCAAATATCCAAGGAATTTATTATTTTATTTTTTATCACAAATATTTCAATCTTAAAAGTGAAATTTTCTAATGATGCAATGGCCTTCATAAAAAAATTTCAAATCTTGAAATATCTTGTTGTTTTCACATATATGTATAAAACTTCTTTGTAATGTGTGTTTTATTAACAAAATGCTTCCATTGAATATCTCTTATAAAGTTGTTCGCTTATTTCTTTCAAATGCTCATTTTGCTGCACGTAAAATATTTAAAGAAAATAGAAAAGTGGTTTCTAAGACATCGAAACACCACTTTCTTTTGTGTACTAGTATGTATTATACGCATATACATATCCAAATGGAGGAGATAACAAAAAAGGTCTATGCAGTTAAATGCTCACCTTAAATTGTTTTGCCACTCCTGCAACATTGCTTCTGCTCATATTAAGTCCCACCAATTTCTTTGGGTCAGAGGAAAATTCTAAAATTTGGCAAGCACATCCAGGCCATTCAAACCATCTAAGCTCATTGGGAAGACATATAGGACCTTGGAAAGAATTATGCACATTGTGTAAGATGAGCAATCTTAACCTTCTCATTTTTGTAAAAGCATCAGGATTGATACACATATTTGCTGGGTTAGGTAGCTCCAAAACTATGGCTTTTACTGCACAATTTCCCTGTATATACAATACTATTTTAAATTATGCATTTTCAATGAATAGAGTTAAAAATAGGGAGCAGAATTTTGATTGTATTCACAAGTCTTACCATGTCATGTGACAGAACATCGACAACATCATCATATAGCCATAGTCTACTACGTCTTCCGGGATCATCTCGACAGTCTTGATTCACAATTTCTATACCCATCGCTTGAATCAAGTCATGCACTCTTAGGAATCCGTACCAATCAATGCTTATCAAGGACCTCTCAATGAGAATTTCTAATCCTATTGTTGCCTCATAGTCGCAACTATCGAGTACTTTCTTTATGTACTCACTATCCTTTCCCTTAAATAAGCAAACAATGTGGAGAAAGATCTCTCTCTCATTTTCCTCTAGCCCATCATAACTTATTTTGAGCACATCATTAATGGATTTGTGAGGAATCCTGAAAGCTTTTTTAATGTACTTTCCCATTCACATTCTCTTCTACCACGCAAAAAGGAACCCAGCACCTCAAGTGCTAAAGGAAGGCCCTTGCATGATTTAGAACACTATCCACCAAATCTATCCTCATTTCCAATTTTTGGTATATTGGAAAAGCATGATTGCTAAGTAGCTCACGAGCTTCACTATCATTTAGTACTTCAACTTCATATACATGATGTAAATCAATCCCAGGACTAGTTAGCATTCGTCTATCTCTTGCAGTAATAATGATCCTACTTCCATTGCCAAACCACTTGCCTTCTCCTGCTAAGGCATTTAATTGGTGCAAGTCATCCACATCATCTAGGATGAGGAGAACTTTTTTGCAGCCAAGTCTATGGTGTATTATATTAATACCTTCATCAACATTGGACACTTCTAACCTTTGTTGTAGTGATAATATATCTTTCAATAATTTCTCTTGCAGAGTAACTAGACCCATGCAACCTTTAGATGTTTCTCGAACATTTGCCAAAAAACATGAACCCTCAAATTGTCTAAAAGTAGCATTGTAAAGGGCTTTTGCTAAAGTTGTCTTGCCTATGCCTCCCGGTCCCCATAATCCCACCATGACAACATCATCATCAGAGTCAACATTTAACATCGATTTCAACTTAATCACTTGGGTATCTATACCAACTGGATGCTTAGCGATGTGTAAAGGTGTTCGATCTAGGTGAGTGGAGATGTCATTCACAATTCTTTGTATAAGCTTTGACTCATCTCTGACAAAAATGGAAAAAAAGAAGTTGTAGCATTATTTTAGCAATTTGAATAAGCAAATAACGAACAGTCACCAACCAATAATGAAAAAGGAGTGCGTCACATTTTTACATAATCACAGCCAAGAAAAAATTTGTTCCCACCAAGTCAGAATTAGAACTCCAAGAGCTCCACACCAATCCAAACAAGTTCAGGGTTTAACTTTTAGTCATCCAAGTGATCCATGTTCATTTGATTATACATGACAATTTACTATTTTTTCCTTTTGACTATTCTTTGTGATTCATCCACACGCTTAATCAAAAAGAGCTTTTTAGGACTTTGAACGGTAGTTACGGTTTCAATTCGAAAACTGGTAAATACTGGAAGCACAATGTCATTGCCTTACATGTCATGTGCACACTAATTATCTTGTATCAAGTTTTAACATTTTATACTTTCAATCATGGGTGTGTCGATTTATTTACTCTTTTCTACTCTTTTCTACGAGGAGTCTTTATACTTGTAAATAATACTTTCTTACACAAAATCTGAACTCCACTCAACTTACCCATCATTTAGATGCCACCCAGACAAGCTACCAGCATCAAGAAGCGCTTTCTTCCATATTTTCACTTTCTCTGAATTCTTCCCGAACTTGGACTCATGCTTTGTCAAAGCTCTCCCATAACTCTCTCTCCCCCCTCTAACTGCTCTTGGGTCCACTTTGTAAAACACTGGCAGAACGATAAGGTCCTTTTGCTCCTTGCACTCCATAAGCTTTGCCAACTCTTCCAAGCACCATTGTGAGGAAGCATAATCCTCTGAAAAAATGATGATTGCAATGCACGATTGCTCGATGGCCTTCATAAGTGCCAGTGATATTTGGTCTCCCTTCTGCAATTCCTCGCTATCAACAAAAGTAGATATTCCATTCTGGTTTAAAGCTTTGTAGAGATGACCGAGGAAGTTATTGCGCACGTCC
Organism: Eucalyptus sideroxylon; assembly: GCA_014182405.2. NCBI lineage: Eukaryota > Viridiplantae > Streptophyta > Magnoliopsida > Myrtales > Myrtaceae > Eucalyptus > Eucalyptus sideroxylon. The sequence continues at coordinate 9,265,772 of CM024552.2, read as the reverse complement.
GTGCCTCTAAAACTCAAGAAGACATCGTGAATCCTTTTGGGTTTTGATGAAGAAGCCATTGGAGGATGGAGTTCAATAGTCACAACTACTATTAAGTTAAGATTTGGCTTGATGTTTTCAGGCAGTTTGTTTACCACTTGATTTTTGTTGATTTATTCTTATACTAATAGGACAGAGATGCAAGACTTTCATTAGTACTTTGGTAAAAGGTGATGCTTACGGATGGACCAAGACATCTAAAGGTGTGAACATTTGGATTTATTTTCTTGGAATACCGCGTACCACCATATTATTCGGAATCTGATGGACACGCTTCTCTGGGGCCGACAAAAAGTAGTGAATAAAATAGATCGGTACTGGTCCTAGTGATTCTCATGTTCTAGTCAAGGGCTCGCTGATAAAATCGAGAAGTTGTTTTTTCCTTGCTATACAATAATTACCACATGACCACCCAAGGGATATATAACATGCCCCATCAAGGGTAGCAGCAAAAAATAATATTTGATCTAGAACTTTATAAAATATGGTACTTAAGTGTGGACGAAGATATGTAATAGGTGTGAAAACGTGGACTTATTTTCACCACTGCGTTATTTCGGTGCTCTGATTGACACAAGCTTCTTTGTGGCCGTCTAAAGTAATGGAGAAACAACTCTAAGGTGGTAGGTTCTTGTAATCTGATTATAGGCTCACTAATCAGAAAAACTTTGCTGGCTTCCTCGAAATGGGATCCTCAACCTCTAAGTGGTTTCTTCTTTACTGAATAAGAAGTCAACACATGACTCTCAACGACATAATATGTATGACAACGATACTTTCTAATAGTCAGATAATCACAACATTCCTAACAAATGTCAAAAGAGTCTGTTCTGGAAAGTTTATACGTCTAATGCAAAAATTTTTGCTTGGAGACTTTTCATTCATTTCATGAGACAACTAAGAATCAAATTCATTTGTAGCGGTGTGATTGGATCCTTAAACAAAACATTTGCTTGGCTTAGTTCTACACTCGCATCTTTTATTAAATATTTTTGCATTCAAACAATAGACACATTTATGTTTAGGCACAATGCATTCAAATTAAACAAAGTTTGTTTGCGTCGAATAAAATAGGGGCTCGACTACGGACTTCTTCATTTTAATTGGCCCAATGGACGGCTCGACATGCGAGACAAATTAACATTCACAACTCCAAATTCGTGGTAGTTTGCTTCAATTTCATGATAGCGCAATTGGAAACAGCTCGCAGGAGATGGTCTTTAACTCCAAGATAGTGGATTTATGATTCCGAGATACTGGCATTGGTCCCAACTCCCTGCTGTGGAGTTTGATATGATTCGGACAAAGTGTATCATGATTTCGAGAATTGTGGAAGTTTGGATAAAACAGTTTCAAGATGAGGATTAGATGAGTCAAGGCCGGCCAAGAGAGGGGACTGTCATGAGAAAACAACCGGTTTTTAAAGAGGAATTTTTTAAGGAGCAAAATACGGACAAGAGATTTTGACTACACAAAAATCAAACAAAGTCAAACACTCGTATGCTTCGTCCATGGTCTGGAGTTCGATGGCCAAATAGACAGAGCAAACAAGGCAATCTGGCGTTTGAAAAGATCGATTGGGTCAAGTGAGCTGGCCGGGGATGAGAAAAGAGGGGGAAAGCAGAAAGCGGGTCATGTGGTGATTGATTAAGGAAGATTTGTCCGTGAGTTTTGGAGATAGAATGAGAAAAGGATTCGGTGGTTCTTTTTTGAAAAGAGAGAAGAGATGGGGACTCATTAAAAAAGTAAAACCAATCGTGAGCTTTCAAGGAGGGATGGCTTTCGGTGGCAAAAAAAAGGAGACTCGGGTGAGAGTTGGAAAGTTATGAGAAATAGGCAAGATTAGAAAGCGGCAAGCGGAAAAAAAATCTTGAAAGTAAAAAAGGTGCAGATTTCGTTTCTCACACTATTTTGATATAAAAGCTCCGTTTGTTTCGTGGAAAATAATTTTCAGGAAAATATTTTTCAACGGCATTCATTTCACGGAAAATGAATTTCTTGAAAAAAATGTTTTCCATGAAAGGAAAAGAGTCTTCTAAATTAAGAGAAAATATTTTCAACTTTTGAAAAGTGGAAAACATTTTCCTCATTTGATATCTCTTATCTTACATCTCTACAAATCTTCACTTCATCCTCCCCTTTCTTTTTCTTCTTTTCTTTTTTTATTCGAATTATTTTTTAATTTGAATTATTTTTAATTTTCTTTTCTTTTTTTTTTTCTTTTTTTTTTCCTTTTTTTTTTCTTTTTTTTTTTTCTTTGTTTCCCATCTTCTTGTTTCTTAGCTAGTTGTCGGCTGTTGCCAGGCGAACCTCGAACTTGTCAATTTCAAGCTCCCGTTCTACACTCTTGCTTATCATTTTATTTATTTACTCTACCCTACAATTGTACACTGCTCAAGCAAATGGCTCTACATGCTTTGCTTCTTTTTTCTTTTGTTTATTATAACACAAAAGACGAAGGGGGAGAACAGGCCACTCAACTGGAAGATTCTTATGAGAGCTGTACATGCTTTGCTTCTTTTCTCTTTTGCTTCTTTTTAAAATCCATAAGAACATTTTTTAAAGTAGAGCGTTTGGCAATAATGAGGGAACAAAGTTATGAAACAAGTTTGCCCAAATTTAAAGGTAAGTTCATATTTGATGAATTTATAAGTCGGTAAGTAATGCATGTCTAAATGGTGAAGTCTTAGGAAATATTTTCCTAACTGAACACTGAAAAATATTTTCCGAAATATTTTCAGATTTTAGCCGAATACCAGAAAATATTGTCATTTTCCTAAAAAATGATTTCTGGGAAAATATTTTCCGGAAATGGCCCATTTTCCGCGGAACGAACGGAAAACCAAAGTTCGCTGTCTTAATCCCCTTCACATGAACTTGTCTAGGGAAGAATCAAGTTGCCTAGTCGTTCCCTTTGCATGATGGTATTGGACTGAGCATGTTTCGTCCATGGTCTGCCCTTGAAGTGTTCCAAAGTCACCTCGCTGTTCTAGTTGTGTTAGATTTGCTTTTACATCAAATTCAGTATGTGTGTAGTTACTTATTTGCGGTTTTTGGAAGTATTCTGATGGTCGTTTTTACATAGTGTTGGCCTTTTACCTACGCCTTCACCCACCCAAAAAGATTGGATCTTTTTGCCGTTTTGGTCATGCATATAGCTTTACTCATTCGTAAGCATTCAATTGGCTCTTATTTTATTCACAAGCACTTAGATTAAATCATGTTAGTAATGAAAAGAAATCGTAAATATATAATAAAAAAATCTAGATGGCATATTAGATGATTATTGCATCACAAGATTAGTTAATTCATAATAAATCCAAAATTAGTTATTTGCGCATCATGCATCGTCAACATATTTCCCATCAAAATTAATTATTTACCCGAACTTGCATGTTATGCGATAGATTATGTTTTTGATGTTTGGATACGTACTAGATTCTTCCTCGTGATTTGATTTGCTTTGTCATTTTGCACCTATTAGAATATGGATGTTTGGTTAGATATTTTGATTAGATTTACTTCTTCTTCTTTTTTATTAGAGACGTATGCATCCAATTCATGCATGATGTTATAATTGAATTCACTTTTTCTTTTTTTATTGGAATCGTATGCATTGGATTAATTGCATCCTGACTGAGTTCGCATTTGTATAGATTCGCCCATATTTGTTTGATTCAAATGCACTGGACTCGTTTATTGCAAATTTTTTTTCCTTAAAGAGCACAGATCACACACGACCCGATTAGTCCAGCCTTCATTCATCCCGTGACGAGGTGATTTCACCTGAGAGCGAGTACCAAAGGTTTTAATGTTCTAAACGTGAAAGGAAAACTACACTTGAACTACATTAGAAATCTCATCACATAAGAATGTTTAATCGAAATGGTGATGTGGAAGGTGCTTCCCCTTTTTGGCACGTGATTAAACACTCCGACCTTAAATTTTTTATTATCGCTTTATAGTTTATTTTACTTTTCTGTTTGCAATCGATCTAAAAAATGATTGGTGACAACTCTTACAACAAATTAAGAATTTGGATCGCAGTGACTTACGCCGACCTGGGGAGGGAAGAACATAGATGCTTAGACTTTGGGTGGAACTATCGCACAACTAGTCTGAAAATAACTTTTCCTTTTGAAAAATCCTCGAGGGACACGCTATAACTATATCATATGTTTTATTAATTTTATTTTTGGTAGAAAGGGTAATTAATATAATGAGGACGTTTTATAAAAATTTTGATTTCATGTACATTGAATTTGTCTGGTCATTAAAGGAGGCATGATTAATTGAAGCATTTTAAATATTTTTTGCTAAAGAGTGATGATACTCACGATGAGGCCTGGATTCTGAGTCTGATGCTTATGGCAGTGCAAAACTAGAGCGTTAGATCTTTTTCTTTTTCATTGTTAGACGAGTTCCAATAAAAAAAAATTGACTGACAAATTGCATAATCAGTTTCGAACTTGCGATAGTGATAAACTTTTTAATGTAAACATAAAGGCTTTGGTTTAACTTTAATAAGTGTTTTATATATATACATAAAATACATATATATAATAGATATATGAGAATGAAAAAATTAAAATATCGTCCACATCAGCGTTAGTGATACTACCAGCGATCACGTTAGCAATTCCAGATCAAAATTTGCTGGAATGATTCAATCAGTAAATTGTCCAAAAATTTAAGACTAAATTGGTCAAATTTAAAAAATTTAGACTGAATTGTTACAAGTAAAATATGTTTAGAAATTTTTTGGCAATTTTCTTTTTAATTTTTGTCTAGTTCTATCCTACCCTATATCTATTTTACAAGCCACAATATGTACTATATGTTGTGCATAGGTTGCGAAACCATGCTCCCTTACTTATGCATCTCCACTCGAGCCCTTGAGAAGGTGGAGAATCAAATTCTCTATCTGACCTCTCCTAAGTGAGAAGGGTGACCAGTAGGGCAATCCCAATGATGTACTTGGCAACATTGTGTTTTCGGTGACAACTATTACCCATTGATCCTTCTCTTTCTTTTTCTTTTTTTTTTCCTTTTTTTCCTTATTTCCCTTCACTAGTCAACAACCTTTGTGATGGTCAACAAAGGTCGCCAATCACCAACGAGGGCGAGGGTTGTGCAAGGCCACCCCTTGCCAGATCCTACGAGGGGACCCTCACCTAGCCCTCCCTAGAGTTGGTGAGCTAGGAAACACCAACACTCTTTGGGAGCTTTCGTGTCATGTTCAACACTTTGACACACTCTGAGAAGTGGTAAGTGAGTATCGACAAATCCGACACATGGTCAACTCTCCCCAACACGCTCCAACACACGAATCCAAAAGTTTGACACTTGATTCCAATATGCATGGGTCAATTTTAAAAATTTTCAATATTTGAGGGGTCAAAATGTAAATATACAAAAAAAGAAGAAAAAAAGAAGTAGGGCTAGTGGCCGAGCACCACTGCCGTTGCCACTGTCAAAGGGGGGGGGCCAAGGAGGCAAAGTGGGGTGGCCCTTGCCGGCCTAGTGAGGCCATTGTTGACCAAACAAGGACTGGTGAGGCTCCCCAAATTTGGGCAATGCCTTGACTGAGGCTCGATTAAGGCTTGCCTAGATCTGGGCAATGCCAAGCCCTTGCTCGAGGCTAGCGAAGGTCACTAGCCCTCACCTAGGGCTGGTGAGGCCTCACCTAATGCTAAGGAGGTTCGCCAGCCACAGGCAATGGCTGACATCGCTCATATATGGATGAGCCTTGACCATGCCTCACCTGGGCAAGTGAGAGTCGCCCCCCCCCACGACCTCACCGGCCCCCTTTGATAGTGGCTAGGCAAGCCACTAACAAGGCTAATGGCAATAGCAATGGCATGCCCAAGCCCAGCCACGACCTTGCCTCTCTCTCTTTTCTTTTTTTTTTAGTTTTTTTTTTAAATTATTTTATCTTTCTTAAAAGTTTCTTACCATGAAAAAAATAATAATAAATGCCACATAGGATAAATAAATAAATTTAAAAATACCACTTAAGCATTTTTTCCTTTTTAAACAATGTTTTTTTGATATTAATAAATGTTGAATTACTCCAAGTTTTATCTTTATTTATTTATTTATTTATTTATGTATTTATATATAAAAATATATTTAATATATAACATATCGTGTCACATTTTTCCGATGTCGGTGCTATATAATAGGTAAGGGCGTCACATTTTTCAATAGATTCTAATATGCATGACTTTCTTAAATTACCGTACTTATTTTCAATCATGCATTAGTTTCGCCAATTCTGTCCGCCATTTCCGTGAAACGCTTGGTCCGTGATTGAATGATCGCCACTGTCACTTTTGGAATGAGGCATACATTTATTCATCTTTCTCCGCTAACTAGACAAAGAAAAAGATTTTTCAAGTAACTACTTGGGTCAATTCCCAAAAAAAAAAAAAAAGTCCAAACTTTAGGTCTAGTCTCAAATTCGCCTTGAATTTTTTTTTTTTTTTTTTTGTTTAAAAAAAATTCCAAACTTTAGGTTTAGTCCAAAATCTTCCCCAAACTTTTCTTTTGTCTTAGAAAAACACTAAACTTTACATCCAGTCCCAAATCTACCGTGAATTTTGTTTTGTCTTAAAAAGGGTTAATATCACCAAAAATTTCAAATTGTTACATATGTAAGAAATTTACCCCAAACTAATATTTTAACCACGAAAAATCTCAAACTAGTAAACTTGTGACAAATGTACCCAAAGCTAATTTTCTAACCACAAAAAGCCTCAAACTGGTATGCATATGACATATTTACTCTCTGTTAGTTTTCTTTAAATTTTACTGTCAAATTGCTGAGTTATATGACATGTGATAATTGACAGGTATATCAATTTGGGGTTTATACCCTTCAGTTGTACCAAAAAAAAAAAAAATCATCAACTTTTAATCTATTGTCAAAGCTACCCCTGCGATCCAGTGCCAACTTAACGTGGCATCTCCACATCGATAATAAATACACATAGGATATAAAATATTAGGGACTACTAACCGTGACTTTTGGAGATTTTCTTTTCAACAAAAAAATTGGGGTAGATTTGGGATTGAACCTATCGTTTGGGAGTCTTTCTGAGACAAAAGAAAAGTTCGATATAGATTTGAGACTAAACCTAAAGTTTGGGGTTTTTCCTGAGACAAAAAAGTTTAAGGTAGATTTGGGACTGGACCTAAAGTTTGAGATTTTTTAGGAAACAAAAAAAGTTCATGACAGATTTTAGATTAGACCTAAAGTTTGAATTTTTTTTTTTTTTTTTGGAATTAGCCTGTAACTGCTTATAATTCTTTACCATTGTGAAGAAAAACCCCTGCTATAACAGATTAGATGAGTTCAGGCGTTTAGAATCTATTTCATTTTTTTTTTTTTTTTTTGTGAAATGTTAGTCATGGTGAAGAGATTAGTCAATTGACAAATTCTAGGCATTTCCTCACTAGCATGATCAAGAATGTGACGTTATGCCCTTCTAACTTGTAAGGTACTCGGTCTTAGTACTCCCCTATTTGCAGCTTCAGCTTGATTTGGATGACCGATACGATGATGAAGAGGAACTGTATTGTGTCAGAAAACAAAGAATCCGAGTATTTGGCGAGCAGCTTGGGAGTGTTGAGATTGTTGGTTTCAGTGCTACATGTGCCTGAAGCTGAAGCAGTAGCATTTTTTGGTCAAATTTCTTCTTCGTAGTTCACGTGCCTTGAAGAAGATGGCAATCGAGGCTAAGATGCACAAAGCTAAGAAACGGATATATTCGAAGTCAGTTGATCACCGAAAATTTGTTTGAAGTGGCACGAGGTTTATACTTGGTTGTCCTTTGTCGCGAGCATTGGAAGTAATGGCAAAGTCTCATCAGTATTATGACACTTTTAGCAATCATGAACCGCCGCTCCAGATCGTAGAAGCGCACGCATCCTTTTGTCTTTACCTGTCAGCCTCACATTGGCCGACGTTCGCTTCGTTTGCAAAGGCAAGGAAATGATCAGCGGAGATGAAGACGAACATGGAGGCAGGGGTAACATAATTTATTCTAGATCAAGTTGGGGTACGGCCTGACTTAATCAACCCTTAATATTTTTCCATTGCGCTTGACGTCAACTTATGCACCTATGATATGGGGCATTTACCTCTGAGTTGTTTGCTCCTAACACTAGGTGATATCATCTGCCGATTTTAATAAAACATTTTGTTGAACATGAAATTTCTCATATCTCATTATAATTATGGAGAAATTACTAAAAAAGTTATAAAATTATTTGAGTCTTAAACTTTTTAAGTGTGTGAATTCAATCCTAAACCTCGTAGCGATTTATCAATTTAGTCATCCTAGACAATTTTGACAGAAAAAGTTGACGTGGCAATCTAGTCAACGACTGTCCTATGTTGTGTACCAACGTTAATATGGATAATTTTTAAATTTTTCTGAATTTTTAAATTTTTTTGCCTTTTTTTCCTTTTTCCTTTTTTTCTTTCTTCATTTTCCATGAAATAAAAGAAACCTAAGTCAGGCCTATGAAATTTGCCCAAAGTGGAGGAAAAAAGATTCTAGCTTTACTAATTAGAGGAACAACACTTCGAGATAGTCATGAAGATTGTGAACGACCATGAGACAATGCTTCTAACTTTGTTTCGAGGTAGTCAAGAAGAATGCGAACGACTATGAGACAATGCTTCCAGCTTTGTTACGAGGCGTCTATGAAAGCTTTTGTGTGAGAATAATTTTTTTCCTAATTTTCCCTAACTAGATTGTTGTGATCCTCTTGAGCAATAATTTAGAATTTATTATCTACTATAGTGCAATTCAGTTTTTATTTAGGCCCGTGCTATTGTGATAGCAAAAATATATATTGATACGACGGTTATTTTAAGTGTAATGACCAACATAAACCCATTTGAAAGCAGATTAAAAATCTTAAGGAAAATTGTAGTGGGTTCCAATTCCAAAGGAAATTTTGAAGACGAGAAAAGTGGCAACAAAAAAACATAAATAAATAACATGGCAGTTTAAACTTTAGGCATAAGACATTGTCTCAACCCTAAATTTGGGGCAGAGGTAACATAATTTACTTTAATTCAAGTGGGGCACATTAAGGACGGCCTGACTTAATCAACCCATAATATTTTCTTATTGTGCTTGACGACAACTTATGCCCTTACGATACGGGGCATTTACCTCTGGCTTGTTTTCTCCTAACATGTGGCGATACCATCTGCCAATTTTATTAAACCATTTTGTTGAATGGAAAATTTCTCATATTTCATTATAAATATGGAAAAATTACTAAAAAAATTATAAACTTATTGTACTTATACCAATTCAGTCTTAAACTTTTAATTGTGTCGATCATATCCTAAACCTTTTGATAATTTACCGATTAAGTTATCTTGATAAATTTTGACTAGAAAAAGCTGATGTGGCATTCTAATCAACGTTTGCCCTATGTTGTGTATTGATGCTAATGTGGGCAATTTTCAAAATTCTTTTGAATTTTCTTCTCTAAGTGTTTTCCTTGTTTTCCTTTCTCATTTTTTTTTTTTTTTTTTTTGCCTTTTTGCCTTTCGTGTTTTTTTTTTTTCTTTCCTTTTCACTGGTGATCGGTCTCAATTGATGGTGGCCAACAATGACACCCAAAGAGGGTTGGGTGAGAGTCACCTTTGCCAACTACAAGCGAGATTTAGGACTGAATTGGCATAAGTATAATAGGTTTAAAACTTTTTTGATAATTTTTCCCTGTAAATACCCTAAACCATTTAAATTTGACAGTTGATTTCACAAAGAAAAGAACTATAGTTTTAATCTCTCCGATAGCAATGTATCAAACTCTATACATGCCACCTTGCATTCAAGTCTTTTAACATTGCTTGACACTACTTCACAACTTCTTTACTTCATTCATCCGGACAACCTGTAGTATTCTTGTGCAATACTTACCCTCTCCAGCTCAAAAAATTACATGTGAATCTCGAGAAAATAAGAAAATAATCCAAAAAATCCTAAACCTATCATACAGTAGCTAATTTAGTCCTAAGCTATTCAATTGTGTCAATTTAGTAACCTTTAGACAATTTTACAATTTAGTTTCGAACCTTTAATTGAGTCAATATAGTCCTAAACCTTAGAAGTCTTTCCAATTTAGTCATAGATCTTTTGACAGTTTGACTTAGTAATGTCTTAGTTTTGACTTAGTAATCTCTTAGGGGGCAAGTGAAGGTGTTCAAACCCTAAGATTTTCTTTTTATTGGGCTTAATGTAAACTTAAATTTTAGAATTGGTAACTTTTGATTAACTTATTACAACGCATGATATTGTTGCTCCATTAAATCATCCTATAGAACTTCTCGCATAAACTTTGGAGTGGCACTCATGTACCTCTCATGTTCAACGATGTTAAACTTTTATTTTGTTACAATTGTTAGTCGTCTACATATTTTTTTCACAGACGTCTGTGATAAACTTGACGTCTAAAGATAGAACTGTAATTTTCTCAATTATATGTATTAAAAAGTATTTGAAAAGTAAAATATTTCGGGATAATGAAACTTGAAGGTCCGGCCCGGAATCTAGAATGGAATAAAGCCCACAAACCCAGTCAGGGCAGATGTTCTTAATGCCCCTTCTTCATTTTCTTCTTTTTGGTGGGAATTCTGTGTAATATGGAGTGTCACTGGTGTGGCTTGATGACTTGAGCTGACACATATTCGGCTCATTGCGGTTTTTTTGTTGTGCAACAGTAAAGTTAGAATAGAACTTCGGTATTGGGCATCTGCTTGTTGTTTTTAGTCTGTAAGTGATAGACAAGGGTGAAAATTGGCTACATATTCTGGGTAATTTGGTGATTGAGCTAAGCAACTGTCTGTTGCATTAGGTTTGCAAGACATTGGTAAGCCTTAAAACATGAAGTCTTGTGACATGTTTCGTTAATTAGCTCTCTCTAAGTAATGTCGTTATTGAATTTAGTATAGAATGGAACCGTGATGTCCAAACGCATTTACCACTCTCATATAGATATGGAAAATGAGAACTTCCATGGGAATAGGAATAGGCGAAGTGGGTGTTTATCAACGTTTCGATTAATCAAGGGATCAAGGTAAAGTGCAAGAAAATTAACCTGATACTATATAGAGCTAATATTATACATGGCCATATTATTAAGCTCCAGGACAATAAACCCTATGAGCTATGCAAAAGAGATAAATAAAAAAGAAAAAGTGAACATGTTAGGCTAGTTTACCAATTGTGAAATTCCTAAACTAAATGATGATGATGGAATATCAAACGAAATGAAATGGGACTAATAAAGAACTATGTAAATCGATGATTTTTTTCTAAGAAAAATGATTGATGATTTTTCTAGATTACCCAATACCATAAAACCACATTTCACGAACTCAGACAAGCAAATGAGCTATAAGCAGATCACTATTCCATTATATAGAAGCAAAACTTTAAACATCCAATTGACCTCCCGAAGCTAATATTTCCATTATTTTTGTGGTAATTACGGAGTAAACCATAAATTTAAATCAACTACTAGAGTGAAACATGAACAAAGAATTTGTTCATCCCACATAGAAAAGAAAGACACGACCCCCATATCAATTCGTAAAAGATGATTCGATCCTTACTTACTTATTTATGGGCAAACCGAACGTTTACTTCACAAAAGAAAATGTAGGAAGACTTAAATTACAAGAAGTTCACAGAACAGGGACTCGCTAATATTTTGAAATCCACGACTCTAATGCATGTTCCGAGTAACATCAGACCATTTCCAAACTTTCGAACTAGTAAGTAAGACTAGTGCATCAATTGAAGTAGATGTAAGACAAATTCCACATATGTTATCATTTTCTTGAAACAAAAAAAGGATAAGGTAGCCCACAGAAGTATTTTAACAAGGCTGACTATTTCTAGTTAAGCTGCAAACAAAAATGGGCAGGGAATGAACTATCTCAGCAAAAAGAATGCAGCTTTACCCGTATCAACATTCAAGGAGAAGAAACAGTAAATCCGTGGTTCATAATTCTGAACAAGCATTCAACGTACGCAAAAGTCATAAGCGAAAGAAAAGAACAACACGCTTGAGTAATAACCTGCTCACCTAGACTCACCTCACTTCCAATCCTGACCCAGAACGACGAACCATGCTGGAGCTTGAATTCATGGCGAACGAGCGGCACCGATGATGGGCCATTGAGCCACGCCTGGTGCGCCTGAAATGTCCCTCGGCGAGACGTTGCTGGCCTTGAAGCAGAGCAACAACGGAGACATTAATGGCGGACAGAAGAGAATAAGCGTACGGACTAATGCAGAGAAAAGAGAGAGAGAGAGAGTCCATGGACACAATCATGGCGGAGACTTGCTCTCGCTCGATCACCAGTCCACAGCTTGAGGTCACCACAGCCGGGTCGTCGATTACCTCTATGTTGAACAGGTACTCCTCGAAACAGAGTGCAGCTTCGTCATTTCATCGAACACCTTCCTTGCAAACTCGATTCTTCCTCCACAGCGTAATCAACCGCAATGGAACTCGGAAAACAGGGAGGGCAAAGCAGGAATGAACTGAAGTCATATCTAGAGTTTAATCAGACACAAAACGACCTGACTCAGCTGTGGGCGTCATCAATAAGTCGGCAAAGGTCACAGACGGCTTCAAACCATCGCCCTCAGAAGCTCAACAACGAGGTGAAGCCCAGAGCAATGCTGGAGAGGGACAGATGATGGAAGAGGAGGGAGGCCGGAGCTCGGAGCTTGAAGCATCGTGAAGCGAGCGTAGTCAGATTGTGATCGAGATCGTCACAGGTGGGGTGGAACCCACACAGAGGAACCATGGACAGTGGCGAAGACACGCCGGCGCCCGGCGGAGGGAGACGAGCTGCGACGGAGGTGGAGGCGCAGCGGCGGCGAGTTGAGCTTAAAGTGTTTCTTTTGGCGGGAGTGATGGGGCTGACGTGAACTGAGCTAAATGGTCTGGGCTGCGCTTGGGGTCGGACTCGGCTGGAGCTTTATTATTTTCTTTTCTCTACTTTTTCTTTTTATTTTATTTTTACAAAAAAAAAATGCATTTTCAACTTGTTGGCAAATATCCAGGCATTAACGCTCCCGGATTGACTCCTAAAAAACAATTTATAGCACAAGACGAAAATTCAAGCTTATGTGTCCCTTGCAACCTAGGGTCTCTCATAATTCTTTCACTGAAGATGTTACAAGAGCAATGCTCCTTCTAATGTCGCTTAACACATTTCTCTAAGGAATTTATTTTCCGTGAAACAAACACCAGAAAATCCGAAAATTATTTTCGTGAAACAAACGGAGCTATGAATTCCATGAAAGGAAAAAAGTCTTCTAAATTAGTGGAAAACATTTTCCTCACTTGATTTCTCTTATTTTACATCTCTACAAATCCTCACTTCCTTCTCCTATTTCTTCTTCTTCTTTTCTTTCTTTATTCGAATTATTTTTTAATTTCCTTTTTCTTTTGTATTTCTTTTCTTTGTTTCTCATCTTCTTTTTTCTTGGCTAGTCGTTGGCCATTGCTAGGCAAATCTCAAGCTCGTCGATCTCAAGCTCATGCTCTGTACTCTTGATTATCATTTTATTTATTTACTCTACTTTGCAGTTGTACATTACTTATGTAAATGGCTCTACATGGTTTGTTTTTTTATTGTCTTTTGTTGATTAGAACACAAAAGACGCAGGAGGAGAACATGTCACTCAACTGGAAGATCCTCATTAAGGTTGTACATGCTTTGCTTCTTTTCTCTTTTACTTCTTTTTAAAATCTGTACGAACATTTTTTAGAGTAGATGAGCATTTAGTGACGATGGGGGAACAAAGATATTAAGCAAGTTTGCCCGGATTTAAAGGCAAGTTCATATTTGATAGATTTATAGGTCGGGTAAGTGATGCATGCTAAGCGGTGAAGTTTTAGAAAATATTTTCCTTACCGAACACCGGAAAATATTTTCCGAAATATTTTCAGGTTTTAGCTTAATATCAGAAAATATTGTCATTTTCCTAGAAAATATTGTCATTTTCCTAGAAAATGACTTCTAGGAAAATATTTTCTGGAAATGGTCTATTTTCCGTGAAACGAACGGACCCTTAAACTTACTATATTTTTCGCAAAACATCAAACCTTTTAGAAAAGGTAGTTAGCTGACAAAGTTTCTCTATAACAACCTGAGTTTCATTTCAAAAACATCATCCTTCATAAATATACCATGCTATTTAGAGAAACGTATTAAATATAATTTGGTACTTGACAAGTTGTAAAGAACTTGGAGGAAGGGAGCATCAAATAGAACTCTTCCAATATTTGAAACCACTCATATGCTGTCAGATTTTACAGAGTCGATGATTTCTTCCCCTTATTCAAAAAGCTGAATGAAGCGTCATCAATAAATACGACTTATCAATTTAGTTATCCCGTACAATTTTGATTGGAAAAAGTTGATGTGGCAGTCTAGTCAATGACTGTCCTATGTTGTGTACCAACGTTGATATGGACAATTTTTAGATTTTTCTGATTTTTTTTAAAATTTGTTTGCCTTTTTTCCTTTTCCTTTTTTTCTTTCTTCATTTTCCATGAAATAAAAGAAACCTAAGTCAAGCCTATGAAATTTGCCCAAAGTGGAGGAAAAGAGATTCTAACTTTACTAATTAGAGGAACAACGCTTCGAGATAGTCATGAAGAATGTGAATGACCATGAGACAATGCTTCTAACTTTGTTTCGAGATAGTCAAGAAGAATGCGAACGATTATGAGACAATGCTTCCAGCTTTGTTACAAGGCGTCTATGAAAGGTTTTATGCAAGAATAATTTTTTTTCCTAATTTTCCTTAACTAGATTGTTGCTATCCTTTTGATAAATAATTTAGAATTTATTATTTACTATTAGTGCAATTCAATTTTTATTTAGGCCCACTCTATTGTGATAGCAACAATATTTAGTGATACGACAGTTATTTTAAGTGTAACGACCAACATAAACCCATTTGAAAGCAGATTAAAAATCTTAAAGGAAAATTGTAGTGGGTCCCAATTCCAAAGGAAATTTTGAAGAGAAGCGAAGTGGCAACAAAAAAATATAAACAAACAAAATGGCAGTTTAAACTTTAAGCAGAAGGCATTGTCTCAACCCTAAATTTGGGGCAGAGATAGCATAATTTATTTAGACCAAGTGGGGCACATTAAGGACGACTTGACTTAATCAACCCCTAATATTTTCTTGTTGTGCTTGACGTCAACTTATGCCCTTATGATACGGGGCGTTTACATCTGACTTGTTTTCTCCTAACACGTAGCAATACCATCTACCAATTTTAATAAACCATTTTGTTGAATAGGAAATTTCTCATATTTCATTATAGTTATGGAAAAATTATTAAATAAGTTATAAAATTATTTCAATCTTAAACTTTTTAATTATACTAATTTATCCTAAACCTTTTAATGATTTATCAATTTAGTTATTGCGGTCAATTTTGACCCAAAATAGTTCATGCAACAGTCTAATCATTGGTTGTCATATGTTGTGTATCAATGCTAATGTGGATAATTTTTTTAAAAAATTTCTGAATTTTTTATAACTTTTTTCCATTTTCATCTTTTTTCTTTCTTCATTTTCCGCAAAATGAGTGAAGCCTAAGTCAAGCCTATGAAATTTGCCCAAAGTGGGAGAAAAAAGATTCTAGCTTTACTAATTAGAAGAACAACACTTCGAGATAGTCATGAAGAATGTGAACGACCATGAGACAATGTTTCTAGCTTTGTTTTGAGATAGTCAAGAAGAATGTGAACGACCATGAGAAAATGCTTCTAGCTTTGTTATGAGGTGTCTATTTGCACGTGAATAACTTTTTTTCCTAATTCCTTAACTAGATTGTTGTGATCCTCTTGAGCAATAATTTAAAAATTATTATTTATTATAGTGCAATTCAGTTTTTGTTTAGGCCCGTGCTAATGTGATAGCAAAACTATATATTGTTACGACAGTTATTTTAAGTGTAATGACCAACATAAACCCATTTGAAAGCAGATTAAAAATCTTAAGGAAAATTGTAGTGGGTCCCAATTCCAAAGGAAATTTTGAAGACGAGCAAAGTGGCAACAAAAAAACATAAATAAATAAAATGGCAGTTTAAACTTTAGGCAGTAGGCATTGTCTCAACCCTAAATTTGGGGCAGAGGTAACATAATTTATTTTAATTCAAGTGGGGCACATTAAGGACGGCCTGACTTAATCAACCCATAATATTTTCTTTTTGTGCTTGATGACAACTTATGCCCTTACGATACGGGGCATTGACCTCTTGATGTTTTCTCCTGACACGTGGCGATACCATCTGCCGATTTTATTAAACCATTTTGTTGAATGGAAAATTTCTCATATTTCATTATAAATATGGAAACATTACTAAAAAAATTATAAACTTATTGTACTTATACCATTTCAGTCTTAAACATTTTAATTGTATCAATCTTATCCTAAACCTTTTGATGACTTATCAATTAAGTTATTTTGACAAATTTTGACCAGAAAAAATTGACGTGGCATTCTAATCACGTTTGCCCTATGTTGTGTATCGATGCTAATGTGGGCAATTTTCAAAATTCTTTCGAATTTTCTTCTCTAAGTGTTTTCCTTGTCTTCCTTTCTCTCTCTATTTTTCTTTTTTCTTTTTTTTGCCTTTTTTTTGCCTTTAGTGTTTTTCTCTTTCCTTTTCACTAGTGGTTGGGCTCAATTGATGGCGGGCCAACAATGACACCCAAAGAGGGTTGGGTGAGAGTCGCCTTTGCCAACCACAAGCGAGATTTAGGACTCAATTGGCATAAGTATAACATGTTTAGAACTTTTTTGATAATTTTCCCCTATAAATACCCTAAACCATTTAATCTCTCTGATAGTTGATTTCACAACGAAAAGAACTATAGTTTTAATCTCTCCAATAGCAATGTATCAAACTCTATATATGCCACCTTGCATTCAAGTCCTTTAACATTGCTTGAAACTACTTCACAACTTCTTTACTTCATTCATCTGGACAACCGGTAGTATTCTTGTGCAATACTTACCCTCTCCAGCTCAAAAAATTACAAGTGAATCTCAAGAAAATAAGAAAATTATCCGAAAAATTCTAAACCTATCATACAGTAGCCAATTTGGTCCTAAACTATTCAATGGTGTCAATTTAGTCTTAAACATTTAGACAATTTTACAATTTAGTTTTGAACCTTTAATTGAGTCAATATAGTCCTAAACCTTAGAAGTTTTTCCAATTTAGTCATAGATCTTTTGATAGTTTGACTTAGTAATGTCTTAGTTTTGACTTAGTAATCTCTTAGGGGCCAAATGAAGGAGTTCAAACCCTAAGATTTTCTTCTTATTGGGCTTAACGACAACTTAGATTTTAGAATTGGTAACTTTTGATTAACTGATTACAGCGCATTATATTGTTGCTCCATTAAATCATCCTACGGAACTTCTCGCATAAACTTTGGAGTGGCACTCATTTACCTCTCATGTTCAACGATGTTAAACTTTTATTTTGTTACAATTGTTAGTCGTCTACATATTTTTTCACAGATGTCTGATAAACTTGACATCTAAAGATAGAAATGTAATTTTCTCAATTATACGTATTAAAAAGTATTTGAAAAGTAGCGTTAACTTCTCCCTAGGTATTGACGCTTGGTCCGGGGTGCACCGCGCACTCTACAAGCAGTGGGTTGGTGAGCATAAGCAAGTTGGGCCCGGTGGATCCTGGGTTACCAAAAAAAAAAAAAGTATTTGAAAAGTAAAATATTTCGGGATAATGAAACTTGAAGGTCCGGCCTGAAATCTAGAATGGAATAAAGCCCACAAAACCCAGTCAGGGCAGATGTTCTTAATGCCCCTTCTTCATTTTCTTCTTTTTGGTTGGAATTCTGTGTAATACGGAGTGTCACTGGTGTGGCTTGATGACTTGAGCTGACACATGTTCGGCTTATTGCGGTTTTTTGGTTGTGGAACTGTGAAGTTAGAATAGAACTTCGGTATTGGGCATCTGCTTGTTGTTTTTAGTTTGTAAGTGATAGACGAGTGAAAATTGGCTATATGTTCTGGGTAATTTGGTGATTGAGCTTAGCAACTGTCTGTTGCATTACGTTTGCAAGACATTGGTAAGCCTCAAAACATGAAGTCTTCATTAATTAGCTCTCTCTAAGTAATGTCGTTATTGAATTTAGTATAGGATGGAACTGTGATGTCCAAACTCATTTACCACTCTCATATAGATATGGAATGGTAAACGAGAACTTCCATGGGAATAGGAATAGGCGAAGTGGGTGTTTATCAATATTTCAATTAATGAAGGGATCAAGGTAAAGTGCGAGAAAATTAACCTGATACTATATAGAGCAAATATTATGCATGGACTTATTATTAAGTTCCAGGACAATAAACCCTATGAGCTATGCAAAAGAGATAAATAAAAAAGAAAAAGAAAAAGAAAGAGTGAACATGTTTTAGGCTAGTTTACCAATTGTGAAATTCCTAAACTAAATGATGGTGATGGAATATCAAATGAAATGAAATGGGACCAATAAAGAACTAGGCAAATCCTATAGTATAATAATTATTTACATGCAATTAGTTGATGATTTTTTTCTAAGAAAAATGATTGATGATTTTTCTAGATTACCCAATACCATAAAACCACATTTCACGAACTCAGACAAGCAAATGAGCTATAAGCAGATCACTATTCCATTATATAGAAGCAAAACGTTAAACATCCAATTGACCTCCCGAAGCTAATATTTCTAATATTTTTGCGGTAATTACGGATTAAACCACAAATTTAAATCAACTACTAGAGTGAAACATGAACAAAGAATTTGTTCATCCCACATAGAAAAGAAAGACACGACCCCATATCAATTCGTAAAAGATGATTCGATCCTTACTTTCTTATTTATGGGCAAACCGAGCGTTTACTTCACAAAAGAAAATGTAGGAAGACTTAAATTACAAGAAGTCCACAGAACAAGGACTCGCTAATATTTTGAAATCCACGACTCTAATGCATGTTCCGAGTAACATCAGACCATTTCCAAACTTTCGATCTAGTAAGTGAAACTAGTGCATCAATTGAAGTGGATGTAAGACAAATTCCACATATGTTATCATTTTCTTGAAACAAAAAAAGGATAAGGTAGCCCACAGAAGTATTTTAACAAGGCTGACTATTTCTGGTTAAGCTCCAAAGAAAAATGGGCAGGGAATGAACTATTTCAGCAAAAAGAATGCGGCTTTACCCGTATCAACATTCAAGGAAAAGAAACAGTAAATCCGTGGTTCATAATTCTGAACAAGCATTCAACGTACGCAAAAGTCATAAGCGAAAGAAAAGAACAACACGCTTGAGTAATAACCTGCTCACCTAGACGCACCTCCCTTCCAATCATGACCCAGAATGACGAACCATGCTGGACCTTGAATTCCTGGCGAACGAGCGGCACCGATGATGGGCCAATGAGCCACGCCTGGTGTGCCTGAAATGTCCCTCGGCGAGACGTTGTTGGCCTTGACGCAGAGCAACAACAGAGACATTAATGGCGGACAGAAGAGAAGAAGCGTACGGACTAATGCAGAGAAAAGAGAGAGAGAGAGAGAGAGAGAGAGAGAGAGAGAGTCCATGGACACAATCATGGCGGAGACTTGCTCTCGCTCGATCACCAGTCCACAGCTTGAGGTCACCACAGCCGGGTCGTCGATTACCTCTATGTTGAACAGGTACTCCTCGAAACAGAGTGCAGCTTCGTCATTTCATCGAACACCTTTCTTGCTAACTCGATTCTTCCTCCACAGCGTAATCAACCGCAATGGAACTCGGAAAACAGCGAGGGCAAAGCAGGAATGAACTGAAATCATATCTAGAGTATAATCAGACACAAAACGACCTGACTCAGCTGTGGGCGTCATCAATAAGTCAGCAAAGGTCACAGACGACTTCAAACCATCGCCCTCAGAAACTCAACGCCGAGGTGAAGCCCAGAGCAATGCTGGAGAGGGACAGATGATGGAAGAGGAGGGAGGCCGGAGCTCGGAGCATGAAGCATCGTGAACCGAGCGTAGTCAGATTGTGATCGAGATCGTCACTGGTGGGGTTGAACCAACACAGAGGAATCATGGACAGTGGCGAAGACACGCCGGCGCCCGGCGGAGGGAGACGAGCTGCGACGCAGGTGGAGGCGCAGCGACGGCGAGTTGAGGTTAAAAGTGTTTCTATTGGCGGGAGTGATGGGGCTGACGTGAACTTAGCTAAAATGGTCTGGTCTGCGCTTGTGGTCTGATTGGGCTGGAGCTTTATTATGTTCTTTTTTCTCTACTTTTTCTTTTTTTCTTTTTTCTTTTTCAAAACAAATGCATTTTCAACTTGTTGGCAAATATCCAGGCATTTACGCCCCCGAATTGACTCTTAAAAAAAAGTTTATAGCACGAGACGAAAATTTGAACTTATGTGTCCCTTGCGAACCTAGGGTCTCTCGTAATTCTTTCACAAAAGATGTTACAAGAGCTATGCTCCTTCTAATGCTGCTTAACACAAATTGATATGAATCAGTTAGCTTGCTACAAAAAGTACAATGATGTTCCAAAGATCCTTAAAGACATTCAACTCTCGAACGGAAAACAGTACTCACAATATTGTCATCAAATTACGACACCAAATGCCGATAGCATCAAGATCTCAAATTCTTTGATTCTCACCACAATAGAACCTCTTAGTAACTTTGGATACAAGAGAATAACAATTGTAAAATTGCAACAATGTTGAGTTTGATTGAATGTCATTCAAACTTAATATGTTCCTCAAGTACATGCACATATCGTAAAATGCAATCATGTTTTACAAGCGCTAAGCATCTTATAAAGGAGATATTATATACGCATCACTAAGTTGTTTCACTTAGTAACAAGATGTTGTAAATTACTTTATATGACAAGCATCCAATGTGTAAGGCAGTATAAATGCCCCAAAATTAACAAGCAATCTCTTTATAAACTTCCGTCTCATTATATCAAAAAAGACAAGAGTGGGCTATGATGAGAATCAATATTTCATACGGATTATAAAAGGCTTCCCTTTACGACAGAGTAAATAATTCATCAATTGGAGCCTCTCATGAAGCTAATCATGAGACAATATCGGTCCAAGAAAGCTTATTTCCCTTGGGCAGCAAGCCTCCGAGACTATTGTGTATCACTATACTGCCTCACATGTTCAACGTACAACATACAATAATGCTTTTCGTTATGTGATTGTATACCATAAGATAATAAAACATCCTATGAAATCAAGAACTTAATGGAAATAATAGTATCGTTTCCACCAAAATAGACTTATAAAATCAAGAATGCAACTGACTAATGCAGCGACGGGAATCTTTGAGAAGCATGTTGGGTAGATAAGTTCTCTAAATCAACGAATTCCATACAAACCGATGAATGAGCTACTTCGGCAGCCAAACACTTACAACCCAACATTGAATCTCTCGGTTAGGGATATCGTACCCGCCTATGAAATGAGTGGGTTTGGTTGAAATGGTCCAATCCAAATTGACCAATTTTTATGTATTACCTTATTCGAGTTTGACTCAACCTAACCCTACCCATATTACTAAAACACATAAATACCCATACCAAAATATATTTAACCCATTTTAAGCTCTTCATAAGAATATGTTACTTGGATCGATTATTTTATCAAATTAAAAAACTAAATTAACTAAATATTATTTGTGAGTAAATGAAAGAAAAAAATAAAAATAAAAAACCTAAAGATTGAAATGCACATAAAGAACTAAAAAAATATCCATGTGTTATGATGTTGTTGTCGGTTGTAATAAATTTTCGAAGTTTGAATGGCCCTTTTTTAATCTTATGATTCACTTGGTCACAAAAAAAAAAAATCTCATGATTTACTTCAGTGGCAAAAAGAATTCCAAAATACTAATATAAAAAAAATAAAAGTTAAAAAGCTAATTTCTTAAGAAAAGGGCAAAAAGGAAATTGTAAAACACAAGACAACGCCATGGCGTGGCGTAGCATTCTCCTTGTGGAGATTGCAGAAGCATATGCACGCCTCTTCCTAAGCATAGTCATTGGTCACTTTGTCACGCCAATACTACCCTTACCACACTGCCACCCTCATCAGGTCGTCGCCTTTTCAACTCGAGTTCAAGGACCTTCGGAAAACCAAGCTCAATACCATAGTCAAAGTAGGTGGAGGTCCTCGACCTCATATTTGAAGCCATAGAGGTCCTTGACCTCAAATCGGAGGTTGCGAACCTCCATCGGAGAAATTCTAATACATTGTATGACAAACTATCTTTCACATATTATAAGACTACCGTTAACCCACACTTATAAGAAATTCTAACATATTATGGTCCAAAATTACCATCAACCTGTTCGTTTTAGAATATGAGTCTTTTAGGCAAATGTTGTGGTGTTTTATGATGCTTTACTAGATTGGGTTGTCACGGTTACTAGCTTAATAAATATTCAAATTTTGACTTTCTATTACTGGAAGAAAAAAAGTCTCTCGTTCAAGATTTAAAAAGTAAGGAAAGCACACTTATGCTCCATTTATCTCACGGAAAACATTTTTAGGAAAACATTTTCCTCATTTTTTGGCTTTTTGGATCGGATAGGAAAATGAGTCAATGAAAAATGCTTTTCTAATCAATGGAAAATTTATACTTAGATTCAAGAGACTAATTTACTCTTTCAAAAAAAATGGATATCATTTTCTGAAATATATAACTAGATATTAGCTCTTGTACCAAAAACTTTATACTTGGGCATGAGAACTTCAACGCTTGTTCCCAAGCCCTTGGCCACGAACTTGGGTCTGGAGGCCAAAATTGAGTCCACTAAGGTGAAGCCAAGGTCCAAAGAAGTCGGGCCAAGAACCTTAGAGCATGAATGATAATCATTCTAGTCAAATTGATTTTGAAAGAGAAATAAATTTTTTTATTTCTATTCATAGATGAGTTTCTGAGCAAAAATTCGTGTTTGATAATAATACAAAATTTATATTCCCGAAATAAAATATTGTTTGATAATGATACAAAATTTTTCTCTCTCGGGAGCCACGGATGGCAATCGGCGGTGATTGGTGGTGACAGGCGGCGGTAGCAAATAGTGGCGAACAACAACTAACAGTGACGGATGTTGGGTGGGTGGTCGACTAGTAGAGAGGATGAGCAATGAAAAGAGTTTTTATTTGTCATTTCTATTCCAAAAATAGAAAGGTAAAAAAAAAATTTGCTTCTCATTTCTATTCTAAATCTATTCCTCGATTAAAAATTTGTTCTAGAAATAGAAAAATAAAATTGCATAACCAAACGAATTTCTATTCTAGAAATGATTTTGGAATAGAAAAATTATTCTGAAACACAAATAGAATGGTTGTCACGCATTCCCTTAGTGCCTAGGTCGGAGCTTAGGTCCACACAGAGCTTAAGCTTGGGCACCAATGCTAGTGCCTAAAGACCTCAACACCTTGGTCGAGTTCCATAGAGGCCGGGCCTATGACCCTAATATCCTTGCCCGGCACCCTAGCCTATGTCAATAGAAGCCGGGCCGAGACCTTAATGCTCATGGCTGAATCCCCAGCACCTGGGTTAGTGTCCACCAAGGTAGGATCTGGAACCCTGATGTCTGAATAGTGTGTATTTATTTAAGAAAATTATATCACATTTTTTTTACCAAATGATGAAAAAAATTTCTCAATTCATTTTAAGATTATGGTCAAATATATAAAAAAATATTTTCATTTTTTTGGAAAATGACAACCTGAAATTTTTCTTCAAAAAATGTCACATTTTCAATAAAACAAATAGAGCCTCAAGGAATAAGCATGCCAATTGCCCCTTGACCGAACAAAATATTTAGATTTTTCTGTACTTTTGGAGCCATCACTTGACCCATCTCAACCAAACACCATTGGTATAACCACGAGCTTAAAACTAGTGAACGCAATTCGTTGCTAAGAAAACCATGCAAAAAATCATTTACTTCTGTCATCATCGTTAGGGATCACACGTGACATAATCCAAAATTATGAAGCTCAAACCCATCAATTGCATGACTAGAATTACCTCAAAGTTTGAAAATCATAAAGAATTAAGCTACATGTATATGATAAAATTAGCATCATAAAAGTGATGGGTACATAATGTTATTCCTAAGCCTCTCAAATAAGTAAGTTAAGTTAGGTTTGGATCACTTGAAAATGATGAAACCCAAAACAACTTATTTAACTCATATTGACTCATTTTTATGCAATATAATTTTAACGACCTATACTTGACTTGCCCAAACTCCAATTCATTCTCAACCCAATCTGGGCTCCAATTCTAGTAATTTTCTTCTTAAAGATCAATGAAGTGAATATTTACAAATAGTTAGTGAATTGAGAGCTTGAAGACAAATCTGTAATATGATGACTTTGAATTAATCGAGTTTCAACAATCAAATCGAGCTTTATAGTGAGAGATCAAATCAAGCGGGACAATCATAAAACTTGCCCCAAATTGATTTCACTCCGCAACACAGCACAGAGAGAGGAGGGAAGGAGGGAGGAAGAGAGAGAGAGAGGGAGAGAGGGAGGGAGAGAGGACACCGCAACTTTGAACAAATCAAGCTTCAGCAACCGAATCGAGCAAGAACCATATAATTTGCCCCTAAGTTCGCCAGCTCAAACCAAGAACAAGATCTCAACTGCACCTCTTGGTAATTCATTTATAGAAACCGACATAAAATTGTCTGAAATAGAGAACAAAGAGCTCATATAATATAAATTCATTTTATACATCCTTGACCTTATAATACACAGCATAATACTTTTTGAAGGTCCTAGGCATATACACCGCAACAAGAAGGCGAAGAGATCCGATGATACATGTGATAATTAATCGATCTTCACCAACCTGACACTTTCATTGCGCTTGCATTTTTATTCATGCCCCTACTTCTTATTAGCCCCTGACCTTATTTTATTTAAATAATTATTCCTGGGCCTCGCAAGCGACATATTAAATTTGTGCGGGCCCATGTAATCTACAATCTTACTTGTGCCCGTGCACATATTAGAATATAATGGACTCCTCACTCATCAGCAAAAAATCACTACAGATTCAATCCCTGACATGGATAATTATGCTGCAATGGAAATGGGCGTGTTCCCCACCCATTAAGACCTAGATGTAGTTAAGCATAAATTTTGTCGTAAACTATTTTAACAATCTGATAATCAACTTAAAGCATGAAATGGACTTGGGATCATAGCTGCAACCCTTAGTAAACACATGAACATCTGGACAAAAACTGATTTGGACGTGCATCACGCTTCCTTTCTCAGGTCTCTTGATGAAGTTCTGAAATTGGAAAAGCAGTAAATGTCAGCTAACAGTGCAGTGAATCATTTGAAAACACTTTATGGGATGCTAGATGTTCAACTACATCAACTGTTTCTAACATCATACTCAAACAGGAGAGAATCTTATTATATGCTAGAATCAGCACCAATGATTTCACATCCGAATTTGCACTTTACATGTAAAATACAATGAGTCACAAAACTATAGTCCAAAAGTTATTTTGAGATGAGGTCACCTGAAGAATAAAAACTACCTTGAACAGCCAGTTTGACTAATGGTCAATTGAAGAGATTAACTAACGGGAATAAGAACAATGAACAATATAATCAGAACAAAGTAAGATTCAGGAATGAATAGAAAGGATGTTGTCTAACGTCATCTTGAAGACCTTTTCTGGTGTCCTCATTGTGATTGACTTACCATCATACAAGGAAATCTATAGCCATAGGTATATTCATTCTCAGCATGAGATCATACTGCCACAACGCCCTAGTCTGTCCCATTCCGTTGTTAACAGGCTATAATATTCATATTCAAGGGTCGCACCATGAGTTATATGCAAAAGTAACTGATAATCATTCAATATGTAGTAGAGGTGCATCAAAAGTATGCTTGATGTTCAGAAAAGCAAGAAATCATATGTTCAAAGGTCTTACCTAGTTGTGTAAAGCTATGAGAGGATTCAACAGGAAGAATCAACGTGCAGATCCAATGAGAAGCTTGAGTAACCCGTGACCTGTGAGGCTTTGGAGCTGAAAACCAAATATCAGCATTCAGTGTATATATAACAGTCGAACAATTCATAGTTTCCACAATGTCATCAACAATAAATGAATGGAAAAGGAAGGGGACAAAAAGGCAAAGAGAAATGATATGCATGTACCCGGTTCTACAAAATGGAGAAGCAACATGAACAAAGTTGATTTTATCATTGCGAAGACAAATTATTTTACGGCCATGTTTGAACGTAATGAGTTTCCAAAGAGTGCCAATTTGTCTCAGAGGCTTAAAAACTATGGTCTAATCAGTCTCTTGATATATTTGCTACTGAAGAGCTCAACTTGGAGAATTGCTCGACCCAAAACCATATATGTTTAGTAATTCATGATAGGGATCAAGCAAAAAGATATGTCTCTCTAACTAGTCTAACCAATGGATTATCAATTATTAAGATATTGCACTACATCTATTTCCTTAACCAAGGACATGACATCCCATTTCTCAAATGGCAATCAGTCTAGAGGAAAGCTACATATGATAAAACAGGGCAGCTGAAAAATTGGCCAAAAAAAGGAGCGGGCATCAAAAACTCTACTTTTGGCTTACTAAGCAAATTCTGCACCTTGCTATTAAGAACATGACATCCCATTTGTTGAATGGCAATCTGGCTAAAAATACCCAGTCTAGAGGAAAGCTACAAATGACAGACAGGGCATCCGAAAATTGGCCAATAAATAAAGACTGGGCATCTGAAACTCTAGTTTTTGTTTACTGGGCAAACTCTACGCCCATTCAAAGCAACCATTATATGGCTGATCACCGCTCCACTCAAGCAACTACACTTTTTGTCAGTCCGGATAAGTGTCCTCAGCATCTAAAAATAAGCACCTTATCCTTGATGGAGAAAACTTCTGAATGGATTCTAAACTTCTAAATGGGTTCTTATCCTACCAATAACCCATAGTTCTATGCTTGCAATCATTACAGAACATTCCACTGGGCCAGCTTTATTTACCTGGGATGCACAGATAATTCTCCAGATCAGAGATACAACAACTATTTGAACTCCAGCAAATGTTTTACATATGGACAAGTGTGTGTGTGTGTGTGTGTGTGTGTGTGTGTGTGTGAGGGAGAGAGAGATTTGTTCAGCAAGATATGCAATCACTGGAAGCGCCAGCAATAGCACTTCCTATAGCTTGTTGAGAGAATTGACTGGAAAGTAGAAAGAGAAAGAGGCTTCCTAAATTCTTCTTAATCGATATGGAAGGGCATGAGTTCTAGGAAAACCATAATATTACATTTTAAAGGAGAGCTTTTTCTAGAAGGTTCTTTCAGGGAGATGTTGCTAGAAGGCACAATGCTCAACTTCATTAATTGGTAAACTTTGGTTCAAAAAGTAGAATTAGTCTATTATGCTCATAAAAGCCTCTTAAAAAGTGTATTTAACTGTGGGTCGATTGAAATAAGAACTATCATTTCCCTCATGTTATCTAATGTAAAAAAGGTGCTAACTGCAGTATTATAACATTCTTTCTAACAGACAGTTCAACTGCTTGAAGTGGTTGATTGCTGTTCATACCATTAGGGTCTCCTCTTTCATAAGAATCTCACAGAAGAGGAATTGCTTGTGATGCCAATATACTTCCACAACATCTGAAACCCTTTAATCCAGAATCCTCATTACTGAAAGAGAAATAAGAAAACAGTTGGAAACAGTCATCAATCAGGCACACACTTGATAGGGGAAACAGAGATGGAATTTCTGTGGAAACCAGCCAATATTTCCAATGATCCTACATTTTTACCCAGCTCATAAGCTTAAAACCAGAGACAGATTATATTTGCAAACAATGTCCAAATATCATGCGAGCAATATTTATCAGACCAATTGACAAAGCACTTTGCAAAAGAAGGTACTATCTATGCAAAAACAAGTTCCCCAATAAAAGAATATGTTTAGTTGAGAAAGCTTACATTTTGGTCCAAAGACATCAATTTGCAGAAATGTCTGTACTCCAGGAAATAGGTTTTCACGGAAGCAAATTATCTCTGAAGTGCACCATTTGATTCAATTGACAGTAACTAGTCTCTATTAAGTGACATTCACCTTGGCAATATTCTTGCATCAAATTTAAGAGGAATGTGTTTGGGGTAACAATGGCTTAAATTTTTTTACTTTAACAATGCCTTTGGTCATTCTATTTTCTCTTTGGCATAAAACCTAATGTCATTCGAGAAAAAACAACATTCTGTAACCAGGATGATTCTTAGAGGCTCTTAATTCAGACAGGCAACTTCGCTTCAGAGAGATCTTGGCACCAGCGATCTGATTGAGAGAAGATTTGTGGATGACTTGTATACTAGTATTGTCTAGGATGGGTTTCAATCAGCTACATCTTCCAAACGTTGCATAGGAACCATGCTCACCATTAGGACAAAAGTCTCATTCTCGCTATCATAAATCTATGCAATACCAAGGGCTAGTTTCTAAGCTCCAGAGCAAGGAAATGAGCAAGGTGGTCCTTTATCAGCAAGACATGTCCTCTTGCTTGATGTTGTACTCAGAAAGGCAATGAGCTAGTTCATGTTTCCCACAATACTTTTGACTCGTAAGCAGATTAATAAGCGAAGCATAAATATAAATCTTAAGCTCTAAAAGTCAAAGTTTTCATGGTTTGTTTCTTTACCTAAATTTTTTTGTTTAGATGCATTTTTCATACATCTCTCTTGCTTCTTCTCACTATAAGCTCGTTCTTTAAAACTAATATGTAAACAGAAAGACAATGTCCATAATCTAGATTAGCTGCTTCATGTACTGCTCAAATCGCAATGAAACAGATCCTTTTTAAACTTTTATGTCAACAGCATTTGAGCAAAAAATTGAGGAGTTTGAACAAGCTTAGGAAACATAAAATGTTAGATCATGGCAGCATCAGACAGATGAAAAATCATATTAAAAACACAAGCAATATGCCACGATTTAGCAAGAAGATGCTCTCATTTATGCAAGAAGAGACAATTGCAACTAATAAACAAGAAAAGAGATTTCTTTATCAGGTACAGTGCCCAGGGCATATCAGAAAGCATAACTTCCTCATAGATAAACTAGCGTTTCTCACTGAATATGATAACATTAAAGACATCAAATAATCTCACAGTAGTGGAAAAAAAAATGAAGAAACAGGGGGGAAGGGATAGGATAAAACAAAGCAATGTTAGCTTAACTTGTAGCACTTCTCAGAACTGTAAACTTTTTAGGCAAATAAAGAATACAGAAATGTTTAACAAGTCACAAAGAATTTAAGAAAAAGGAAACAAAGTGGTAAAAGAAAGAATAATTATAAACTTGACTTCTTGATGCTTCTAGAAACACCACTTTCTTCCATTTAGACAAAGGAAAGCACTGAAAATATGGAAAATTAGTTCCATAAACCTCCATTTATTTTAATGGTTATATGTTACAATATTCAACACGTGACAACATACACAATCGCTATGAACCCACATCCATCAATTATCAACATAAGGAATCAGAAACCTCCAGTAAGCTTTATTTGTCAATTGTCATATGTCACAATTTCAAAGTAAAGCTATGTAGATACAACACCAGCAGCAAAAGCAAGTTCAGGAACTGACCTAACACATGCCTCAGAGCTACTTGAATGCAAAGACAATGTTGAGCCACAGCCTCCAACTTTATCATTTGCACAAACATAATATACTTCCTTTATACCTAAAAAGGGCAAGAGTCATCCAATCATTTATAAATAATTTTTTTTTTTTTTTGGCAGAGTTCAGTTTTATTTCAGTATGATCAAGAGATATACCAATGATCGATAATGCTGCTGCACACATTATGCACGGTTCACGTGTCACGTAAAGGGAGCATGCTGAAAACTTCTCTGCAACTTCTGCAGCCGTAAATCTAGTCCTCTGCCACTGTACAAGAAGAACATCAAGAGCTTCCATCTCTGCATGTCTGGTTGCCTATGAAAGCACAAGGAGAAAAACAAAGCAAGCATATAAAAACTTAGGAGCTTTGTCAGAGAGACAGTTGCTCATAGTGTAGTTTCAACATAAATCTTGGAAATGCAATTCTTGAGAAATGTGTTTTCTCCATTAAGTTAACTGATTAAGAGTACATATAAGATTGATCAAGGCATAAGAGGCTTCTCATTGAATCAGCCACCTCCACCTTTTCTGACAGTATTTTTAACTATAACCCTGTAGCAAGGTGCCTTTGTTTTTTTATTAAGCTCCACAAGATACTAACGGGGCCTTTAGTTTTTGGCATCAACTATCCATTACTATCCATATATTCATCTACAGTGATGTCACCTCATGACTATAAATGATTACAGAAATATTCGATTAGATAAGAGATGATCTCAACCAGAACTAGGCTTAAACTAGTTGTGTAAATGGCCATTGTATGAAGAACCCTGCCCAAGGCGCAGATTCTGACATCTTAAAAGGCAATAAAATGGTTGCAATGCATTTTTACACCATATAACTATAACAAAAGTCTAGCTACATACGGCCTAACAATGTTAGGAACTTCACACCAGCATATAAAGACCGCAATATGGTTACAGACATAGCACAACGGCAAATGAAAAAAAAAAAAACATTGTGCATAATAAAGCAAGATTATTGTTATGGTTAGATGTAGCCATACTTTATGAAGGGTAATGGGAACAAAAGCCCTTATAACCTAACAATGCATGGAAAATTCAACTTATTAACAGATTTGCTCAGATATATTATTTTATTATCTAATAAATACATATTAAGGGAGAAACATAAAATGATCGACAATAAACTACAAGTGGATAATTTGAGGGTATCAATTTGGAACAATAACAAAGTGCTGTTGGCCAAAATCTATATAAAAGGGTGGAGAAGTAATGATAAACATACATTCCGTGTCTCGTTAGTCTGGTTTCTTCCTGCCGCAATAACATTCCCATCCTCAACAATCACACAGCTGCTCAATCAAAGAGTCCAATCTGAAATCATTCACTAATTAAGACTGAAGTACTAATCATCTTAATTAGAAAATAAAGTAACATATATGCAATGCACCTGGTTACTGAAAACCAGTATCTTACCCAACTGGAACCTCAAGGCTGTCCAATGCAAGCTTTGCCTTATATAAGAAAAGAAATAGATCTTGTTACTTGTTAGGAGAAAAAAATATGAGAATGAGAGTCAAAATTCTCTCATGCATGCAAGCATGCATAAAAGGCAAATTCAAGAGGAAATTGGCATCACGTTGCTGGCAGTAAAAAAGTTCCAGTATCATTATGCAGCTACCAATGGAACAAATGCATGTCTCACCACATACTCATCCTGTAATACAGATGCAAATCCCACCTAACAGTTAAACTGATACGGCTCAAACAACAGCACAGCAAAAATGAGAACTAATTGAGAAACTACATGTTGCTCAGTTCAGTGTGTCTTATCATGGGTACCTCAGAGGCTTTTCTTTCGTTAATGAGGTTTCACTCAAACATTCAAGAAGCTTCCTAGAGTTTTAGCTTCTGGGTCATTTTCCTTTACAAATGCTATGGCATATGGGGATAAAGAGAGATCCCTAAAACTGTTGTGAAGCCCTCACAAATCAGAATTGACAATCAGCATCTTGGGATTTTGTCTCTATTCCACTGAATAACTTATGTAAACTCTTGTGTTTCTCGAGATTTTTTTCTTTTTCCATATCCACACCACAGTGCCAAAGAAAATAACCACCCAACCAATTATCCATGGGTACAACCGATGTTCACATTATTGTCGCGCTCCAAGGAAATTTGGTTTTAAATTCTCCCTAGGTGCTAAAGTCAAAAGGTGGTAAAAGGATTCCACGGTCAAGCAAACACCTTTCCTGGTGGCTTGCCATCTCATTGCATCTTCTTCATTCCTCTCTGGTTTTGTCTCTTCAAAAGCCTTATGAAACTTAACACAGAGTCCTATCCCAGTGATTGGAGCTTCTGACAATTTAATTGTCCTGGCAAACCTATCACCCACTGCACATCTTTATAATAGGCACATACTACACATCCACATTTACTAGACAACTCAAAAGCACCCAAATCCATCCCTCCCTCCCTCTCAACCTACAGCACACAGATTGACTCCGTTTTTTGCCTGAAAAGGGACTAAACCACCCCATGTACACCCAACTTCCCTTTGTTGCACTCTGCCTTGCTTGTTTTTCCTTTAAACCTAGACTTCACCCACTTATTTCAATAAATTACCACCTATGAAAAGAGAGAAAGAAAACCTATACCTTCTAGGGATTGTTGCTGATTTTGCTACATGAAATGTCAATTACCAATGGATGCACTACCAAGCATCCACAGACAAAAATTGATCTGGACAAGAATCGAGCTTTTCTCTCAGGCACCTTGAGGAAATTCTGTGATTAGAAAGCAGTAAATGGCACACATATTGTCAGCCAGAGTGCACAGAATCTTTAAAGCCACTTTATGGAATGCTAGATATTTATCTACATTTTCTTACCACAAAATGGAATGCCGACCATCATAAGTAACATTCACATAGATCTCTATACTAAAGGGCTGTTTGAACATGCTATGATTATGAAATGCTTTAACATCTTGTGACAAAATAATTAATTATTTCTAACATCACACACAAATAGGAGAGTGTCTTATTGTGCTAATCAGTACCAATGGTGTCATATCCAGATTTGTGCTACACATGTAGAATCCAAAGGGTTGGAACATTATAGATCAAGCTTTATTTTGCAATGAGTTCACCTCAAGAATGGGAACTACCTTGAACTGCAAGTTTGACTTAGGTTATAGTCAAATGAAGAGAATCTTTAAAGCCACTTTATGGCATGCTAGATATTTATCTACATTTTCTTACCACAAAATGGAATGCCGACCGTCATAAGTAACATTCACATAGATCTCTATACTAAAGGACTGATTGAACATACTATGACCATTGTATGAAGAAATGTGCTTAAAGAATTGGTTCTTACATCTTAAAAGGCAATACAATGTTCTCAATGCATTTTTATACCAAAGTGTAGCTAAACATATCTTAAGAAAACAATGTTAGGAACTTCACAAAAGCAGATAAATCCCATAATATGGCTCCAGACAGAGCACAATGGTAAATGAAAAACACAACACATTGTGCATAATAAAGCAAGAACATTGCTAATGTTGGCCTTAGTCATATCTTATGAGAGAATAATGCCCACAAAAAAAAACCTCTACAGCCTAATTATGCATGGAAAATTCCACTATTAATAGATTTGTTCAGATATTCTACTGTATGATCTATTAAAGAAATAATTAAGGGAGAAACATAAAATGATTAACAATAATCTACTGAGTGTATAGTTCAAGGGTATCAATTCAGAACACTAACAAATAGAAGGAGGTGGAGAAGCAATTACAAACATATACATTTCATGGCTTATAAATCCGGTTTCTTCCTGTTGCAATAATGCTCCCATCCTCAAAAATCACACAGCTGATCAATCAAAATATACTATAAGTAAGTAAAGTAGACTGAAAAACCATTCACTAATTTACACTAAAATACTAATCATCTTAATTAGAAAATAAGGTAACATATCTGAAATCACCTAGTTATTGAAAATCATTTTCTTACCCAACTGGAACTTCAAGGCTGTCCAAAGCAAGCTTTGCCTTTCATAAGAAAAGCAAATAGGTCCTGTTACTTGTTAGAAGAAGAAAACATGAGGATAAGAGTCAGAAATTCTCTCATGCATGCACGCGTGCATACAGGCAATTCAAGAGGACATCATCATTAAGTTGCTACCAATAGAAATATTCAGCATGTCTCATAGCTACAGATGGAATGAATGCATGCCTCATAGCTATATGATCAAGATCTTGCAGGTCCAAGCAATGGTTATTACCACATTCTCATCCTGTAATTCAGATGCAAATCCCACCTAACTGTTGAACTGATATGGCTCTAAAGCATAAACAGCAACTAATTTGAGAAACTACATGTTGTTCATTCCAGTGTGTCCTATCATTGGTACCTCAAAAGCTTATCATTCATTAATCGGGTTTCACTAACATTCAAGAAGCTTTCAGGAGCTTTAGCTTCTAGGTCAATTTCCTCCATAAGCGCTATGGCACATAAGCATAAAAGGAGAACGTTAAACGGTTGCAAAGGCCTTAGAAATCAAATTGACAATCAGCTTCCTGTGCTTTTGTCTCTATTCTACTGAATAACTTATGTAAACTCTGTGCTGCTTGTGATTTTGTTTCTTTTTCATACCCAAAGTCCACAAAGAAAGAAAATAACCACCTAACCAGTTATCCATGGGCGCAACTGATGTCCATATTACTCTCATGCTCCAAGTAAATTTGGTTTTCAATTCTCTGCAAATGCCAAAGTCAACAAGTGGTAAAAGGACTCGACTGTCTAGCAACCTTTCCTAGTGGCTTGCCATCTCACTGCATCTTCTTCATTCCAAAATGGTTTTGCCTCTTCAAGCGCCGCATAAAACATAGAGACAAAGCCCTATCCCAGCAATCGAAGTTTCTCACAATTCAATATTCCTAGAAAACCTTTCGCCTGCTGCACATCTGTAGGAATTGTTCATGTTACACATCCACATTTCCTAGACACCTCAAAAGCACCCCCAACCCTGACCCCAACCCCAACCCCGCTATGGCTGGTTGTCCGCAGCAATGCCTGGTTTTGCATAAGGGAGTCCCAACCTATAGCACCCGGATTGGCTCAGTTTTCGCCTAAAAGCGGACTGAACTGAACCACGGACAAGCTACTTCCCATTGTTTCACTCTCCCTCGCTTGTTTTTCCATTGAACCTAGACTTCACCTACTTCTTTGAATAAATTGCCACTTATCAAAAGAAAGAAAGAAAAGCTATACCTCCTACTAGGGGATTGTTGCTGATTTTGCAGCGTGTAACGTCAATTGCCAGTGAATTCACTACCAACCATCCACAGACCAAACTTACGAAGAAACACCTTATTCAACGTCTCTCGAACAAATCCACGGACGCATTCTTCGAGTTCCCGCGCAATTGCAGCACCGCACAAATCGAATTCAAAATCGAGCTGATCTATAGCAATCTGCATGAAGCCCAGAACCTCAGGAGAGAATCGTTCACCCCAAGCTGCTTCATCAGTTTCCATGGCTTCGGTCGGCGGTGGTAGTCCGTCGCCTCCGCTCGCCGGTCTCCGCCGCCGTCGCCGTCGATTCGCTAGGGACTCTGTTTCAGGAAGACGTACTTCTTCTGTTCGTCGATTCCGTTGACAGGTGGCGATCTTGAATTCGCCAGAGCTCGGCGGTATCGGACGGAAGATGATGATCAGTCGCGATGCTGAAAGTGGCGTCGGTGGAGAAAATGAGGATTTAGCAAAACAAAGAAAAGAGACAAAGAGAAGAGAACGAGAACGAGAAGAGCCCAAAAATAATAATAAAAATAAAATGAGGGAGCTTGCTTACCAACGAATTGCTTCCTAAGCAAGTTTCTGGATCATTCTCTGCTCCATCGGTCAAACTGGCAGTCAACAGTCTTTATTCGCTTGCTTTGAGTAGAATGGACCATGGTTTCTCCTCGGTACTTACAGACAATATTTCTCCATTCTCCTTTGATAATCTTGCATTTCCGTGTTGTTTCCGCCAGTGTTTCTGTCTATTTGTTTTGATGGAACCATCTTCGCACATAAATAAACTCTTGACTTCTGAATATATTGATTCATGATCAATCTTGTAGAGTAAAGCTGGATCAATTAGCGGATTATCTTGAAGCATAACTTTTAGAGTATCCTCTAATTGCTCGCATAATATTCGAAATCCCCACTTTTTCATGTATTTACTGGATACTATGAGGTCACATTTTACATGACTTCCGTCAATTTGATCGAAATCGACTACTCCCCACAACTGTAACGGTGTGAAATAAAAAAGCTGGATATGATCCACCTCCAATGAATGAAGACCGAAGCAAG
Source organism: Eucalyptus sideroxylon (assembly GCA_014182405.2). Lineage (NCBI taxonomy): Eukaryota > Viridiplantae > Streptophyta > Magnoliopsida > Myrtales > Myrtaceae > Eucalyptus > Eucalyptus sideroxylon. The sequence continues at coordinate 9,229,557 of CM024552.2, read as the reverse complement.
AACTTTTCTGTTTTTGGCCATTAACATGGGTAACAAATTCATATGTAGTTCCCTCCTCGGAATAATGCTTGTTGAGAGCGAGACATAAAACAAATCCAAAAAACTTGTCATACAAGTCTTTTGAAGCCATGAAAGATATGGATTCCTTTTCAATAGGGTGAACCCACTCTGGCATCTCTTCTTGAGGAAGAATAATAGAGTATTCCATATGTCTTCCAAAGACTGAAATAAAGATAAATCATTAGAAAGTACCCAAGTTTGTTATTAGTACCCAAATAGAAAAATTCAATTTGAATTTAGTAAGTAATCCTACGGAGTTCCACTTGGAATCAGAACTCTATAAACGAGTAGAGATCCATTGATCCTTACTTGCATTAGTATACAAGCCTCGTGTGATCGAAATCATTCCCATAAAAGTTTAGCCAACTCCATTACATGCATACACATGCGGAACCACTTTATATTTGTTTGATTTTCTTGAACCTCCGATCTTGCATTTTCTATTATTGCAATATCCAACCATGCACTGAATCCAGCGTATAGTCCACATCGATATGCATGTGTGCGTGTGCACATGTATGTGTGAGAGAGAGATCTAACCTCGTCATGTGAAGAAATATCAACCATGGTCAACCCTCTGCGAACAAAATCATGAATTGAAGTTAAATCTCCATAATTTTGCAAAGATTCGCAATTTTTCGCCTGAACACTATCCAAAAATGGTGGAAGCTTCAGGAATCTCCTGTAATTGATGGCAATTGTCAAGAACAAATTGAACAAACAATGGCGTTTGTTGATGGATGTAGGAAGGCCAATAAGATTGTTCCTCGACAGATCTAATGATGTCAAGAATGGAGAACATGAAAGATTCTCAAGAAAGTCTACTTCGGACAAATTACATCCCCTAAGGTTCAACCAATGTAAATTTGAAAGTTGGGTTGTCATGCAAGGATTAGTTGAATCCTTGTACTTTGGAAACCCGATTAAATTTGTGCAAAAATGAAGAGCCAAGTCTTCAAGGTTTTGTAATGTGTAAATGCTAGACGGAAGGCTCATCAAGTTCTTGCAATCACTTAAATACATATACTCCAAAGAGACAAGATTTTCTATTGATGCAGGAAGTCCTTTAATAGGGTTCTTCTAAAAAAGCTCTTTTAGGGCTTCGAGTTTATGTGGAATATCAGGGAACCTTTCAAACTTTGTGCAATTTTTAAGATTGAGAACTCGAAGATTTTTTGACTGGAGCTCATTTGGAAAAACACTAAGTTCAGAGCACCCCTTTAAATTCAGCACTTGTAACTTGTTGTGATATGCGATGGACTTGTGAGCTTCCACCAAGTCTTTGCAATTACGGAGATCCAATTCCTCGAGATTTGGAGTACACGAGAGGTCGGGCATGCGAACCAATGACTTGCAGTTACTGAAATTAATGTACTTCAAATTTTGGAAGTCCTGCAAAAACAACGGAAACAAGTTTGGACAAACATTCTGAAAGGAACACAAAAGGGGTGCTCGTATGATGACATCACTTCCTTACATATAAACCGTGGGATTCCCATTTGAGAATAGGTTGCCATTGAAGCATATCTGTTAATGATTCAAAAAATTATTATATTTTAGGTTGTCGATTGTACATATTGAGCGATTTGTTGATTTAATATAGAGGTGATTTGCCGCGGAGTCCACAAAAAGGCCTATGCTAGATGTTGTGCATGGACCGGAGAGTCAAACTTGCGAAATGATGATAATTCAATATCGAATGTCATTCACATTGTCCCTAGTTTTATAATATTGATGATTAATAATATCATAATTTATTTGTAGGGGCTATAAAATTGGCTATACAACACATGGGGACGCATGGTTTCACGGGGAAAGGATGTGTTGTGATTACATATCCTTGACTGTTATATAATATACAATTATACATTGGCCGGGTGGATATCTCATAATTACATACCCTAGGGCCACAAAACTCTTCACGTGGAAGGAAGCGAGAAGGTTCAGTAGACCAGACAACTTGAAACCTACTATTCAAGTTACTGAGTAATTTCTTTTTTTGCATAGTCCGAATAAAATTTATTAATCTATAAATTAACTTTTCATTTTTTTTCTTGTAAATTATATGTTGTATTGAGAATTGACAACACTTTCAAACTTTACCAGTAATTACAAATCTCCAATAATATAGAACTTGCATGAAGTGGAGTCGACTCTAAGCTCCCAGCAATTTGGTTTCCATCATCCCTTTACATTCTCCATTTTATATCTTCCAAGAGTTTTAAAGGTACACAACGTAATTTTTTTTTTTTTACTTTTAAATTACCCCTCTTTTTAAATTACTCGTCACAGTTCCTCTAATTATATCACACATGTCTAGTCCCCCCTCTTTTTAATAATCTAGAATCACAGCATAAAGACTCGATTATTTAAAAGCCGTTTGAAGACCCTGCTAGCCCTTGAGCTGGTTAAGTCCTTGCCATTTGACCTATGTAGGTTCATCACTTGTCGAGTTCTTTCATTAATTATTTCGGAACAATTCTTTCTTATGCCCAGACTATAAAATGCAGTAAAGAGTTACGCCAGTATAGATATAGAAAATAAGATATCCTTATATACCAAAGTGACCTGTTTAGAAACTGTTATCCTTTTTTTTCCCCAAATCTAAAAAATCTTTGTAATATTCTATGGTTAATTCAATTTTGTCCTTGCACACCAAGCATTCATTTGGATGATATATTTATATACATATTTTATATATCCAAATACTTGTCAGGGAATATATGGAATATTCAAAATCCTATTCTATCTTTATTTTTCCCAATCTTGTCATATGCGGCGAAAATGTCTACACAACTAAAGGCCTTTGAGATTAAAACTACGTTTAGTATGATTTTTTCCCTTAGAGAACATACTAGGAGGGGGCACCTCAAGTGTCTTTATCAACCCTAAAAAGAGTACATATATTTTAGGCGACAATACTCATAATTAAATTTATCACTCATTTACATAATCTATAACAATTGTATTTGCGTGTATAGAAATAATTGTGCGCATATTGAACTTTGTTGGTTTAACTTCTACTCACTCTTATAGCTTTTTTTTTTTTTTATTGTATATACACCACGTGAACGAATTAGATAATATATAGGTACACAGCATAAAAAATTTCACACTTAAAATTGTGTAGACAATTATTAAAAAAAATAGAATTAATATCATTGAAAATCCCAAATCTATACATAGATTTACTCTCAATTAAATTTCCATTTCATAAAAATCCTCAACTGGTAACCATTTCATAAAAATCCTCAATTGGTACCATTACCTCAAACTAATTTTCTTCTAACAAAAGAATCCTAAATTGGTACTCCTCATCCATAGCTACCATCCATTATCAAATGAAAATTAGTTTGGGACAAACCTATGCTGTGTGTCATGCATGTAACAGTCACAAAATTCAAGTGAAGTATCATGTCATGAGAATGCAAATGTGGGCCACATGACAATTATGAAATGCATCATGCCTTGTGACAATCATAGAAGCACGGTGAAGTGCCACGTGGTGAGTGCACATGCAGACCATATGACAAAACTATTCCACATGTCATGTGATGTGACAATCACAAAAGCAAAGTGAAGTGCCACTTGGCAAGCGTGAGAATGAAGACTACTAATTCTAGCTTTAATTGTATATCATAGATGAATGGGGTATGTAAACACTATCACAATGTAATTGTGTAAAAATTAATAAACTTTGAAAAAAAAATTGAAGTCAGGCAAAGACAATGAAGCCATCTCTGATAAACATTCAAAAGAAAATAAAAATTTCACATACTTAATTCAAAATCTGGCTCTAAATTTCTATTAAGAAACTAGTGCTATGGCCCTACTAGATCACTCATATCAATTTAGTTGTGCACACATTACAGACATTACTAGCAAAGTTCCTTATAAATACTCTATCATCCACTTGGAAGCGCTGCTCCTTAAGAAATTATTTAAGCAATTAATAATGCCTGGTTTTGTAGAATGATGCATTCGAACATTCGACTCAGCTAAATTTATTGATGCCGGATATATCCCCACTGTTTAGGTATATGCATTAAATAATGCTGCATCACTTGATGACTACGTGGCCTACCACTCACCCGGTTAGTCCTCGAGTGTTTTTACTTCTACATATATGTCAATGGGTAGGTTAGTCATTTTCTTGTTTCCTTTTTGTTTGATCATTATACAAGTTTTTTGTCAAATAAAAAATTTATGTGTAAACAACCGACATCAAATTGCATTTTCAATATCTTAACTAGGTAGATTTGATCTGATTTTGAAATATATCTATGTCAATTGTTAGAGATATTAGAAAAGGTAAAGATGATCTCCTACTTTAAAAGATTTCAATCTTTTTTTTTTAATATTCCATCCATCAATTATTATCAATTACTTATTTTATAGATATTATACCATGGACAGATACGTGAAATTGATTTTATTATTTTTTTCTCTCAATTTTTCAATATTAAATTTGAATTTTCTTATGATGCAATGACCTTCATTAACAATTTCAAACCTTGAAATATCTTTCTCTTTCCATATTTGTATAAAGCTTCTTTGTAATTGTGTATTTTATTAACATGTTTCCATTGAGTATTACTAATAAAGTTGTTTGCTTAATTTTTCAAATGCCAATTTTGCTGCACGTAAAAATATTTGTAAAGCAAGACTTTAGCATCATTTTGAAAGAAATTAGAGAAGTGGTTTCTAAAACATAGGAACACCCCTTCCTTTAGTGTAGTAGTATAGACAATAGCATATACATATACAAATGAAGTAGATAATAAAAAAAGTTTATGTCAGTAAATTCTCACCTTAAATTGTTTTATGACTCTGTGATATTGCCTTCCCCATATTAAGTCCTACTAATTTCTTTGGAATGGAGGAAAATTCTGGAATTTGAGAAGCACATCCAGTCCACTCAAACCATGATAGCCCATTAGGAAGACATATAGGACCTTGGAAAAAATCATGAATATCGCACAAGATGAGCAATCTCAGCCTTCTCATTTTTGTAAAAGCATCAGGACTGATACACATCTCTATTGGCTCAGGTGGCTTCAACAAGATGGCTTTTACAGCACAATTTTCCTACATTTACAAGACTATTTAGGTTATTCATGTTCAGTACTTAGAGCCCAAAAGATAAGGAGCAGAATTTTGATGGTGTTTGCTAGTCTTACCATGTCGCTTGACAGAACATCGACAACATCATCATACTGCCATAATCTGCTGCGACTCCTAGGATCATCACTTTCTTGGTTCACAATATCCATACCCATCAATTGAATCAAGTCATGCATTTGTATGTTCCCAAACTCAATTTTTATCAGAGACCTCTCCATGAGAATTTGTAATCCTATTACTGCCTTAAGATCGCAACTGTGGAGAACTTTCTTTACATACTCACTATTCCACCCCTTAAAGAGGCAGGCAATGTGGAGAAAGATCTCTTTCACTTTTGGCTCTAGTCCATCGTAACTTATTTTGAGCACATCATTGATGCCTTTCTTAGGAGCTGTAGAAATATCATCTAGTGCACTTTCCCATTCATAATCTCTTCTACCACGTAAGAAGGAACCTAGCACCTCAAGTGCTAAAGGAAGGCCTTTAGCATGATTTAGAACTCTATCCACTAGATTTGTCCTGATCGTAAATTTTGGTGTGTTGGAAAAGCATGCTTACTAAACAACTCACAAGCATCATTGTAATTCAGCTCTCTAACTTTGTACACATGATCTTGATCTATTCCGATATAAGTTAGCAAATGGTTATCTCTTGTAGTAACAATGATCCTACTCCCATTGTGAAGCCACTTACCTTCTCCAACTAAAGCACGTAATTGGTACAAATCATTCACATCATCAAGGATGAGGAGAACTTTTTTGTGACAAACTCTTTCTTGGATCAGAGTAATACCTCTATCAACATTAGACACTACTAATCTTTCTTTCAATGCTAATATCTCAAATAGTAATTTTTCTTGTAAAGTAACTAAATCCTTGCAATCTTTTGAAACTTCTCGGACATTCGCCAAAAAACATGAATTCTTGAATTGATTGTAAATATCATTATAAACAGCTTTGGCTAAAGTTGTCTTTCCTATGCCACCCTGTCCCCATAATCCCACCATGAGAACTTCATTATCAGACTCAAGGTTTAACATTGATTTCAATGTAACCATGGGGGAATTTATCCCAACCGGATGCATAGCAACATGCAAAAGTGTTCGGTTTAGGTGAGTGGAGATTTCCGTCGCAATTTTTTGTATAAGCTCTGCCTCATCTCAGCAAAAAAAATAATAAATAATAAATAAATAAATAAAAAAGAAAGAAGTTGTGGCATCGTTTTAGCAACTTGAATAAGCAAATAACAAGCAATTACTAGCCAACAATGACAAAAGCAGAGTGCATCACATTTTCACATAACCACAGCCAAAACAAAATGTGTTCCCACTAAATCGAATTAAAACTCAAAAAAGAGCTCCGGCACCAAGCAAAATAAGTTCAGGATTCAACTTTGGTCATCCGGGTGATTCATGTTCTTTTGATATGCACACCGATTTACTTATTTTTCTTGTTGAACTGTTATACATGATTTATTTATGCGCTCAATCAAGGAAAGTTATTCAGGACTTTGAACAATGGTTAAGATTTTGATTCGAAAACTATTAAAATACCCTAAAGCATGTTGTCATTTGCCTTACATTGCTTGTATAGACTAATTATCCTGTATCAAGCATTGCGATCCTTCCAAATAAATGGGGTAACTGCAATAACATATACTTAATATTTTGTCCATTGATTGATCAAGTTTTAGCATTTTATATTGCTCAAAGAATCAGTAAAATTTTCAGGCGATGAAGTCCTATTGTCAAATTTCTTACGGAAAAAGCCATGTGTCTATTCTATGGTTAGCTACATGTGCCATTTCAAACTCAAAATGCTGCCGGTAACAAGTTTATGACTTAGTTGATCAAAATTGAAAATTTGTAGAACTCAAAATGAAACGTGAAGAACTCAAATGGCCCATAAACAAAACATTTAGTACTTTTATTATACTACGAGGAGGGGCAACAAGGATCCAAAAGAAAGAGCAATGAATTTTACCCGGATGAAACAACGCTTATCAAAAGCCAAAGGCAGAATTCTACCATTTCATGCATATATATATTTGTGACAGCGAATTTCAGTAAGTGTTCATCAGTATCGCAAGCTGTCGGTGACAAAAAGATTAGTGGCTTTTCCTTTCCCATAACTTATTAGTACCTTACCAATGATTTTATAAAATCACCAATCTTTTTATAATTAGTAAATAACTAATTTTTATACTAGCTTGCCAAAATTCATTTGCATAACTTACGGCTTCCAACTTACTAACTTTTATATGAAATTACCAACATAAATTAGAGTGACTTATCAATAATCGTTATATTAACTAATTATCTACTAGTTTTTGGTTATTAGCTCTCAATTGAGCGCCTTTTTTTTTTTTTACTATCTTCTTTATTGAGCTACAAACTCCCATTCAAATTACTTTTACCAACTTCTCTACAATTAAGATACCAATTAACTTAGGGTTATCAATTCTTGTTTGAGATACTTGCCAAGTTCATTTTTCTTTTAATTATCAACTTTTCTTATCTTTCACCAAATTTTATTTTTCTTTCTTAACTAAGTCTTAGATTTACTAACTCTTACATGAAATTCATAACTTTAACTTAAGCCACTTAAGAATTTTCAGGAATGATTAGATGAAGCATCCATATATATATATACACACACTTACACTCATGTGTAGATTTTTTTTTTACAAACAATATCTATACTTACATGCAATATAGCTTCTTATGCAAAATATGAACTCCACTCTACTTACCCATCTTTCAAAGGCCATCCGGACAAGTAACTAGCATTAGAAAGAGCTTTCTCCCATCTCTTCACTTCTTTTGAATCCTTCCCATACTTGGACTCATGCTTAACCATAGCATCTCTATAGCTCCCTCTTGGTGTTCTCAATTCTCTGGGTTCCACTTTGTAAAACAAAGGAAAGACCATGAGATCTCTTTCTTTCTTACAATCAATGATTTTCACCAACTCTTCCAAACACCACCATGAGGAAGCATAATCCTTGGAGAAAACGATTATCGCAATTTGGGATTCCTCGATTGCCTTCATAAGCGCCAGATCTATTTGCTCTCCTTTCCTGAGCTCCTCGCTATCAACATAAGTGTAGATTCCTTTCTGATCAAGAGCTCTGTAGAGATGACCAAGGAAGTTATTCCAGACGTCCTCGCCTCTGAAACTCAAGAACACATGATATTTCCTTTTGGATTTCAATGAAGAAGCCATTAGGTGATGGAGTTCAACAACCAACAACAAGCGTTAGTTTAAGATTTTTCCTATTCGATCTTCTTGTTCACTTATTTTTATACTAGAGGATGGAGGCGCATTACTTTCTGAGGGCAAGTCAACAAAAAATAATATTCTCGTTAAAAAAAAAAACAAAAAATAATATTATAAATTTGGAAAATGATGGTGCTTAAGATGGAGCAGGATATCTAATAGGTGTGAACACATTGACTATTTTTCTCAAGATTGCATATCACGGGTTATTCGGATTGGCTGAGTGACATGAGTTTGTTCGTTGGATATTGTATTTATTAATAAATCGTCGACAAATTTGACAGGTCAACAAGCCAAATGGCCGACAAAGGTACAGAATATTACAGATCGCTACCGCTCTAGTAGACTCAATTATTGCACAAATCGACAAACAACTTCAGAGTGGTGACTTTTGAGGATCACTCATAAAGAAACCTTGCTGGCTACCACGGAATCACATCCACGTCCTCCGAGTGGCTGTTTCTTCTTTGCTAGTAGCAATTAAACACGACCCCTCACAAGAGATATCATTGTACAAAAAATTAAATATATCAGCAAAGAATAATATTAAATTTATTAATAAAATTAGAACTTTGGAAATGGTGCTTAAGTGTAGACCACCATATCTAATAGCTATGAACCCATCACCTTATTTTCATTGGAGATCGGACACCACGGCATTATTCGAATTATCTTCTTTGACAAGAGTTTATTTGTTTTTATATTAAATTTATTGTGAAATTGTTGATGCACTTAACCAATCAACAAAAGTATTTTCAATTAACGTATCATATTCGAGCGAATGGCTTTCATCTATTTAATCTTCATTTTCTTTTGGAAAATGAAGTATTTCATGTCATTGGGTTAGCTTTTATCATATGCTCACTAATGAAAAAAAAAAATTATGGCTACCTTTAAATGGCAATCCCAACCTCCAAGTGGTCGTTTCTTCTTTGATTTCTTTTCTTCAAACTATCTATAATAATTTAACACACGAGTACTCAAAAGGTACATAATCTATACATACAACTACGTATATAATTGGTCTAGTCCTATTTCATTATTTTTATAACTTAGGGGCACAATAACAAAAGCCCAGCTACCCCGGAAGCTTATAGAACACCTTGCAAGTCTCATGAGCCAATTAAAGTCTATATCTTTAATTTAGTTTTTCTAACTTAGAATAGTTTGCATATCATAACTTAATTTCTTTATGACAACATACTTGAGAATAAATTTAATATACATAGCCGATATGAATGTCTAATCTTGTAACCTAGAAAATGTGACCAAAGATTTTTTTGACATGAGTGGTTGACATTGATATTTACTGCTTACCATTTGGATTATGGTACGATGCATATGAAGTGATGCACTGACTTGTGGAGAATATATGGAATATCCATGTTATTTGAGAATATCTATTGGTGTTACTTTTACATTGCATTATGTCAATTCATCAAAATTGCAGTAATTACTACTTGATCTCATAATAATAATGAGGATTGCCACTTCTTGGGCGGTAATCATTCTTTCCCTTTCCATTACTATTCTATGTCACAGACTCACAAGAACGACGAAGGCTATATGGGGGCACTTTGAAAGTGACAAGGGGCGACCTAGAACAGCATTTACCAAACAAATTTTATAGAATTGAGAGTACTTATGAATTCCTTTTGAAAATGAGTTGGATATTTTTAAGTTTTATAGAAGTTTTACACAGATGAATGATTTGAAATGAAGTTAAATGTTTATGAAATGGTTTTCGTTAAAGGCTTAGTCCTTTATAAAATTGATGGGCATTCCCTTTAATTCCAATTTGAGTATGGAGTATGATACATGTTCTAAACATAATTCTATAAAATAAAGATGGAAACTCATAATTTTTTCTCTAACTAAATGGGTGATTAGCTGCCAGCCTACCTAAAAGTAATGATGATGATGATGATGATAAAATCTTCAAGCTTACTGACAAAGTTTTTAGATTCTAGTGTTAATTAAAGAACTTAACCTTTCTATTTATTTCTTCATCTTTATCTATGTGGGTAACATGATAACATGACATCACTTGTACCCACTTGGTTCCAAGGGAAGAAGATCATATATAAACTCGACCTATGTACATCAACCTTAATTTATACTAGCTATAAAGCCAGTGCTAGGCATGGGAATCGAATGATTAATATAAGTTATTTTTCATAATGCAATGTGAACTTTTAACACTACCCTAACTTTTGCAAATGATTTATTAATGGTGAGAAAATAAATGAAGGATAACTTTTGTAAATTTATGTATTAATTTTTTTTAATAAAGAACATGCTATTGCATCATTTCAAAATTATCTAGATTATATATTGAAAAAGAAAAATATGGAAATTGTATTTCAAAACTTAAAATTACACTAAATTCTTGTTATTAAAATATAGAAAAGTTACCATCGTATCGAGTTTCTCAAAGATCATCTAAACATCTTATTTACATATTATAGTTGTCAAACTCTTTAGTGTAGAACTTTTTCTTACATATAATAGTATTTGTAAGTGATTTGTAAGCTTAGGAAAAGAAGCCTTATATTTTCGCAAACAAAATTGTGTTCGAGTCTTGTAAAGCTTAGGGCTTTATGCATATTAAAATTATGTGATATCAGAAAATTTCTCTATGGTAAAAGAAAAAAAAATAAAAGAAATTCTCATTAGAGTTCTCTCTATATGTGGCTTATAAATAGTTTACTTTTTTTTTTTTTTTTATCACATAGCTTAAATCGTTTGGAAATTGAAATTCCAAATAAAAAAAGTACTATGAACTCATAAAAATGGTTTTATTAAATTGTTAATCACACATGATGTCCTATGTTGAATTATGTGGTTCAACATTGTTGATAATTTATAGTTTTTACTCCCGTTTATATCTAAATTCTTCATTCTCAGTCATAAAGAACTAATAGGTAAGAGGATAAATTGGAGTTACATAAAGTGACGTATATTGTTCCTCCAAAAATGAATATCCTATTTTAACATTTCTATTAAATAAATGAGCCAACAACAGCTCATCTACAATAATTTGTTAGTGTGAGAAAATGTTGGATGCTTTCAAGTTATCATGTGATCAACCATTAATGTATTATTAAATATAAAGTGCTATGTACTTTTGACTTTCCTCCAAACTAATATATTATGAGGAAGCAGACAGGTCGAATAAAAATAAGGCTTTTCTACTAGTATTGTAAATCTTTTAGAGGTTTCACACCCGTCCGGAAACCCTTACTTAAGGAGTCCATCAAAATCCACGGACAATGGAGCACGAACAGATCGAACGCCCGATTAATCCCAAAGTCGTTTCCATCTCTAATTTGATCCGAAACCTATTAAAAACCATGCTGAAGCATAAATAAATTCCCTCGGCACGAGTTGCAAAAACCAAACAAGCCCGCCATGGAAAAGGGCTGTCGGAATGGCCCGACAGACCCACCGGTACCAACTCCTGCCGAAAACCCACGCAAGGTAGTTACGTACCTTTGTCCCGTTCCCATTCCGATCCCTGAGAATCCAAGGACCAAGTCGTCGACCGGTCGCCTAGACCGAGTCGCTACACCACAACATGATCAAAACTACAGATCGCCCCCGTAAAGCTTCGGTCATTTCCCGAAGTTTTAACTCGTCCCCCGGGGACAAATTTAGGGTTGCGAAATAACCAAATTGGAGAAAGCTAATCGATGACGAGTTTTGAATTGAATGTCAGACCATCGAAGCATGGGAAAGACAGGGGATTCGCGACCCGTGACCCGTGACCCGTGACCACATTCTGACAGCCTCCCCCATATAAGGTTCTGACAAACGCTCTAAACCTGTCACGTTGCTCCCTTCCTTTTCGTCCTCTTCTTTTTTCTTTTCACAAGAGAAAAAAGAACGACTTTTGATGATAACCTCATAAAAAGAGGAGCTCCCCTCCCCTCCCCTCCCCTTCCCACCCCACTTTTCAAACATTATTCATTGCTTCACGGGCTTTCTGTCCATTCCCATTCCCCATAAATATAAGCAGGTCCTAATCGAATCGCACTTACTTAGAAGCTCCTCTCCTTAGGGTGTAGGTCTATGCGGTGCATTCGATATCTTACTTCCCAAAAGCAAACTCCCCCGGTCCCGTTGGGTTAATTAACTTCTCCGGAACACCACCTAGACAAACTTCAGAGACATGATTTAGCACTCTAATAAGAGAGATGAATTGTAAAATGTGTCCTGGAAAGAACATTAGGAGGTCAAGATGACCCCCAAAAAATCTGCATTTCTCTTCCTGTCAGCCCTGCCCCTCCCATCTTTCCTAAGAATGAGTACTGCGTTATCCACGCACAAGCTCTCAATCCCATCTTTACTAGTGACATTACTTTTATCTTCCCGACGATGCTCTGTACAGTGTCTAATCTAATCATATCTACGACATTTTATTATATTATTTGCTCTTACCTCAAAGAACCCAAAATTCTCCCCCTCTTTTTTTTTCAATAAAAAATGAAAAATCTCTCTCAAAATCTCGTGCTCCGCCGGTTTTAAAAACGAGTGGGGCCCCCTGCTCCACCCCCATTCCCTTCGTACTAAATTTTCTCCAATCCCCCACCCCCCGGCGGGCCCCACCTTGAGCGCCTCTCGCTCTCATTGGTTGTAAACCCTGCTCCTCCTGCGCGAGCGGTCCAGCTTCCCCGCCAGGGCCCGCAGCGCGTGCCACGTGGCGTCGCCGCGCTCGACCCGGTCGTGGGACGGCAGGGCCCGCCGGACCTCCGGCCGCCAGAGGTTCCGCTGGATGTCGCTCGGGTTGGTCGCCGCCACGCGGTCCAGGATCGGCCCGAGCCGCGCGGCGTCCCGCTCCGCCACCGCGAGCGATATCTCCGGCCACGGCACGGCCTCCCGGAAAAGGGGAGGCGGATGCCGTCGGCGATGACGACGGGGACGCAGCCCAGGGCCACGGACTCCGCCAGCCGCGGGCTCCACGGGGCCCACCCGAGCGGGCAGAGGCAGAACACGGACCGGGCGATCTCCGACTGGTAGCCGGCGAAGAGGGGGAAAACAGGAAGCGGGTCATTTAGCGATTGATTAAATAAAATCTGTCCATGAGCTTTGGAGACAAAATGAATAAGGATTCGGTGGTTCTTTTTTGGAAAAGAAAAAGTTAAACCGATCATGAGGTTCAGGCGCGGGACGGCTTTCGGTGATGACGCAAAAAGAGAGATTTGAGCGGGAGTTGGAAAGTGATGGAAAATCGAATGAGACAAGATTCGACAGCGGTGAGCGGAAGACAAAGCTGGAGAGTTAAAAAAAGTGTTGGATTCGGTGATCTTGAGGAGGAACAAGAAGCCAGCGACGCACGCCAGGGGACCACAATTCACGCACTCTGCTATCCGCTCATCATGGTAAAGCCTGCTGATTCCTTCCCTTGTTCATGTTTTTATTTGATCAGAACCAAATTCCATGTTTGCCACTCTCGCGATTTATTTGCAGAGTCCCAAAGCCATGCATGTGTGAATACTAAGGTGTTCGTGTGAAGTAGCATGAGTTCGGAATTTCCATGATCATTTCTAAATTCCATGATTCATTTTCCACTCTATTTTGATCCGAAATTCACTATGTGTTAAACCTTTTAATAATAAACATATCATTGCACCATTTACAATTATCTAGATATATATTGAAAAATCAAAACATAGAAATTACATATTGAACTTAAATCACACAAGTTCATGTTATGGTATAGAATATTTACCATCATATCGAATTTCTTAAAAATCATTTCAACATCTTCCTTATGTGTTATAGTATCTGTACTCTTTGTCGTAGGATTTGTCTTTAAAATATTAGTGTTTGTGAGGGATTTGCAGTCTTAAAAAAGGAAGCAATATGTATTCGCATATTGCATGTGATCAAGCAAACAAGTTGTGTTCAAGCCTTGTGAAAATTTTAGGCTTTAGACATATTAAAAATATATTATATAATAAAAAATTTCTGTAAATCTCATTAATGTTGTATTTGTATGTGGTGTATAAATAGTTTATATTTGCTTTATCACATAACTCAAATCTTTTGGAGATTTAAATTCTAAATAATTGAAGTACCGTGGACTCAAATAGAAATTGGTACAGCTAAATTGTTAAGCATCCATAATGTCTTATGCTGAATTATGTGAATCAACATTGTTGACAATACGTAGTTTTTACTAGCGTTTATATTTAAATTCTCCATTCTCGATCATATAAATGCAATGGGCAAGGGATAAATCAGACTTGCATTGAGTGACACGTATTGATATTTCCTAAATGGATGTGCTGTTTCAACCAATTTATAAAATTAATGAGCCAGCAATAGCTCATCCACAATTGCTTGTTTTTTCGTGAGAAAATGTTAGATGCTTTCGAAGCATCAACCTCCTACTGCAATTATTTGGTCTATTTCCACGTGCATTTCCCCACTGTAATTATTCCGTCTTCAATCTTCTTCGCTTCGAGTCCTAGGTGCTTTTCACAACCAAAAATCCAATCTTGGAGGCTGTTACTTGTGTCTAATAAGTAAGAAATTATTAAATAAAAAATATACATGATAAACTAAATCTAAATCGGAAAAGTTGAAGAGATTCTTATGAAGTCCATTGTCTTTAATAGTTCAAATTCAATTTAGTTATGCACTAAGTTCACTCAATAATTTTTTTTAAATAGATAACCATGCCACTATTAATCGTCCTTTTGACAATTCCACGGAAATATTACCACTTATCTAATCTTGATCTGCTAAATCTTCTCTATTGAAAGGATGGATATTGCATAAGACCACCTTATCTAATGTATACAGTCCAATCATCCTTTTTACACTGGATTCATTAAATGAATTTATGAAATGAGAGGGATCATCCTAATGTTGCAAGTGGATAAGACTTTTAGCCATGTTCCTAATCCCTAAATCACAGTAGATGATCTTGTGGGCAAAGAATGAGTTCTAACTCTCATGATCTATTTGTAGGTGTAAGAGGACTTTACTCAGCACAGTACCACAAAAATTAAACTTAACCCATGGAATAAATTCTCATTATAAATTTTCAACCTCAACTTTCTTGTTGTCAAATCCAAGTCAAGTTCGAACATTTTGAGTGCACTATTGGTCCCACTATGCATTGAACAAAGGTTTCTTCACCATAAGCCAAGGCATCTTCCTTTTCTCTTAGCACCCTTTTCTCTTAGCATCAAAAGAAAACAAGAGTGACAACTTTTAAATCAAGTCTATGAAATTTTTACCATGAGACAAGGCAATATCTTTTTCTCTTAGCACCAGAAGAAAACAGGAGTGACAACTTTTAAGTCAAGTCTATGAAATTTTTACCATGAGACAAGGCAACTTCTTTTTCTCTTAGCACTAAAAGAAAACAAAAGTGACTACTTTTAAGTCAAGTCTATGAATTTTTTTTCCTAAGTGGACCATGAGACAAGGCATCTTCTTTTTCTCTTAGCATTAAAAGAAACAAAAGTGACAACTTTTAAATCAAGTCTATGGAATTTTTTCCAAAGTGGACCATGAGAATATGCATCTTCTTTTTCTCTTAGCACCAAAAGAAAAAAGGAGCGACAACTTTTAAGTCAAGTTCTCTTAGCACCAAAAGAAAACAGGAGTGACGACTTTTAAGTCAAGCCTATGAAATTTTTTTCCAAAGTGGACCATGAGATCAGGCATCTTCTTTTTCTCTTAGCACCAAAAGAAAACAAGAGTGATGACTTTTAAGTCAAGTCATGAAATTTTTTCCTCAGTGGACCATGAGACAAGGCATTTTCTTTTTCTCTTAGCATTAAAAGAAAACAAGAATGATGACTTTTAAGTCAAGTCTATGAAATTTTTTCCAAAGTGGACCATGAGACCAGGCATCTTCTTTTTCTCTTAGCACCAAAAGATAAAAAGATTGACAGACTTTTAAGTCATGTTCTTTAGCACCAAAATAAAACAAGAGTGACAACTTTTAAGTCAAGCCTATGAAATTTTTTTCCAAAGTGGACCATGAGACAAGGCATCTTCTTTTTCTCTTAGCACCAAAAGAAAACAAGAGTGATGACTTTTAAGTCAAGTCTATGAAAAATTTTCCTTAGTGGACCATGAGACAAGGCATCTTCTTTTTCTCTTAGCATCAAAAGAAAACAAGAGTGACGACTTTTTGGTCCAGTCTATGAATTTTTTTCCAAAGTGGACCACGAGACAAGGCATCTTCTTTTTCTCTTAGCACCAAAAGAAAAAAAGAGCAACGACTTTTAAGTCAAGTTCTTTTAGCACCAAAAGAAAATAAGAGTGACGACTTTTAAGTCAAGCCTATGAGACAAGGCATCTTCTTCTTCTCTTAGCACCAAAAGAAAACAAGAATGACGACTTTTAAGTCAAGCCTATAAAATTTTTCCAAAGTGGAGGGAAAAAATTTCTGGCTTTACTAGTTAAAGCTACAACAACGCTTCAAGATAGTCATGAAGATTGTGAATGCCTAGAAGACAATCAGGATGTCACCTCATGACATGGGCTCTTTCTAACTTGTTTCTTCCTTATACATGGTGATACACCATCCACTGATTTTAATACGCCATCATGTTTAACATGAAATTTCTCATTATTCACTATAAAATGCCCTAAACCAATTATTTGATAGTTAATTTCACAAAGGAAGAACTATAGCTTTATTCTCTCCTATAGCAATGTATCAAACTCTCACCCATCACCTTGCATTGAAGTCCCTTAACATTGCTAGAATCTCCTTTCACACGTTCTCTACTTCATTCATCCGGATAACGGAATTACTCGTGCACAATACTTACCCTCTCTAGCTAAAAGACGTGTGAACCTCAAAATAAGGTAGCCTATAATCACCAGTTTCGGTTGATTGGTATTGTGAGTAAAACTTATCCTCACTTGTGAAAAGAATCACATGAGAACTTTGGGATAAGTTCCTCTACAATCATCGTTCTCTCCCTCCTCCCAAAACAATAGATGGAGGCCATCGTATAAATTCTCTTGGCAAAAGAATTGTGTGCGAGCCTTGGAACAAGTCCTCTACAATCACGTCTTTCCCCCTCCCAAAACCATATTTGGTAATCATTGTATGAATCAAGTCATCTTGAATTTTAATTATCATGAAGAAATGAGAACAAAGAAAATGAGACCACGAGTTTATAAAATATTTTACAAAATCAACCTATCGACAATTGATGTTAGGATCATGATACCTCTTTCTTAAGCTAGTGATTATAAGGCCACTTGAGTAAATATTTTTTGACACCAACGATGTATATTATAATTATCAAAAGAAAATTGTAAAAATGCATATTGTCATTGAATCCAAGTCAGTTCAAATGTTTTGAGTGTACTATCAGTCCCGCTGCCCACTTAACAAGGCTTCCTTCACCATGAGACACGTCATCTTCTTTTTCTTTTAACACCAAGAAAAAGAAAAAAAGAAGAAGAAGAGTGAAGACCTTTAAGTCACCTTATGAAATTTTCCAAAGTGAAGGGAAAAATTTCCAACTTTTCTAGTTAGTGGATGATACTTTGAGATAGTCATAAAGATTGTGAACGACCAAAAGATGATTGGGAGACGGCGCTTCCAGCTTTGTTGCAGTGAAAAGGTTAGGCTAACAATGGTAAGGAAAATCATTAACACCAAGCCAGATCTATAAAGTTGCACATTCAAAAGTTCATTGTCATGGACTCATGGTGGCATTCAATTACTTTTGCATTCTTTAGTATTTGCCTTGCACGAGGGTGTAAAATTTTCTCAACGGATGCAAGTACTTCTCTCTTTGCAATTATTATTGAAGGCAACTCATTTTTTTACCAATGTTTGACCACACAAACTATTCTCGGATAACACTTGCTCCATTGGAAAATTTCTTGGTTTCAAATGTATCAAAGCCTTGAGTGTTGAAAAAAAATTTGTTGAAATTACAACGATTAGTGTGACTAGGTTGTGCTTAAAAAGAACAACAACACTCAATTTGGCCATATTGGATGGCCGGATCATAGATATCACAACTTTTAACCACGGCCATCCAATTGTGAGGGTGTCAAGAAAACTGTGATTTTCTAGATTAATTGATGAATTCATGTATATTTAGTCACAACTAATGCCTCAAAATTAGGTCAATCGGAATTTTAACAAGAAAGATGTTGTGACTTTTCACCATGACCATTCCAATCAAGTTTGCAAAAATCCATAATCCCAATACTCTTACAAATATCTAACTGAAGGGAAATGAGGGGTCAAAGTTTGGACAAAAGTTAAAATAAGTAATTTTCCTGAGTGGTCAAAGTTCGGACAGATATAAACATAAAATAAGTGATTTTTCAAAAAGAAAAAAGGGAAAATTTGATCCAGGGAAAACAAGCAAATGCCGCATAGCGATTGCAGCGCTAGGCCCATGCCCCACGCCCCCACGCTAGTTTCTTTTCTGCCGAGGGCCCTTTACAATATCCCTATGACGGTGTGCACCGTGGCCCAATGGCCCAAGTAAGGGTTGAGGTCCCTTGCGCAGCATTTCCCTTGCTGGCTTCCGATTTTTCCATTAAAGTAGGGGGTCAAATGCTCGTTTTAACCGACCAAAAAAATGCTCATTTTAACGAGGTAAACTATATTAATAAGACTCCTTATGTATTTTGAAGATATATACACACACACACATATGCACATATGTGTGTGTGCACACAAACGAATTATCCTCTATATGTACAAGTTTATATGTAGATAATGTTAACACTATGATGTCTGTGCTATTGAAGAATATTCTCACTTTGCATATAGAGAACAAGAAACTGAGTGGAAAGTGTTAGATTTGGAAGAACCTTTGGATTTTGGTGAACAAGCAAGGGACATTAAATCATTGAGGTGATTGGACGAACCAAATAACGGAGAACAACTTTAGTAATATGAGTACATCAATATACTTGGAAGAACCCAAGTGTAGAAGGTGAACAAATTGAGATTATGCAAAATCACCAAGTTTGGATGTATTGCATTGTAAAGGAAGATTGCATTATTGATGGAGTAGACAATACTGCAAGTACCTAGAAACAAAGACCCAGCTCTAAATTGATTTAATTCAAATTCCAATTATTTCAGGCCTTGGAATCCACAAAGAGATGTAGAGGAAAAGTTTGATAGAGTCAAATATGACTAAGTAGAGGGAGTGTCATTTAAACTTTGTAGATATATTTTGATTTTTTTGAGCAAGATTTATTAATTAGCTCCATGTAAAATTTCTTAGATAAGAAGAACCCTTGAAGGCCATTGTGCCCTATGCTGGGGTAGGCACACACTAGGCCTTTGTTAACAATAAGTGGGTGTTGCGAAACGCCAAATAAGTGGGTGTTGCGAAACGCCAACCTGTCTTCGACGAAGGGCCCATTGGCCCCTATGAGTCTATGACTGTGTATAAAGTTTTCATAAGCTCATGACTCAAAATGGATTTTCGAAAATTGGGCCAAGAGATGGTTCTAGTGGAAAGTTATGAAATTTTCGTTGTTAAAAATCTGCATGATGTGATTCTTGGGGCTTTGAAAAATTTGTTACTCTATATATAAGATGAAATTAATCAATTGGGTCAAATAACAAAATTCTTGACATCTCATGATTGAACAACTGTGATTAAAAGTTGCGATATCTTGAAAACCGACTCTTCAACTTCAACAAATTGGATATTTTTGGAAAACTATTAACAAGTACAATCTAATTATATCCTTGGATTGAATTTTTAAGGAATTAATATTCTCAGTCAATTTTTATCAAATCTTTTGCTAAAAAATTAGGTGTCTACAAGAATTTTGATAATAATGGAAAATATTTGAAAACCAGGTTTTAAAAAAACCGATTCCATATCTCGATCATTTGCAACATAGATTGAATTGTATTTGCTTATGGGGACTCGTCCATGTTATGTCGTGAAACTTATGCTATGAATCGGACATGTGAATATTGATTTCCGTTAGTTCGTATAGCCTATGCTACATGTAGGACCAGCACATGTTATTTTGCATTTATTTAAGCCATGAATAATTCTTACACGCTCGCACTTGCCACGAAATTAGCTAGTTGCACGTCATACATCGAAAATAGTATTTCACCTGGAAAAGTGAAAATTATCGCAACAACCAATCAGAATAGACACCCAATCAGAATTGAGAAAAAAGAAGAGCGGTGACTGCGGGCAGCAGAAGTTATATTGAAAGCGAATTTAAAAAAGAGAAAATCTTCTTGCCCAATCCACAGCTCCTCTACTTAAGAGATGCAATCCTTTATTTTGCACATTATCAAAAGGTCGCAAGGGTAGGACGAAGGTTAATATAACAGGAAGCGCAAAGACCATTTGGTTCGATAATTTGATTAGATTCAATTTTGTTATTAAAATGGTATGCATTGCACTCATGCACGCTGTTACAATTGAGTTTGATGTTGTTATTTGAATCTTACGTAATGGATTCATGCATGTTGCTCTGATTGGAATGAATTCATTTTTGTTATTTGAGTTGTGTATGTTGGATTCACCATCGGCATTCAAACAATTTCTTTGAATCTACTTTCATTCATTTAACATGGCATGACATCAGGCCCTGATTTGATTTCGCTTGCTTTAATACAGATTATCCATGCTTGTTCGATGCATTGGACTCATGTGGGGCATTTTTTTTTTATTTTTTGAAAGAACACGGATCTTACACCATGATTAGTCAAGTCCTTATTCAACTTCATGATGTGGCAATTTCACCTGAGAGCAAGTAATAGAGTTTTTTTTTTTTTTTTAATGTTTGAAACATAAAAAGAAAACTATATATGTATTTATTATTTTAGGAAATCTCATGATATGAGGATTTAATAAAGGAATGTGGTACCAGAAGGTGATGCAGAATATGCTAACTCTTTCCTGCGCACAATTGAATCATCAAGTCTTAAACTTCTGATTGTCGCTTTATAGTCTAGCTATCATTTTAGTTCGCAATCAACCTAAAAAATGATTGGTGTCAACTCCTAAAACAGTTTTATACTTTGGATCAACGTGGCTGACCTTAATCTAGAGTTTGGGTGGAATTTTCGGACTTTACTCTCAAAATTATAATTCTTTTGAAGAAACCACTAGTGATTATGTGTTGGAAAAGTATTAGAATACATAAAAAATAATAATAACTATTAATACATTGTAAAGGATTAGAAAATAGAAAAACAAATGTCCGAGGCGTGCAAGCACTATCCTTAAAGATAATTCCGCCCCTCGGAGTATGAAACTCGGTGCGTAAGGCTTCAATGGCTATCCTTCCAAAATACAACAGACCTTCCTCTATACTTCGCACTAAATATTAGAAGGAAATAGAACAATTTTTGTGTATAACCCAGCTAAAAGAAAAGGAAAGATATGAGAACATATTGTGTCTTATGAGATCTTATTTTTTATATTCAGAAAAAATAGAACCATTAAAAGAGTTGTTGTAAAATAATTGAGGATTTATTTGACAAATAAATTAAACATTACAAAACGATTAAAATGCCGTTATATGATCGTTAAGAAGCCATTATGTGATCGTTAAAAATAATGATGGTTTTCAATGCGATCATAATTTTTATCGAAGCTATTATTGTAAATATTTCAAAACTGCTGAAATATCCAACATTATATCATATGTTTTATTAATATTTTGGTTTCATGTACATGGAATTGGAGGACACGTGACTAATTGAAGGATTTCAGATACTTTATGCGAAAGATCAATGACCCACCATGAGGCTATGATTCAAAGCTTGATGCTTATGGTAGTGCAAAACTATAGCTTTAGTATTTTGTTCTTTCATAATTACACGGGTTCCACTAGAAAAAATTGACTGGCAAATAGCTGTATCAATTTCGATTCAATCTTAAATACCTTATTTCACGTTCAAGTCACGGTTGAGCATGATTCAATCTTCGATCGGTCTAGAGGTGATTCCCAAGTTCAACCTTCAAAACCCCACGAAGAAAGAAGAAGAAAGAAGCTGACCAAGGAGAAATTTGATTCCACCATCAACAACGACAAAATCCCTCGAAGAAGCTGAACAATACCCTAAACCAGCTTTAGATGTTGGATATTTTCTTGGCATATTTTATATAATAACTCGTGTTGGCATGTGAACCCCTCTTCTTTAACTGTAAAATTAATATCTCGAGTTTAAATCGGATAACGATTTGTTAAATCGAATTTATTGATAAAAATTTTCTCAAGTGGATTACAAATTGGATGAAGAATTTTTTATTTTTATTTTTTATGTTGGACTTTTCTTTTGAACATACAAAGAAAGGAAAAAAAAAAAAAAAAAAAAAAGGTGATCTACTGTTATAAGACAAAAAAAAAAAGGGGTATAATATATTTTTATGACTCTTTCTTCAGTCTCTCTCACCTTCACTTCGGGGCTCTTAAGGAAAATTGTAGTGGGTCCCAAATTCCAAAGGAAATTTTGAAGACGAGCAAAGTGGCAACAAAAAAACATAAATAAATAAAATGGCAGTTTAAACTTTAGGCATTAGGCATTGTCTCAACCCTAAATTTGGGGCAGAGGTAACATAATTTATTTTAATTCAAGTGGGGCACATTAAGGACGGCCTGACTTAATCAACCCATAATATTTTCTTATTGTGCTTGACGACAACTTATGCCCTTACAATACGGGGCATTTACCTCTGTCTTGTCCAAACACGTGGCAATACCATCTGCCGATTTTATTAAACCATTTTGTTGAATGGAAAATTTCTCATATTTCATTATAAATATGGAAAAATTACTAAAAAAATTATAAATTTATTGTAATACCTTTTTTAAACTTTTTATTTAATCATATCCTAAACCTTTTGATGATTTATCAATTAAGTTATCTTGACAAATTTTGACTAGAAAAAGCTGATGTGGCATTCTAATCAACGTTTGCCCTATGTTGTGTATTGATGCTAATGTGGGCAATTTTCAAAATTCTTTCAAATTTTCTTCTCTAAGTGTTTTCCTTGTTTTCCTTTCTCATTTTTTTTTTTTTGCCTTTTTGCCTTTCGTGTTTTTTTCTTTCCTTTTCACTAGTGGTCGGGCTCAATTGATGGTGGCCAACAATGACACCCAAAGAGGGTTGGGTGAGAGTCACCTTTGCCAACTACAAGCGAGATTTAGGACTGAATAAGCATAAGTATAATATGTTTAGAACTTTTTGATAATTTTCCCCTATAAATACCCTAAACCATTTAAATTTGATAGTTGATTTCACAAAGAAAAGAACTATAGTTTTAATCTCTCCGATAGCAATGTATCAAACTCTATATATGCCACCTTGCATTCAAGTCCTTTTAACATTGCTTGACACTACTTCACAACTTCTTTACTTCATTCATCCGGACAACCGGTAGTATTCTTGTGCAATACTTACCCTCTCCAGCTCAAAAAATTACATGTGAATCTTGAGAAAATAAGAAAATTATCCAAAAAAATCCTAAACCTATCATACAGTAGCCAATTTAGTCCTAAACTATTCAATTGTGTCAATTTAGTCTTAAACCTTTAAACAATTTTGCAATTTAGTTTTGAACCTTTAATTGAGTCAATATAGTCCTAAACCTTAAAAGTCTTTCCAATTTAGTCATAGATCTTTTGACAGTTTGACTTAGTAATGTCTTAGTTTTGACTTAGTAATCTCTTAGGGGGCAAGTGAAGGAGTTCAAACCCTAAGATTTTCTTTTTATTGGACGTAAACTTAAATTTTAGAATTGGTAACTTTTGATTAACTTATTACAGCGCATGATATTGTTGCTCCATTAAATCATCCTATGGAACTTCTTGCATAAACTTTGGAGTGGCACTCATGTACCTCTCATGTTCAACGATGTTAAACTTTTATTTTGTTACATTTGTTAGTCGTCTACATATTTTTTTTCGCAGATGTCTGTGATAAACTTGACGTCTAAAGATAGAAATGTAATTTTCTCAATTATATGTATTAAAAAGTATTTGAAAAGTAAAATATTTCGGGATAATGAAACTTGAAGGTCCGGCCCGAAATCTAGAATGGAATAAAGCCCACAAACCCAGTCAGGGCAGATGTTCTTAATGCCCCTTCTTCATTTTCTTCTTTTTGGTGGGAATTCTGTGTAATACGGAGTGTCACTGGTGTGGCTTGATGACTTGAGCTGACACATATTCGGCTTATTGCGGTTTTTTTGTTGTGGAACCGTGAAGTTAGAATAGAACTTCGGTATTGGGCATCTGCTTGTTGTTTTTAGTTTGTAAGTGATAGACAAGGGTGAAAATTGGCTATATATTCTGGGTAATTTGGTGATTGAGCTAAGCAACTGTCTGTTGCATTAGGTTTGCAAGACATTGGTAAGCCTCAAAACATGAAGTCTTGTGACATGTTTCGTTAATTAGCTCTCTTTAAGTAATGTCGTTATTGAATTTAGTATAGAATGGAACTGTGATGTCCAAACTCATTTACCACTCTCATATAGATATGGAATGGTAAATGAGAACTTCCATGGGAATAGGAATAGGTGAAGTGGGTGTTTATCAACATTTCAATTAATCAAGGGATCAAGGTAAAGTGTGAGAAAATTAACCTGATACTATATAGAGCAAATATTATACATGGACTTATTATTAAGCTCCAGGACAATAAACCCTATGAGCTATGCAAAAGAGATAAATAAAAAAGAAAAAGAAAAGTGAACATGTTTTAGGCTAGTTTACCAATTGTGAAATTCCTAAACTAAATGATGGTGATGGAATATCAAACGAAATGAAATGGGACCAATAAAGAACTAGGCAAATCCTATAGTATATAACAATATTTACATGCAATTAGTTGATGATTTTTTTTCTGAGAAAAATGATTGATGATTTTTCTGGATTACTCGATATCATAAAACCACATTTCACGAACTCAGACAAGCAAATGAGCTATAAGCAGATCACTATTCCATTATATAGAAGCAAAACGTTAAACATCCAATTGACCTCCCGAAGCTAATATTTCCATTATTTTTGCGGTAATTACGGAGTAAACCACAAATTTAAATCAACTACTAGAGTGAAACATGAACAAAGAATTTGTTCATCCCACACAGAAAAGAAAGACACGACCCCCTTATCAATTCGTAAAAGATGATTCGATCCTTACTTACTTATTTATGGGCAAACCGAGCGTTTACTTCACAAAAGAAAATGTAGGAAGACTTAAATTACAAGAAGTCCACAGAACAAGGACTCGCTAATATTTTGAAATCAACGACTCTAATGCATGTTCCGAGTAACATCAGACCATTTCCAAACTTTCGAACTAGTAAGTGAAACTAGTGCATCAATTGAAGTAGATGTAAGACAAATTCCACATATGGTATCATTTTCTTGAAACAAAAAAGGATAAGGTAGCCCAAAGAAATATTTTAACAAGGCTGACTATTTCTAGTTAAGCTCCAAACAGAAATGGGCAGGGAATGAACTATTTCAGCAAAAAGAATGCAGCTTTACCCTTATCAACATTCAAGGAAAAGAAGCAGTAAATCCGTGGTTCATAATTCTGAACAAGCATTCAACGTACGCAAAAGTCATAAGCGAAAGAAAAGAACAATACGCTTGAGTAATAACCTGCTCACCTAGACTCACCTCACTTCCAATCATGACCCAGAACGACGAACCATGCTGGACTTTGAATTCATGGCGAACGAGCGGCACCGATGATGGGCCAATGAGCCACGCCTGGTGCGCCTGAAATGTCCCTCCGCGAGACGTTGCTGGCCTTGAAGCAGAGCAACAACAGAGACATTAATGGCGGACAGAAGAGAAGAAGCGTACGGACTAATGCAGAGAAAAGAGAGGGAGAGTCCATGGACACAATCATGGCAGAGACTTGCTCTCGCTCGATCACCAGTCCACAGCTTGAGGTCACCACAGCCGGGTCGTCGATTACCTCTATGTTGAACAGGTACTCCTCGAAAAAGAGTGCAGCTTCGTCATTTCATCGAACACCTTCCTTGCAAACTCGATTCTTCCTCCACAGCGTAATCAACCGCAATGGAACTCGGAAAACAGCGGGGGCAAAGCAGGAATGAACTGAAATCATATCTAGAGTTTAATCAGACACAAAACGACCTGACTCAGCTGTGGGCGTCATCAATAAGTCAGCAAAAGTCACAGACGGCTT
This sequence comes from Eucalyptus sideroxylon, assembly GCA_014182405.2. NCBI lineage: Eukaryota > Viridiplantae > Streptophyta > Magnoliopsida > Myrtales > Myrtaceae > Eucalyptus > Eucalyptus sideroxylon. Next base: position 9,202,923 of record CM024552.2, on the reverse strand, counting down.
CAAACCATCGCCCTCAGAAACTCAACGCCGAGGTGAAGCCCAAAGCAATGCTGGAGAGGGGCAGATGATGGAAGAGGAGGGAGGCCAGAGCTCGGAGCTTGAAGCATCGTGAAGCGTGCGTATTCAGATTGTGATCGAGAACGTCACAGGTGGGGTGGAACCCACACAGAGGAACCATGGACAGTGGCGAAGACACGCCGGCGCCCGGCGAAGGGAGACGAGCTGCGACGGAGGTGGAGGCGCATCGACGGCGAGTTGAGCTTAAAGTGTTTCTATTGGCGGGAGCGATGGGGCTGACGTGAACTGAGCTAAATGGTCTGGGCTGCGCTTGGGGTCGGACTTGGCTGGAGCTTTATTATTTTCTTTTCTCTACTTTTTTTTTTTTACCAAAAAAATGCATTTTCAGCGGAAACTCAAGCAATTCTTCACGGGATCTCGTTTCTGCACGAACTGAAGCCGAACCACGTGCGAGATCTGGGAAGTCCAACTGGAAGCTACTTCATAGAAAGCGACTGTTTTGCTGCAGTAGAAATGGTCATGGGCCGGGCCGCAAGTACATGGGACCTTAAAGAAATTGTCCATAGGTGTACGCATGGGCTCCAGCGGCACAAGGACTTCACGGTGATTTATAGCCCACGAGAAACCAATGCAGCAGCGGATTGGATTGCTCGACACCATCGACAAAACACCCTCCCACGTAATTGGGTGTCTTCCCCCCCTATTCCCCTATGGAATATATTATGTGCAGATCTTTCCCCTTCTGTGGTTTGTAAGACTTCCGTTAATTAAGTAATAGTCACTTCTATTTTGACCAAAAAAAAAAAAACTTGTTGGCAAATATCCAGGCATTAACGCTCCCGGATTGACTCCTAAAAAACAATTTATAGCACAAGACGAAAATTCAAGCTTATGTGTCCCTTGCGAACCTAGGGTCTCTCATAATTCTTTCACAAAAGATGTTCCAAGAGCATTTTCCTCCAAAAATTCATTTTCCGTAAAACAAATGCCGGAAAATCTAGAAAACATTTTTTTCGGAATTATTTTCCACGAAACGAACGAAGCTATGAATTCAATGTTTTTCATGAAAAAAAAAAGTCTTTTAAATTAGGGGAAAATGTTTTCCACTTTTGAAAAGTAGAAAACATTTTTCACTTGATCTCTTTATCTTACACCTCTACAAATTCTCACTTCCTCCTCCCCTTTCTTCTTCTTCTTTTCTTTCTTTATTCAAATTATTTTTTAATTTCTTTTTTTCTTTTCTATTTCTTTTCTTTTTTTTTTTTTCTTTTCTTTGTTTCCCATCTTCTTTTTTTCTTGGCTAGCCGTCGGTCGTTGCTAGGCAAATCTCGAGCTCGTCGATCTCAAGCTCACGCTCTACACTCTCACTTATCATTTTCTTTATTTACTTTACCCTGCAATTGTACATTACTCAAACAAATGGCTTTACATGGTTTGTTTCTTTTTATTTATTTATTAGAATACAAAAGACACAGGGGGAGAATAGGCCCCTCATTAGGGTTGTACATGCTTTGTTTCTTTTCTCTTTTACTTCTTTTTAAAATCCACACGAACATTTTTTAAAGTAAATGAGCGTTTGGTGATAATGAGGGAACAAAAATATTAAGCAAGTTTGCCCGAATTTAAAGGCAAGTTCATATTTAATGGATTTATAGGTCAGTAAGCAGTGAAGTCTTAGAAAGTATTTTCCTTATCGAACATCGAAAAATATTTTTCGAAACAATTTCAAATTTTAGCTGAATATCAGGAAATATTGTCATTTTCTTGAAAAATGATTTCTGGGAAAATATTTTTCGGAAATGGTATATTTTTCGCGAAACGAATGGACCCTTAAACTTACCATATTTTTCGCAAGACATTAAACCTTTTAGAAAAGGTAGTCAGCCGACAAAGTCTTATAACAACCTGAGTTTTTCATTTCAAAAACATCATTCTTTATAAATATACCATGCTATTTAGAGAAACGTATTAAATATAATTTGGTACTCGACAAGTTGTAAAGAACTTGGAGGAAGGGAGCATCAAATCGAACTCTTCCAATATTTGAAACCGCTCATATGCTGTCAGATTTTACAGAGTCGATGATTTCTTCCTCTTATTCAAAAAGCTGAATGAAGCATCATCAATAAATACGACAAAACTATATTGCCAGTGAAACCTTGAGATCCAGAGATCTTCCTTCCCGGAAACCTCCTTCCCCTCAACGTCCGCCGTCGACGCCGGCAACCATCCCCGGATCTCCATCACAGTCTCGGTTCACCACGGAACCAATTCAATTTCATTATCAGCCTCTCCATTCCCTACCAGATCACCGTTACTCACACGCAGGCCATAATCACTCAAACGCAGAGCATAGGAACAGGGACGTACTTCGATAAACAAGCGCCACAATCAAACCAGTGCCTCAGAACTTAGAGACAGAATGCTTGGACCATCATTTTGAATGCCGATTCCTCTCGTCAGTGGTTATTGTGATAGAACGCAGCAAAGAAACATGCCAAATACAAAGAAGAGACGAACAGAACAGAACACGTCCAGAACCAATCTTGACGATGATGAAACATAATCCGAATTGAATCAATGCACTAAGAAAATGATGGGCCTACATCTGCGCATCTTCAGTTCGAACAAAATCGCAATCTATTCAATGGAAGTAACAAAGAGGCATATTATCAAACACTCGGTGGTCAACAAATCGGGAAGTAAAATTACGCTGTCTCAGGCTCGAATTCACTGCCTGATTCGAAGCAGATCAACCAGCAGCACTGGGAGCAAGGAAACAATCCAATTGCGCCCAACGCGTGCTTTAATCCTAAAAGAAAGAACATCGATCTCAATCGAAAGCAGAGCAAGGATAATAGATATTAACAAAGCCCGTGACGTTTGCATTGCGAATGAGTAAATAAAACATGGGAGATATGTGATATGTGTACGTGTTTTTTCTTACTATCCATTATTGTTGTTAATTGGATGTTGAAAATTGCATGCTTCTGCATATGCTTAATGGAAAGATAATAATCAATGGGATAGCAACATCTCTTGAGTTATCACAAATTAATCCTGATGTGGCAGATGTCGCATTCCCGCGACGAGGGTAAGGTCCGGGACATGACATCTATCATGTAGAATAAGACATGATACTACGAAAAAGACACAATGCAAAGTAAAAATGAATATTTAAACTTATATCAAAACAAAATAAAATTTACTCTAAAATTTTTTACGAAATTTTTGAAACTTATTAAAAAATTGCCAATGTCTATCAAATTTCAAGAACCATAGTTATTTCATAAGTAGTATCAAAATAATATGAAAAATTTGTGTTACAAAGTTCAAGACGATTTCTACTATTACATATACAAATTGTCAATAACTATTAAATTAGCAAGAAATAATCAATTATGAGAGCAATATATGATAATAAATGATGTTTAAGTAGGCCAAAGTACGACGTTTTACCACTATGACAAAAAAAGCACAACTAGAACCAGTAACGACTAGAACCAGCACATCCTCAACCTCAAAATACAGCCCTTTTTAACTTAATATTGATTTCATGGTGTCTCCATAACACTAAAATCACCTTATTTTCTCTTCTTCTTTTTTTTTTTTTTTTAAAATCCTCCTTAAAGAAGTACACGAAATTATTTTTTCCAAAATAGGACCTTTCGGATAAAGGTCTAGACTTTCCAGTTATGGACCAAAAATGTTGTGAATGTTTTTTGTACCTTCGAAAGGTTGTGTTCAAATGGTCATAGTGATAAAAAGTTGTATTTTTTTTTTTTTTGTATTTGACCTGGTTAAGTATCTTTAGAAAATAAAATTCAAACTCAATAAATAGCATGATCAAAATTACAATCAAGAAGAGAAAGAAATGAAAACAAATCACTTTCTCTTTATGTAAAACATCATGAAATTGATGAAAACCGTCTTATACAAGTATGAGGAATTTTGGGGATGAGAACATATTTCAATTTTAAAAGTTGGAACACTCTCCCTTACTCATAGACTAGGATTTTTCATAACACTAAAGGGTAGAAACATGTAATTTGAAAGAGATTTGAGCACACAATATTGGATTTCCCACTTTCTCACATGAAAAGTTTTATAAAATCATTGTCAACTATCATAGAAGCGCAAGTTATCAAATGAATGGGCATTTTACTAATTGACTATCGTAAGAAAGGGCTCATATTAGTACTTCTTACCGATAATTTTAGAATAAGTTCTTCATTATAGTAAAATCACTAAAGTTTCATGCTTTTCTTTTTCTATTTGCCATGCATGGCACGGGTAGCCAAGCCAGTATATATGTAAATTGAAAGCGCAATAAATTCACTTGTATCAAACCCTTCCTGGTCCAACTGGCCACGAAAAATGGTTAGGATTTCAATTCCAGGATACAACATCAAGAAGCACGACTTTAGTCCCCTACTTGATGGGTTGGATCTCGCCTGAGAAAAAGCTTGATCAGACAGGCCCCACCCCGAAACAAGCCCAATACACCCCACCATGCCTCCTCCCTATCTCCCTGAAAGACCCAACTAATGTCAACAAGGTCCTCTTGCTCCCTCCCAACGATTAAAATGGGCTCTAGCAATCCCTATTTGGTGGAGCGCACAATGGTGCCCTAAGGTTCTTCGTAGCACTTGACCATTACATGGCCGGGGCCGTGCCACCGTCAGACCTCCGCGCTGCACTGCCAGTGAAGATGCCAAGTCGATGGCATTGGAAACAATAGCCGACATATCTTCGAACATGATCACAATTGTACAAACTTTTGATCTAACCCAAATGCAACCCAATGAAACTTGATTTACATGTGAATATTTAAATTGGATCCAGGGATGGAGCATCTCTTATTCGAGTAGAGTCTTGAATTTTAATTTTGTTAGAATACAACTATGAACTTTTGTATATGTTTGGCCTCTTTTGTAGACTTCAGCCCACTTCCATATTATAATCTTGACCCATTAGAATATAAAAAGACAAAACGTCATTAATAATTCAAAATTTTAAAATTTACATTTGAATAGAAGAGGAAAATGATAGAAATCATATTAAAAACACGAAATTTTTATGCATGGAAAGCAGTTGAGTGATAAGCCTTTTTTTCTTGCCAATTAGTTACAAAAGTTTTTAAGTAATACAACTATATGATCATCACTTCTCCATTTCTTGCATATTTATATCTCTGACACTAGTACTTGAACATATAACTCTACTAATACCCAATAAACTTCTTCACATTTAGAAAAAGGAACAATAAACTTGTGTGTAATGGTTACACAAAGGCCCTTATCTTCCATTGGTTTGAAGATCGTTACTACTCGTTCTCTTAAATCAACGGTGGAATTGGGCAGCTTGGGTAGACTTCTTTTTTTTTTAACACTCAAATTGCATGCTATGATTACTCTTAATAAGATTAAAATTTGATAGTATCACATGAATGGTTAATAATTAGTTTGCATTTTATACATAAGGTCCAGAGCTTCCTATGATCTTTTTTTTTCATTAAAACGCATCCAATCATACCAAATATTATTTCATATTGTCGTGCTTTAGTTATTTCATTTATATAAAAGCTTGCCTCATTATAGTCTGATATTATGAAAACACAAAATTTTATGGCTAAAATTGTTCATACCCTTGCTCTATTGACATCACGGATGAAATGCTCGTGCTTTGTCCGACCGGATCTTTTGCCCACTTGTTTAATGTAAACTAGGTCGATCCATCAACGTTTTCGTCTTTCGATGGTGATCCACAGTTATTACTTGTTTTTCTTTTTTTGTTTTTGCCTACTAGTATTAGGCGGCTTTTTTTCTTTTCCCCGGCGAGTGAGATTATGAATATAATACAATTTTATTAGCTTAGGAAGAGAACTCAAAAATTCGACTTTTCATACCAATAATTCAATTTGCAATAAAAGAATGAATAAATAAAAAATGAGAACTATGTATGATAATAAATGATATTTAAGCAGGCCACATACCACCAAAAAAAAAATCGCGCAACATTTTACTAAGGGAAAATTTCAATTAAGAGCCCAAAGTTGGATCATTTTCTCAAAAGAGGGCTTAGAGTAGATTATGTTTCAAAGAATGATCTAAAGTGGCTAAGCCAGTCTCAAATAAGGACTTAGAATCACCAGAGGCCATCTCCAACGGCTTGAACAAGGGGTAATTTGGTCAAAATATGCGATTGGATAAAAAATTGAAAAAATCTCCAAATGATTTTCCATTTTTCACTTTTTCTTCCTTCGTCTCCCCCGTTGCTCTCCTGTTCCTCGGCCACACCGCTCTCGGTCTTCGCTGCTGGCCTAGTCCTCAGCCGCACCCCTCAGGTCTTTGCGGCTCGCCTAATCCTCGTCACTCCTCGTCCGATCCTTGCGAACTTCAGTCCGTCGTTCATTGTTCATCGTCGGCTCTTCTTTCCTAGATTCATCGTCCACAATCTTTAAGTCGTCCATGAGCTTCAAGTTCCGTCGTCTCGTCTGCAAGCTTCACTCACTTTCAATCGAAGTCAGTGTCATTCATATCGTGCAATTTGTTAAAGAGAAAGCTATCTTAGTTTGTTGAAGCAATGCGTTGCCTAGGCATGTTCACCAATGGCCCGAGGCTCTACTCCCAAACCCGAATGCCTCTTCAAATTACAGTCACAAAGCCTGCTCCTCTTGCACGAGTAATCATTGTGAAAGACCCAAGTTCCGATCCTCTCTTCGATGCTCCTCAGTCTATTCATGCCACCGCAATCCCAAAAGAAAGGAATTTCCATTCCCCCGAATGCCCTTCCCCAAAAATTGATCCAAGATGGCGAGGAGGGTTCTCCTCCGGGGCAAAGTTGGGATTGCCTCGCACCAGCGTTGCTCTAGCAAAAGCTTTTGTTCTGTCCTCTGACTTCAAACTTCAATGGCTGGCTTTTCTCCTTGTGATCTATGAACTGTTTGTTCATACGGCAGATGTGCTCATTGGTGAATTTAACAATAAGATTAGTTACTACTAATGTTTTGGAGCTTGGTCCTCGGCATGAACTTAAACTGCACCACTCCGGGGGGGACAACCCCGATAACAAGGCCCCTGCACACGGGTTGGTGCGTGCCCCCCGTTTTAAGGGACCCCAAGGGCCACAAGAGGGGTATTGCCAGCTCCCATGGCAAGAAAAATTTAACGGCTGGGGAAACTCCCCGTAAGATTGGACTTGAGCAGGTCCTTAAATTGCTCCTTGACAATGAAGGGACCTCCTTAGGGAGTCTTCCCTTGGTGGGAGGTCACCGAGTCAAGCAGGTCTTCTTTGGGGTAGCCCCTGTAGCCTAAAGAGGATGTAAAACAAGAATGGGGGTAGAGGCAGCTCCCACGCCTCAAAAAATATAGTGGCTGGGACAATATCCCGTAAGATTAACTGCAGCGCTTCGGGGGGACAACCCCAATAACAAGGCCCCTGTGCACAGGTTGGTGCATGCCCCCTTGTTTTAAGGGACCCCAAGGGCCACAAGAGGGGTATTGCCAGCTCCCGTGGCAAGAAAAATATAACGGTTAGGGAAACTCCTCGTAAGATTGGACTTGAGTAGGTCCTTAAACTTGCTCCCCTGACAATGAAGGGACCTCCTTAGGGAGTCTTCCCCTTGTGGGAGGTCAGTCGAGTCAGGCAGGTCTTCTTTAGGGTAGCCCCCGTAGCCCAAAGAGGACGTAAAACAAGAATGGGGGTAGAGGCAGCTCCCATGCCTCGAAAAATATAGTGGATGGAATAAGATCCCGTAAGATTAACTACAGCGCTTCGGGGGGAACAACCTCGATAACAAGGCCCCCGCGCACGGGTTGGTGTGTGCCCCCTATTTTAAGGGCCCCCAAGGGCCACAAGAGGGGTATTGCCAACTCCCGTGGCAAGAAAAATATAACGGTTGGGGAAACTCCCCGTAAGAGGTTTCGGCATGACCTTAAACTGCAGCGCTCCGGGGGGGACAACCCCGATAACAAGGCCTCCGCACATGAGTTGGTGCGTGCCCCCCTGTTTTAAGGGACCCCAAGGGCCACAAGAGGGGTATTGCCAGCTCCCGTGGCAAGAAAAATATAGCGGCTGGGGATACTCCCCATAAGACTTGGACCAACTCATGCCCTTAAATTGAGTCGTTTATCGGAGTCAACCCAAAATGTAAAATGGGGTAATGATAACACTGGGGGGACCCATCAAGTTAAACACCTTAAATCCCCCCACCTGATCCTCGCGATGGGGAAGTGAGGACAAAAGCTTGAGTTATGGGTTTTGGACATTGCAGAAAATGAGGTCAAAATTCTTCTTGTTGGCAATTTTTATGGCATCCTTAAGTTAGTAATTGGACTTTGTTATTGTTTGTAAGCTAGATATCAACTTCTCTGAGTAATGCTTTCGTGGTAATCTGCAGGAGGGGATGAATTCTTCACTGGGCTTCCTATATCTTATGATGGACAAGAGACTACTCTGTCTAATGAATTTTGCAGTCACTGGAAGACTTGCAGCTCAAGCTGTGGCACGTCATGAAATATTACATCAATATTGACTACTTTTATAAGTGAAGGCAAAGAGCAGGAAGTTGCTCTTGCAGAGGGAAGTGAGAACCTGCAGAAGCTGGAGGAAGAGCTTTGAGGGAAGAAATTCTTAACTGAAGGCAAGGAGCTAGAAGTTGCTCTTGCAGAGGGAAGTGAGCACCTGCAGAAGCTTAAGGAAGAGCTTTGACGGGAGAAATTCTTAAGTGAAGGCAAAGAGCAGGAAGTTGCTCTTACAGAGGGAAGTGAGCACCTGCAGAAGCTAGGAGGAAGATCTTTGAGGGAAGAAATTTTTAGCGGAGACACCATTGAATATCTAGACATCACAATTGGATTGTTGGACAATCTACTTAGAGTCTTTGAGGAGATTTTCAGTCTCAAAGTGGTTGAAGGTGAGAGGTTTCCATTTCTATTTGCATGGATGAAGGAGTTCTCATATGCTTCAGAAATCAAAGATTGTTGGCCACTGTCGTGACCAATTTTTTCGGGGGTGAACCACCTAGGGTTTGGCTAATGAATTGTTAAGCCTAAACTTAACTCAGACTCTCCCAGGTCCATACCAATTCACGACTTAAGTTCAAATTTCTTAACATGCAAATGGATTTTATCTAGGAGTGGTCACTAATTTATTTTTGGTGGGTCGATTAGAAACCCAAGTAAAGTAATTAAAGTAATTAGAGATTTACTTTACTCTTACAAACCATAAATTTATGAGTTCGGAAACTTGGTTATGCTAGATTTCTCTAACACCATTTCGGTACCATTCTTTTATTTTCCAAAAAATGTTTTTTGCAGGCAGCTTAAATTAATTTTAAATCTATTATATCATTCAAAGGTGATCATTCGGGTGCGCAATTCAATTTAACACCCAGATAAACAATAAATAAATTGTAAAAACTTACCTCCAAGTAACGAAAGCATCTGCATGGTTAGATTAAAATTTAGATTATTAACTCTAGATATGATTTCTAATTAACAATTTAACACCCATATATAAACAATAAATAAATTGCAAAAACTTACCTCCAAGTAACCTAAGTGGATTTTTTTAGTATTTAAATATTAATTTTCGGAATTAAATTAAATAATTATTTATTTTCCGAAAATTCAACTGAGATGGCCTGGAACCGGAAAATTATGCTGATGACCGAAAGCATCTACATTGTTAGATTAAAATTCACATCATTAACCCTAGATATGATTTCTAATTAACACACAATTTCTTTTTGTTTGTTTTCACTTATTTAATGAGAGTTATGCGATGCAATGCAATATGCCCTAGTGATAAGTAACTTTTAGCTAAATGGACCTAACCACAATCACTAAATAACATGCATTTCATGAATCTAATTATATACGACATGCACAACATTTTTTATTTTCCTAAAAAATGCAATTTATCCTAAAGGTGGAAATTAATTTATCCTAAAATATTTTTTGCATTTTTTTATGAAATTCGAAATTAGAAAAGTGTGAAAATTATCTACCTAAATTAAAATATCATCTAATTTGTATTAGGAATGAAATTGAGTCAAATCCTAATTCAAACTAGGATGTTACCCTAACTTAGAAATCCCTAACTAAAATGCAATCTATCTAAAGAGTTATCTAAACTTATAATAAATTAAAAAATATTATCTAGAATTAAACTAAGTGTAATTTTACCCTAATATGCAATGACATAGAAAATATGCTTTAATTCTACATGACATATGCATGATGATTTTTATTGTTTTTTTTTTATATAAAAATTCGAAATCAAAATTATCAAATAATTAAACATGTAATTTTAATTCAATGAAACGAAAATCTAACATCCTAAATTTATGTTTTTGGGATTTTCTATTTTTTTAAAGATTCAAAATAATAAAGTTCCTACCCTAAACATGCAAGATAACTCTAAAGCATGCAATTTTCTAACTCAAATATTTTTCAAGATAAATGAAGCAATCGGGACAAGATAAGCCATTCAAAATCATCGAAAATATCACATATCATTCGGCTTAAGGGATAATATTTCGCTAGTAAAATCGATAAATTGATTTTAAGCCTTAAAGATCCAAGTATCAATTTTATTCCCGCTTGATTAATTATTTCATCAAAAGCCTTATAGATGAAATAAAAAATCCAGCCACGGTTGCAAATTAGGTAATATGTGGAATTTCCAATCATATACTAAGAACTAATTATACTAAAAATATATATAAAGTAAAATAAAAATAATAAAATAAATAAACTTAAAAAAAAACTACCTAATGTGTTTTCTTTTTTTTTTTTTTTTTTTTTTAAAATTGGGGTGGCAGCCGTGGGGTCCAACCAAGGATGGCTGATCGGAGGTCCGGCAGGGGCGTCGAGGTCAGAGCTCCGGCGAAGGTCCGGCAAGGAGGAAGCAGTGCTCGGCAGAGGAGGCGCAACTTGGGTTGCAGTGCTTGGTCGCTGGTCTTCGCTTCGGGCGGTGTCAGCATGGCGAGCAAGGACGTCGGGTTGGTGCGGTCGCGGGTGAGGAGGATTCCGGTGACGTCGGGTGGCGCGGGGACATCGGCGTGCGAGATTGGCGGTCGTTGGGCGTCGGTGTAGGAACGGCGGGGACGCGAGGTGGCTGAGGCACGGCGTCGGGCTCCGGTGCGGATGTGGATGAGGCGAGCAGCGGCGGCGTGGGCGCGGGGTTGGTTGTCGGGCACCAGGCGGAGGCGAACGGCGGCGGTGTGGGCTCCGGTGGCGTTGGGTCGCGGCAGCGACTGGCAGGGGTGAGCGAAGCGGCGGTGCAGCTTGGAGACCGGCGGTGCAGGCTCGCGGAGTCGGTGCTGGCAGAAGGAGGCGGAAGCGAGGGCGAGCGTCACAACGGCGGCGATCGTTGGAAGTTTGCTATCAGATGGACTGAGGGCTTTGTAGCAGGCGTCGAAAAAGCGGTGGTCGCGCAGTGGCCTACGACTTCGCGGCTTTTGGGAACGGTTCGGCGTTGGGTTGCAGATCTGGCTCGGGTCCGCTGCAGAGGGCTGCGGCGAAGGCGCGACGAGATCGGGTGGCGGCAGAAGTTCAGCGAGGGGGGTCACGGGCGTGGTGGTGTTGCAGTGGGACGGTGGTGTTGGACACAAATTGTGCAACCCCAGGATCTCTATAACCAGAACAAGAACATGCATAATTGAGTAGAAAGATTAACGCACCTGTTTTAGGATCCATCGAACATAAAGCGGAAGTAGAAAAGATTACCCACATATATTAAGGGGATCCACGCATCAAGTCCTTCTCCTCTATTGCCCTTCGTATCACTGGTTCAATGAGGCGGCCCCCCTCACGTTTAGCGTTAGGTAAATGCTCCTTAGGTGAGGATACATGTGAGAATTAGGGTTAGAGGAGAGACTTGAGCACTATTTATAGAGTTTCCAGCTAGGCCCCCTCATTACGGGCTAGGCTCAACTCGGCCCACACTAGCCAGCCCCATATTAGACTAATTAATAAACCTTATATCTCACCTTAGACCAGCCCTGTTTTACGGTAACCGTAAAAACAGTAAATTACAATATCAATTAATGTAGTCCACATTAGGAAAACTCTTGCATTCTCCCACTTGGACTATATTAATTGAAATTGTACCTTATGCGCGCGCATTGGTCCAGAGATAATTCTTAATAGTCAATCCTATCCCATAAAGTCTTAAACACCGAATCATGGCGGTAACTGCATGTATACACAGAGAGCCTTTCATGGTCACGAGTGCTCTCAACTTTATTGATATGGATTCAATATGGTAGTGTGGCAAATGGATAACATCTCTCATAGAGATCCCATTTGTCAGTCACCATTCTCTTACCTTAGGTGTCACAAAAAACTTGTGCCACTAGAGAATGCTTTATGGTTCCAATGAACCCACATATGTCTTGTCCTTATGGTTAACCTTTTTTTATGTATCACAAGACATATGCACAAGACTAATAACCGGATGCCCGGATGCCCCTAGCCTTTACTTAAGGTCTATACAATCCCTTGAGACTTTATCAATATGTATTCAACATAATAACAACACATTCAAAATATTTTATTGAATGCAAAAGTTGATACATATCAAACCGTTACTAAGTGTAACGAACCACAAATGTGAACTTTATTAGAGTAAAGCCAAAATAGCTCCCACTAAACAACAGTATCCGAAGATACTACTAGGCCCATGTTAACAATATGTTACTAAAATATACATGGGCGTAGGCATTTAGTTTGTGGATCTACAACCACATCATCTGTGAAAATATGTTATATCATGAGTCACCTTTCTGTACCGTTTCTTTATGGTCAAAAATATCTGACCACCATAGATTTAGACCCCTTGAGACCTCTGTAGTAAATAAATAATACTACAAATTTGTTATCTTAATACAACCGTATGGGTCTATCCATCAAGTTAAAACGATCAATTCCGTCATGAGGTTTTGGAGCCTAATAGCCCAAGTAACAACCTAAAAGAACGTTACTAACACTGTATACATAATAGAAGATAACAAAGAACTTTATTTACTGCACTTCCTACTAACATAAATCTGTATTCCGTTATTGATTGCATGTCATCAGAACAACCAGCAAAGTTTACATCTAAATACTCTACTAACTGCAAGAATTGAACATGTATATAAATTAGCATATAATCTTTTGTCTTCTTTAAGTACCTTAAAACCTTATTGACCGCAACCCAGTGATCATGTCCTGGATTTGACCGATATCTGCCTAGAAATCCCGTCACAAAGACAACATTTAGTCTAGTGCAAATTCGATCATACATTATACTTTTAAGTGCACTGACACAAGGTACACAATTTAATTAGATTTTCTCAATATATAAATAAGGACAATGTTATAAATTTTGTCCATCACTCTTAATAACAGGAGCAATTCCTGGCTTGCAATGATGTATATTGAATATTCCCAATATACAATCAGCAAATGTCCTCCGAGAAAATTTAATATAATATGGCAAAAACAATCCTTACAGATCTCAGTATTGTCTCAAGGTCACAACTTGTAAGCAAAATATCATGTACATAAAGTATGAGAAAAAATAAATTTCCTCCCACTGACCTTGCAGTATATTGAATTACTTTGTTCCCAATTGAACAAAATAACAACACTATGAAACTTTAATAATATTGTCTGAAAATTTGCTTAAGACCATGAATTAGAACTTTTCAGTCTATACACAAGTTCACTTGAATTTGTTGCAAAATCATCCAGTTGCACAATATAGATTTTGTATCTATTTGGCGTAACTTTATATCAAAATAAATTATTAATGCCACGTTCACTCTGAAAGAACATTTAAAGAAATAATTATTTCTTCACTATAAACAATCCACCCCTCTTTCAGAGTTAAAACGTTAGTTACAAATTTGGCTGTAAATTCCACAATATTTGTTTGAAATTCTTTTAGTTTTGTACGCCAATTTGCAACTAATAAACTTGTGATCTTTAGACAAGTCAGTAAGTTTCCAAACATGTTTCATAGATTGTATATCGCTTTTTATGGCATCTAATCACATACTTAATTGAGAATAAGAAACGACATATATAAATATGTCATTACATCAACCATATAGTGGATATTGTAATCATGCTCTTACAAATAGACTATATAGTCTGATGGTATAACTAGGGGTGAGCGGTTCCAGGTTCCGGTTCGGTTCCGTCTGGAACCTGGAACCTACCCTCGGGTACAAGTTCCTCAAAATGAGGAACCTGGAACCTACCCGTGGGAACCGAGAACCTGGAACCTACCCTGTCACAGGTTCCGTGGTCGGTTCCGTGTTCCAACAGTTCCTTTTCTTTTTTTTTTTTGTTATTTTCATATTTGAACTATAATATATGCGCACGTTACCAAAAAAAAAAAAACTATAACATATGCGCACGTTACAAAAAAAATAATAACGTATGCGCACGTTAAAAAAAAAACTATAACGTGCATGCACGTTACTAAAAAATTAACGTATGCGCACGTTACCAAAAAAAAAAAACTATAATGTACGTGTATACTACACGGTAACTTCCCATTGACATATTATCTTGATACATTAACTTCGCACTACACAACAATAATAGAATATAATTAGAAATTTCAAAACAAATAGCAAACTAGAAAGTAGAAATAAAACACCACTAGAACAAGAATGTCTAGAGGTACAAGTTTTGAAAACAATTTCGATTAAACCCTTAAATGAACTCAGAAAATTCTGAAATTTGGACACGTTGTATTTAAGACCTAGAGGTACAAGTTTCATGAAGAAATCATAGTCCAATTCGTTCTGGATTAAAAGATAAAATCGATTTACTTTTCCTATTCTCTACTTGCACAGTTTTTGAAATTTTTTTGGTTAAATAGGCAAATGAACTACAAAAATTACGAAATTTAAATATGTTGTAGGGAAGACATGAAGAGAGATATTTCATGCAGAACACATTTCCAAAAGAACCTCATACAAAATGATATAGTCCACGCATTGCAACTTACAAGATCCGAACACATCAGATTGCACAGTTTTAGAAACATTTCCGATTAAATACCCAAATGACCTTCAAAAATTATGAAATTCGACTATGTGATAGCCAAGACCATAAGGTAGATACTTCATGAAAACATCGAAGTCAAATTCGTCCTAGATAATTAAATATGGATGGTTAAAATCCGTGTTCGTAGTACCGTAATTCCATATCTAACCATCTCCAAAGGACCACGATTTCACCTACCTATTCTTTTTTTTTTCTCTAAATTTTTTATATGTGGTACCTCAGGATGTCCTTTACAACTTTTGTTAAGAAACCGAAGTGAAATTTCGACAAAAAGGTTGCCTTACAGTCCATGCATTTATCAAGGGTCGGTCCCAAAATCTCCAGATCCAGTCTTTCCAAAGAATAACGATTTCACCCACTTATACTTGTTTGTTTTGTCCCAAATTTGAGTATGTTATACTCCAAGAAGTCCTTTACAACTTTCATTTAGAGGCCAAAGCCAAAATTCAACTAGAACATCACATACAAGTCACTAGAACATCCAAGGTCGAGTTTTTCTGCCCTAAGTAACCGGTTCCGGTTCCAGTTCCGAAACAGGTTCCGGTTCCGGTTCCAGGACTGTTCGGTTCGGTTCGGTTCGGTTCCGCTTGGAACCGGAACCGAACCGAAACTCCGGTTCCTAGAAAAAGAACCGGAACCGGAACCGGTCCCCCTTGGAACCGGGAACCGAACCGGACCCTCCTCCGGTTCGGTTCCGGTTCCCCTGGTAACCCGGGAACCGCGCTCAGCCCTAGGTATAACTGATCGTCTTTCCTTAACAAATCTCCTTAATAAAGCTGCAATCACTTCATTCTGCACTTAAGAGGTTTAAGAAATTTCATTATAAACTATATCAAGAATAGTACATTGAACCTCAACAAGTTTAGTCTATGGTATAGGAGATTCCATAATTATCTGTATAGGTAAAGACAAAAACATAGTAACCTCCATCATACTATTATCTTTAATAATCTGAGAGCAGCTATCCTCTACAATTACGTCAATATTTAGAAACTTTAGAATATGTGATTCCATAATTCTTGTACATTCTTTAGGGTCATAAAATCAATACCCCTTTTGTATATGAAAAAATTGCTTTCATAATATCAGCCCACAAAAGACCAGATAAATTAGTCTTATTAATCATACTCATCATCATATTCAATATGGCGCACTTATGCCTTTCACCAAAATCTTTTTGTCAGAATTTTCAGGTATAGTAATTAAATTACCACTCCAGAATCTACCAAGTATTTGATAAATGACCCTTTAAGCTATTTCGCATTGTCATACTTGCCAAAATACTCATTGCCACTGTTAAACCTGACAACTTTTTAATCATATACGAGATATATATGTCATTAGGACTTAAACACAATTTTTGCATATATGTCCTAATTTCAATATCAGACAAGACATAATTTCAAGATGTATCCCTCCATAAACTAATACACAATCACCTCCTTTGGGAGTATGATTACGCATTAGATCAGGAGACATCCCAATCATCATACGAGACCGAAATTTCTCAAACCCAATGAAGCGTGCCACTTTGGCGGTCACTACTCAATTAAATCATTGAAATTCTCTCATACCATGGATATAAGCTTTACTCCTCACATACACAATATATATATATATATATGATTTTAACTTTAGTGATAGGGGCATCATATCACCAAAATCACATATCATGCTAATTACATTGCTTTATTTATTAATAAAAAAATTAATTATATATATATATATATATATATATATATATATATTGATCACAGTAACACAAGAAACTTCTCATAACAGAGAATAAAATATCTCTTATACACCCCAATTACATATTACCAGAACAACATAAAAAGAATGCTGATCTATAATATCTCTCACAAATTAACATCAATAGTAATACAGGGTGCACCAAATCGACAAGCTTGATAGCTGATCCATTATCACTCATGAATTCATAAGGCAAAAATGACTCCAAGGCCAACAACTGATTTATTAATCAATTTTAGATAACAAATATCATTACTTCAACCAAAGGTGGCCTATTAATTAAGTCAAACTAGAGAACAAAATATCTAAAATTTAACAGTAGATACTATTGCTCTGCGTAAATGTTGTTATGCTCCTTAACCATAAAAATATTCAACTTGATAGACATTAACAAGTGACCAGATGAGTTCATGTATAATATGCAGTAACTTAATTGACATGCATTACCCACATTCAGCAGATGTGTTAATCAGTACATCAGTTTGGTCATGAGTCCTTAAGTCGTCTATCATTCAAAGATTACCAGTGTGTAAAGGAGTATACTTGAGTAACAAAAGTTTCATAATTTTTATTGTTTCTTATCAGCTCAATACATAACTCAAATACAATCTCATATGAATTATATCATATTAAGCCAGCTTCAGTTCACAATAAAGTTTGATTTTTATTGATGAATCACACATTTTTATTATGTGATAACATACTAGTAACTCATCATCTGTATTTCCAAAATCACAGAAAATACAAGAAAAATACGTAAAAATACACTAAAATACACGTATTTAGGATTTCATATGCAATTTCACATCAATAAAACCATCAAACATATAAAATAAATATACCACAAGATAGGAAATCACCATACGAGTCCACCGCTGCCAACCACGCGCCAAAATAAGCCCCCACGCGCCGCCTAAGTGCGCGGCGCGTGGGGCTCACGTGCGGGGCGCTTTCGACGCCCAGGCAGCGCGTGGCCGCGCGTGGGGGCGCGTGCGGCATCCCCCGGCGACGCGCCACCGACCCTCTTGCTTGTCTCGTCTCCCCCAATCCAAATTTGTGATTTAATTTAATTTTCATTGAACAAAAAGTCTCGAAAATCACAAATTAGGGCAAGATCAACACCAATTAGGGCTAATCCATACAAATTAGGGTAGATCCGTACAAATTATGATAAATCCGTACAAATTAGGGCAAAACCAATTGCGTTCAAGTTCTAGGGTTATGATTGCTTTGATACCACATGTTGGACGCAAATTGTGCAACCCCAGGATCTCCATAACCAGAACAAGAACATGCATAATTGAGTAGAAAGATTAACGCATCTGTTTTAGAATCCATCGAACATAAAGCGGAAGTAGAAAAGATTACCCACATATATTAAGGGGATCCACGCATCAAGTCCTTCTCCTCTATTGCCCTTCGTATCATTGGCTCAATGAGGCGGCCCCCCTCACGTTTAGCGTTAGGTAAACGCCCCTTAGGTGAGGATACATGTGAGAATTAAGGTTAGAGGAGAGACTTGAGCACTATTTATAGAGTTTCCAGCTAAGCCCCCTCATTACGGGCCAGGCTCAACTCGGCCCACACTAGCCAGCCCCATATTAGACTAATTAAGAAACCTTCTATCTCACCTTAAACCAGCCCTGTTTTACGGTAACCGTAAAAACATTAAATTACAATATCAATTAATGTAGTCCACATTAGAAAAACTCTTATAGGCGGCGGGCTGAAGTGCGGGCGTTGGCTGGGCGACGCTCGGCGTCAAGCGGGGCAGCAGCGGCATCGGGTGGGCAGAAACGGCTCGGGCGAGACCGGTGAAGCAGTGGTGGCGGAACCGCGGTGGCGGCTGGCGGAGGCGGTGCCATCGCGGTGGCCGGTGCGGGTGCGGGCGCGGGCAGGGCCTGCCTCACGAAGAAGATGAACAATGCCGCTCCCCTCTTTTTTTTTTTCTCTCTCTCTCACCTCACCTGTCCACTCGCACGTCCCTCTCTCTGGCGTACTTTCTCTGCTGACTTTTGACTCTTTTTTTTCCAAAAAATTTTCCCTTTAATTTTGAACTTATAAACCGTAGGAGAAAAGTCCCCCTGACATGAAATTTTTTTTTCGATTTTTTTTTGAATTTGCTCCCTCAGTTACGAAAAATGAAGCTCTCTTTTATACTAATTTCGAATAGACATTTTTTGAGATCTTCTGTCGCATTAAACCAAAGCTGCAAATCAGAGCATGATTTCGTAATTAGCTCGATTTTGCTCCGATTTATTTCATTTTGTGAAAATTCTTGCCCCTTATTCACTTGATTTTTAAATTGCTTCTGCATTTAACAAAATCTGAATATCCATTGGAATTCCAATTTTCCATGCATAATCAATCAAATCAATTTACCCCATTTTTTCATTTTTTTTCCTTTTATTTGTTCCAATGCAATTTTTTTTTTCTTTATTTTCTTAGATTTGCTAAAATTAGGTGTCAATAGCCACCCCTGCCAAGCTCATCCCCGTGTGCATTGCTCTTCGTCAAGTGTTTCACACGAAATTGTCATGGACTAGACCTATATATGTATATTGTCGAAGGGTGTCAAGACTCATGTGACTGTCAGTTTTCATCTTCATGTTCCAAAATAAATTATATGTTGCGCTTATTACTTATCTTTTGAACCAGTTTTCCCTTCAACTACGAAATAGTTTGCTATCACAGATGTTATGTTTCCATATGCAAAATAGTTTTCCCTTCGGTGCATGCTAGAGACAAAATTGGTTTGAATTGAGTGAACAATGGAATTTTTGCTGGTTTAGGACAGTAAACAATCGAACAGCTCAAACTAAAATTTACAAAGTTGCCAGCACATGTCCATTGGTTAGTTGTTCATCCTGGGCAATGTCATTAATATACAGCATAGTGTACTGACCAATGAGTGTAGATTGGCATCCCATTGAGCTTTCAAAGAAGTGACGACAATTGCTTGAAAATGGAATGACGCCACTATAGCAAATTATGGAACTTCATTTAGTAATTAGCAGATCGAATATGATAAACTTGCCACATAGTTCTACTTGCTCTGAATAAGCAAGAAAACCAAGAGAAAACAAAAATTAACAACCACGAGAATATTGTAGAGTTAACAGACATCAATGAACAACAACGAAAGATTTTATTTGGGAAATTAGAACATGTACCACTCAACCGGTCCATCACCTTGCCATTTTGATAAATCAATACAAAGCATGTTGTGAATGCTACACAACCATAAATAAAGAGAGAATTAGGGACAAGAATGACAAGCCTTCATGCAGAAAGTTAGGTCTACACAAAAATTTTCAAAACAAACATGCTGAGCGAAGATGATTTCTCAATTTGTAAAATTGTGCTTTATAAATAGTCCAATCTGTAGATGGAGGGCTCAGAGAGTTTCATCTAACAAATAGATGCATTAACATTGTTAAATCCAATCCAAGTAGCTGCATTGAGGCCTCCAACAGACAACATGAACTGAATCTAGGATGCTGCACTCTTTCCTGAGACCTTAAGATGCAGAACTCACTTCACAAATGGAACCCCCAAAAGACAGTTTACTAATATTCCTCATCCTCTTGCTCAAAGAATTGTCTTGGCAAAAACTCTTTATAAGGTGACCGTGTTGCAAATAAGTGTCAAACTTGTGTTGTGAACGCAAACATGAACACGGGATTGCACGGTATTATTTGAGTCCCAATCGACCAAATGAAGAATGCTCAATATCCAGGATGACGGATGAACGGATAGATTCCATGAGCTATAAGCTTGTGATGATCCTCATGATGAATTTTGATCAAATGTGTGAACGCCCCCAGCAGTTCTAATCGCCAACCTCCTAATGATTCCCCCAAGTACAATCTTGGCAAAGCCCAGATTGCTGATCCATCAGCATTCTTCGAAAGCTGGAAAATTACTCCACCAGAGAAAACAACATTGCAACAAGATAATTCAGAGGAGCAGGCTTTTTTACTGTGATTGGAATAGACATTCGGGTTCAGAGGAGCAGGCTTTTTGACTGTGATTGGAACAGACATTCGGGTTTGGGAAGAGAGCCTTAGTGCCATTGTTGTGATGTTCCACGACATGCCCATACTTAGGTGACATGTTGTTTCAACAAGCTACGATAGCTTTCCCTTTAACGGACTGCACCGATACGAACGACACTGACCTTGATAAAAAGTGAGTGAAGCTTGCAGACGAGACAACGGACTTGAAGCTCATGGACGACTTAAAGATTGTGGACGATGAATTTGGGAAAGAAGAGCCGACGGCGAACGGCAAACGACGAATGGTGGACTGAAGCTCGCGAGGAGCGGGTGACGAGTGACAAGGATCAGGCGAGCGGCAAACCCGAGCGGCATGGCTGAGGACTAGGCGAGTGGCGAAGACCGGAAGCAACGTGGCCGAGGATCAAGCGAGCAGCGAAGACCGGGAGTGGCGCAGCCAAGGATCAGCCGAGAGCAATGAGGGAGAGGAAGAAAACGTGAAAAATAGAAAATCATTTGAGGATTTTTTCAATTTTTTTTTCCAATGGCAGATTTTGACCAAAATTACCCTGTTCAAGTTGTCGGAAATGGCCCTCCGGTGAGCCTAGACCCTTATTAGAGATTGATTTGGCCACTTCAGGTCATTTTTTGAAATATGATCTACTCTAGGCTCTCTTTTGAGAAAATAACCCACTTCAGACTCTTAATTGGAAATTTCTCTTTACCACAGAGACATATGTAACACAGGCTTTCATACTTACCCGAAAATTGCATAAAATGTTATTACTATGACAAAAGAGTAGCATTCTTTAGTAATCCATCCATTCTCTCTCTACTATTATGTCCACGTGTTAGCCTACCAGACTCACTCTACATTGACAGCAAGTAATGTCTTGTACCAATGTACCTCAATCCCTCAATTACAGTCCACTTCCATCTTAATGTGGATTTCATGGTATTTTCTCGACACTCAAATCACTTTATTTTCTCTAAATAAATACAAAATTCCCTCCTCCTAAAAGAAGTACAGAAATTGTTTTTCCAAAATTGGATCTTACGGATAGAGGTCTAGATATTCCGGTTATGGACCAAATACTAATAGATGTGATTTTGGTCACATAAGTCAACCAATGTGCATTTTTTTTTTTTTTTTTTTTGTATACTTGAAAGGTTGTGTTACAAAGGGAAAATGAATGTTGCGCTTTTGTTAGTACATGAGAAAGGTCGTAATATATGGTCACAGTAAAAAAAAAAAAGTTGTGTTTTTTTTCCCCGCACTTGGCCTATTTAAGTATCTTTAGAAAATAAAAAGGACACAAAATTATTTTATTGGACATCATTCTGGATTTTAAAAGAAAATTGAGTTAGAAAGCTCTATAAATAGTATGATTAAAATTGCAATTAAGAACAAAAAGGAATCTCCGCAAAATGGATGAATAACATCTAATATAAACATGATGAAGTTTGTAAATGAAGACATGTTTTAATATTTAATAGTTGTAACATTCTTACTCGTAGGCTCTGATTTTATCTAACACTAAAGGACTGGAATATGTAATAGGAAAGAGACCCCAAGAGATTTGAGCATAAAATTTTGAATTCTGTACTTTGGCATCATGGAAAGTTTTATAAGACCATTGTCAACTATTTTAGAAACATAAGTTTTTAGATGAATGGACATTTTAATATATAAATATCATAATACAAAGTTCATATTAATACATTTTACTAATAGTGTTAGAATGAGTTCTTCGTTGTACTAAAATAACTAAATTTTCATGTTTCTCCTTTTCTATGTACCATGCGTGGCATAAAGCCAAGGTAGTATATATGTAATTTGCAAAGTGCAATATCCATTACTTGTATCAAACTTCGCCTTTTAAATCGCATCCAATTGGCCATGAGAAATACTTAGAACTTCAATTCTAGGATACAACATACACAAGCACAGCTGTTAGTTTACTACCTGATGGGTCGGATCTCATCGAAGAAGCCTCAATTGTCCCAAAAGGAGCCCAAAAAACCACCACCATCCTCCTCCCTAGTTCCCCGAAATGAACAGACCCAACTAATGTCAACAAGTCTCCCTTGTCCCTCCCAACGCTTGACATGGGCTCTAGCAATTCCTCTTTGATGGAGCCCATGACGGTACCCCGACGCTCTTCGTAGCATCTGAACCACTGTGCAGTCACAGCTGCACTATCGACAGACCTTCACACCACCTAGTGACTAGCGGAAACGATTGCTGAGATATCGTCAAACATGACCATAGCTGCGCAAACTTCTGATTTAGCCCAGAGAAAACCCAACTAGACTTTACTAACCAATGAACATTTGAACTGGATCGAAGGACAACGCGACCCTCATTTGAGTGGGGTCTCAAATTGTTATATTTCATACTATATATCTATAAATTTTCACATGCAGTATCTATTTATCTCTTTCGTAGGCTTTGGCCCCACTAATTTTTTTTTTTCAATTACAAACTTGACCCCTAAAAAATGAAAAGACCAAATGATGTCAAAGGAAGCACAGATTTATATTTGTATTTTTCAGAAAACAAATAGATAAAAAGCATATTAGAAGTTTGAAATTTTTATGAGTCAAGTAATAAGCCTTTTTTTGTTGCCAATGGGTTATGAACTTTTCAAATAGTGCAACCAAATTGTAAGTTTTTTTCCCCTAATAGTACATTCTAGTCAATTTGGTTATCACTTCTCAATTGTCTTGTACATTTAAATCTCTAAGGCTATCACTCGAGCAATTTATAGTACCAATACCCATTAAACTTCATCACATTTTAAAAAGAGGAAAATTAGAGCATACACAACCAATGTAAAGAAAATTTTACACAATAGAGCTTATCCCCCATAAATTTGAGGATTATAATTGCCGGTTCTCTTAAATTAATGGTGAGTTTATGTTGCTTGTGTAATTTTTTTTCCTTTGCACTGGATAGTGTCAAATGAATGATTTACTATTAGATTGCGTTTTATACTAAATGTATAAAACTTCTAAGAAACATTTTTCAAAGAAACATAACCAATGATTTTGACTTTTTATATCAATATTTAATTTGCAACATGCTATACCAGCAATATCTTGATTTACTACTGCCATTTTGGTACTGTTAATTTTTTGGGGTTAAAATACTGTGCTTTGTAATTTATGCATTTCGTCACTGAATCCAACCTAATCAATATGGGATAAGAATTTTGGATACTTAAAACAGAAACTCATTTAATGCTAGTGCAACCTAAATGTGTGGTGTTTGTTCCTCCTAGTGCAACCTCCATGTGTGATGTTTGTTCTTCCAATAAGAATATCAATCTTTTGCTGGTAAGATGGCTCCATTTTCCAAAAGATTGCCTGAAATTGAACTGGTTCTAAATTTAGGCTCAGTACGTGGTCTCATATTCAATTCGTCTTTAGTGCAATCTCCTGATGAAGTTGTTTACTATATATGAATTGCCAATTTTTTGGTGGATTAGGAAAATAGAAATTCACTCTTTGCTTCATAAAGAGTGCTCCAGAAAACTCGTTCATCAGTTAAACGTTAAAATAGCTCCATTCCCTTTTTATTGACAATTGTTTTCATTTATGTCTAATAACAACATATCAGGTTGATAGAGATGGTTCAAAAACTTAAACATAAAAAATGCCTCAAGAAGCGCACGATAGCGTTAGGATGATGGACTACTCCTTTTTAATGCGATTACTCATGTATTTTAAATGTCTTTCTTTTTTATACTTTCTCTGGTAATTGGGTCACTCTGACTGTAAAAGTAGATTCTAAAACAAAAAAATATATTAATAAAGAAATTGTATAGATAATTCTAGAAGGAAGAGAAGAAAATAAAGAGTGATGAATAATATAAAATATACTGCCAGTGTAAATGAAATTTTATACAAGGGATTTTATCCGCTCTTGATTTGAGGATTAAAACTATTCGATCTTTTAAATCAATGGTAGATTTGCGTGGCTTGTGCAAATTTTGTTTACACTAAAGGTGGATATTATAATTACTCTTATAAAGATTAAGACTTGATAGTATAAAATGAATGATTTGTGATTAAAATGCATTTCATAGTTAAGGTTTATAATTTCAGTAAGCTTTTTTGTGTGTAAAATCTCATCCAATCATATAAAATATTGCTTCGTACAAAAGATAACTATTTTGTTGTTGCACCAAAAAAATATATTATTTGACAATTGATACGTAATTTGTCGCTCTTTAGTTAATGTATTAATATAAAACCATTTCTCATTATAATATGATACAATAGGACCATAAAAATCTATGGCTAAACTTAGTTCTACCCTTGCAATATTAGACACCAACTTATGATCGGATCTTTTCCCCTTTTGCTCAATGTCAATTGGGCCGGTCCAACATTTCTGTCTTTCGATTGTGGTCCCCCAATTATCACTTCTTCTTCTTGCCTTTCAACTTATGAAATGTTCGTGCTTTATATAACCGGATCTTTTCCCCTTTTGCCAATTATCACTTCCGGTCCATCAACGTTTTTGTCTTTTTGTGGCCTTATCACTTCTTCTTCTTAGAACTGAAAATTCCTTTTTTTTTTCTTTTTTTATACCCATTATTTATTTTGCAAAATGATACAACCCCCTTAAATTTCCTACGCTGCCATTTTGGTACTATAATTTCATGCATTACGTCACTAAATTCAACCTAATCTAGTGGGGATAGGAGACGACCAAAAAAAAAAAGGAAAAGTGGGAATAAGAGATATTACAAATAGAATGCATTTTTGTATCAAGAAAATCGTGTGTGGTGTTCATCAAAACTGTTATTATATCGTGAGTCTTTGAGTTGAAACTCATTCAATGCTAATGCAATCTACATGTGTGATATTCGTTGCTCGAGTAAGAAAACAAATCTTATGCTAGTGAAATGGCTCCATTTTCCAAGAAATTCTAACTGACTCGGAATTGAAATAACTCTAAACCTGGATTCAAGATGAGGTCTCATATTCAATTTGTACTTGGTGCAATCTCTTGATGAGATAATTTCCTATATACAAATCGACCATTTCAAGTAAGATGGCCATTTTTTTTTTTTTTTTTTTGTCAATCAGGAAAATGGACTTGTTTTATTATTTCATGAATATTGCTCCACAATACCCATCCACCAATAAAAAGTTAAAAATACCTCTGTACCTTTTATATTGACAATTACTCAATTTATGCCTAATAACATATTAGGTTGATCGAAATGATTCACCTCACAAAAATACTCGAGAAGCATACAATTATGTATATGCACATGAATCAACAAAAAGCACTTTTCTTGGGTCACTCCTACGTGACAGTAGTGGGATGGAGGGACTATTCCTTTAAATTGGGTCTTCTTGACTATAAAAGAATAAATAAATAAATAAAGAGTTATGCCCTTCCATCTCTTATAATTCCTCTAGGCATCAATTTTGTTAGGACGAATTGCACCTATGGGGATCATGTGCTTGAATGCTTATCAAAATCATACCAATCTAGAGCCATGTTGATTTTCTTTGTAATACAGGCATATTGCTTAAATTGATTGCATTTATGTCTATCTTGACATGGTAAACTCAAGTGTTCTAAGAATGAAATCTCATTGACTTAAGTGGCCAAAATAGATGGTTCCACTCTACCAACTCATTGACTTAGCCCGTATTTAGTCTCTTTTGTCATCTCAGCACATGGGACAAGTCTAGTTCTTTTATATTTTTCACGATTAATTATTCAGTTTTTCGCTTTTGAAAATTTTCATGATTCCAAGCGATCTTAATAAACGCACTTTGTACTCCACTTCTGGGATAGAAACATACTGCGATGGCGACAATCACTACAGCATGTGCAGTTGCAACAGTCAACTACATTAAATGAATAGATCTCGTGTCTTTACTTCATCCTCGAGATTACCTTATATATATACTCCACGAGCAGACACAAGAGATTGCATAAACCTCGTCACAATCTGATACATTACATCTTCTCAGAATGAGACCTTTGAAGCTCTTTCTTCTCTTCATTTTTGTCTTCGTTGCTCTGAAACCAACACAAGAAGCTCGAGACTTTATCTGCGTGGTCCTTGACAACACCTCCAACACCCCCTGCAACAGATTCAAGGATGAGATCGGATCTGAATTCGCTGTGGAAACTTTATCAACCGCTTCTGACTTCGTCTTGGAGACGTTCAATCAAAGCAACGGTGGGGGAAGAGGCTACTCCACGGTGCTTGCGATCATCGAGAGCTTCGTCGCTAATGGATATCCCCCCACCATCGCAACCAGCAATGGTAACCAATTCCGAGTGGACGCAGACTACCTCCAAGCATATGTTGGTGACGTGAAGGCCGAGTTCACGGGGATTGTATACCACGAAAGCGCTCGCGTATGGCAATGGACAGGCAGTGATACTGCCCCCATCGGCCTTATCACAGGCATTGCCGACTACATCCGGTTGAACGCGGGATGGCCATCAAAGTATTGGCCGCCGAGAGGGTCTGGTTCCAGATGGGACGATGGGTATGCCGTGACGGCGTATTTCCTGGAGTTTTGCAGCGGGAAGAGGCGTGGGTTCGTGTCGGACCTCAACGCAATGATGGAGAGTTTGTACTCCGATGCGTTTTTCGTGATCCTTCTTGGTCAGTCTGTGGATGAATTATGGGAGGAGTATATCACGTTACAGTATGAGATCATTGTCCCGGCACCGGCATTAGCACCGGAGCATGCATACTGAATTAATCAAGTAGGTGACTATGAGACAACTAAAATAGTGTCTAAAGGGTGCTTTTCCTTATTCCTCATCTATAGATGTACGAGTCAATAAAATGTTGAGGAAGTACTGAAGCAGGAAAGATTATTGAGGGTTCAATGGGCAGGACCTTTTATTTTTATTGCATCTTTGCATAGATCTCTCTGTTTCTATCGACTGATCTCTTTTAGACTTAAAAAGCCGTTTGTAAAAGCATTAACTTTAAAGTTATAAGGGATGAAAAGGATTAAAAAAAAAAAAACCCTGTGTTTCTAGCAATTTGTGAAACTATTTCGTTTTCATTTTGGGATACAAAGTTCTAAAAAGAAATGAATAATAGGATTTTTACATACCCAAAGGGAATCAAGATATATAGTTTCTTGACCACATCCATAAGATCGTGAAAAAATCACTCCTAGTCCGTTTGTAACTGATGAGAAAAATTACTCTATTAGTATACCTCTCCTTTCTCCTCCTCCTTTGTATGGTCATTCTGGCTTAGATCACGCGCCAGCTTATACCCCCTTTTTCACGAAGGTTAACCATTTATTTGATAGCCTAATGACGTTCCAATTAGAAGGAATTTGCACCATTAAACTCGATTTGGGTGCCCTGAATTAGAAATTAAAGCTGCAAAAAAGACTGAAATTGCTGTGAGTAATGCGATAATGAAGGGAATTTGGACATTTAAACAGTGTCACGAAGCTTACTCATGCATCTAAAAAACTAACAATGATCCAATTATTAGGATTCGGGTGCCTTGAGTGGATTTCATTTAAAATTAAAGATGCAAAATGACCGAAATTGCTGTGGGTAGCATGATAAGAAATCAACATCTAATTTGAAGCTCGTTTTCCTGGTAATTATTCAGAAAACTTATGAAACTTCTAGATCAAAATTTTCACGACCTAGTTAAATATCATGACATGAAATTCACACAGTAGAACTGATATATGTTGTAGAACAAAACTCGAGAACTGATTTTGAGCTTTAATAAGTAAAATTAGTGAATTGCACCAAATGATTTTCGATTCTCTTATTCATATCAAATCTTCAAGTCGGAAGTTCTTGATGCACAAATTAAATTAGGGCACAGAATTTATAGTGTATAAGAATTGTTGCATGGTTAACGAAACCCATAATTTAATTGTCAAATTAACAACCAAAAAGGTCAAATTGCAAAATATCATTTCTAGTTCACATGTCTTTCAATATTTGAAATTCTCACGGCATAGATTGAGAATTGACTAACGAGATTTTCTATGATCTCTTCAGGGATTGTCCCACCAGCCAAAAGAAAAAAAAAAAGGTCGTGCTTTTGTGCATTTTATGGTATTTTCTACGCAAAATTCCATACCATACAAACACTTCAAAGACTATAAAAAAAAATAACCGAAATTCATTCTTTTGTGATTAAAGTATCACCAATATCCGTTTTAATCCTTTGGCTTTACAAACAAATATTTAAAAGGTGTCTCAAATCCTCGGCATTATGGGCTCAAGTTTTAACTTATAAGCTTTGCCTTAAAAAAAAAAAAAGTGAGACAAATTTGTTGCAAAAAGTACAAAGCAATTATCCGTTACCAAGGCTCCCTGTTGGTGCCAAAAGCACCACCGTGGGTAGTTCAACCACATAAAAGAAAAAAAGAATAGTCCAACCTCCAGTAGTAAGAGCTAATTTAACAACCAAATTTACAGTTTTAGGACCAAAAAAAAAATTTTAAAAAGAATAGTTAGTACTACAAAAAACCCAAAACTAGTAAACCAATAAATTTTTACCTCAAACTAATTTTTTGATAATCAATAATACTAAATTCTTACATTTATGATAAATTTACCCTAAACTAATTTTTTAACTACCAAAAAATATAAAATGAATATATTTGTGATAAATTTACCTTTTATTTAATACCACGAAAAACCACCAACCGGTACACCTATGAAAAATGGAGAGTAAAACCTCAAACCGGTAGTACCTATATCTAATTTGTCACATTTATGAACTTTTTGATGGTAAAATTCAATGGAAACTATTTTTTTTTTTTTTCAAAAAATTAGTTTTTGGTAAATTTGCACATGTATATTAGTGTATGATTTTTTCGTAACATTTTTTTACAAAAAAGATAAGAATTAATTACCATCCGCAACAGGAGCAATAGCACAACTCAAGCTTCGAAATGGTGGTCCTATAAATGAAGACGAGACAATAATTCCATTGAAAAGCGAAGAAAATTTAGGAGTGGCCAAAACAAAACAAAGGAAAATTAGAAAAAAGGGGAAGGAAGTTCGAAAACAAAGGCCTTATGGTCGGCCCCTCCATCAATATCTGGGGTAGAGATGGCAGCTTCGTCTCTCCTTGATGTTCGCTCATCTTCTTTAACAAAAACGCTTGCATGACCGTCCAGAGACCAACGGACGTTCTCATCGGTCACAAATTTATTCACAACAACAGGCATATTCTCATATTGAAAATATACAGACATGTTCTAAGCAGCATGCTTAAAACTTGATTTAATTGATACATTCCATTTGTGTGTTAACCGTAGCTTATAACTACAAAACTATCAAAAGCACAACTCGATTGGCCACCTCCCTTTCTTGGCTGTCGGTTGCCGGTAGTGGGCACTGCTGGTCACCAATGCCGCTACTGCCGTCTATCGTTGCCGGTCATAGTCGCAGTCATTAGTCGTTCGCTGCTTTTTATCGTCGATGGGAAGTATTTTCCAATGAGATCATGATGTGTTTATCATCCATGTGATAAAAAGGAAATTTTAATCTAAAGCATGATATTGCATCACTCATTTTAAGATGGGGCAGCATATGGACAATGAATCAAAGCCCAACCCTGAGGCTGAGAAGTCGAAAGAAAGAATGAACTGAGGAGGCCGTCAAGACACGTTGTCGTTTAAAAGAATCATAAACACCAAACGACGTTTCAATTTTTCGTCAATTTTTGACATTAAAAATCAACAGCTAGAATCAAAAGAAGAAAGAAGCCAGAGTTTCCCTCTCGACCTCAAAGCTTCTCTCTAATTCAGCCAGTCCTTCACTCCTCGCCAAACCAGAATCGAAAAATGGCAAGAAAGGCGGCGTGTCTCTGCCACGTCTCGCGAGAATTCTCCGGCTTCCGGCGCTTGGCCGAGTTCTACAAAGAGGTGTCCCCTCTTCTCTTTCCCCGCACCGATCGGGTTTGTCACTTTCTTTCGGGTCCTGAATTGCTCTTGCGCTGATTGCGGATTCTGGCGTTGGAGGAGGTGGAGAGCCCCAAGTTCGAGTTCAAGGTGATATGGCCGGTACGGCGTGAGCTCACCCGGCGGTCGATCCCAAGTACCTTCCCTGAGCCCACCATGTCTGCTTCACCATCTCCAGTTCCGATCCTTTCGTACAAACTCTTTCGAGGTTAATTCTTTCTTTTGGTCTGGTTGAGTTGAGACTTGAGAGAGATAGAGAGAGTCCATGGACACGAACGTGGCTTCGTCGAGCGCATTTCGCGAGCTTCTTTGGACTTCGATCTTGGAGAGACTAGCTCTCGCTCGATCACCAGTCCAAAGCTTGAGGTCACCACCGCCGGAGTCGTCGATTATCTCTATCGTGGACAGGTACTCCTCGAAACAGAGTCCAGCTTAGTCATTTCAGCGAACACCTTCCTTGCAAACTCGGTTCCTCCTCCACAGCATAATCAACCGCAATGGAACTCGGACAACGGCGAGGGCAAAGCAGGAATGAACTGAAATCATATCTAGAATTTAGTCAGATACAAAACGACCTGATTTAGCTGTGGGCGTCATCAATGAGTCAGCGAAGGCCACAAACGGCTTCAAGCCATCGCCCTCAGAAACTCAACGCTGGGTACGCGCAATCCCGAGGCCGAAGCCCAAATTAATGCTGGAGAGGGACAGATGACTGAAGAAGAGGCTCGAGCATGGTGCTTGAAGGATCTCGCGAAGCGAGCGTAGTCGGATCGAGATCGAGACCGTCACAGGCGAGGCGGTGATAGCGATGGTCGCTGGAGAGGGAAAATCCCACACGGAGGAGCCATCGACGGTGGCGGAGACATGCCGGCGGAGGGAGAGGAGCTGCGCTGGAGGAGGAGGCGGAAGCGCGGGCGGAGGCGGTGGCGCAGCGACGGCGAGTTAAGCCAAGTGTCCTGTCGGCTCGAGTTATGGGCTGATGCAATGGGCTGGGCTGCGCTCGTGGTCAGACCGGACTGCATGGGGCCGAAATTAAGGGATGGGCTGCAGCTCTATTATTTTTCTTTTCTCTCTCTCTCTTATTTTTCTTTTTTTCTTTTCTTTTTCTAACTTTTCATTTTTGTATTTATTTATTTTTTATATAAAAATGCGTTTTGATTTGTCAAGCACTAAGCATCTCACAAAGGAGATATTACTATTACATACGTATCACTACGTTGATGCGCTTTGTAACAAGATGCTGTAGAGTGCTCTCTATATGATAAGCTCACATACGTGTACGGCAATATAAATGCCACAATATTATGAAGTAATCTCTTAGCATAACTGAAGCTCTATCTCGATTTCATTATACATTAAAAACATTGAATACTTTAATTTGAAATAAAGTCTCTAATTTATCAAAAGATAGACCAACAACCGAAAAAGTGGTGAATAACTCCATTACCAATCAAACGCATTTCTCTAGTAAATGCATAACAACTTTGAAATTACACTCAATTAAATGGTTTTCAAGATCAGAAACAGCATCACAAAGCTTCCTCATGCATCTAGAAGCCTAAGGACATCCAATTATTAGGATTCAGGTGCTTTGAATGGATATCTTTGAAATTAAAGATGCGAAATGACCAAAATTGTTGTGGGTAGCGCAATAATGAAGCCTATTTTGGACTTAAAATAAGAAATCAACATCCAATTGGAAGCTTATTTACCCGGTTATAAGGTAATTATTCCAAACATTAATGAAATTTCTAGATCAAAATTTTCGCAACCAATTCATACCACAACATGAAATTCACATATTATAACTGATATACGCTATAGAACAAAACTCATGAATTGATTTTGAGCAGCAATAAGTAAAATTGTTCAATTGCACCACATGATTTTTGATGCTCTTGTTCATACCAAAATCTTCAAGTTGGAAATTCTTTATGCATAAATTAAATTAGGGCACTAAACTTACAGAGCATAAGAACCCTTGCATGAGTTACAAAACCCATAATTTAATTGACCAAATAACGAACCAAAAGGCCAGATTGCAAAATATCATTTCCAGTTCACTTGTCTTTTGGTATTTGAAATTCTTAGGACATAGACAGTCATAACACGAAATTCGCCAAGAAGATCTAGCATAGAATGGGTAACTAAAATCCCATATAAATATTTAAAATGAGCAACCAAAAGAATCAAATTCCCTAACTCGCCCATAAACCATTAAATATATGCAGTATACATGCAATGATCTTGAGATTATGCATCAAGCGACTTTTGAACCATGTACAGCTGCTTTTATATCACGTTTAAGAAATTTAATGATTTAAAACTCATGTATAGGATTTACAATACCTAGAATTAGGAATAAAACAGACGTACCTAATTTAGCCAATTATCGTCTTTGAATTGAGAAATATAGATAAGGATTAGGCCTTTTTCCCTTTCTCCTTCCTTAGTCCTGATAAATAAACCATAGGTGCGTGGGATTAGGAGGAGAATGACCAATATTTTAATGAAGACCTATAATGGATGAGTTTATTAAAATATGCTACATAAATAGGTCATGGTAAGCGCTATATAATGATAACGCATAACCATGATTGGGCAATATAATATTCTCATATATTTTATTAATATTATAACAGCATTTTTCAAGGACCAAAATATTATGCAATTAATGTTAGCCAGCACTTCGTAAAAATTTCGAACACATTATGGTAAAAAATTAGAATCTTCCTATTCGTGTTAGACTATTGGTTTTTCAAGCAAATATTTTGTTATTTTCAAATGTTTTAACAGATAGGGTTATGATATAATCAGTACTAGCTAGAAAGAACTCAAATTTGACATTTTATAACTGGACCAAAAAAGGTCTCTCATGGAGGATTGAACAATACAAAAAGCACACTCAGGGAAAAAGCAATTGCCAATTGCCTCTTGACCGAGCAGAACATTGAGATCATCATGTGCCCTGGAGCCACCACTTGACTATCTAAACCAATCGCGATCACCACGTGACCAATCAAATCATTGAAATTTTCCCATAATTCTTATGCTAGGCAAAGTCAGCAATGATCACCACATTAACTGGCTCTACAAAATTATATATTCAGGAGGTTTATGACAAAATTCGTACAATCAAGAAGCTTAAATCCATCGATGCATTCTTTGCCAGGAAATCCATTTGAATCACATGCAAATTATATACAACTTTACCATAATTAGGGATTACACATAATGTAGTCCAAACACCGGTGCTCCAACAGATCAATTGCATGCCTAGAATTAACTCAAAAGTCCAAAAATCTCATAAAAAGAAAAAATCAAGCAAATTACAGAACGTGTCGATGGCAAAAACATAGGGTGTGCCATAAATTATCTTAACGATCTAATAATTAAGTTAAAGCACGAAATGAACTTGTGATTGTAGCTGCAATCCTCAGTGAACACATACATGACCATCTGGGCAAAAACTAATCTGGACAAGAATCGGGCTTCTTCTCTCAGGCCCCTTGAGGAATTCTGTGGTTGGAAAAGTAGTAAATGGCACATGCATTGTCAGTCGGTGCATAAAATCATTTAAAGCTGCTTTATGGAATGCTAGATGTTTAACTACATCCTCCTATCACAAAATAGAATTCTAATCATTGTCAGTAATATTCAAACAAGTGTCTATACTAAAATAGCCATTTGAACATACATTTGTGATAAAATAATTAATTGTTTCTGATATCACGCACAAACAGGAGAATATTTTATTATGCTAGAATCAGCACCAATGATATCACATCCAGATTTGTGCTTTACGTGTAGAATACAAAGAGTCACAAAACTATAGTTCAAAGTAATTTCTTGATGAGTTCCCCTCAAGAATGGGAACTACCTTAAACTGCAAGTTTGACTTAGGTTATAGTCAAATAAAGAGATTAACTAACAGGAATAACAAAAATGAACAATATAATCAGAATAAAGCAAGAATCAGGAATGAAGAGCAAGGATGTTGTCTAACTTCATATTGAAGAACTTTATAGTGTACTCGTTGTGATTGACTACTATCATACAATGAAATATATAGCCATAGGTATACGCCATTTTAGCATGAGCATCATATCCTACAGCCATAGCAAGAAACATTGCCATAGCGCCATAATTTGTGCCATTCCCTTTTAACAGGCTATCTATAGAAGGTCACACCATGCAGCCCACTTATTATATGCACAAGTAACTAACAATCATTCAACATGCAACAGAGTTGCATCACAGTACCATACATGATGTCCAAGATGTTCAGAAAAGTGACAATCATAATCCAAAGGTCTTACCTAGTTGTGCAAAGCCGTGAGAGGGTTCAACGAGAAGAACCAATGCACACACATCTAGTAACAAGCCTGGGTAACCCGTGACCTGTGAGGCTATGGAGCTGAATTCCATATATAAGCATTAAGTATTTATCTACAATATTTGAAGATATCATAGATTGCACAATGTCATAAACAGCAAATGAATGGAAAAGGATGGGAAAATGGTGAAAGAAATGACATTCAAGTTACAGTGTTCTATAAAACAGAGAAGGAAAACAAATTCATTTTATAATTGCCTAGACAAAATATATCAAGGCCATATTTTCTGTCTGTAATGAGTTGCCAAAGCATACTAATTATCTTAAAAGCCTGAAAAGGTTAAGGTCAGATCAATCTCTTGAAATGTATGCAACTGAAGAGCTCATATTGGAGAATTGCTTAACCAAGAACCATATATGTTAGTAATCCACTATAAGGATCAAGAAGATCCTTCTCTCGATGAGTCTAACAGATGGATTAGCTATTAAGGTACTGCACTTCATCTTTTTCCTTAACCAAGGACATGATGTCCCATTTCTCAAATGACAATCTGGCTAAGAATACCGTCTAGAGGAAAAAGCTACATTTGATAAACAAGGCATCTGAAAATTGGCCAAAAGAAAAGACCGGGCATCTATTACTCTTGCCTTTTGTTACTGAGCAAATTCTACACCCATTCTTTGCAACCATTATATGGCTGAACACCGTTCCACTGAATCAACTATACTTGGGTACATTTGATCTAGAATTCCCATTACCGCAAGAGAGACAAGAAAAAAGTTGGAAACATTCATAAATCACATAGACACTTGAAAAGGGGAAAAACATTAAACTTCTGTGGAAGCAACCAACTATTTCTGATGATTCTGCATTTTGACCTAGCTCATCAGCTTGAAACCAGATTCTATTTGGAAAAACATGTCCAAATACCATGCAAGAGATAATTTAGCACACTAATCGACAAAGCACTTTGCAAAAGAAGGTATCATCCAAGCAAAAACAAGTTCATGGATAAAGGAATATGCTTAAGTTAGGAAGTTTACATTTAGGTCCTAAGCATATCAAGTTTAAGACATGTCTGAACTACAGAAAACATATATTCAGGCAAGCAATTTATCTAAAGTGTACCATTTAAATCAATTGACAGTAACTAGGCTATACACCTTGGCAAACTTCTTGCATCAGATTAAAAGAGGTGTTTGGGTTAGCTATGGCCTAAACCTAACGTCCTTGGAGATCAAACAACACGCTGGAAACAGGGCATAGTTTGGGGCTTTTAATACAGATGGGCGAGTTCTTGCAAGAGTTATTGGCACTGGTGATCTGAGTGAGAGAAGATTTATAGATGACTTGTATACTAATACTGGCTAGGATGGGTTTCAATCAGCTACATCTTCCAAACATCACATATGAACCATGCTCCCTATTAACAACAGTCTCATTCTCTCTATCATGAAAATATGCAATAATTAGGGCTAGTTTTTGAGATTCACAAGGTGGTCCTTTATCTGCAAGGAGCATCCTCTTGCTTGATGTCAGATTCAGAAAGGCAATGCACTACTTCATGTTTCCCATAATACTTTTGACTTACAAGCAGATTATTAAGAGCAGCATACTTGAGCTTCTTCATTTAAAACTAATAATTCAACAGAAGGACATTGTATGTAATCTAGATTAGCTACCCTATGCACTGCTCCAATCACAATGAATTAGATCCTATTTCACTAAGTTTTAACTTTTATGTCAAAAAAAGTCTGAGTAAACAATTGATGAGTTCTGAACAAGCTTAGGAAACATGAAATGTCAGATCATGGCAGCATCAGACAGATGAAAAATCATACTGGAAACAAAGGCCATACCCACAATTTAGGAAGCACATGCCCTCATGTATGCAAGAAGAGACAATTGCAACTAATAAACAAGAAAAGAGATTTCTTTATCAAGTACATTGCCCATGGCATATCAGAAATTCCTCAGTTAAAATATCACATTTCTTTGAAGAAGCTAAGCTTGCTAAATACTGGAAACACATGCCATACACCACAATTTAACAAGCACATGCCCTCATGTATGCAAGAAGAGATGATTGCAACTAATAAACAAGAAAAGAGATTTCTTTATTGAGTACATTGCCCATGGCATATCAGAAAGCATAAATTCCTCATAGTTAAAAAATCATAATTCTTTGCAGATGCTATATTTACCATTTTAAAAACATTGAAGACATCAAACAATCTCATTGGAGTGAAAAAAAAAAAGCAAGGAAGAAGAGATGAAGGAACAAGGGGAAATGGGAAAAGGAAAGAAAAAACTAAGGTTACCTTAACATGTAATACTTCCCAAAATGTAAATTTTTTAGGGCAAATAAAAAAAAAGGAAATGTCTAACAAGTCACATTGGTTTAAAAATAAAAGGAAACAAAGAAGGGAAAAGAAAGATATAATATTAACTTAACTTCTTGACACTTCTGGAAACTCGAGTTTCTTAGATTTAGACTTGGAAAAGAACAGAAAAGGTGGAAAATTAGTTCCATAAACCTCCATTTCATTTCATGGTTATGTGTCACAATATTCAAAGTGTGGCAACAAACAGAATTACTATGAAACCATATCCATCATTAATCAACATAAGGAGTCATATAAACCTCTAGTAAGCTATACTTGTCAATAGACAGACGTCACAATTTCAAAGGGGGGCTAAGTAGATATGAAATCAGCAACAAAAGCAAGTTCTGAAACTGACCTAATGCATGCCTCAGAGGTACTTAAATGCAATGACTATTGAGCCACAGCATCCAAATTTATCATTTGCACAGCCATAATATGCTTCCTCTACACCTAAAAATGGCTAAGAGTCATCTAATCATATTTGAATTAACAAATTTGATGAAAGTTTAGTATTATTTCAGTATGACCAACAGATGTACCAACGATTGATAATGCTGCTGCTGCACACATTATGCATGGTTCACCTCACATAAAGGGAGCATGTTGAAAATTTCTCTGCAACTTCTGCAGATAAAAATCCAGTCCACCGCCACTGCTCAAGAAGAATATCAAGAGCTTCCATCTCTGCATGTCTTGTTGCCTAGGAAAAAACAAGGAGAAAAATAAAGAAAGCATATCAAACTTTGGAAATTTGTCAGAGAGAAAGTTGCTTTTAGTGTAGTTTCAACATAAATTTAGGAAATGCATTTCATGAAACATGTTTTCTCCTTCACATTTATTTATTTATTTTTTTACTCTGCTTAATGTTTGAGTAACAGTTTATCTTTAAACCGTGCATCATTTGCCTTCTTCCTCTTAGTGTTGGGAGCATTTGTAGCGCAAATAAAAATCAGTTAACAAAAGCAAATAATAACAACACGATATAACTTGTCTTCTTCCTCTTCAAATCACCTCTTTCGTATTTGCTCCATGTTGACTATACTTTTAAGGCTTGATAGTGCTCATCCTTTGCTCGGTATGCAGACTAAGTGAGGGAGCTTAGAGTGCATACAATGTATCCTAGGGACAGGATTTTCGTCAAAAGCCAACTGCATTAGATCATGAATCCTATTGGATGAACCACTGTCTCCAAGACAGAATTATTGATGCACCTTATGCAGAAATTTCAGTTCTTTGTTCAAATACCCACAACACTAAGAGTCTAAGAGAGTATCTTATGCATGAAGCATGGACAACTCTCTTTGCTCCTCAATGTCAAGGTATGGACATTGTTTGAAGAGTATTCTCCTTACCATTAGGCATTCGATTTCATTTCTAGTACTCTACCATTATATTCTTTGAAAGTTTATGTGAAATTGCACTTATCCTCCCTATACTTAAGATTTTGCAAAGTTTCTTAACTCGCTTCCCATAACTTTAGAATTTTGCATCTTTCACTAGACCTTTTTAACCAAGAAAGGTGAAGCCACCATAACAACTCGCTCTCATGTAATGTAAAGCAATAAATACATACCCAGAATAATCTATAAATTTATAATCCGTTGAGGCCATCAAGAACACATTAACATTTTCAAGCATGCAATACAGCACAATCTATGAGCAGTCAACATTCTGGTCCAGAAGCTTGCAACAGCTTTATTTCAATCCAAAAAAATAAATGTAATTTGTCTATTCTCTCTCTCCTGATTAAAGCTTTTTCTTTGATTATTCTCGGTCTGAAATTCAGACAGAGCACGATGGCACAGGAGAATAGTGAAACATTGTACATAGTAAAGCAAGATTCTTGCTATTGTTAGCCATAGTCATATTTTATGAAAGAATAATGGGAACAAAACCATTTACAGCCCAATAATGCATAGAAAATTCCACTCTTTAACAGATTTGTTCAGATATACTATTTTATCATTTATTAAAGAAATGTTTAAAGTAGAAACACAAAAAAGATTAACAATAATGTGAGGGTATCAATTCAGAACAACAACAAAGTGCTGCTGGCCAAAATTTATAGAAAGTGGATAATACATTCTGTGTCTTTAAATCCTGGGTATCAACAGCTATTCAATCAAGATACAATAAATCATTTACCAATTGCTGAAATAAAGTAACATATCCAAAAAATTTTCTTATAAAAGGCTGTACAAAACAAGGCTTTATATGGCAAATAAGGACTTGTTAAGAAAAAAATGAGTATAAGAGTCAAAATTTCTTTCATACGTGCATACAATTCAAGGGGAAATAAAAGTCAAACATTTAATATGCAGATACTGGAATGAATCCATATCTCCTAGCTATAAGATCAAGATCTTGCAGGTCCTGTATAATATATTGGTCACAAACCTCCAAGTAATGATAATTAATACATACTCATCCTGTAATTCAGATGCAAATCCTGCCTGACACTTTAACTGATATGGCCCTAACAACACTAAAGCAAAAACTGCAACTAATTTGAGAAACTACATTTTGCTCATTCCAGTGTGTCTTATTATTGGTATGTCAGAAGTTTATCCTTCATTAATCAGGTTTCACTAAAACATTCAAGAAGCATCTAGTAGTTTTAGCTTCTCGGTCATTTTCCTTCATAAAAGCTGTAGCACATAAGGATAAAAAGAGAATTTTAAACTGTTGCAAAGGCCTTGGAGAATTCAGAATCGACAATCAGCTACTTGTGCTTTTGTCTCTATCCCATTGAATAACTTATGTAAACTCTATGTTTCTCGTGATTATTTCTTTTTCGTATTCACAGTCCACAAGGTGAAAGAAAATAACTACCAAACCATTTATCGATGGGCACAACCGATGTTCATATTACTCTCACACTCCAAGTAAATTTGGTTTTTCAAGAAGTGGTTAAAGGACTCGACAGTCAAGCGACCTTTCCTGGTGGCTTGCCATCTCACTGCATCTTCTTCATTCCTCTATTGTTTTGCCTCTCCAGGTGCCTAAAAAAAAAATAGAGACAAAGCCCTATCCCAAAGTTTCTCATAATTCAAACCTATCACTGCTGCACATCTGTATGATAAGTACATATTATACATCCACATTTCCTAGACACCTCAAAAACACCCAAATGCCTCCTTCCCTCCCTCCCTCTCAACCTACAGCACTTGACTGGCTCAGTTTTTTGCTTGAAAAGGGGACTGAGAAAAACCATTATATCACTCTTCCTCACTTGTTTTTTCCTTTGAACCTAGACTTCACCTACTTCTTTCAATAAATTGCCACCTATGAAAACAACGAAAGAAAAGCTACACCTTCCAGAGATTGTCGCTAATTTTGCAGCGTGTAACGTCGATGACCTATGAATTCACTATCAAGCATCCACAGACAAAACTTACGAAGAAACACCGATTCGGCATCTCTCGAACAAATTCAACGACACATCATTTAAGTTCCTGCGCAATTGCAGCACCAACCGAATCAAATTCAAAATCCACCTCAAGTATTAAATCAACTTAATAAAATTCGGATGTGCCAAGCGTTACCTGATCTATATAGCAAGCTGCATGAAGCCCAGAACCTCAGGAGAGAATCGTTCACCCGAAGCTACGTAGCCAGTCTCCATGGCTTCCATCGGCGGTGGCAGTCCGTCGCCTCCGCTGGCCGGTCTCCGTCAGCCGTCGGTTCGCTAGGGACTCTGTTTCCGGAAGACGAACTTCTTCTTCTATTCGTCGCCTCCGTTGGGAGGCGGCGATCTTCAATGCGTTAGAGCTCACTGGTGTCGTACGATGGAGTTGGAAGTTTGGCTATGGCGGAGAAAAAGGAGGGAGAGCTTCCAACAACGGGAAAATCAAAGAAAATGAATAAAGAGAAGAAAGAAATACGGAATTCTATTTGGGAATTAAAGTTAACTAACTAGGGTTAATTAAAGGGGATTTGAGCAAAACGAAAAAGGTAATTGTTTATTTTAAACAAGCGATCATCAAAGACATATTATATTTCTATAATGATGGAAGGGTACAAAGACGAAAATCAGTTTTGATAAATTTATTTTATTTCATAAAAATTGACATTGGTAGTTTTGAAAAATTGTTTCCATAGAAGAATGATATAATGGCAGTTTTTTATGAGTCATGTGCTCGAATCCATTTCCAGTGATAATTGAGTGAAGGGAGAACGATTGAGATTATTCTGTATTTCATACTCAAGCATAAAATGCACGGGTGAGGCTTGGATTGAAGGGAGAATCTATGCGAAATTAAGTGCAAATAAAAATAGATGCACTGGAATTGAGATTACATTGAAAGGAAATAAATTTTGAGATGAAAATAAGGAAATGAAAGTGGCAAGAACCGAACGTGTAAGTAAAGGAAAAAAAATGGGAGTACAAAGATAGATAAAACTCACGGAGAGGGTATTCTTGCGTGCGCTCGTCTCTCCCTCCTCTGATGCCTTGGTCCTTTATACTCCATGGAATGGAAGTTGTTCGTGCCTTCTCTTACCAATTTTACCTCCACCAGCATCAAATGCACATCCCACGTTGATAAACCGCACGATCGCTTCCCACTTCTTTTACATGTGCTAGAATCCCTTCACGTTCTGACCAGATCATCCTCCATCCCGACCACTTTCCACGTTTGCATGCTTTGCCACAGGTAAGAGCTTGTGATCTTGTTCTTGTTCGACTTTTCTTCGCAAGAAATGTGCTCTACACGCATGAAATTATTCGCCCGAGCCTCCTCCTCATGTAAATCTCCAGCCACAACCTTTGCATGCTTTCTTGGTCGAACTCATTTTCTCGATATTAAGTCGAGAAGTAGGGCGACCTCCTCTCCATGGGGCTGATTATTTCCATCGTTGCAGCTGACAAAGTTAACGCCAATTAAAATGGACACATCAAGTACCTCAATGTTAATATATGGGTAAAAGTGGGTACTAACAGCGGGTTATAAGTTTTTTTTTTGAAAAGAAAACGAGAAGAACAAAAAAAAAAAAAAAAAAAAAAAGAATGCATTGTAATCAAGGTCAGGGAGTTCATTTACCTACGAATTGCTTCCTTAGCAAGTTTCAATCATTCTAACAATAAAAGTTGCAAGCCAACGCTAGCATGCTCATCTCTACTGGTCGAATCGGAAGTCATCATATTCTTGGTTTTCATGCCATGAGGGAGAATAAGCTTAGGATTTCCTTTTGATACTATTTGACTATGTTCCTCACTCCTCCTTTGACAATCTTGCAAGTCTTTCTGTAGATCTTGTTTTGATCAAATTATCTTTGTGCATAAGTGGACTCTCAACTTCTAAATCTGTTAGTTCAAGAACAACCTCACGGAGTAAAGCTAGATCGATCAGCCGATTATCTTGAATCCCAATCTTTAAATCGTCCTCAAGTGGCTTGCATATTATTCGGAATCCCCACTTTTTCACCTTTGCAGTTGATACTGTAAGGCTAAAGTGTACATAACTCCTATCAATTTGACCAAAATTGACTTCTCCCCACAGATCATATGGTGTGAAAAACCAAAGCAAGATTTGATCTGAATCCATTGTCAAGAAGTTTCTTCCTCCTTTGCAATCTCTCATTTCACCATTCACATGTGGTAAAATCTCAAATATCGGATACTTTGCTTGATCATCATTACTGAAAATGGCACAAAAAGTGACTATAAGAAACTTATCATACAAGT
This sequence comes from Eucalyptus sideroxylon, assembly GCA_014182405.2. Classification (NCBI taxonomy): domain Eukaryota; kingdom Viridiplantae; phylum Streptophyta; class Magnoliopsida; order Myrtales; family Myrtaceae; genus Eucalyptus; species Eucalyptus sideroxylon. The sequence continues at coordinate 9,159,723 of CM024552.2, read as the reverse complement.
CCTCTAAAGCCATGAATGATATGGATCTCTCTTCAATAGGGAGGACCCACTCTGGCATCTCTTCTCCAAGGAACCAAATTATGTAATCAGAAGGTGTCTGCTAAAAGGATAGACCATTAGAAAGTACCGAAGTTTGTTATCAGTAGTACTCAAATAAAAGAATTCATTTTGAGTTTAGTGATTAATCCTAGTGAATTCCACTTCAAACTATAGCTCTCTAAATGAGTAGAGATTCATTGACCCTTGCTTGCATTAACATACAACTCTCATGTGATAGAAATCATTCCCGTAAAAGTATGTGGCCAGCTTTATTACATGCAAACACTTTATATTTGTTTGCTTTTCTTGAGCCTTTGCATTTACTACTATTGCAATATACAAGAACATAACACATCTAGCATATACTCCGAGAGAGAGAGAGAGAGAGAGAGTCTAACCTGGTCGAGAGAGGGAATGTCAGTCGCGGTCAACACTCTACGGACAAAAGCAGATGAAAATACATCTCCAGTTTTTTGTAGAGATTCGCAATTATTAGCTGAAAGAATCTTCAAAAATGGTGGAAGCTCGGGTATTTCTTGTAATTCTTGGCAATATGAAATTGCATATATGGTCAAATGATCACGTTCACGAATAGATGTGGGAAGGCTAGTAACATTGCTCTCCGCCAGAACTAATTCTTGCAAGAAGGGAAAACATGAAGGATTCTCAAGAAATTCTATTCCGGACAAATTACATCCCCCAAGAGATAAATAGAGTAAATTTGAAAGTCCACTATTCATGCATGGATCAGCTGAATCCTCATATTTTGGAAATCCTATTAAATTTGTACAATACGCAAGTTCCAAGAGTTCAATGTTTTGTAACTTGTAAATGCTAGATGGAAGACTTACCAAGTTCTTGCAATTACTTAAATCCATTATTTTCAAAGAGACAAGATTTTCTATTGATACAGGAAGTTCTTTAATAGTGGTCCCTTGTAAACAAAGCTTTTTCAAGCCTTCAAGTTTACGTGGAATATCAGGGAAATTGTCAATTTTTCTGCACCCCCTTAAATTCAACAACTGCAACTTGTCGTGATATGCAATAGACTCATGGGCTTCTACCAAGTTTTTGCAATCACAGAGAACCAATTCCTCAAGATTTGGTGTACAAGAAAGGTCAGGCATATGAACCAATGATTCACAATTACTGAAATTAATGTACTTCAATTGTTGGAAGTCCTGCAAAAACAATGAAACCAACATTTCATTAAAAGGTACTATAATTTGATTTTTTTTTTTTTAGAATTACATATTGTATTGAGGAATTAGTAAACAATTAGAAACTTTACTAGTAATTACAAATCTATACGTATATATTGTAAGAGATTGAAATTTAGAGATGATAAATCAAAAAGCTAATGGATATTGGTCAAATGCATGCCATGTGGTAAAACTATGCCATATGTCATGCCATGTGGCAATCAAAAAGTAAAGTGAAGTGCCATGTGGCAACCATGCAAATGTGGGTCATGTGACAAAATTAAGCCATGTCATGCCATGTTCCAATTAGAGAAGCAAAGTTAATGTCATGTGGCAAGCACTAGAGTGAACATTTTTTTTTTTTAAATTCTGATTTAGACTATATATAATAGCTTAATGTCAATACTATATTCTATCACAATGAAAGTTTTCAAAAATAAATAAAATTTAAATTTCTTTGAAGTTATGCAAAGAAAATGAAACCAACTTAGAAAAAAATTATGAAGAAAAAGAATTTACATATACAATTCAATATCTAGCTTTGACTTTTGATTAAGAAACTAGTGGTATGCCACCACTAGATCCCATTATTTGTAAACGCATTACAACATTATTGGCAAAGCTTCTAATAAATATTTTATTATGTTTGCTTAGAAATGCTGCTCCTTAAGAACTAACTTAAGTAATTAATAATGCCTTTTTTACAGCACAATGCATTCAAACCTTTGACAAAGCTAATTCTATCGATGTAGGACAAATCCTTGTTCAGGTATGTTACATTGGGTAAAGCTCCATCACTTGCAACTAACTAGCCTCTTAAGTTTACTTTCAGTAGGAGATGTTGTGACTAGGATATCTAATTTACCACATCCAAATCAAGCAGCTTGGCCACTCAGCTCCCTACTGCTTGGGTGTTTTCACTTTTATATACAATATCAATGGATTCGTTCTTTATATTTTTGTTTCCTTTATATTTGCTCATTATACAAATTTTCTAGTAAAACAAAAAAGTTTATGTGTAAACAACCGACACAATTAGAATGGGGTTACATAGCTTACACTAGCACATTTGCATTCTTCATTAGGTAGATTTGATTTGATTTTGAAATATAATTATGTTGATTGTTAGAGACATTGGATTAAAAAAGTGTTTGAACTTCATCTATATTATTATATAAAGTACATAAAGCTGCTTTTAAGGGATTTCAATTTTTTTTTTTTTTATTCTCTTTCCTTCAATTATACTCAATTACTTATTTTACAAATATTATACTCATGGACGGATACATCAAATTGGTTATTCTATTTTATCTCACATACTTTATAATTATGTCTCGAGTTTGAGTTAGTATATTGAACTTGACCCGATTGGAGGATGTGGACCTTCGTATTGGATGAGGTGTAAAAGAAAAGTCTGAGTTGGTCTTTGACATGGTCTTGCATTCTTTGGATGATAATCTTGGATTATAATTTGTTTTTCTGTGTTGGGATATATGAATCCAACATTCGGAACAACCAACAAGGGTTTCTTCATATCTATCCAAGGAATGAGACCAAGAGTTGAACTCCTCTGATTGCCACCCGGTTGACTTTCCTTCAAAAGGCCACACAAGAGGAAACAAAAAGGAATACTCTGAAGAAAGTCCTAGGTGGGTTTCAAGAGATAGAAAATAAAGTGTGGGTTTTATTTTCTATCTTCCTTCAGCTGCAATCGCACAAAAGAGGAACAAGGGGGAAGCTCTTCTTTAGCTAGGCTCAGGAATGAGGAACACATGGTGATATATATGTAGCATAGTTTTACATCCAAATTGATTTGTTTCTTTATGAGCATTGTAGGTTTTGGTGTAGCTAGGATTGGAAAGTACTTGAGCATGTGAGTAATTATAACTCTGAAATTTTCCAATTAGTGGTTTTTGTGCTGACTCTCTCCATGGATTAAGTACCATTACTGAGACCAAATCACATAAATATTTCTTCTTTTTAGTTCTCTTTTATTTACTAATAATTTTGCATTGATTTTATTGCAAGATCCATCAGCTTATGCATTATTTTACCATGATTGGTATAAGAGCTACCGCTAGAATCTTTTGGATTTAATTTGAGATTTTTGCTTGTTTGATTGTTGTCTAGAAATTATGTTGTTGCAATTATGTGTAAAGTGAAAGTAGAAATTTTGAGAAGTTTAATGGGAGGAACAACTTTGGGTTGTGGAGCTTTATGATGCATGCACTATTAACAACTCAAGATTTGGCTAGGGCGTTGAATGGCAAGGCTAAGTTGGCAGAAATGATGAAATATGCTGATAAAGATGAGTTAATTGAGAGAGCAAGAGTATAATCCTATTGAATTTATCAAATGAGGTATTAATAATGGTGGCCAAAGAGAAGGATGCTCCAATGTTGTGGGCAAAACTTCAAGCATGATGTGTAAAGAAGGGTTTGAATATCACTTATGCATGTTGAAGAGGATGTTTGAAGTTTGTTATACTAAAGATACATCCATCAAATCTCATTTAGATGTGTTTGACAAATTCATGATGGGCTTGAAAAATGTCGAAGAGACCCTAGATGATGAAAAATAAGGCATGAAATAATTGGCTTCTTTACTAGAGTCATGGATATACTTTACTAATTCACTATTATAGGGCACATTGCAATTACCTCATAAGAGGTACAATTTGCCTTGTTCTCTAAGGAGTGGTAGAGAAAGTTGCAAGATGAGGATCTAGCACAAGAAGGGGTATGAGGACTTGTGATTTGAGGTAGAGATTAACATTGGAGTTTAGGAGAAGAGGTAAAAATAGATGGAAGTCTCACCATGGAAAGTCTAAGGGTTGCGTGATATGCTTTGAATATCTCGAGGAGGGGCACATGAGGAGAGATTAACTGAGGCCGAGAAACATAATTAGTAGGCAAAATACCACAAATAATGTAATGTGGCGAACATTGCCAAAGAAAGCACCAATGATGCAAAGGCTGTCTTGAGTGTGAATCGTCAAGAGATGCATAGTGTTAGAATTTGGAGTGTTCTTATCATATGATTTTTCATAGGAACCGGTTTACTACTTTCTAGACTACACATGGTGATAGAGTTTTGTGGGGAATAATGGATCCTCAAAAGATTGTCTAAATAGGGACAATTCAAATTTGGATGCATGATGGAGTATTGCACATACTAAAAGACATGAGGCATGTAACAAACTCAAGAATAACTATATTTCTCTTGAAACACTTGACAACATTAGGTGTAAGTACACCACTAAAGGAGGAATGCTGAAAATCTCTTGAAGTGCCGTGACATGATGAAAGGGAAGAAAGTGAATTCTTTATATCATTTACTAGGAGAGACCATGACTAAAGCTCCTATAGTTTTACTAGGTGAGTCAAACTCAAACTTGACTAAGTTAAGGCATGTGCCATTGGGACATAAGAATGAGACAAGTATGAAAATACTGAGTGAGAGTGGGTTGCTCAAGGATAAAAAATAGGGAAGCTAGATTTGTGTGAGCAATGCATCTTTAGGAAACAAAGCCAATTTAAATTCACTACAGCTATGCATTTGACCAAGCTACCGATTGGTTACATTTATTTAGAAAAGTCTATAGCATATCTCTAGTTTCTTTGAAAAGAGGTGCTTGATATATACTGATATTCATCAATGAATTTTTGAAAAAGGTATGGATATGCTTCTTAAAGCACAAATCTGAGGTGTTCAATCAGGTCAAAAAGTTTAAGGCACTTATTGAGAAGCATTTAGTGACCAAATTAGGTGCCTTATGATCAATAACAACATGGAGTTCTGTAATAAAATTTTTACCAATTCCTACAAAGGAGAAGGGTTGTGGGACCCAACATAGTGCACCAGTTTCTTCGAAATGAGGTGTTTGATATATATTGATATTCATTGACAAAATTTTTGAAAAATGTATGGATATGCTTCCTAAAGCACAAATCTCATGTTAAGAAGTGTAAGGCACTTTGAGAAGCATTTAGTGACCAAATTAAGTGCCTTAATATCAATAATGACATGGAGTTTTGTAGTAAAGATTTTACCAATTTTTGCAAAGGAGAAGGGGTTGTGGGACACAACATAGTGCCCTCGACATCATAGTAGAATGGTGTCACAAAATGAAAGAATAAGACTATGATTGAGTGAGCTCAGTGCATTCTTTCGTATGCAAGACTAAGCAAGGAATTTTAGGCTAAAGTTGTGAACATATGCTGTTACTTGATTAATCAATCTCCACCATCTGTTATTGAGTGGAAAGCTCATAGAGAAGTATGATCACGGGAATCCTATTGACTACTTTGGACTACAAGTATACGGATGTCTTGCATATACTCAAGCAAATGATGGTAAGCTTGAACCAAGGTCAAAGAAGTGAATGATTCTAAGTTATGCACATGAGCTGAAAGGTTACCAGCTATAGTGCAATGGTGCCTACTCACCAAGTTTTCTAGTCAGCAAAGACATGACATTAGACATGATTGCTATACTTCAACAATGAAGTCTTGAGACACAACTAGTCGAAAAACAAATCATGATGTCAATTGTGAAATGAATCTTTAGGTGGAGACTCTGAACAAATAACAAGTAATAAAGGTTGAGATTATAATTCCTAAAGTTGATGATACTAGAAAACTAGTAAATTCACAACAAAGTATAGCCACGAGCAGACAGAGAAGGCAAATTAAACTACTAGTATGTTGTGGTCGTACAAATATTGCTCATGCATTGACTATTGGTGATAAGATGGAGACAAATGCACATTCATTTTTATTTTGAGGTGATGGCTAGTGTTGAATCGTCATAGTGGCTAGCGTTATGAATAAAGAAATGGAGTCACTCCATTGGAAACAAACATAGGATTTGGTTGAAGTATCTAAAAGCTAGAAGATAGTTAGATGCAAATGGGTTTAAAGACAAAAGGAGGGCATTCCTATTGTTAGGTAGTGAGGTATAAGACGAGACTTGTTGTGAAGGAATATTCACAGTGGAATGACATTTATCATAGTAAGGCATTCTCATCTGGTAAGGCATACTTCTTTTCAAGTGTTACTTGCATTAGTTGTTACATAAGATCTCAAGCTGGTGCAGCTAAACATGATAGAAGTGTTTTTTCACTACGCGTGGGAGGAATGGATTTACATGAGGCAATCGAAGGAATATACTATTTCAATAAGGAAGATCATGTTTGCTTATTAAAGAAATTTTTGCATGGGTTGAGACAGTTTCCTAGGTAATTATATAAACGTTTTAATGCTTCCATGACTAGTTGGACTATTCAAAAATTCAATTGGATGGTTGTGCTAACTCTGAGAAATTGGAAGATGTGTATTTGATTGATTTGTTATCATATATTGATAACATGTTGATCGTAGCTAATAATATGTCCAATATTCATGTGGTGAAGTGCCAATTGAGTACTGAGTTTGAGATGAAAAATTTTAGGTAATGTGAAGAAGATACTAGATATGAAGATATTGCATGATAAAGCTGTAGTAATTTTGCGTCTATATCAAAAGGAACATATTGAGAAGACTATGGCATGCAATCAATGAAATCTATGAGTATACCTATAACCAAGCACTTTAAACTCATTGCAGACTAAGGAGGAGGAACATATGTTTCGTGTTTTTTATTCTGGTGTAGTCGGGTAGTATTATGTATGCATGAGGCTTGACATTTCATAAGTTGTAAGCATTGTTAGTCATTACATAAAGCATCCTAGTAAGAAACAATAAGAAGCTATGAAATAAATCCTCATAGACTTGAAGGGGACAACAAAAATTGGTATAGTGTATTGAAGGATGGCAATGGTAAAGAGACCACAAGTTATGTAAATTCAAATCATGCTAGTGACTTAAATGAGTGTAGGTCTTGCTTAGACTAGCGGGTAGTGCAATAAGTTGGAAGGCATTCTTGCAAAACCACACTTGCTTGTCTTTGATTGGGGCAAAGTACATGACATTGAATTTTATAGTGAATGAGACTACATGACTAAAGGGTATGCTCTTGAACTTAGGATTGAAGTAGCAAAACATTGCAATACATCGTGACAACCAAAGTGCAAAATATTTGGCCTATAATCCAATTTATCATGAGGAACAAAGCATATGGAAATCAAGTGCCATTTAATTTGAGTTGTTGCAGTCAAGGGCAAGGTTGTTGTGAAGAAGATCGCAACAACGAAGAACCCTTTTGACACGATGGCAAAGCCTGAGCTCAATTAGCCTTTGTAGTGAATAAGAGCTCATTAGAGCATTGGGAGAGCTACTATGGTGGATAATGGCTACAAACATTGAGCCAAGGTAGAGAGTTATTAAATTATCTCTCATGTTTGAGCTTATATACTAAAGCCAACCCTATTAAAGGATATAGATTGACTCAGATTGGATGAGGTGTAAAAAGAAAGTCCTAATTGGCCTTTGATTTGGTGCTTCCTTCTTTGGATAATAATCTTGGAGTATAATTTTTTTTTTTGGGATATATGAATCCAAGATTTAGTGGTTTCTGTTGCAAAAACATCCTTATGGTATTTTGAAGATTCCAAATCTATCAAGGGTCTACTATCATTATGATAAGTGCATATATTTGTCTTAATGATGCAGCGATGATTTCAGAAAAAATTGTAAGATAATAGTGCTGGTCTTTGTGAGTTCAAGGAAGATCGATTGCAAGGATGAGGATCATGATAGGAGAACAAGTCAAATATGACAATGTGTTCATGAGGACTTTAAGATATGATGGTCGATGTGTCATCAATGTAAAGTCTTTGGAAGATGACATACTGAGGAGGATCATTGGATAATTGATTGCAAGTCATTCCACACAGTTTGATCATGGGCAACATTGGTAAAGTGGTGATAAGTGCTTGTGCTATGTTAAGGTGATATAAAACAATGTATTGCGTTGTCAAGTCTTCAAAGGTGCTGCTCGACAAATGCATTTTTTTTTTTTTTTATGGTTGTTTTATGAGTAGAATATAGCCGTCAATAGTCTGAGAACTCCCATCTGGAGAACAGGAAATGAGTCAGAGCACCACTGACTATTTTGGTCAAATAGTTAGGGTCCAATAATGTAATAGCACCTACAACTCCATTTTGGGAAGCTTTGGTATCATTTAGAGGAAAGGATTGTATGGGCAATCCACACCTCTGTGACAACTCCAACCAAGTCCCAACGGCTCTTACGTCTTCAAAAGCATCTCTAAGGGATGGATTGAAGATGTCTAATAAATAGGATCAAAGTAGCTAAAAAGGTTTGGATGTAAAATTGAGAAAGCTTGTTCTATTATATCATCTCTTTGTTCTAGTCAAACTATGTTGCTATCCATCTATAATACTCTCTGCTTGCTACTTTGTATTCAATGACAAGAGGACATATACAAGAATAATGGCATTACTTTCGTTCTAATAATGTGATATATTTGATAATAGAGCAATTCGTTTTGATTGTAATTTCTCTTAAAATTACTAGTGAATTGCAGCCCATGTTGAGGTTGTTACCCGAAAAAGTGAATATAGGCTATGGGATAAAGTTAAATCACTATTTATTGTTGTGTGCTATTTCTATGTGTTCATTATTGCCTGTAATTGCTTAACAGCAGCACCAGCTTGGTTGATACTTCCAAACCTGTTTTTGCTCCTATTAAAGTACATGACGTTATCTTCCGCAAGATAATTTGTTTTAAGTTTTCAATTAATCTAGTCAGCCCTCTCTAAATTGTTTTGTTAGCCCTAATAATTTTTCTTCATATTTATCCAAGGTTTGACCGAGGCCAATGGTTGAACTCCTTTGAATGCTGTCAAGATGTAACTTTCATTTATTTTTTTCTCTCCTTCATCCGCAACCACACAAAAAAGAAACAAGCGGGAAGCTCTTGTTTAGCCATGCACAGGAGTGGGTTGATGTATTAACGATTGTAACTCTGTAATTCTCCAATTGATTATTAGATTATTTGCTGTTAGATATCCTGGTGGAGTGGGTATTGATACTAGACCAAACCAAGTAAAATCTCTTATGATCTTTATTGTTCCTCATTGATTTCATTGATGATTTCATGTTGATTTAGTTTCAAGGTCAGATAGCTTCTGCATTATTTTACAACGTATTTCAATACTAAAATTTCAATTTTCTTATGATGCAACGACCTTAAAAAAAAATTAAATCTCAAAATATCTTTCCCTTTCCACGTATCATTCTCTTAGGACTTAATGACCTTCATAAAAAAAAAAAAAAAAAATCAAATATTGAAATATCTTTCTTTCCCACAAACATTTATAAAATTTCCTAGTTTTGTGTATTTATTTTGTTTATGCTTAATTTTTCAAATGCCAAATTTGTTGCATGAAAGAATATTTCTAAAGCAAGTAGTTAGGGTCATTTTGAAAGAAAAGAGAGAAGTGCTTTCCATAATGCAGGAACACCACTTTCTTTTGTGTACTAGGACATATAATAAACATGTACATATACTAATGAAGTATATAATAAAAAGGTCTATGTAGGTAATTGCTCACCTTAAATTGTTTTGGCACTCTTGTAATCTTGCATTTACTCATATAAATTCCCACTAATTTCTTTGGACCAAAGGAAAATTGAGGAAACCAGGAAGCACAACCAGCCCATTCAAACCATCTTAGCTCATTAGGAAGACATATAGGACCTTGGAAAGAATTATGCAGATTGTGCATGATGAGCAATCTCAACCTGCTTGCTTTTGTAAAAGCATTAGGCCCGATATATATCTCTTTTTGCTCCGGTGGCTCCAACACTATGGCTTTTACAACACAATCTCCCTGTATATATAGACTATTTAAGTAATGCATATTTATTAATAAGTCAAAGATAAGGAGCACAATTTTAACTATATTTGCAAATATTACCATGTCATGGGACAGAACATCGAGAACATCATCATACAGCCAAAGCCTGCTGCGTCTCCTAGGATCATCGCGACATTCTTGGTTCACAATATCCATACCCATCAATTGAATCAAGTCATGCATTTCTACGATTCCGTGCTCAATACTTATCAAGGACCTCTCAATGAGAATTTCTAATCCTATAGTTATCTCAAAATCACAACTATCAATAACTTTCTTTATGTACTCACTATCCCGCCCCTTAAAGAAGCAAGCAATGTGAAGAAAAATCTCTTTCTCATTATCCTCTAGTCCATCATAACTTATTTTGAGCACATTATTAATGGTTTTGTGAGGAATCCTAGAAAACTTCTTTAGTGTACTTTTCCATTCATGTTCTCTTCTACCACATAAGAAGGAACCTAGTACCTCAATTGCTAAAGGAAGGCCTTCGGCATAATTCAAAACACTATCCACTAGATCTGTCCTGATTTTTAGTTTTTGATGAGTCTGAAAAGCATGCTTACTAAGCAGCTCACGAGCTTCACTGTCCTCCAATGCTTTAACTTCATACATATGATCTTGATCTATCCCGTGACAAGTTAGCAAATGTTTATCTCTTGTAGTAATGATGATCCTACTTCCATTACCAAACCACTTGCCTTCTCCTGCTAAAGCATTTAATTGACGCAAGTCATCCACATCATCAAGGATAAGGAGAACTTTTTGCAACAAAGTCTATCCCGTACTAGATTAGTACCTGCATCGACATTGGACACTACTAATCTTTTTTTCAATAATAATATCTCCAATAGTAATTTTTCTTGCAAAGCAACTAAATCCTTGCAACCTTTTGAAGTTTCTCTAACATTTGCCAAAAAAGCTGAACCTTCAAATTGTCTGAAAATATCATTATAAATGGCTTTAGCTAAACTTGTCTTTCCTATGCCTCCCTTTCCCCATAATCCCATCATAAGAACACCATCATTAGACTCAAGGTTTAACATGGATTTTAGCTTAACCACTCGGGAATTAATCCCAACTGGATGCTTAGCAACATGCAAAGGTGTTCGGTCTAGAAGAGTGGAGATCTCCTTCACAATTCTTTCTATAAGCTCTGACTCATCTCTGATAAAGACAGAAAAAAAGAAGTTGTAGGATCATTTTTAGCAATTTGAATAAGCAAATAACGAGCAATTACAAGCCAACAATGATAAAGCAATGCATCACATTTTCTGATGATCACAACCAAAACAATATGTATTCCCACCAAGTTGAATTAGAACTCCAAGAGCTCCACACCAATGGAAACAAGTTAAGGCTTCAAAATTTAGTCATCCAAATAATTCATGTTCTTTTGATTTATACATGACGATGTACTTATTTTTCTTTTTGATGATATATGTGATTTATATGTACGCTTACTCAAAAAGAGCAATTTATAACTTTTAACGGTGGTTGAGATTTCGATTCAAAAACTCTTAAATTCCTTGAAGCACGATGTCATTGCCCACCATGGCCTGTACACACTAATAATCCTGCCTCAGGTGTTGCGAACTTTCTTATTCCTTCAAAGAAATGGGATAAGTGCATCAAAACTACTTAACATTTTGTCCATTGGTTGATCTAGTTTTAACATTTGATTTTATTCAAATGAGTCAGTGAACTTTTCAGCTGATGACCTCCTAGTATCAATTTCTGATAATTGGAAAAAGCAACTTGTCAATTTTATGATTACTAAAATTAAAAAGGCCACTGTAGTGGTTTCAGTTTGATTCCAAAATTTTTTTGATAAAAATGAAAATTGAAGAACTCAAATAGCCCATACACAAATCGTTCAGAACTTTTGTTATACTTTGAAGGGGGCAACAAGGATCCAAAAGAAAGAGCTATAGAACTTACCCACATGAAACGACTCATCAAAACCCATAGGAGGAATTCAATTGTTTTTTCCGAAAATTTTTTTTTTTTTTTTTTTTTTTTTTTTTTTTTTTTGCGATTGTGCTTTCAATAAGTGGCATTCAAAAAACTGGCCTTGGTGAACAAAAGATATGCACATTTCCTTTCACTCGTTGTTCTCTCCTCCATGATATCAAATCACCATTTTATTTATAGTTTTCTCTCTCAAGCAACTTTTTAACATTGACAGCAACAATTAGAGATAGCCCAAATCATTGAATTCCAAATCCCCTTCTCTTTTCATTCTCTTTAGTCACCCTTCACCCCCTCTCATGTGGGAAGCCATTAAATCACATTACTAATATCAAATTACCAACCTAGTGACTTACTAACTTTTGTCATATCAAAAAATCATCTACTAGTTTTGGGTTACCAACTTCATTTGAGCTACTTACTAATAAATATATTTTTTTTTAATTTCCAACTTTTTTATTGGGTCATAAATTCTCATTTGAGTTATTTACCAACTCTTTTTAGGAATGCCGGCCTTAATTAGAGTGACTTACCAACTTTTCTGATTGACAACTAAGTTGATCAACTCTTTTTAAGTTTTTTGTTTTATTTTTCATTTGACCTATTATTATCATTTGCCCGATTTTATATATTGTTTATAACTACGTCTCTGATTTACCAACTCTTATATGAAACTACTTTGATGCAAGTGACTTATTGATTTTTCTTTGATTAAGTAATCAATGAATTTTGGGCTACCAACTCTTATTTGATTTGCCAATGTTCATTTGATTGTTTTTTTTTTTTTAATTTAGAAACTTTTGTATTGGGTTACTTAATAGAAAAAAAAAGTAAATGTTTTCCCCAATGGCCACCCATCCAACATGGAACGAAGAGGTAGGGGGTTTGAATCCCCACCTTCTCGGGGTTGGAAAAAAAAAAAGTGGTTGGTTACCAACTCAACTAGAGTTTGTAACGTAAAACTAGTTGCTAACTTAATTGTAGAGGATGGTCAGTAAAATTAAAAAGGAAAAACATACAACAGTTGGTTAACAACTCAAATTAGAGTTGATAATCCAAAGTTAGTCAATAACTTTATTTTAAAAAGTTGATAATCACATATAAATATTCGCAACTTGTATAATAGTTGGCATATTTAAGGCATTGGTAAGAAAGGTAAATGAATGTTGGTAGAAAAATAAGAGAAAATATTTTTTTTCAGAAATAAGAGAATTTGGTACTTTTAAAAAATAAATACAGGTTAGGAACTAAGTCAAGTAAGAGGTGCTAACCCAAAACTAGTTGATACGTAACTTAATCGAAGAAAAGTTTATAATTACTTTGTTTGAGGTTGGTAATTTTAAATGGAGTTGATAAAATCAAAAGGTTGATAAGCAAGGCAAATAAAAGTAGTATCTCAATGCAAAATTTCATATTTTTGTAGATGTTGGCAAGCAACTCAAATGAGTATTGATAATAAAAGAATAGTTAATAACTTAATCAAAGAAAATTTGATAAGTTGCGCAACCAAACGCTCCTAATTTCATATAGTAGTGGGTATTATAAGTCAAAAGGTAAATAAAAGTCAATAAAAGATAAGAGAACTTTTTATTTTGTTAGAAATAAAAACAAAAAGTTCTTAATTTGAAGGAAGACAAATTAACACTGGTAAACTATCTTTATTAAAAGCTGGTTATGCAAAACTAGTTAGTAATTTAATCAGAGAAAAGTTGGTAATCACTCTTATTGAGGTTGGTATTTTCTAAAAAGAATTGCTAAGTTTAAATGATTGCTGAGCAAGTCAAATAAAAGTTATTAAATGATAAGAAAAATTGGTAAGTTAGTAAAAGAAATAAAGTTGGTACTGAACTATCGATTAAGAGTTGGTCACCCAAGATTAGTTGGCTACTCAAGGATAGTTAAAATTAAGATAAGTTGTTAATGAAAGATAACTAAATATTGATAACTAACTATAATAAGAGTTGGTAATGCAAAATTAGTTGGTAACTTAAATGGGACAAAAGATGATAACCACTACAATTAAGGTCAATAATTTCTAAAAAAAGTTGGTACATCTAATATGTTTGTGAGTATGGTAAATAAAAATTGACAACTCTAAAAAAAGTGATTAAATTAAGAAGAACAAATGTTAGCAAGCAACCAAGATGAGGATTCATAAACCAAAACTAGTTGGTAACCTAATAAAAGAAAAGTTGAATAGGTTTAGGACTATTTTTAATAATTAATGTACTTTTTTCCAAAACTATCATAAGAGTTGGTAAATTTAAGCTGTTAGTAAAAAAAAAAAAAAGACAAATAAACTTCAGTAAAAGAGAAAAAAAAAAAGGTGGTAATTTACTAACTATCAAAAAGCTAGTAATTTCACGAAAGTGTTGTTAAATTATCAATAGTTTATTCAAAATTTATATGACCGATAATTTTTTAACTATTAGATATTTGACGTATATCAACTCTTCAAAAAATCTATCAATACAAAACAAATATTCATTTTTTGGGAACGGATATAGAATCGTCCAAGCCAAAGAAATGAAATGATTCAAGGCGACTGATTCCATGGAAATGATATCACTTGGTAATTGAGCAAGAACTTAAGAATTTTCGAGAATCATAAAAGGAAGCATCTACACGTGTACTAACAATCGTGTGTGTAATTTTTTTTTTTTTTTTTAAACAGTCTTTATACTTGTAAATATTAGCTTCTTGCACAAAAGATGGACTCCACTCTACTTACCCATCATTAAAATGCCACCGGACAAGCTACCGGCATCGAAAAGAGCTTTCTTCCATCGCTTCACTTTTTCTGAATCCTTCCCGAACTTGGTCTCATGCTTAGCTAGAGCTTTCCCATAACTCTTGCTGCCCCGTCTCACTTCTCTTGGGTCCACTTTATAAAATACTGGTAGAACGGTGAGGTCCTTTTGCTCTTTGCACTCCATAATCTTCATCAACTCTTCCAAGCACCACCGTGAGGAAGCGTAGTCCTTAGAGAAAACAATGATTGCAATGAGGACTCTTCGATGGCCTTCATGAGTGTTGGCAATGTTTGGTCTCCCTTCCTTAGTTCCTCGCTATCAATGAAAGTGTATATTCCATTATGATGTAAAGCTTTGTAGAGATGACCAAGGAAGGTGTTACGTAGGTCTGTGCCTCTGAAACTCAAGAAGACCTCATAATTACTTTTGGGTTTTGATGAAGAAGCCATTGGATGATCGAGATTAGCAATCGAAAATGGCTTTCATCTGTTTAGTCTTCACTTTTCTTTCTCTTATATGAAAATGAAGCATGGCGAAACATGACCAAGAGGTTCCTTGATATGAGTGGTTGACGTTGACATTTGCTATAATATGGTTTATGTTATGATGCATTGATTTATAGAGTACATGGAATATTCATGTTATTTGATAATATACACTGGTATGATTTGCACAATGCATATTTTCGATAAATATTGATAAGATTGCATTATTCTTTACTTGATGTCATAGAAATAATGATGATTATCACTTGCTGAGCCATGATATTTTTCTCCCATTATATTGCCATTCCGTGTCACAACAACAGAGGAGTAATTGGGGGGCACGTGGAGAGTACTTCTGAATGACATTTACCAAATGATCTTTAGTAAAGTGAGAGTACTTGTGAAAAATGGGTTGGACAAGACGTTTTACGTGCGGCACCTGACGATCTCTGCTTGCGCATGCATTTCCCCACTGCAATAATTCTATCGCTTCAATATGGCTTAGGAATTTGGTTAATTTTATGCTCTCATTAAGAGTGCCACTTGATTTATAATTTGAGATATATGCCACAACCAAAAGTTCAACATTGAGCAGTTATTTGGGTCTAAAAGGTAAGAAATTAGTACATGAACAATATATATATATAACTAAATCTGAATAGTAAAAGTTGAAGAGATTCATATGGAGTCTACTAATTTTAATGTTCAAATTCAATTTAGTTTTTGCACTATGTTCACTTCATAATTTTTCTAGATAGATAACCATATCACTACTTCTTAATGCCTAAGATAAATCATTTCAAGAATTCGATGGTAATAATAAAACTTTGTCTAATCTCAATATGATAAATCTCATGCGTCAAGAGGATGGATCTGGCATGAGTCCCACCTTCTGTATTGGTAAAGCCAATCATCCTTGGTAAACCATATTCATTAACAATTTTTTTTAAATTAGGGGGATGATCATAATGGTGCAAGCGGATCGGATGTTTAGCCATGTTCCTAATCCCTTGGCCGTAATAGATGATCTTATGGGCTAAGAATGAATTGTGATTCCCTTGATCTCATTTCATAGGTGGAAAAGGAATTTGTTTAGCTGGGTACCACAAAAATTGAAGTTAATCCGTGGAAGATCATAAATTCTCATTAGAAATTCTCAATCTCGAATTTCTTGTCAACAAATCTAAGTCAAGTTCAAACGTTTTGAGTGTTTGTATTTTTCTTTCAAAGAGAGTGCATTGGTGATAGAGAACACTAATGTTAGAAAAATGTATGTACA
Source organism: Eucalyptus sideroxylon (assembly GCA_014182405.2). NCBI lineage: Eukaryota > Viridiplantae > Streptophyta > Magnoliopsida > Myrtales > Myrtaceae > Eucalyptus > Eucalyptus sideroxylon. Next base: position 9,143,169 of record CM024552.2, on the reverse strand, counting down.
ATTGGTCCCGCTGCACATTGAATAATGCTTTTTCTTCACCATGAGAGACGCATCTTCTTTTCTCTTTAGCAATAAAAAAAGGGCAACAACTTTTAGTCAAGCCTATGAAATTTTCCCAAAGTGGAGGGAAAAAAGCTTCCAGCTTTTTCAACGGCGATGACTTTAAGTCGAGCCTATGCAATTTTCTCAAAGTAGATGGAGAAAAGCTTCCGTCTTTTTCTTGTCGGTGGAAGGATGTTTCGAGATGGTCACGAAGAATGTGAACAACCTTAAGACGATGTTTCCAGGTTTGTTACGTAGCCTTTGTAAAAGGTTTTATGTGAGAATAATTTTTTTTTCTAATTTGCCTTCACTGGATTGTCGTGATCCTTTTGAGTAATAATTTAGAATACAAATGCATTCAGATTTTTAAAAAATTATATTACTTACTATTTGTGCAATTCAATTTTTATTTAGGCCCACGCTATTGTCACGGCAACAATAGTTACTAATACGACATTTATTTTTAGTGTAATGACCAAGCATAAACCCATTTGAAAGCAGATAAAAATATCTTAAAGAAAAATGAACTGGTCCCAATTTCAAAGGTAATTTTGAAGAAGAGCAAAGTGGCAACAAAAAAATTAAATAAATAAAGTGACGGTTTAAACTTTTTTTTTTTTTTTAAATTAGGGGGATGATCATAATGGTGCAAGCAGATCGGATGTTTAGCCGTGCTCCTAATCCCTCGGTCCTAGTAGATGATCTTGTGGGCTAAGAATGAATTGTGATTCCAATGTTCTTATCCATAGGTGTATGAGGAATTTGTTCAGCTGAGTACTGCAAAAAATTGAATTTAATCCATGGAAGATCACAAATTCTCATTAGAAATTCTCAATCTCGAATTTCTTGTCCACAATCCAAGTCAAGTTCAAACATTTCGAGTGTCCGTATATTTCTTTTAGAGATGTTGTGTTGGTGACTGAGAACACAAATGTTAGAAAAATGTATGCACGGTCGGTCCCGCTAGAATTGAATAGGGCTTTTTCTTCACCATAAGGCACGCATCTTCTTTTTTCTTTTGCACAGAAAGACCGGCAACGACTTTAAGTCAAGTCTCAGAACAGGGATGACTTCAGGTCAAATCTATGAAATTCTCCCCTAGTGGAGGGAAAAAGCTTCCAGCTTTCCTAGTTCGTGGAGCGACACTTGGAGATAGTCATAAAGATTGTGAATGTCCACGAGACGACACTTTTAGCTTTGTTACGAGGTGTCAGTGATAGGTTTTATACGATAATAATTTTTTTCCCTAATTTGCCTTAACTAGATTGTCTTGATCCTTTTGAGTAATAATTTAGAATAAAAATGCATTCGGATTTTTGAAAATTCTATTACTTACTATTTGTGCAATTTAATTTTTATGCTGGCCCATGCTATTGTCACAGTGACAATAGTTACTTATGTGACAATTATTTTAAGTGTAATGACCAACACAAATCCATTTGAAAGAACATAAAAAAATAATTAAGGAAAATTGAGATGGGTCCTAATTCCAATGGTAATTTTGAAGAAGAGCAAAGTGGCAACAAAAAAAATTAAATGAATAAAGTGTCCGTTTAAACTTGTGAATGACATTTACAAAATTAACTTTGGAAAATTAAGAGTACTTTTCAATTCCAATTTAAAATGGGTTGGACAAGATGTTTTGGGAGAGGCACCCGAAATCTCTACTTACGCATGCATTTCGCCACTGCAATAATTCCATTGCTTCAATATGGCTTAGGAATTTGGTTAATTTTATAGTCTCATTAAGAGTGCCACTTGACTAATAGTGTAGAGATATATGCCGTGTGACATCCTAGAGTTTTACTTATGCTTTCAATTAAATTAATCGGATCTTTTATCGATGTGTCTATAGTGCTATACTCAGAGCTGATCACTCGTGAGATAACTAGACCATATGGGGAAGCCATTAAGAAATTTTAATGCATTAGACTTGAGAATTCGACCAAGAATCAGCTACTTCACCGTGCTCATCTGCTGAGGTCACTATGGCACAGTTTAAAGTCGATTAGAGATTAGAGATAGGTTAGTTCGATAGAGATGTGTGGCTTAATGTAGGTGATTCCACTAAATTACAAAATTTTCATCGATTGGCACTAGAATGATTTTTCTATTATTTTGGTACCTTGTGTCCGTATTTTTATCCTTGAGATTTTCATGACCACCAAGAGTTGCCAATGTGTCGAACGGGTTCATTATGGTTCGAAGAAAATCGATCACGAGTCATTTGTACTAAAAATTTATGAAAGCTACCTGGTAGTCTAGGTCACACTAAAATCGTGTCGGATTGAAATTAACCACGAATTTGAATCTGATTTTAAAAATAGAAAGTTCTGTTATGTCACAAGTCATTTTAGGAACGTCGACTTAGCCTCCAAAGATTTTTCTACAAACCGAGACTTTTTGGGAAAAAGTTGAGGTAGGGTCGTTTTTGTCTAGAAAATTCAGAGGACCATTTTTTATCGCGAAATTGGGATGCAAATGAGATTAATTAGTGTGGAAAAATACCAATTTGATCAAGAGCTTGATATTGGAATTTATAGAAGCCAAATTGGATTTATTCAAGAAAGATTGAAGTCCAAATTGAGGGAAAATATGTGCAATTTCGTGTGCCCCCTATGGACCCAACAATTGGACTATTTCCTTAGCTTGTTGTGGAAGATTGTTGGCCAAAAATTGCAATAGAAGCTAGCCATGGAGGTGGGACCATCTCTAGGGGACATGAAGATAAGGATGAAGACCAAGGGGGCCCTCCACAAGCCTTTGGTCCCCTCTCCCCCTCCTAAACTGTGACCAGGCCCCCTTCTCCCTCCATCCAGCATGCGAAGACATCCAACAGCCCAGGAAGATCGAGTTGTAGCTCCCCATCGCCATCATCACTACCGCCGAAGCCGAAGTCGCCATCGCACGCCCAACTGCGAGGCCGCGCGACCCCATCATCCTAGGCCATTGTCCTACTTTAGCAGCGAGCCCAAGTGGTCCTCGGAGCTGGTAGAGCTCACCTCGCCATTGTTGGAGCCGCTTGGAAGCCCGCCTTCCCCCATCAAAGCTGTAGAAGCTCCATCGCTTCTGTCTTTGCTTGTTTCGGGCCCAAGCCCACACTGTTCAACCCCTCTCTCGGCCAAGATTAGTACTGGACAACAAGTGGGTTTTTCAGCTGCTGTTAGACTCATTTTTGGTGCCTTCTGGACCCCATTTGCCGAGCCCACTTTGGAGTTTCTTACTCCTCGCCACATCCCCGTCATTTTGATCCGAGCGGATTATTAAACAAGTGAGTTTAACTCACTAATCCTTGTTTAGTAAGTTAATGACGTTTAACGGTTGATTAGTTTAATTAGGTGGATAGTTATAATGGATTAGTGAATTAATTAGATGATTGTACATGTTAGGTGGTTAGTTTAGTGCAATTAAGGCCTAGACAAGCTCTAATATATATATATATATATATATATATATATATATTATATATATATATTTGTGAAAGGTAACAATTCATTTTAGTTTTGAACCAAGAGAGTGGTAACAATTCATTTTAGTAACAATTTACATAAGATCTGGTGTCACAAAACTTCCATTCAACAAGACAACAAGTCTTAGTGAGTGAAAGGGAGCCGAATGCAAAAGGTCACAAAACAAGAGAGCAGTGAACAAAGAAAAGGCAGGCAAACCAACACTACCTAAAACAACAAATGGAACTACGAAAGAACCCCTCGACATGAATGACCGTGATACCCAAACAACACACATCCATGACCGAGAATTTAGGGGCCACGAGCTTTCCAAAAGCAGTCTCTGTTCCACTCTAAAGAAGATGCAAGGATCTGTCCCCCAGTTACGTTGAAGTCTTATGTTCCTCGGGTTGTCATCGACATTTTTGAACGTTAAGGCCTTATTCTTAACAACATTAATGAGATGATTTTTAACAGCTGGAACCGCCAAAATATGGTCTCTGAAAAGGATGTCATTCCTATACTTCCAGATAAGCTGGCAAAGAGCACTAAACGAAAAGTGGGTGATGGAATGATAGAAGTCCTTACCAAAGAGGAACTTCATCGCCCATTGAAGGTTTTCAGATTAGGCCCTGTTGCACCAAGGGAGATTGCATTTGGCTGTCCAAAAGAAAGCACAGTTGGTAGTGATGCAACGCCTAAAGAAGTGATGATCGATGGAATCTGGCGTAAGCTTGCAAAAAGCACACACTACATTCTCAATCCTGCCATACGATAAAAGTAAGGCTTGGGTAGGAAGATGGTTCTTGATAATAAGCCAGAGAATGAATTGATATCTTGGAGTGATAACATTGTTCCAGGTGAAGGAAGCCCAATCAACCTTAGGTTTTTGCCTTCTAATAGCTTGCCACGCCGAGGTGACTAAGAAAAGACTAGAAGAGCTATCAATTCAAGTAAATTGATCTGGTACCTAGGAGAGGATAGGGAGGGGCTGCTCCCAAGATTCTAATATTGTCTTCATGGATTGCCCAGATGGATAAAAGAGGTCTACCACCGTAGCTTGCCTAGCTAAACCAGAGATATATATAATCGAATCTGAGAAAATAAGATCTAAGGGACCTCCCGGGGTGATCAAACCAGAAGTAGACCGACTGGCCATCCCCTACTCTCCAACGGAAGGAGAGTCGGAATTCAGTTTTGAGGTGGAGAATTCTTTTTTAAGCCCAAGAGCAAACAGTTGGCTCCTTAACTACCCAGAAACTCTTACTTTTCAGGAATGTTGAATGGATCCACTTGCACCATAAGGATTCCTTATCTATGAATAGGATCCAAATGTATCCAGTCGTTCCTTTAGGAGAGAGATCGAGGTCACATCAGCTCGGCAAAAGAGGAAGACATCGTCTGCAAAGAATAGATGAGATAACCTTGTGGCCTTGCATCTCCAGAAGATATTGAACCCGGGTTGTGTAGCCCAAGCACTAAGGATCCCAGAGAAGACTTCCACCAGAGTGAAAAGGTAGGGAGACATGGATCCCCTTGATGAATGCCTCTGTAACTAGGGAAGAAACCATGTAGTTTCCCATTTAAAGAAATAGAAAACTTGGGAGTGCGCACACATACCATGATAAGTCGGATAAGGTGGTCCGAGAAGCCAAACGCATGAAAAACCAGTTCAAGAAAGACCCAGTCGACCGTATCATAAGCTTTCTTAAAATCCACCTTAACAACACACTTAGGGATATGTGGCTAAAGATGGAAACCAGCAAATAACTCCTGGGCAAGAAGAATATTGCCTTGATCTGCTACCCTTTAACGAAGGCATTTTGAGAAAGGCTAACAATATCTTGTAGCACTATAGCAACCGAGTTAGCTAAAACCTTGGTAATACATTTATAAGTGGCATTGCAATAGGCAATAGGTCTGTAGTCATTTACCGAAGTCGCATTAGGGACTTTAGGAATCAGACAAGCTCTAGTATTTATCTAGAGTGGTTCAAAAATTTTTGGGCTTGTCTTAGCTTTCAATTAGGCTTTATGGGCCTAAGTCATATTTATTGACATTTATTAATTATTTTTAATTAATTAATTAATTAATTAATTAATTAATTTCCAAAAATTAGACCGAGATAGCTGGTGATCGAAATTTTGTGCTGATTGCAATGGCATGATCTATTTATTTAATTGAGCTCTAATTTGTACTGATTGTGTGTGATTGGTGATTTTAGGAATTTATGCCTAAATTTATTTAATTTCAATAATTAATTAGAAAATAACCAAGCATCGGTTAACGACACCAAAAATATTTTGGTGGACCATATAAAGTGGTGGGATTTATGGAAAGAAAAATATTATATTTTGGCTAAGGTCGATCGTGTACCCACACATGAGTATTTTTATCAGGTAAGATAAAAATGGTGAAAATATCGGTATTTGAAGCAGCTTCTGGTGAGCAAAATTAGTATATCATATCAGTGGATCTAGCAGCTTTTGGTGAGCATACTTAGTATATCAGATCAGTGGATCTGGCAGCTTTTGGTGAGCATAAATAGTATACTATATCAGTATATCTGTCAATTTCTAGTGAGTTATACTATCTATATATCAGCTTAGAGTGAGCAGTCCTGGACAGAGTCGGACTTTATAGGTAGTATTTGATGAGATTACCATGGAAGGGTCTTGATGACATGAAATTGACTGAGTCGATTGATTGATGATTCGATCTGATATGATGATGTGATTCGATGAATTATAAATCATATTGAGTTGCAGAAAGGAATCAAGGCTAAGGTAAGTCCTCTGACTTGTGATTGTGCCTAGGCAGCCCTTAGGGCGTATTTTCTTCCTAGTCAGGTTTTAAGGGGTTGAACTTACTAAGACGTCATCTCACTTCGTTGTGAGATAACATTTTAGGTCCATAGATGGCAACTCCTCCCGAGCATTTTGGGCAACCTAAGAAGATGACCGAACAGAGGCATTTCATTCCGATTCATGGGCACCCTAACGGGTTAGAGTACAAATTGGTGTAGTCCATAATTTGGGTTGATACGGGCTTACCCAAAAAGGTGCCCCATCAGTACGGATCATGGTATCGTCAGGATTGTAACGGACTGAGAGAGGGCTCCATATCGGAATCTGAGGTACCTCTGTATGTGTTGGAGGTTGCATTTGGGAAGGGCACTATAGACCCTAAAGGTGGATCGATGGTAGACCCGATGGACCTTGACCTTGAAGAGATAGAATCTCCTATGTATTCTGATGTAGGCTCCAATTGGAGTATGGAAGGAGATAATGGGGAAGACGAGGACCCGTAGTTGATTGGAAACCCCACCCCTATTTGTAGACCCTATTTTATGAACTGGTTTTGTGTAGGACCTGACTTTTATTGTTCAGATTGTAATATATACAATATGGTTTGCTTTGTGCATATAAGTGTGGTGGTGGTTTTTAAAAATATGGCTCTACTTTCCTATCCATTGTGTTATCATCTGGTGATTATATAATTGTTTTAGCATGTGCATTTAAAATGAATGGGTTGGCGATGCGTTCTGGGACGTCGCTATTTAATCGACCGGTGAGGGATGAGTGCGCGCTCGAGGATCGGGGCATGACATGCCAAAACCAAAAGTTCAACATTGAGGCAGTTATTTGGGTCAAATAGGTGGTAAGAAATAAGTAAATGAACTATATATATATATATATATATATATATCAAACTAACTCTGAATAGTTAAAGCTGAAGAGATTCATATGGAGTCTACTAATTTTTAACGTTCAAATTAAATTTAGTTTATGCACTATGTTCAATTCATAATTTTTCAAGATAGATAACTGTATCACTACTTCTTAATGCCTAAGATAAATTGTTTCAAGAATTTGACGGTAATAATAAAACTTTGTCTACTCTCAACATGCTAAATCTCATGCGTCGAGATGATGGATCTTGCATATGCCCCACCTTCTGTATTGTGTGTGAGGCAATTATCCTTAATAAATTAGATTCATTAACAATTTCTTTTTTTAATTTGGAGGATGATCATAATGGTGCAAGCCGATTGGATGTTTAGCCATGCTCCTAATCCCTCGATCCTAGTAGATGATCTTGTGGGCTAAGAATGAATTGTGATTCCCATGTTCTTATCCATAGGTATATGAGGAATTTGTTCAGCTGAGTACTGCAAAAATTGAAGTTAATCTGTGGAAGATCACAAATTCTCATAGGAAATTCTCAATCTCGAATTTCTTGTCCACAATCCAAGTCAAGTTCAAACGTTTCGAGTGTCCGTATATTTCTTTTAGAGATGTTGTGTTGGTGACAGAGAACACAAATGTTAGAAAAATGTATGCACAGTCGGTCCCGCTAGAATTGAACAGGGCTTTTTCTTCACCATAAGGCACGCATCTTCTTTTTTCTTTTGCACAGAAAGACCGGCAACGACTTTAAGTCATGTCTCTGAACAGCGATGACTTCAGGTCAAATCTATGAAATTCTCCCCTAGTGGAGGGAAAAAGCTTCCAACTTTCCTATGGAACGACACTTGAAGATAGTCATAAAGATCGTGAACGACCACGTGACGACACTTTTAGCTTTGTTACGAGGTGTCATTGACAGGTTTTATATGATAATAATTTTTTTCCCTAATTTGCCTTAACTGGATTATCGTGATCCTTTTGAGTAATAATTTAGAATAAAAATGCATTCGGATTTTTGAAAATTCTATTACTTACTATTTGTGCAATTTAATTTTTTGCTGGCCCATGCTATTGTCACAGCGACAATAGTTACTAATTTGACAAATATTTAAAGTGTAATGACTACCACAAACCCATTTGAAAGAACATAAAAAAAATAATTAAGGAAAATTGAGATGGGTCCTAATTCCAATGGTAATTTTGAAGAAGAGCAAAGTGGCAACAAAAAAAAAAAATTAAATGAATAAAGTGGCCGTTTAAACTTGTGAATGACATTTACAAAATTAACTTTAGGAGATTAAGAGTACTTGTCAATTCCAATTTAAAATGGGTTGGACAAGATGTTTTGGGAGAGGCACCCAAAATCTCTGCTTACGCATGCATTTCGCCACTGCAATAATTCCATTGCTTCAATATGGCTTAGGAATTTAGTTAATTTTATAGTCTCATTAAGAGTGCCACTTGACTAATAATGTAGAGATATATGCCACCGCCAAAAGTTCAACATTAAGGTAGTTATTTAGGTCTTAAATATATATATATATATATATATATATATATATATATATGATATCAGAGCCAGTGGGAAGGTATAGATAGTCCTTGTAAGAACATACTCATAGATCGAGAGCCATTAGTTAATTTTTAGTATTTATTTCAAAATTGTGAAATTTTGGTATTTTAATTAGAAAATACCAAACGTCGGTTTTTAATGCCAATTTTTTTTTTAGGTACTATAATAAATAATGGGATTTTTAAAAAGGCAAATATCACATTTTTGGCTTAGACTAACGGTGTACCCACACACGATTATTTTATCGGGTGTTTTTAATATGAAGAAAATAAGTCAAGCTCATTATTTTATTTGAGGAATTTGTGAGTAAAGCACAATGTCCTTGGCCGAGATTGATTGATCATGTGATGGCTTAGTGAACCCATCCCCGATGTGTGTCGATAGGACGTTGCCCCTATATGGGATGCCCTTGGACAACGGATGCTAGTCACAGTAGATTCTGGACCGATACTCCTTCGGGAATGCTATCCCCGATGTGTGTCGGTGGATGTTGCCATGCTCAAAGGAGTGAGACGAAGCTTGGCTACACCAGAAGACCGATGTGCGTCAGTAGATCATGCTTGTGTGAGCAATAATCGAATTGGAACATGTGATTGATTGAAATTGACGTGCCGGATTATAGGACAAAATTGTGTGGTACTGTATAGGTGTCATAACGATTTAGTCTTATAATCGGGACCCCTGGATCGATTGTATTGATTGTATCGATTGTATTGATTGAATTGATCTATTGTATTGATCGAATTGAATTGAATTGGTTGATTGATTGATTGATTATGTGAATTGTACTGACATGCAAGAGGGAACTGAGGTGAGGTAAGTCCTCTGTTTTGTGAGTATAGACTACCTCTAGTCGTTTTTCCTTCATAGTCGAGGTTTAGAGGGTGAATTTCTTGAGACATTGTCTCACTCTGTCGTGGGCTCAACCTTTTCAGGTCCTTAGATGGCAACCCCTCCAGTTCATTTTGGTTAGCCTAGGAGGGTTACCGAGCTAATTACCGATTTCCCTATTCTCGAGGGTCATGGGGTCTGGGTCTATGAGCTCGTAGTGACCAACATATGGGTTTGTGAAGGCCTACCTCAAATGGTACCTCATCGATTTAGGGCGTGGTTTCGCCGCGGGCTCAACAAATACAGAGTGGGTCCCTTCCAGGGTTTTGAGATCCCAACTATGGTGGTAGACGCCACTCCTGATGGTGCTATGTGGACCCAGAACCCCAAAAGACCTCGGAGTTTTCGGTTGAAGATTCGTGTGCCTAGATGAATTGTTGACCCTTCTTTTTGGAATAGACGTTTTGGTTGTAGACCTTTGTATATAAACCGGTGTGTTTATAAAAGTGTTTTTGTTGTGAAATTGTTTCTTGCTTTTCTATCCCATGTTGGTTGCCGTCAGGGGTAATCATTCCTCTTCCACATGTGCAATAAAATGAATGGGTTGGCGACGTGTCCTAGGACATTGCAATTTCATCGAACACCGAGGGATGTGCGCACGCTCAAGGTTCAAGGCGTGACAGAAGGTGGGATATATGCGAGATCCATCATCTCAACGCATGAGATTTAGCATGTTGAGAGTAGACAAAGTTTTATTATTACCGTCGAATTCTTGAAACAATTTATCTTAGGCATTAAGAAGTAGTGATACGGTTATCTATCTTGAAAAATTATGAATTGAACATAGTGCATAAACTAAATTTAATTTGAACATTAAAAATTAGTAGACTCCATATGAATCTCTTTAGCTTTAACTATTCAGATTTAGTCTTATATATATATGTATATGTTGTTCATTTACTTATTTCTTCATACTAAATTTAATATATCTATATATATATATATATATATATTATTTACAGTCTTTATGCATTCTCTGTTCTTATAGATCTGTTAATCTCTTATACTTTCTTGTTCTCTCATATAGTACTCCGATCCTAACCCCTTTAACCCTTTATGGTATCAGAGTCAGTGGGAAGGTATAGATAGTCCTTGTAAGAACATACTCATAGATTGAGAACCATTCGTTAGCATCCTTCTTGTTTCTACGGAGTGGTCCAGGCCATAAGTCCCTAAGTGGCTGTTAGACAATTGGTTTAGCTCTGTAACGATTCTGAAGAAAGAACGGTTCCGATCTTAAGTATGAGCTTACATAGAAGATCTACATCTTCCTCTAGTTCTCTATTACAAATGGACTCAGATCCGAGTCCTATACATAGAGAAGAAGTAAGGATAGAAGATTTTAACAAATCTATAGAAAATTGGGAAATTCCTAATGTACAGCTTAAGGAAATATACAAACAATCAAAATTGAAATTTTTTCAAAAAATCAGATTATGTCATAACCATCGAAGAAAGAGATGTTCCTCTTTCTAATTCCTATGAAAAAATACATCTTTTAAACAAAGAGTCCATCCAAAAGCATAAACAAAAATACAATTACATTCATATAGGACTAGTCTAAGTAGGAGTCAAACCTCTTACAAAAAAAGGTCTTAATACTTCTATTCTCTTAGTTTTACGGGATTCACGTCTCTTAAATTATGATGAGTCCATACTAGGTACCGTGGAGACAAGTCTCTGCAAAGGACCTATACATTTTGACTGTTACCCAAATTTCTCTGTTTCTCTCAAAGATAAGAACATTCTTAGAGCCCTAACACTCCAAATTAAAACCCATAATTACAAAGTGGCAGATGGATCTATTCCTTTAGCCATTGTCTATATAATTCATTATAAAGCCATGTCCTCCGCTTTTGGAGAAAACGCTTTCAAACAAAGTCCTCGAGGAGAAACACTTCTCCTCCAAACTGACATTTCCAAGGCAAATACGACAATTCCTAGGTCTATTAATTGTAATCAAGTTACTTTACCAGAACAATGGGAATTAGAAAACCAAATTGCCCAACAAGTTGTTCAAAATACAGATCCGACTAATGTCATTCAACATCTACAAGGAAGAGTAACCATTAGGTTTCCTAAAAGATCTTTTGATTCAAGATCTAGTCCTTTTTTTCATACTTCTTATACAAGGTCTATAAATCTTAATCCCAATCTTCCTCATATTATCACCATTCCTCCAAGTACGCATAGAGACACTCCCACACGTGATAATATTTTTTTACCGCCTTCTTCTAGTAGGAATAATAATGAGACACCACCTAAATTGGAAATTAGTGATTTAGATAATAGATCAGGGATTTCCAGACCAGTTTACCAACAAAACCAGCCTGAACTAGTCCTAGAAAATACAGATTCTCCTCATCATTCTCCCACTTATTCGCAAATGATAGATGCCGAGCTTAATGTTTTAGAAAAACATTTTGAACCAAACAAGGCTTTCCTTAATAAAGAATTTAATTCTGAAAATAACAGACAAATCAGAGAATGGTTCTTCAAAACCTTTGTTGATAGAGCAAAAGATATCAAACAAAAATATTACAACTACATATATGAATATGAAGTCCATATATTTTTCTTTGATTGGTTAGAGGAACAATTCCTCGAACCAAAAGAAATAATTGTTTTAGATCATCATTATAAGTGGAAACTTGATAATGATGAAACCATAGAATCCAGTCATCCCCCTCTTAGGAGAATAAAAATACAACATGGAGATAGCGAAGTAACTTACTCCTTTTAGGCTTCCAGACAAAGCAGACTCTCTTTTTACTCACAAAGTCATTGAACAAAACAACTTTACTAATCAACATTTGGCGACCATAGGAAAACAATTGAATAGGATAGAATCCAACATCCAGAATCCTACTCAACTCATCACACCACAAGTTGACACTCTCAAAAAACCCATTTTTAAAGCTTTTGAATTTCCAAAAAATCTTAGCCCAGAGTTTGCCAAAACTATAGAACAAAAGAAAAAACTCTTAGGGAAATCAAAGTTAGAACCTGATCTTATACTAGACACTCCTAAATTCCAGAGTCTTATCATTAAAGACACTCCGGACCAACCCTCTATCAGTACCCTGACCAAACACTTTGGAGATTCCGATAATGAGCTAGTCACTGAGATTAACAAATTCAATTGGAGACAACCTCAGAAGCTTTATTATAGTAAAGCTACCCCACCGAACATTGCCCAAGAAGAATCATTCGCAAAAAATACAGAATAAATACTCTCTCGACGCCATCTATGAATGGAACATTGATGGTGTTGCAGAAACCAATATTATGAACATTCTTAACAACATAGTCATGCTTGCCAATGCCTATAAAACACAGCAAGATGTTTCTAACCATGCTATTGCTAATCTTTTAGTAGCCGGATTTACTGGTCAACTAAAAGGTTGATGGGATAACTACCTAGCAGATGAACAAAAGACACAAATTTTAACTGCTCATAGAGTAGATGAATTTGGTCAACGCATGGATGATGATCAAGGACATCTCATCCAAGATACGGTTAATACCCTTATCTATTCCATTTCACAATACTTCGTAGGAGATCCTTCACATATTAGGGATAGAAACCAAGATCTCCTTTCCAACATGCATTGCAAATCCTTAGGAAGATTTAGAGAATACAAAGAGCTTTTCTTTCAAAGGGTTCTTATTAGACCTGACTACAATCAACATTTTTGGAAAGAAAAATTCTTAGCCGGTTTACCTCAGATTATAGGTGACCAAGTTAGAGATAAAATTAGGGAAGATTATAGTGGTCAAATTCCTTATGATCTCCTTTCTTATGGAGAAATAGTCTCTTATATTTATAGACAAGGAACACAAATGTGTAATACTATCAAATTACAAAGACAACTCAAGGAATAATAGTCCCTCACCAATAGGAGTCTAGGAGATTTTTGTGCTCAATGTGACCCCTCTTATAATGAAAAAACAAAAACAAAATGTAAGAGAACTTGTCCTCTTGAGAAAGAAACAAAGAAATATTGCAACAAACCTCAACCCCATAAGAATAATCGAAGACACCAGAGTAACCAAAATAGACCTCACACTAATAAGAAAATTTTTAAAGACATTAAGTGTTACTCTTGCAGTAGAAAAGGTCATATTTCAAAATACTGTAGGATTAATTAAAAAATTGAATGAACTTTCATTAGATGATAATACTCTTAACCAGTTAAACAACATCTTCATAGAAAATGATGATACTTCTTCTAATGAACTTCTTGAGGAAGAAGGTCTTCAGATTAATGAGATAGAATCCTCTTCAGATTCCGATTATGAAAACGCTTCTCCAGGAAAACCCATTCCTGAAGTAAACGTCTTAACAAAAGAAGAAGAATTCCTTCTCAGCACTGCTGATAAGATTCTTGACATTGAAGCCAAAAAAGAATACTTAGATAGACTACACTCTTCTATAAATATTACTTCCAAGCCTAATACTTCCTACAATCTTAAAGACATTTTGAATAGAAACAAAAAACCACAGTCTAGACCTATAAATATTAATGACCTCCAAAATGAAATAAAACAACAAAAATTAGAAATACAAGCCTTGAAAGAGACTCAATTAGAAATGAAACAGGAAATTTCTGATATAAAGTCTCTTGTCATAAAAGGAAAGACAAAACTAGATGACCGGAATGAAATCACTAGTACCCCAGATACCTCTGATCCAGCCTTTCTTATGTTGTTAACAGAAATAACATCTAGAAAATGGATAATAAATATTAAGATAAAAATCAATAATGAGTATATTATTGAAATAACAGCACTCTTTGATACAGGGGTTGACCTCAATTGTATCAAGGAAGGCCTTGTTCCAACAAGATACTTTGACAAAACTTCAGAAACCCTAAAATCAGCCTCAGGAGACAAATTAAATATTCAATACAAATTACCTAAAGCCTTAATAATAAAATACCAAATGTCTTATAAAACATCTTTTCTTTTTGTTAAAAACATGAGACAACAAGTTATTCTTGGGACACCTTTCATACAATTAATCCAACCCTTTACAGTTACTAATGAAGGTATTAAAACTCATGCTCTTAATAGAAAAATCACCTTTAACTTCATAACAAAACCCCAAAAGAGAAGTCTTAATATTTTACAAGAACACTCTATTTCAAAAATAGCTTGAATTCCTAAAAGAAGATTTAGAGTTCAAAAGAATAGAAGAAAACCTTTTAAAACCAAATATCATTGATAAAATAGCTTCTCTTCAAAAACACATAGGAAAAACTATATGCTCCACTATACCCAATGCTTTTGGGAAAGAAAGAAGCATATTGTTGATTTACCCTATGAACAAGAATTTTCTGAAAACAAGGTTCCTACAAAAGCTTGCCCTACTCAAATGAATCAAGAAGTTCTGAAAATTTTCCAAATAGAAATACAAGATCTTTTGAATAAAAACTCATTAGAAAAAGCCAATCACCATGGAGCTGCTCTGCTTTCTATGTCAATAGAAATGCCAAACTAGAAAGAGGAGTTCCAACACTCGTTATTAATTATAAACCTCTAAACACAGCCCTTAGATGGATAAGATATCCTATACCTAATAAAAAGGATTTACTTAATGGACTCTGTAGATCTAAAATGTTTTCAAAATTTGACATGAAGTTAGGTTTTTGGCAAATACAAATTAGCGAAAAAGATAAATACAAGATAGCTTTTACTATTCCTTTTGGTCAATACGAATAGAACGTTATGCCTTTCAGTCTCAAAAATGCCCCTTCGAAATTCCAGAGAATCATGAATGACATCTTCAATCCTTATTCAGATTACATCATAGTCTATATAGATGATGTTCTTGTGTTTTCCTCTAATATAGAACAGCATTTCAAACATCTTTCTACCTTTGTAAAGATTATCATACAAAATGGTTTAGTAGTCTCTCCTACAAAAATAGCACTCTTCCAGACCAGAATTAGATTTCTAGGTCATTACATCCATTTAGGTACCATAACTCTCATAGAAAGATCAATCTCTTTTACTGACAAATCTCCGGATGAGATTAAAGACAAAACTCAATTACAACGATTTTTAGGTAGCCTCAATTATATTATAGACTTCTTTCCCAATATTAATATTCTTTGCAAACATTTACACCAAATGTTATGAAAGGATCCTCCGTCATGGACTTCAGTCCATACAGACATTGCTAAACAAATAAAAAAATTCATGTAAAAGATATTCCTTGCTTACATCTTGCTGATCCTTCTACTTTCAAAATAGTCGAGACTAATGCTTCAGAATTAGGATATGGTGGCATTCTCAAACAGGTCAATAATAACAAAGAACAAGATGTTCGGTTTATACCAAAACTTTGGAATTCCACTCAACAAAATTGTTCGACAATCAAAAAAGAAATATTTGCTATAGTTTTATCTATATCAAAATTCCAAGGAGATTTATTGAATCAAAAATTTCTCTTGAGAATTGATTGCAAATCAGCCAAAGACATTTTACAAAAAGACGTTTTAAACATTGCATCAAGACAGATTTTTGCCAGATGGCAAGCCATACTTTCAGTATTTGATTTCGACATTGAATTTATAAATGGTTCTTCAAATTCATTACCTAATTTTCTCATAAGAGAATTTTTACAGGGGATACCAATATGCCAAGATCCAAAAAAAAAACAAAGGCAAAGGCAAAGCCACTGTTGAACCTTCCAATACACCATCAAAGCCAACAAGCTTAACATCCGTTAAGACATGGCTTGAAATGGCAAAAAACAACCAGACATTCTTACAACAAACAACTTTGAAAATAGAACACATATCATCTAATCACATGCTAGCCTTTAATCAGCTAGCCGACATGATACCAAAAGAAACAATTATGTGTTTTGTAAAGATTGGGCATGGCCATACTCTGGCGGTTGATTACGGCCCAATGGGCACAACCATACTTCGGCGGTTAATTACGACCCAATGGGCATGGCCATACTTCAGCGATTTTCTTTACCCATCTCATATCGTCACACACAACATACATTACCTCAACCTTCAATAGTCATCTCAATACGACTATAAACCATCACACATTTTCGCCAATTTTATCATACCCGATGAAAATTATCATGTGTGGGTACATGGTCGACCTCGGCCAAAAATATAATATTTGCACTTTTAAAATTCCCACCATTTATATAATCGATAAAACCATTTTTGGTACTATAAACCAACGCACAATAAATTTCCAATTAATTATTGAAATTAATAAATTTTAGAATAAATACCCAAAATCACAAATCACGTACAATTAGCACAAATTAAAACTCAATTAAATAAACAGATCACACCAATGCAATCTGCATAAAATTCCAATCACCGGCTATCCTGATCTAATTTTCATAAAATAAATAAATAATTAATTAATTATGAAAAATAATTATTAAATGCCAATAAATAGGACTTAGGCCTGTAAAGCCTAATTAAAATCCGAGACGAGCCCGAAAAATTTCCGAACCACTCTAAATAAATACTAAAGCTTGTCTAGGCACTAATTGCACTAAACTAACCACCTAACATGCAATATTGGCTAATTAAATTGCTAATCAAATCTAACTAACCACCTAAACCATACTTAGTCTAAACTAATCAACCCTTAATCGTCATTAATTTACTAAGTAGGGATTAGTGAGTTAAACTCACTTGATTAATGATCCACTCGGATCAAAACGATGGGGATGCGGCGAGGAGTAACAAACTCCAAAGTGGGACCGCCAAGCGGGGTCGAGAAAGCATCCAAAGCTGGCTAAAATAATGGCTAAAAACCCAAGACTTCGATCTTTGCTTGGTGGCGAAAGAGGCTGACTGGCGGCTAGAAACGGTGAGGGAAGGTCGATGGCAGCAACAACGGCCTAGGCAGAGCCAGGTGGGCTTCTGGCTGCTTCAGGCAACAACGAACGACTCTACATGATGACTCATAGACACACTTAAGGTGAGGCGAGGACGAGACCGACAGCGGTTGGCTTGACGCAATCGGGATGAGCAGCAACGTGTGAGCGAGCAGGCACGGCATGCAGTGATTGAACAGTAGCCAGGCTACTCCGGCGGCTTGCTAACTGAACTTTGGGTTGTTAAAGATTTCCAGGACTTGCAATGGAGGTGCTTGACAGGCAACGAAGAGGAAAGAGGGAAAGGGACCAGTTGGCTAAGGAGGGGGCCACTATTTGGTCTTTTCTCATCTTCTTGTCCTCTTGGAAGGTCCCATCACAACCTAGCTGTATTTCACAGCAATTTCCAACCACATAATCCCTTCTAGAAGCCCTTGAAGTGGTCCACAAGTTTTGTCCATAGGGGGCATACAAATTTTGATTAAATTTCCTTCAATTGGGATTCAATTCCTTCATGAATCGGTGTAACTCAGCTTCTAGAAATTCAATCGTTTAACCCTCGATCATCTTGGCATTTTTCCTCGCCAGTTGAACCCACTTGTATGCCAATTTCACTTTACAACAAAAATGGCCCTATCTCAACTTTTCACCAAAGATCTTGGTTTGTAGAAAAATCTTCGGAGATTGAGTCAACGTTTCTAAAATGACTTGTGACATGAAAAAACTTTCAGTTTTTGAAATCGGATTCAAATTCGCGATTAATTTCAATTCGACGCGATTTTAGCTTGACCTAGGCTATTGGGTAGTTTTCAGAAATTTTTAGTGTAAATGACCCTTGGCCAATTTTCTTCGAGCCACAATGAACCTTTTTGACACATTGGCGACTCTCGATGATCATGAAAATTGCAAGGATTCAAATATAGACACAAGATACCAAAACGATAGAAAAATTAGTCTAGTGCCGGTTAACGAGAATTTTTCAATTTGGTGGAATCACCCACGTTTAACTACACATCTCAGTCAAACTGGCCTATATCTTATTATTATTCATTTTTTTTTGGTAAAGTTGCTTGGAAGGCAATTATCTTAACCGTTGGACTACAAATGCCTTGTTCCCATATCTGATTTTTAATAGATCTTTATTGTGTCGAAATGATCTCTACAGATGAGCACGGTCGAGCAGCTGATTCCCAGTCGAATTCTTAAGTCTATTGCATCAGAATTCTTTAATGACTTTCCTAAAAAGTTTAGTTATCTCAGAAGTGATCAGCTCTATAGGCACGTTGATGAAAGACCCGATTAATTTAATTGAAAGCAAGAACGAAAAATTCAGGATGTCACAAGGGGTAGCTACTGCTGGTCTTCCTCTAGTTCTCTTGAGCTCTCCAAAGCCTCAACAATAGAGAAAGCAGCTGCTAAAGGAAGAAAAAGGCTTCAGTTGAAGGGGGACCCCAAATGGCCTCCAAAGCCTTCAACACTTGTCCAAACACTTGAGTGGCTGCCCCCACCACTTTAGCCCTATCCTTAGCCACTTTCTCTCTCCCAAAGCTTCCTCAAGAAGCTTCCCAAGTGTCCCAAATGTTGCACCCCACCCTGGCCTACGAATTTTGGACATTTCCTCATGAATTCCATTCAATTCTCCTTCAATTCAATCCAATTTGATACTCCCTAAATTCAACCAAGGTGCCCACACTTAAATTCACATTTTTCCTCATCAAATGAACCAACTCAACAGTCAACAATGCGCTCAGAAACAGTCCTCTAATTTTCCCGATCCAATTCCGTTAATTCTTGATTTTTCACCAAAAATCTGAACTTGCCGAAAAAAATCTTCTGTGGATGAGTCGACATTCCTAAAATAAATTGTGATGCGCCACAACTTTTGATTTCTAAAATCAATTTCAATTTCATGGTTAATTTCAACCGGACGTGATTTTAGCGTGACCTAACCTAACATGTAGCTTTTAGGAATTTTAATGCTTTTGACCTGTGGTCGATTATTTTCGATCTACAATATGCATGTTTGACTCATAAACGACTCTCAGTTGTTGTAAAAATCTCAATATCTCAAATACAAGCACAAGGTACAAAATTAACAGAAAATCGGTCTAATGCCGTTTGACACGAATTTTGGAATTAGGTGGAATCACCCACTCTTAATTACATGCCTCTATCGAATCGACCTATCTACGGTTTCTAATCGAATTCAATGGTGTCGTATTGACCCTTGCATATTAGCACAGTTGAGTAGTCGAGTTCGAATTGAATTCTCAAATCAGTCATATTTAGATTTTTTAACGATTTCACCCAATAGACTAGTTATATTTTGAGTGGCCAACTCTAAGAAAAAGACCATAAGCACGTCGATGAAAAGCCAATTTCATCTCATAAAAACGGGGTTGAAAATCAATATGTCACATTCCATCTTCTACTCTCAGGTGCTACCGGAAAAGTATTTGCCATTAATGACGTTCCACACCGAAACCACGCCTTTGGGAAATACCGTGGCTTTGGTGGCCCTCCACCAGGTACTTGTGTTACCCTGTAACTGGTATATTGTCAGGACAACTTTCTCCTCCCCAGTGCACATCAGCAGTGCAAAGGCCTTCTCTAGGTCTTGGACCCAGAGTGTTGTAGTTTCGGGATCTCCTGCCGGTGAACCTCGATGGGTTCAACTTCAAGAACTACTCCACCAACTTGTGCATCGGCCTCTCTCTCTCTCTCTCTCTCTCTCTCTCTCTCTCTCTCTCACAACAATCACGTTCCTAAGTGGAACTTCGGTAGGTGCGGCTGTGGCTGCGACATCAGTAGCAGCGGCTACAGCAGTAGTAGCGGCAATTGTAGAGGCAGCGGTAGTGGCGGCAGCTTGATTATGGGCCTATTGCCCCAACAAAGCTTTAAGCGTCTTAAGCGCCTGCATGATCCCATTAATTCTTAGATCACCAATGGCTACTACCTAGCACCAATTGGAGGCGGTGCTATTCCACTAGCGCTAGCTTGAGCTGGCGCTCTACCACGACCCCCTCGGGTACCAACCCTTGTTGGCGTTCTACCCTGAGTAACTGGTTCAATAGTCCTCTTTCTAGGAGTCCTCTACTCCTAATCACTTATTATGTAGACTTTCTACAAAACATGTTCCCAATTTCATACAAAATTAGAAAATGAATGATCCCCATAAAACAATTTATCAATCAGCTATCAATCACATACATCAGCATAATTAAAAAGCATTTCCTACTAATTATCCCAAGAACCCATTGCACCTTATCACTCCAACTACCGACAAGCTCTGATACCACTTTGGGGCGGGGATGTCACACCCCAAACCTCGAGCACACGCACATCCTTCGGTGGTCGATGATATTATGACGTCCTAGGATGTGTCGCCGACCCATTCATTTTATTGCACATGCGGAAGTGAAATGATTACCCTTAACAGTAACCAACACGGGATAGAAAAGCAGGAAACAATTCACAACCAAAACACTTTTATAAACACATTGATTTAAATACGAAGGTCTACAACCAAAAGTTTATTCCAAAAAAAAAGGGTCAACAAGCCATCTAGGCACACGAATCCCCAACCGAAAACTCCAATGTCTCCTGAGGTTCTAGGTCCACCAACAGCACCATCAGGAAGATCAGTTGCACCCTCACCACGAGCGGCATCTACCACCACAGCTGGGATCTCAAAACCCTAGGGGGGACCCACTCTGTATCCGTTGAGCCCGCAGCAAAACCACGCCCTAAATCAATGAGGTACCCTTTGAGGTAGGCCCTCATTGACCCAGACGGTGGTCACTATGAGCTCAAAGACCCAGATCCCATGGCTCCCAGGAACATGGAAATTAGTAATCAACTTGGTAACCCTCCTAGACTAACCAAAACAAACTGGAGGGGCTGCCATCTAAGGACCTGAAAAGGTTGAGCCCACGACGGGGTGAGATAATGTCTCAGCAAGTTTACCCCATAAACCTCGACTAAGAAAGAAATACACCTATAGGCAATCTTAACACACAAAACAGATGACTTACCTCGCCTCAGTTCCCTCCTGCATGTTAGTACAATTCACATACTCAATCAATCAATCAATCAATTTAATTCAATCAATACAATCAATCCAGTGGTCCCGATTATAAAACCAAATCGTGTGTGGGTATACGGTCAGTTTGAGCCAAAAATGTGATATCTTCATTTTTAAAAATCCTACTATTTATTATAGTACCTAAAAATATTTTTGGCATTAAAAACCGACGCCCAATATTTTCTAATTAAAACAACAAAATTTCACAATTTTGAAATAAATACTAAAAATCACAATCACCACTTAATTTGCACAAATTAAAATTCAATTGCATAAACTAAGCACACCATTACAATCTGCACAAAATTTCGGTCACTAGCTATCCTGATATAATTTCAAGAAAATATTTAATAATTAAATAAATTACAAAAATAATTTAATAAATGCAATTAAATCCAATAAATACTAACCTAGGCGAAAAATGCTAAATTAACAACCTAAACGGGCCTAGAAAATTATTGCACCTATCTAGATAAATAGTACAATCTAGTTAGCTGTTAATTTATCTAATATAACCCCTAATATGAATAATTAAGCAATTGAATCACTAATCTAAACTAACTAACCACATAATTGCTAATTAGCATAAATTAATCACCCCTAAAGCATCGTTAACTCCCTAAGCAGAGTTTAGCAAGTAAACTCAGTTTTGCAATTTGGGGAGTCCATGGCGACAGCGACGCGGAGGTGAGCGACACTCGAGCCTGCAACGACACCAACAGAGGTCCACACAGGCCTTAAAAGGGGCCACGAAGACCAAGGGCCCTTACTGACTTCGGCCTCTGTCCTTAGGAGAAAGGGGCTGGTTGAGGCAGCTGGAAGCGGCAAGGAGGGATGGCGATGGTGCAGTGGGGCCGGGCGAGAGATGGCGGTGGCCCCGATAGCTTGGACAGCTACAAACGGCAACCGGGTTATGACATCCTAAATTTTAGGTTCTATTTCCAATTGAATGAGTAGGGCTTTTCATCGACGCGCCTACAATTCTTTTCCCTGAGCTGATCACTCAAGGGATAACTAGCCTATCAGGTGAAGTCGTTAAGGGATTTTAACGCAATAGATTTGAGAATTCGACCAGAAATCAGTCACTTGACGGTGCTACAATGGTGCTAGTTTGCAGGTCATTGTAGCACCATCAAAATCAATTAAAGACTGGAGATAGGTCGATTCGATAAAGGTGTTTGTTTAGTGTGTGGGTGATTCTACCTAATTGCAAAATTTTAGTCAAACCACACTAGACCAATTTTTCTATCATTTTCATACCCTATGTCTGTATTTGAAATTTCGAAATTTTCACAACAAACGAGAGTCACCAATGTGTCGAAGATGCACAATGTAACTCAAAAATAATCAACCACAGGTCAATTGCACTAAAAATTCCTAAAAATTACCTAGTATGTTAGGTCACACTAAAATCGCGTCAAATTGAAATTAACCGCGAAATTGAATCCGATTTCAAAAATTGAAAGTTCTGTCATGTCACGAGTCATTTTAGGGATGTCAACTCATCATTCGAAGAATTTTCGGCGAATTCAAGATTTTTAAGGAAAATCAATTCGGACGATTTGGAAAAGAACAGAAATTTGGATGCGCCAAATCGAAGGGATTTTTGACTTCCAAACCAAGCTATTTGGTGAAAGAAAATTGTAGAAATTATGTGGTCTTCTTCTTCGTCAAAATTGGACATCAAATTGGGGAATTTCGTGAAGAAATTGGAGTTGAAAATTGAGGAAAATCGGAGCCTAGCATGGGGGCTGCATCATTGGTGTCAAATTGGATTATTTATGGGACTTTATAGGCAAGAAAGTAATTGGGGACAAGTGGGATATGATTGGAGGCTTAAGGGGACAAAGCTTTAATTGTATAGATATTTTTTGTTGACTTTTGGCCCCCCTTCTCTAAGTTTCTCTTGCAAGCTTGGCCGATTCCCTCCTCATTCGCGGCTTGTACTTCTCCATTTTTATTTGCTCCTTCGGCCACTACTTTTCCTTCACTTTGTTCTAGCGAAGCTCCTTCCCCCACCATGTGCTGTTGCTCCACCATCGACCATTCACTCAACTGAAGCTCATCCCACACTCCATCGAAATCCATCCTGTTGCCACACGTCCCAGTCAAAGCTACCGAAGTAGGCTGCCGTCTCCACCGATCCCCCTTCATCCGCGCGTCCTCCACCATAGCTTGTCCCCCACCATCAACCCTTCCCCAACTTTGACTTCTCTTCAACGTCAGTAGCACCGTCGAAGCTACTTTTTCCCTAGCTGCCACTTGCCCGTTCGTCCCCCTCCATTTCTCTCTCTCTCGCTGCCTCATGCCCACACTCCATCGAGTCAATTATCCTAGCAAGCCTTCTAAAGTTGACTCCTGCAGCGGCTGCATCGATGTCCTCTCCAACAACAATGTCACGGCCAATCTGCTCCACGTTCCCTCGAGCCCAGCAACCTTACCGAGTAGCCCACTCACCATTCCAATGTTCTGCTCCACTGAAGTCAACCCATGACCAGCCTTACGCAGCTTTGGTTTTTCAGCTCAGGCAGGAAGTTGTTGGCTATTTTCGACCCAATCTGAGCTCTCGTTGGCATCGCCGCTTTGGAGTTTATCGCCTGTCTCCTCATCGCTGTCGTTGTGGACTTATCGGCTCGCAAATTCGGTGAGTTTACTCACTAAACCTTGTTTAGGAGATTAATTATGGTTAGAGGGTGATTAGTTTAAGTTAATTAAGGATTATGTGGTTAGATTAGGTTAATTAGAGAGAAATGTTGTATTATTTATCTAGATTGGTTCGAAAATTTTCCGGGCAAATTGAGTGCTGATTGGATTTTTTTGTCAATTATTCCAAAATTTGAGAAATTTCAACATTTATTCAGAAAATTCTGGGTGTCAGATTTGAACATCGAAAATGGTTTTACATACTATATAAAATAGTGGGATTTTAAAAAGGAAGTCTATCAGTTTTTTCTATTCGATCTAATCATGTACCCACACATGACTATTTTCACCGAATGTTTTTAATATGAAGAAAATATACCATGATCACTAATTTCATCAAGGCATTTGAGTGCAAAGCACAGTGTCTTGGATCGAGATTGAATGGTCGTGTGTTGGTTAAGAGAACTCATCTCTGAAATGAGTCGGATGGGCATTGCCCTATATGAGATACCTAGACATTAAGTTTGGGTTGCAGTAGATTCTGGACAATGCTCCTTTGGGAAAGCCATCTTTGAGAAACGAAGCCGTGTTTAATGGTGGTGAGACGATGCCTGGCTACGCTAGTAGACGGCCAAACTTTGAGTTGGTTGTACCCTTGAGGGGTTTAATTAACAATTGGAACGCATGATGGTTTGTGTTAGATGTGCTTGATTATAAGACAAAACTATGTGGCATGATATGAGACGTGTTATAACGGTTTGGCCTTCTAATTGGGACCCCTTGTGTTTGTTTGAGTTGGATGAGGCGTTTCAATTATTGTGTGCCTTGATTATATGCAATTGTGTGTATATGAATTGTGCTGACATGTAGGAGGGAACTGAGGCGAGGTAAGTTCTCTATATTGTGTGGCTAAGCCACCCTTTGGTGTATTTTCTCCGTAATAGGTATTTTGGGGGTCAACTTACTGAGACAATATCTCACCCTATTGTGGGCTTAACTTTTCAGGTCCTTAGATGGTGTTGGTGGAGGACCTGAAGCCCGGAGTCTGTGGAGGTGGAGTCTGAAAGATCGACGTATGTGTTTGATTTGTTTGTCATAGGACAGCTTCTTTTGAGAGCCGATATTTTGTAGACCTTTGCCTAGACTCTTTTTGTACCTAAACCCAATTGTTTATAAAAGTTTGGCTTTGTGAAATTTTTCCCTACTTTTCTATCCCATGTTGTTTGCTGTAAGGGGTTTATTGTTTCGCTTCCGCATGTGCATTAAAATGAAAAGGTCGACACTCGTCTTGGGAAGTCATATTTGTATCGACTGCTAAGGGATTGGCACGTGCTCAAGGATTGGGACGTGACATTCTCCGTTTAAGTGGAATCAAAGCGAGGTTAGTGTTTAGAATGATAAAATGCGATGAGTCATGGGATAGTTAGTTGGAAAGGCTTTTAATATGCTAATGCATGTGAGTGATAGCTGATTGGTAGCTTGTTTGTGTGGTCACTCAATTTCTAATTCAGTGTGGAATTGGAAAGCAGGTTTTTGTAAAGAATCTGCGTGATAAGTGACCATGAGTGGAGAACTCTTTGGAGGAGGTTGGTAGGACACTTAACTCGGGGTAGGACGTCAACAAAGACCAGTACCCGAGGCAAAGCACAAGCCCAGGCCAGCGTGAGTGTAAGAGTACCACTACAAGCCGGTACTGAGAGTGTAGCAACACTGAGTGATCCTAGGTTTGACAGGATTGTTTAGGCGCTAGAGACTTTAGGAAGCATTTTGGGTCAGCAAGCACATAATCAAGCCGTCGGTGTTGCCACTATCACTACTACCGTCAATGCTGCAATTGCCGTTGTTGCCGCACCCGTTAAGGCCTAACCTAGAATTGTGATTGGGGAATGAGTCACTACATCTTGGTCGCGGTTCAATTCAAGTAGAGATGGAAATCGGTTTGGGAAGAGATCGATGACCGAAGGAAGGTATCCTATTCCACCCAATAGGAAGGGTGTGATAGGAAAGTCAGCATCGAGCCAGTTTATAGTGTATCATTCTTGTGGAAGACGACATGGATCAGCCCCGTATCCTACTAGAACGAGTTCTTATTTTATGTATGGCCAGCAAGGTCACATGGCTAGGAATTGTCCTAGAAAACAAACGGGACCATAGTTGCCACTGAAAGGATGGAACAGAGGGAATATGCAACAAGACACCAAGTGGGGTAATTGGAATAGGCCTTTGGTGCAAGAAAGGATGCGTGCTGTCACTCGATAGGAGGCAAATGACTCATTAGACAAGTGCCGAGTTTGTAGTAGGAAGCATGGACCAACCTAATGTCCAGGTTTAATGGGAGTGTGCTTTGGATGTGGCCAGCACAACCATCAGGTGAGAAATTGTCCGCATAGGTCCAGGAGAGCACAAACACCACTATTGCAGATGAGACGCCACTAGGATGGCAGAAGGGATGGGAATGAACTAAACCATACATCGATCATAGAAAGAATGTTTTTGGGGTGATATTATCAAAGTAGAATAATGGAATTGTGGTTAAGTTTGGAGAACTTCAGTTTGTTGTAATAAAGTAGTAGAAAGAAGAATCTCTAACTATAATTGTACTTAACTAGTTTGCTTCTATATAACTTTAACGTCATGTATAAAAATGTTTAGCTCAAGGAGCTTTTTGTTGTAATGTATTATTGTCGTAATGTAATACAGTTTGACTCGTCGACAGATGAAAGTTTCGAATTTATCGAAAGTCGAGGAGGACCCTTATCCCGTTAATCTCGTTGCTTGAGACAATCCGTTTGTTAGACGAGGGTTGCTAAAGTTATCTAGCGACTATCATGGATATGATAGTTGAGGAGCTAAAGATCAAGGACATTGCAATGGTTCAAGAGTTTCTAGATGTGCTTCCGAAAGAATTGTCTGGTCTATTGCTAGGAAGAGAGATCAAGTTCGTAATTGAGTTAGCCCTTGGAATAGAGCCAATCTCTGAAGCTCTTTACTAGATGGCTTTGTCATAACTGAAAGAAATGAAAGTGTAAATGCAGGAATTGTTGGATAAGGGATTCATACGTCCCAGTACATCACCTTAGGGAGCACCAGTTCTATTCGTGAAGAAAAAAGATGGTTCATTGCGCATATACATTAACTATCGTCAACTCAATCAGGTGACGATCAAGAACAAGTATCCATTCCCGATGATCGACGACTTGTTTGACCAGCTACAAGGGGCGTCGATATCTTCAAGAATTGACTTGAGGACGGGATATCATCAATTGAGGATCAAGGAGAATGACTTGCTAAAGTCAGCGTTTCGTACTCGATACGGCTATTATGAGTTCACTATAATGCCGTTTGGATTGACAAACGCTCCAGCCACTTTTATGGATTTGTTGAACCGAGTGTTCAAGGAATATCTGGATCGATTCGTGATCATGTCCGTTGACAATATCCTATTGTATTTGAGAAGTCTAAGGAGCATGAAAGGCATCTAAGGATGGTGCTTTAGACCATGAGGATTCTTGAATTGTACGCTAAGTTTAGCAAATGCGAGTTTTGGTTAACTTGTGTTGCCTTCCTAGGTCACATGATTTCAAGTGAAGGAATCTCTGTAGACCCGTTCAAGATTGAAGCAGTGATAAATTGGCCAAGACTAACTACCGTGACAGTGATCAGAAGTTTCTTGGGTTTGGCAGGGTACTACAGAAGGTTCGTGGAAAGGTTTTCAACATTAGCTTTGCCGTTGACTCGACTATTGAATAAAGAAGAGTAATCGTGTTAACAAATAAGTGTGAGCATAGTTTCCAAGAGCTTAAGCAGAAGCTAACTACCGCACCCATGTTGACGATTCCATCTTGTCCTAAAGGATACGAGATCTATAGTGATACATCATTTAGAGGATTGGATTGTGTGTTGATACAACATGGCAGGGTTATTGCATATGCGTCCCATCAGTTAAGACCTCATGAGCTTAATTACCCAACACATGACTTAGAACTCATAGCGATTATTTTCACTCTAAAGATTTGGAGACATTACTTATGTGGAGAAAGATTCCAAATCTTCACCGACTATCAAAGTCTCAAGTATCTATTCTCTCAAAAGGAGTTGAATATGAGAGTGTCACTAGATGGAACTTTTGAAGGATTAGGATTGTGATTGTAGTATCATCTTGGAAAAGCAAACAATGTCACAAATGCACTAAGTCAAAAGTCTTCAGTCGCACAGATGATGATTAAGGAATGGATTTTACTTGAGAGAGCTAAAGATTTGGTTTTCAAGTTTGAGATAGGTCATCTTTCAAATCTTATGGCCACCCTCAAAATTGAGCCGAAAGTGCAAATCAAAATCAAGACACTTCAATTGATAGACCCAGATATTCAGAAGATCTTGCAAGAAGATGCAGAAAAGAGAAAACCTGACTTTCAGATTTCTGATGATGGAACACTAAGGTTCCGAGGATGATTGTTTGTACCTGATGATACATAGCTTAAAGAGGAGATCTTGTTAGAAGCTCATCGTAGAAGTTATAGCATTCATTCTGGTAGCACGAAAATAAAACAGAATCTATGTCAACATTATTGGTGGTTTGGTATGAAGGCGGACATTGCCAAGCATGTCGCCAAGTGTCTGACGTGTCAACAAGTGAAGGCACAACATTGTAAGTCGGTAGGACTTCTGCAATTTCTCGAGATTCCCGAATGGAAATGGGAACACTTCACAATGGACTTTGTGACAGGCTTACCAAGGAATCAGAGAGGAAATGATTCCATTTGGGTAGTGGTCGACAAACTGACGAAGCCGGCTCACTTCATTGCATACAAAAGGACCTCGATTTAAATAGGCACACAGAGTTATACATGCATCAGATTGTTCATTTATATGGAGTGCCGATGACGATTACATCAAATTGAGACCCGAGGTTTATAGCTACCTTTTGGAAAAGTTGGCAAACCACTTTAAGAATGAAGCTACAGTATAGTAGGGCTTATCATCCTCAAACGAATGGTCAGTCTAAGAGAACTATTCAAACTCTCGAGGACATGCTGCGAGTTTGCGTGTTGGATTTCAAGGGAAGTTGGGAGGAACAGCTTCATCTTGTTGAGTTTGCCTACAACAACAGCTACCAACAAAGCATTTAGATGGCTCCTTTCAAAGTATTGTATGGCAGAGCATGCAGAATGTCAGTTTGTTGGAATAAGGTCGGAGAACGAAAGATCAGAAGAGGCCTAGAGTTAATCCAATAGTCAGTGGATGCAGTTGCCGTCATCAGGGATAGATTAAAGACCACTCAAAGTCGCCAGAAAAGCTATTCTGATAAACGTGTCGAAGGTCATTGGAATTCTAAGTTGGTTAGCACGCCTTTTTGAAGGTGTCACTAATGAAGGGTACTTCATGTTTTGTTAAGAAAGAGAAAGCTGAGTTCGAGGTACGTAGGCCCCTTTAAGATTCTAGAAAGAATCAGGATCCTAATTTATTGTCTTGCATTACCACCGAGGTTGGCACAAGTGCATGACGTCTTTCACATGTCGATGTTGAGGAAGTATGAGTCTGACTCGACCTATATACTAAATTTCAAAGAGTTCAACATGAATGACAAAGTGTCGTACGTTGAAAGCCCAGTTCAAATTGTGGATCACAAGGAGCAGATTCTGTGCACCAAGATGATCCAATTGGTTAAAGTGGTTTGGCAACATTACGGTACTGAAGGAGCAACTTGAGAAAGTAAAGATTCGAAGAGACGACTATACCCCTGCCTTTTTATTTAAAATTTGTAATAGGTTTAAATTTCAAGAACGAAATTTTTATAAGAGAGGAAGAGTTGTGATATCCTGAATTCCAGGATCTGTTTTCGATTGAATAAGTAAAGCTTTTCATTGACGCATCTATAATTCTTTTCTCTGAGCTGATCATTCAAAGGATAACTAACCTATCAGGTGAAGTCGTTAAGGGATTTTTACGCAATAGATATGAGAATTCGACTAGAAATTGACTGCTCAACCGTGCTAGTCTATAAGGGTCCTCACGGCACCATCAAAATTGATTAGAGACTGGAGATAGGTTGATTTGATAGAGGTATCCGATTAATGTGTGGGTGATTCAACCTAATTGCAAAATTTCTGTTGAACGGTAATAGACTGACTTTTCTGTCATTTTTGTACCATGTGTCTATATTTGAAAACTCAAGATTTTCACGACAACCGAGAGTCGCCAATGTGTCAAAGATACACAATGTGACTCGAAAATAATCAACCATGAGTCAATTGCAATAAAAATTCCTAAAAGTTACCTAGTAGGTTAGGTCACACTAAAATCGCGTCAGATTGAAATTAACTGCGAAATTGAATCCAATTTCAGAAATTAAAAGTTCTGTCATATCACAAGTCATTTTAGGAACCTCGACTCATCCTTCAAATAATTTTCGACAAGTTTAGGATTTTTACCAAAAATCAATTTGGACGATTTGGAAAAGAACGGAAATTCGGATGAGCCAAATCAAAGGGATTTTTGACTTCCAAACCGAGCTATTTGGTGAAAGGAAATTGTAGAAATTGTGTGGGTTTCTTCTTCATCTAAATTGGACATCAAATTGGAGAATTTCATGAAGAAATTGGAATTCAAAATTGAGGAAAATCGGAGACTAGCATGGGGCCTGCATCATTGGCATCAAATTGGATTATTTATGGGATTTTATAGGCAAGAAAGTAATTTGGGACAAGTGGGATAAGATTGGAGGCTTATGGGGACAAAGCTTTAATTGTATAGATATTTTTTTGTTGGCTTTTGGCCCCTCCTCTCTAAGTTTCTCTTGCAAGCTTAGTCGGTTCCCTCCTCCTTCGCGACTTCTACTTCTCCATTTTCATTTGCTCTTTCGGCTACTGCTTTTTCCTTCATTTTGTTCTAGAGAAGCTCCTTCCTCCATTCACGTGCTGCTGCTCCACCTTCGGTTGTTCCCTCAACTGAAGCTCAACCCACACTCCACCGAAATCCATCTCACTACCATGCGTCCTAGTCAAAACCACCGAAGTAGGCTGCCGTATCCACCAATCCCCCTTCATCCGCACGTCCTCCACCATAACTTGTCCCCGATCGTTAACCCCCTCCCCAATGTTGACTCCTCTTCAATGTCAGCAGCACCGTCGAAGCTGCTTCTTCCCTAGTTGCCACTTGCCTGTTCATCCCCCTCCATTTCTCTCTCTTGCTACCTCACACCCACACTTCATTGAGTCAATTATCCCAGTAAGCCTTCTAAAGTTGACTCCTACAGTGGCTGCATCGACGTCCCCTCCAACAACAACGTCACGACCCATCTAGTCCACATTCCCTCGAGCCCAACAACCTTGCCAAGCAGCCAACTCACCGTTCCAGCGTTACGCTCCATCGAAATCAGCCCTCAAGCAGCCTTGAGCAACTTCAGTTTTTTAGCTCGGGCAAAAAGTTGTTGGCTGTTTTTGGCCCAATCCGAGCTCCCATTGGTGTTGCCACTTGAGAGTTTATTGCTCATCTCCGCATTGCCATTGCCGTGGACTCACCATTTATCAAATCCGGTGAGTTTACTCACTAAACCTTGCTTATGAGGTTAATTATGCTTATGGGATAATTAGTTTAAATTAATTAATGATTATGTGGTTAGTTAGATTAGATTAGTGATTTAATTATCCAATTTTGCATGTTAAGTGGTTAGATTAGATTAATTAGAGACTAGAGATGTTGTATTATTTATCTAGATTGGTTCAGAAATTTTTTGACCCCGTCTCGGTATTTAATTAAGCTTTTTTGGCCTAAGTTAGTATTTTTGGCATTTAAATTGATTTATTTAATTAATTTTGGTAATTATTTAATTATTAATTATTTTCCAGAAATTAGACTGGGATAGCAGGTGACCGGAATTTCGTGCTGATTGCAATGATGTGTTCAGTTTATGCAATTGGACGTTAATTTGTAAAAATTGAGTGTTGATTGGATTTTTGGTTATTTATTCCAAAATTTGCGAAATTTCAACATTTATTCAGAAAATTCCAAATGTCGATTTTAACACTGAAAATGATTTTACATACTATATAAAACAGTGGGATTTTAAAAAGGAAGTGTATTAGTTTTTTCTGTTCGATATAACTGTATACCCACACACGACTATTTTTACCGAGTGTTTTTTATATGAAGAAAATTGGCTAGGATCACTATTTTAATTGAGGCATTTGAGTGCAGAGCATGGTGTCTTGGACCGAGATTGAATGGTCGTGCCTTAGTTAAGAGAACTTGTCCTCGAAATGAGTCAGATAGACATTGCCCTATATGGGATACCTAAACATTAAGTTTGGGTCGCAGTAGATTTTGGACCTATGCTCCTTTGGGAAAGCCGTCTTTGAGAGACGAAGCCGTGCTCAATGGTGGTGAGACGATGCCTAGCTACGCTAGTAGATGGCCAAA
Source organism: Eucalyptus sideroxylon (assembly GCA_014182405.2). NCBI lineage: Eukaryota > Viridiplantae > Streptophyta > Magnoliopsida > Myrtales > Myrtaceae > Eucalyptus > Eucalyptus sideroxylon. Next base: position 9,110,513 of record CM024552.2, on the reverse strand, counting down.
CTTAGAGTTGGTCGTACCCTTAAGGGGTTTAATTAACAATTGGAACACATGATGGTTTGTGTTAGAAGTGCCTGATTATGAGACAAAATTGTGTGGTATGGTATGGGACATGTCATAACGATTTGGCCTTCTAATCGAGACCCCTTATGTTTATTTGAGTTGGGTGAGACGTTTCAATTGTTGTGTGCCTTGATTATATGCAATTGTGTGTATATGAACTGTGTTGACGCGCAGGAGGGAACTAAGGCGAGGTAAGTTCTCTATATTATGTGGCTAGGCCACCCTTGGGTGTATTTTCATATAATAATAAAAAAAAAATTATACAATTGACCTATCCACAATTGATGTTAGGATTATAATACATTTTTTCTTTAAGTCAATGATGTAACTAAGGGTGATTGGTTTCAGACTGGGTTGGTTCTAGAGTGGGAACCTAGAACCTACCCTGTCATAACCAGTTCTTAATATTTGGACCTTGAAACCTACTATGTTTGTATGGAACTGGTTTTGAAACCTACTCTGTTTTTCCGATTTGATTTCATAGTCTACCCGAGGACCCGTTTTACTTTTTTGTTCCTCTTTTCGGTTCATTTTTTACAGTAAAATCGTATGAGGTTAAATGATTCAAAGTAAAAGATGAATGATAGAAATACTAATTCGCCTTAAACAACAATTCATAATATGAATATATAATCACGTCAATTATAAACGATAAAAAGTTCAAACATGTAATACAAAATATTAATTTTAAAATTCCATTCCCCATTCATCCATAAAAATTTAGGGGAAAAGGAAAGACTGGCGAGGAGTTCTAAGAAAAGACAAAGGATAATATGTGTTTGAGAAAATTTTAGAAACCCCATTAAAGGAAAGCTGGCCTTATGAAGGCTGAAAGCCCAAGGCACCTCTTGGGGTACCTTGGGCTTTTAGCTTTGGTTTTCCCCTTGTTTCTACTGTTCATCTTCTTCGTTGAGGCGGATGTTTGGATTGTGCAGGGCTACAGAGGGTGGGCAAGGACTAGAGAGAGGCCGGTGACAATCACGGCGACCATCGCCAGTGAGTCACACGACCTCCGGTGGGTATCTAGGCCGCACAATCTAGTCTCACGACCCCCGACAAGGGTGGCGCAACCTAGGCGAGACTCTTTCTCGAGGTCACGCGGCCTTGGAGAGGGCTACCAGTGGTCGAGCGTCCCTCTCATTGAGGGTTGTGATACCCAGGCGAGACCCTCGCCTGAGGTTATGCAACTCTTGACACAACAACCCTCGCCGAGGCCACGCGACCTCAAGCAAGGGTCTCACCTATGGTCGGCAACCCCGACAAGGGTCTCAGCTGGGTCACATGACCCTCACCGGCGGTCGCTCGACCATCGACAGCCCTTGCCAAGGCCATGCGACCTCAGGCGAGGGTCTCACTTGGGTCGCCAGCAGTCGTCTAACCTCAAGCGGCCCTCGCCGGTGGTCTCTGGGGGCTGCCTGAGGTCCAGCAACCTCAGACGCTGGTGGCCGTTGCCCTTCATCAAACAATTTTTTTTTTAATAATAAAGGTTTTGTAAATATAACTTATCCAAACGCTATTTTGCTCAAGGCTACTTCAAAATGGACTCTTAAATTACAATTTACCAAACGCAATTTGTATTTCAGAAAACCTCTTTTACTTAAAATCATTTGTATTTTCCTAAGGACTTTTCCCAAAAGTCTAACCAAATGCACCAAAAGGAGTTCAAAGCTTAAAATTTAGGAAAAAAAAAGAAATTATAGTATCGGTTTTTAGCTTATAAAACCGGTTTCGAAACCGGTTCCATAATGAGGTGGTCTGGTCCAGTTCCTGGGTGGATAATCACTCGGAACTTGTTCCCGAACCAATTACAACCGGTTCCAAAAATTTGGAACTTGTTCTTGGACTGGTTCTCATTGGAATCGATTCCCGAACCTATTTTTCGAGCCATCCAATTTAGTTCCTAGATAGATACCGTTTGGTTGCACACCCTAGGTGTAACTATAAGACCACTTATGTAAATCCTTTCTATATATACAATATATGCTATAATTAAGGGGAAAATCCTAAAAATGCATACGAACACGTTGTCCCCAAGTTCAGGCTAGCATTCAATTCTTCCAAACTTATTTTCATAGCGTCACCCATTGCTTTGCACTATCATCGACAGACCTCAACATCACCTCCTCAACTTCACCAGTGGATCTGCAACATCATATGATTCATGAAAAACATTGTTCCTCAAATCCCCTTGAGAAATCAATCAAACAGCTCCCCATCAAATGTGAGATCGGCAACTCCTCTTCCATTTTGGATATTCGTTGTTGACTTAAATTTTCGTGGACAAGTCCAACAGCGTTAAAAATCAACTTGAGATTCCTAATGGCAGCAAGCTTGTTTCTCAACAAAATAGAGTCAGTTGTGTGTCATTAGAGTATATAGAAATATAGAGCAATCTACTCTATTTGTATTTATGTATCATTTTTACAATGGATCAAGGGTTGACTTTTAGTCAAACATAAGATTTTGACCCTCAATTAAAAAATTCCAAAATTCATTTATTTGATTTTTTTTTTAGACATTTGATTAAGGGACTATCATAATTCAACATTTCAAACCCAATTTCGCTTATTCTTGACATGGAGAGGATGGTCAACATTCAAACACGAGTTTATGGCTAAAGTTGATTTTTCACGATAAAGTCAAGCAGCATATTTTAAACATTGGGCCAAATTAATTCAATTTCAATGTCAATTTGCGTAGCATTTGGAAAATTTGAAGAAGTCAAGCATAAAATGACAAATCGGGAACAACGAGTCGAAATAAGGTCAACCTGATTTGGCCTAAAGGGCTAAAGCCCATTTCGGCCCAATGGGCCAAACAAAGCAAGATAGCCCAACTCATGTTGATTTGAAGAGAAATAGGACAATTGAGTGATCTCGGGTCAACCCAATCAACTTGGTTTGATCAATTTTGAACCAAGTCAACCAAAAAGTCATCCCATTCGGTCCACAAGACCCTATGACCAGCCCTCTCTCCCCTTTGTTTACAAAAATCCCATTATCATCAATCCTTAAGAAAGGCTAATCTTAGCCATTCATTTTCCCTATAATCAAGACCTTAGGATGTGACATGTCATCTCTCCTTGATCCATGCGGCCTAAAAAGAGCCAACAATATCATTTTTTGGCTCATTAAGGATTGAATGTGACCATAGGATTAAAATTAATATCAAGGATATGATTAGAGGCTTATTTGAAATTTGCCTCCATTTTTTCCCTCCTCCTTAGTCTTGGCCGACCGCCCCTCTCTCACAATTTCATTCTCACAAAAATTTGAAAAGAAAAGCTCTCTCTCTATCTCTCTCTCCCTCCCTCCCTCCCTCCCTCCCTCCTGCCGGTTCCTTACCATCGCCGTATCAATTTCGACATTGACACACTGGCCTCTTCACGCAACCGTGTTCCTTGGTTTGTCCTTGGCCAAGTTGTTGTAGGCGCCTTCCATTTCAGTCATTGGAACACCTCAATTTGCTTGATTTGCTTTTTCGCCATTCAATGATCCTAAACAAAGGTAGAAGCTCTAGTTCTTGTAACAATTCGAAATGACTCCTAAAATACTTAATTTGATCATAGTCTAAATTGGAGTGATATCTTCAATTTATGATTAATCTTAAGTTAGGATACGTTTGGGATTTGGTGTAATTAGAATAAGATGTCTATATATTTATGATTATTTGATAAACTTTAGAACTCCAATTCCTTGCTGGCAGGAGTATCCTAGATGACTGTCAAAGTTAATTTTAGTTAATTTCATGCCAATCAAACAAGATTTTGCATGTTTAGATAATAATACTTGAGAATTAGCATTAGACCTAGCTTAATAGCATGATTTGTATATTGAATTCTTTGCTGTCATGAGGTAGCCGAAACACTTAGTGGCTTGATTGGATGTTCATGTGAAGGCCAATTAGCTCTAAGATGATATTGCATGAATCATGATTTGAGAACATATTAAATGGATTCGATGATGATATTTTGCTCTGCAAATGATAAATATGGAGGACGACTTTACAAAAGCTCAAAATATGAAAGTTTGTAGGAGTGATGTTGAACTGCAGACACACGAAATTTTAAAAAAAAAAAAAAAAATCACTTAGGGTAAGTTGGTCAATTAAATTAAATAAGACCAAATTCAGATTTAGCCTACAAACTGATACAAATTGAGTCCTCAGGGTAAATTACATAACTACACATGATTGGTGGATCGATTTACAAAAATTCAAAACATAAAAATTGTTAAACGCATATATCTGTCTGTCAATTAGGGGGCCATTTGGTTGTCTTCTAGTATTTTTTTTTTTTTTAGATTTTAATAGAAACGGATGAGAACAGGGTAAAATCTAGAGTAATGGAGTTTAATCAAATTTTCTATATTAATTGGGCCACAATTAAGAAATTGATCTTTATAAAATTTAAAGAGGACATCTTAAGCGTTAATTAAGAGTTGGAATCGCTTGATTTGGAATTCATCAAGGCCTTCATTTGGATCAAAACTTAGATGGTCAGAATCAAGTAAAAACAGAGAAGTTTCAACTAATTGATCTTGTGGTTTCTAAGGCTAATTAGCCTCAATGCATGTCTATTTGACCTTTTTGTAATTGAATTGATAACTGATTGCACTTAATTTCGATTATCAATGCATGACACCTTCGGTGGATAGTTTAAGGGTAGGGATTAGACTTTAATTAGGTGCTTAGTGACTTAGCCTGCTGAGCTTAATGAAGCCTGTAAGGTGAAGAAATAGACTGAGCCCACGGAAGTGTAAAATTTAAACCCAATGAATTCCCCAGTGGCCGAAAATTGCAAGCGCTGCATGCGGATAATCAAAACTGAAAAATCAGAGAGTAATATTATGCAGAAATCATGAGAATTCGGCCATAAAATGAAATGGGAAGCAATATCTTGGGCACATTCAAGTGTTCGAAGCGAAAAGGGTACAGGCGTGCAGAGGGGACAAGAAAGGATTTTGAATAAGGGGTAATATCTCACGCAGGGACACATATTTGATCTCATTATTTGAGCAATATATCGACAATATTTGCTGTTCATGAGGAAGGACTGCGACATTATTTGGGACCTTTAGCAATATATCGACAATATTTGCTGTTCATGAGGAAGGACTGCGACGTTGTCTCTTTCAATATCTTTATACAAAACACAGTAGCATCGCACTAGCTGCCCGTGGAGGCACGCGACAGTCTCCCCTTGCACCCCCATCGAAGCAGCTCTTGTTGTTGAGTCCAGCAAGCCCCATGGGCAAATTCGGACAATTTCTGGCGCCCGCTGTAAGAATTTCTCATTGCCATAAGTCCAGAGTCAAATGCGGAAACGTGAAAATAATTTATTAAACTCCAGCCATTGTTGTAGTTCAATTAATAACCTGAATTTAAACCCAATGGTGAATGGGTATTGCTAGCCAATCTTCCTCTTGAACGTGATGTATGTTTTCCAATAACGAGAGGATTTGGCTTAGACCCTATTTTTATATCCCCATTCGCACCCCTTCATGTAATGTCTTCCATCCAGACGTTATCATACCCTTTGGGCGATTACAATATAATGGGCAGTCATCACGTAACATAAGGTGGATAATAAATGTTAACGAAATCAACTAAATATGGGAATAATGTGAATGTAGGGTCCCATTATTGATATTATAACACCTGCAACACGCCCCATCGTCGCAGCCACTTTACAAGTTCTTGGCTTGTGAATTTTCTCTTGCAGGACCAGTGAATTTCAGCCCAACACCAAGGAAGTCCTAGTCTTGTCGAAGCATCCTAGCCTTGTCAAAGCAACCACTTGTCAACTCCAGTAGCTTTTAGCTGACCAAAAAAAAAAAAAAAAACTCCAGTAGCTTTCCCAACGCTACTCTTCCAACATCAACGATCCTTGGTGGCGACCCCGATCAACGCCCCGCAAATTTCTCCTTCCACTTGTCATCGTTCTATTCCATTAGGTGTACCGAGATAGCCACAAGGAGAACCCCTCTCCACCGACGAGTGCCGCAAGCCATCGCCAACGACACCGTGAGCCATCGTCCATCATCACCATTCATCCACTGATTCATATTTGGAAATCATATCTGCAAAATTAGGTAAATATTATTTCAAAATGTGATTATTTGATTATTGCCTATTTTACATAGATCGATATCTAATCCGATCCTTTCAAGTGATAGGCATATTATCCATTAGGATGTAATTTGCAACCGCATATAATCTTTGATTTTATCTATAAGATGTTAGATGGAATTATTGATTTCGCAGGAATCCTTAAAGTTGATATTTTGATCTTTAAGGGTTACGATCAATTTATCATTTTTATTTGCAAAATTTCAAGGTAATTAGATATTGTTTTCGTATATGAATTAATTGGACGACACCTTTGAGCTCAAATGATTTGCTAATTATCTTGCTTTGATTGCTTTTCTTATCCCAAAAGTACAAAAAAAAAAAAATTGCATTGCATGTCATGTCATTTAGAATTGGTTTTCTAGATAGAATTGCATGATACAATAGTTCTAAATCTTTTCTAATTAAATTAAAATGCATGTTAGATAATATTTTTGAATTGAATTGCTGGTTGAGATAAGTTTATGAGTTAAAGATAGGATTTAGGTTAATCTACTTCCTAACTTAAAATAGATAATATCTCACTTTAGGTAGATTTTTATTTTTAGCAATTTTTAATTACAAATTTCAATTAAAAACACAAAAATATCATGTGTACCTAATATAAAATTAGGTTCATAAAATGCATGTTATTTAGTAATTGTTGCTTGGTCCATTTAATTATAAATTGCCCGCCATTAGAATTAGGCCATTTAATTAAATTGCATGACATATAGCTTATTTTTAATTTAAATAAGAGAAAACTCAAAAAGAGATTTGAGTGGAATTTTGTGACAATTAGAAATAATGTTTAGGTTAAATGTGTATTTCTAATTAATATTTGTTGCAAATGCTTGTGTTTGCATCGAGGTAAGTATTCCTTCCTTATACTTGCAACTTATTTATTGCCTTGATTATTGAGTGTTCACTAATGGATGCACAACCCACATTACCACCTTGCATGTTAGGGATAGCTTAAAATCAATTCAAGCTACCAGCAAAAAAAAAAAAAAAAATTGAAAATAAAAGAGAAGAGATACCAAAAGAACGTTAGAGTAATATAACGAAATCAAGTCCTCGAACTTATTTAATCTCGATGCTTTGCTTGGTATCTAATTGACCAATTGTAAATTGATTAGTGACAACTTTTAGATAAAAATCATTTGCATGCTAAAATGGTGAACCTAAGTTGTGAATTAGTATAAGTTTGGGAGAGCCCAAAATCATTTGCATGCTAAAAAGGTGAATCTAAGTTGTGAATTGGTATAAGTTTGGGAGAACCTGCTAAGTCTAGACTTTGTAATCCATTAGCTAAACCCCAAATGGTTCCACCCACCTGAGGTACGGCTGCAAAAATTTAGAATTTTGATTAAATTTTATTAATTTTTTTCCTTTTTTCCTTCCCTTTTACTCTTTTTTTGTTTTTCTTTTTGTTTTTCCTTTGTTGGCCTTAGGCAAGGGACACCTTGAGGGTGCTCCTTGCTTGAGGCCGGTGATCATCAGCCATTGATGAGCTTGGCAATGGCCATTGGATGCAAAAAAAGGAAAAAGAAAAAGAAAAGGAAAAAAAAACAAGAAACAAGAAAAAAGTAAAGAAGGAAAAGAGAAAAAAAGAGAGAAAAATTAATAAAAATTCAAAAATATATGAAAAGTTGTCCACGTTAGTGCACAAGACTGGTGTCACATCAAGCAATGAAGCATAATGTGATTAGGTTGTCAAAAAAGGGGTCACATTCAAGGCTTAATAAAACTTCACGTCATCACTTTGTATATCAATTTAGTAAGAGCAATATGTGCTTGCTCTTGATGCACATAAACCAAGACCATATTAACCATTCAATCACGTGCCATGAAATTCAACAAGTAAGATCCGTTGGGCTTACACATGCATGTAAGTGTTAAAAATTTGGTTTGACGCCATACCTATTCCTATTCTGCATTTTTCAAACCTGTAGTTGATTATCACGAAGAACATATATGAAGTCCTTGCAACCTGCGGATGGAGAAATAGAGGCCCTTTGTGGAAGGAATTTTTCCAATGTAGTAGGGAAATTGATACAAATAGTCCATGAACTTTGGCCAAATGTGTAGTTTGGTCCTTGAACTTTTAAATTTCTCCAATTTGATCATTGAACTTTAATCCAATGTGTAATATAGTCATTGAACTTTTGGAATATGTTTAATTTAGTCCCTGAACTATATGAAAATGTTCAATGTAGTCCTTCCATAATTTTTCAAGACGAGAGACTACATTGAATATTTTCATACAATTCGGGAATTGGATTGAATATGTACCAAAAGTTCAGGGATTACATTGAATAAATTAAAAATTCATGTACCACATTGCACATTGGGTTAAAGTTTAGACATCACATTGAACAAATTAAAAGTTCAAGGACCAAACGGCACATTTGATCAAAGTTTAAGGACTATTTGTGTCATTATCCCAACGTAGTATGACGGTGTTGGAGAAATCTTTCCAGAATATTTTGAAGCTGACAAAACGTTTCTTTCAGTCTAAGTCTGGATGTTCGGAGACCGTCAGTTTAAAGTCTGAAGACTTTGTTCTCTCGAGACTCAAGACCCAAGACCCAAGACTCAAGACTTAAGACTCAAGACTCAAGACTTAAGTCTATTCTCACTGACAGTCTTTCTAATCCAGTGATGAAGGAAATCCAAAGCCGAGGTATATGGTTGAGGATTCGATCCTATCCTCTGGAATAGATTCTTTGGTTGGATAATCATTTCGGATTCTTTAATTCTTATCTAAGATCGATTGAAGATCCGATGGTCAACGAAATAATCTTTGTATGTTCTATTCTTGGAAACCAAGATCCTGATTGTATGGGCGAACAGGATTGATGGGCTATCATCAGATTCCTTAAATAGCTCGGATGATCTTCTTGATTGATTCCGTCCAACGGGTAGATTGGAGGAATTCCTTTGGTAAGTGCCAACGGCTATGATGGCATAAAGGAGTATAAAAAGAAGACGTTCTAGTTGTTTTGAGTGTGTGATCGATAGAGAAATTCCAGAGTCTGAAGAACCTTGATTATTAGTCGAGACTGTTCAAACGAAATTGTATACACAGAGAGTGTTTGTACTTGGTGATACCTTGAGTGAGTGTGGTAGATCATCTACGCCGAGAAATCAAGGAAGATCAACACTGTAACATCTCTTTGTTCATAGTGGAATCCAGCCAATTGGCTGTCAGTGCAGAAGAGTGGACGTAGGCTTGAATCAAGCCGAACCACTATAAACCGAGTGTTCAATTCTCTCTTTCCCTTACTCAGTCTCACGATTGGTTTTTAATTATTGCAAATTCTTCAACTGTCTAAAGTATTGTGCGATTTTCAAGAAAAATCTTTGTATACCTATTCACCCCCCCTCTAGGTACTCATACTAGCAATATCAATTGGTATCGAGCGTGTTCTTACTTTGTTTGAAGTGTTTTACTTCAGAGTAAAAGATCCATGGCTAGTATGCTAGCACCAGGGCTGATGGAAGGGCAAAGCAATACCAGACCACCCTACTTTGACGGAAAGGATTACAACATCTGGAAGAACAAGATGAAAGCTTTCCTACAATCCAAGGATCCTCTAGAATGGGATGTTGTGGAAAGAGGAATCACTCCTGCTGTTGCATCAGTCTCTGAAAGAGGAAAAGAAACTGTTGAAGCAAGCGGAATGCCTCAGGAAGAAATAAACAAGAGACAAGCACTCGATGCAAAAGCAATTTACTCTTTATATTGTGCCTTGTCTCCAACTGAATATAACAGAATATCTTCTTGTGTTACAGCAAAAGAAGTATGGGATAGATTACATATCACCTATGAAGGAACAGATCGAGTGAAGGAGACTAGAATCAATATTCTCCTCGGTCAATATGAAGCCTTCAAAATGAAAGCAGGAGAATCAGAATCGACATGTTTAGTCGTTTTACAGATATTGTCAATGGTCTTGAGAACCAAGGACAAAAATTTCTGATCCCATGAAGGTGAACAAGCTTCGCATGGACTCTCCAAGGATTGGAATCATATAAAGACTTCAATAAGAGAGACGCAAAGAATCATGCCATTATCTCGTAGACGAGCTAATTGGAACTCTTCGATCTTACGAAGTGGAACGAATTAATGAAGACGAAGATCCAAGAGGTAAGAAATCTATTGCACTAAAATCAAATGATGATTCGATGATGCAGATTCTGAAGATGATATGGATGATGAGGAGCTCGCCCTTATGATAAGAAGATTCAAGAAACTGAATAGAAAAGGCAGAAGGTTCAACCCAAAGAAACAAAGTTTTCAGAGATAGCAGACCAAGTCTATTGATGATGAGGAACCAAACAGAGATGTAGTTTGCTTCGAATGTAAGAAGAAGGGACACATCGGACCCAACCTGTCCTCTTACGAAAAGAAAAGAGGAAAAGCTGAGAAGTTTCGAAAGGCTCTCAAAGCCGAAACACAGGTGATACTGAGAATGTGAAGAAAGTGATAATGAATATGCCAACATATGTTTGATGGCACATTCAGACTCAGACTCAGATTCTGGATCAGACTAAGACAGTGAATTTGAGGTAAGTGATTTTAAAATTCCTGTCAAAGTCTCTAAATATATTGATGAACTGTGTTTCAGTCTTAAGACTTCTCTCAAAAGAATTTCCGAACTTAAAAAGGAAAACTCAATTCTGAAACAAAAGGAAGTTATTTTAGAAGAAAGAGTTAAAAGTCTAGACCTAAATGTTTCTGCTCTTAAAGAAAAAGAAAATGATCTTTTGAAAGAAAATGTTTTCTTAAAAACAGACTTATCAAATATTTCAAAGAAGTTTTCGATAGGATCCGAAAAGCTTGAAAAAGTGCTTTCAGTTCAAAGACCCTATTTCAATAAGTCTGGGTTAGGCATGACAGCGGAGACAATTCCCTTGATTGATTTTCCTAAAGTTAAAGAAAGAATTAAGAAAAGACCGTCAAGAGAAGCTTACAAAAATCACTTCAAGAAAGTTTTTGTAAAGCCTGTTGGTCGAAATGCTCTAAGGTGTTCAAAGTGTAATAGTCCAGATCATTTTGAAAAAGACTGTCCTATGGTTTGGAAACCTGTTAAGAAAGCATGGCCCAATAATGCTTATCCTACTAACACCAAAGGACCCAAGAAAATTTGGGTACCAAAGAAAGCTTGAGACTCTCACTTGAATGCAGGTCTCCGTCAAGAAAAAGATAAAATGGTATCTTGACAGCGGATGCTCAAGACACATGACAGGAGACTCAAAATGCTTCGTAAAGCTTGTTCAAGTAAACGGCGGAAATGTTTCATTTGGAGGAAACGGCAAAGGAAGCATCGTGGGATTTGGAACTGTGAGAATTGGAAATCTCACAATAAGCAATGTTTCTCTAGTAGAAGGACTCAACTATAACCTTCTTAGCATTAGCCAACTGTGTGATACTGGTTTCAAGATCTCCTTTCAAGAAGGAATTTGCTATGGAATTAGTAAAGACTCTACTGAGTCTTTCATGGGTCGAAGACATGGAAACATCTACCTCTTAGACATGAAGATAAATGAATCTCAATGTCTAATTTCAATCCAAGATGAAGCAAGCTTATGGCACAGAAAGCTTGGCCATGTCAATATGAAGCAATTAGCCAAAATCTCATCAAAGCAGCTTGTTCGAGGTCTACCCAAATTACCATATCAAAAGTCTGATTCATGCACTCCATGCATTCTGGGAAAGTAGGTAAGAAATTCATTTAAGCCAATAAATCATGTCTCTACTAATCATGTACTACAGTTGCTTCATATGGATCTCTTCGGACCAACAAGAACCCAGAGCATTGGAGGTAAGAAGTATTGTCTAGTAATTGTAGACGATTACTCTCGTTTTACTTGGGTATATTTTCTTGCAAATAAGTCAGAAACATTTTCATACTTTGAGAAGTTTGCTAAAAAGGTTCAAAATGAAAAAGGATGTGCTATTTCAAGTATAAGAACAGATCATGGAGGAGAATTTGAAAATCAAGATTTCACAAAATTGTGTTATGAATCTGGTTTTAAACATGTATTCTCTTCTCCATACACTCCTCAGCAAAATGGAGTTGTGGAAAGAAAGAATAGATCTCTTCAAGAAATGGCTAGAACTCTTTTAATTGAAAGCAAAATTTCTTCATGGTTTTGGGCTGAAGCTGTTTCAACAGCATGCTATATTATAAATAGAGTCTTTCTAAGACCTATTCTTGAGAAAACCTCGTATGAATTATTCAAAGGTAAGAAGCCTATTGTTTCATACTTTCATGTGTTTGGTTGCAAATGCTTTATTTTGAAAAATGCAAGTGATCGAGTTGGTAAGTTTGAAGAAAGATCAGATGAAGGCATCTTCCTTGGATATTCTACATCAAGCAAAGCCTACGAGTCTATAACAAGAAAAGCCAGTCTGTGGAAGAATCAATGAATGTCAAATTCCAAGACTCAGCGCAAGATGAATCCAGCCAAACTCAATATGAAGAGTCTGAACCTGCTCTAGACCTTCCAAAGTCTTCAACTCAAGAAGCATCTCAGACTCAGGAAGTCAATCATCAAGATGCTCATGAAGATTCAAATAAAGAAAGAGATCATCAACCAATCAAATCAACCAGTAACTGGAAACACAAATCCAGTCATCCTAAAGATCTCATTATTGGCGAAATCAATGAAGGAATCCACACCAGATCAAAAAGGCGTGAAGAGTCTAGTGCTGTTGCTCTCATCTCTGAAATTGAACCAAAAAGCATAGAAGAAGCTTTATCTGATGAAAGTTGGATCGAAGCTATGCAAGAAGAGCTCAGACAGTTCAACATCAATGATGTCTGGAATTGACATCTAAACCAAAATGTAAAACTGTTATTGGAGCTAAATGGGTATTCAGGAACAAGATGAACGAAGAAGGAAAAGTCGTACGAAATAAAGCAAGACTCGTGGCCAAAGGATATACGCAAGAAGAAGGAATAGACTATGACGAGACTTACGCACCAATAGCAAGGTTAGAAGCTATTCGTCTATTACTTGCGTTTGCTTGTTACAAAAATTTCAGGTTATTCCAAATGGATGTCAAAAGTGCTTTCCTAAATGGATTTATCCAAGAGGAAGTTTATGTGGAACAATCGCCTGGATTTGAAGACCCAAAGAAGCCAGACTCGGTCTTCGGGCGAAAAAGGCTCGTATGGTCCAAGCAAGCACCTCGAGCTTGGTACGACAGACTAAGTAAGTTTTTATTACAAAACGGATTTGTCAAAGGTAAAGTAGATACTACTCTGTTCATCAAAAAGGAAAACAAAAGTTTCTTACTCGTTCAAATATATGTTGATGACATTATTTTTGGATCCTCTAATGAAAGTCTTTGCAAGAAATTTTCTAAGTCTATGCGGGACGAATTTGAAATGAGTATGATGGGAGAGTTAACATTCTTTCTTGGACTTCAAGTGAAACAAATGAAGGAAGGAACTTTCATCCATCAAGAAAAATATGCGAATGATCTTGTTAAAAGGTTTGGATTGGGAAAGTGCAAAAGACCGACATACCAATGTCATGCTCTCGAAGATAGACAAGGATGAAGAAGGGAAGAAAGTAGATCAAAAGCTGTACAGAGCATGATCGGTTCACTTCTTTATCTTACTGCTTCTAGACCTGATATTTTGTTGAGTGTTTGCATCTGTGCTAGGTTTCAATCAGATCCTAGAGAATCACATCTCATTGCCGTGAAACGTATTATCAAATACGTTGCCTCTTCTTCAAGCATCGGTCTTTGGTATCCAAAGAGAGGAGACTTTAATCTTCTAGGATACTCAGATGCAGATCTGGCCGGTTGCAGAGTCGATAGAAAGAGCACTTCTGGAACTTGTCAACTGCTTGGAAACAGGACAATGTCTTGGTTCTCAAGGAAGCAAAGCACTGTAGCTCTCTCAACGACAGAAGCAGAGTATGTAGCTCTTGGAAGCTGCTGTTCGCAAATTCTCTGGATAAAACAACAGCTACAAGACTTTGGCATTGAAGACTCATGCACGAAATCAGATGTGACAACACCAGCGCGATCAATCTCACCAAAAATCCAATCCTTCATTCAAGAGCAAAGCATATTGAGATTCGACATCACTTCATTAGAGATCATATTCAAAATGGAGAAATCTCGATTCAATTTGTTGATTCAAAGAGTCAACTAGCGGATATTTTCACAAAGCCTTTGAAGAAAAATCAATTCGACTTCATCCGCTCAAGACTCAACATTTTGAAGCTTGAAGAAGTTAAAGTCTAGAGACTCACCAACTCTAAGACTCTAATCTCTTAGACTTTAAATCCTGAGACTCAATCATTCATGGCTAAAGACTGTAAGTTGCTATTTTATCTCGAAAAGGTACGTTCTTTCATTCAGATATAATTCGTGTGAAATTTGAAATCTTTTCTTTTTTAAAGAATTAATTTTGGCAATTATTGATTTTGAAAAGAAGTGTTCGTACACTTTCCTTGTACCGATTAAACTTCTCTTTTCAAATCCGAGGTATATATATATATACAGTTATTCTACGCCCAATTTTCAAAACCCTAAAAGGCACTCTTCTCCCGATCTTTGTTTCTTCTTCTTGTTCATCGTCGAGAAAGTGGTCATTCTTCTTGGGAAAAGCAAGTGAAGGAATCTTCCAATAGACAAAGAAAAGATGTCGTCTTCGAGGAAATCATCAAGAATCGCAAACGGGGACCACAAAGAATGGAGAAGGGACCGACTCACTTCGATCTTACCGAGGAAGAAGACTTATCAAGTCGGCGACAAAGTCCGATTCGCTCTCCTCCACGTCATTCATCGTCTCCTGCCCCACAAGGTGCAAGTCAACATCCGGAAGAAGAGATAATCGAGGAAGCCGACCAAGAAGAGTCCAAAGACCCTCATTTATCTATAAGCTTTATCGTGCGTTGAAAAGCTCCGGTTCTTCATTAAAATATATAGATGACTTCCTTAAGGACAAAAATTATGGGAATGAATATCTTTTTCTGCGGAGAATGGAGGAATTGGAAATTGCCCCTAAAGGAAGGGCATAGGAGGCTCTTGCGAACATTCCCAGAGACCCTCGTTTGCCAGGACAAAATCTGATTGACGGGAACGATGATGACAAAATGTTCCTTGAATTTAAACCCCGAATGGGTGTGGCAGCAAAGGTGAAAGGAAATCGGATGGATTTGTTTAAATCCAAGGATCAGGAAAAAGTGTATTTCAGGCTGTTGAAAAGAGGGGTGATAAACCCTAGAAGTGTCGATTTTGACTTCCTGGACACCATCAACGTGAACTTAAGAGAAAAGTTGAATTTGCTTCAACTTGAGACTTTCTGCTCTGACTCTACGGATGGGTATGCTCAACTGACCGCTTATTTCTATTCAAATCTTAGCTTTTTGGATGCGAATAGAATTTCATTTAGTGTTCGAGACCAAGTCCACGTAGTAGATGTGAATATGTTGGCGGACGTAGTTGGAGTTGAACGGGGATGCTATCTCCCAATCAAAGTCTCACCTGCTCGTACTACTCTGGATCTTGTCAAAGATAGGGACGTAGAGAAGAAAATTACCTATTCCAGGATGAATGCCATCAACATTGTGCTTCATAAGATTGTGATCAATCTGTCTCGGATCAAGTCTACGTCAAAGACTTCGTGTCTCTTTCTCAAGCAAAGTTGATGTACGCGATCAACTCGGGACGGAAGTTTTCTCTCCCGCACACTATTCTCTTCCATATGTACAGAGCAATGTGATATAGCTAGTATGAGTACCTAGAGGGGGGGTGAATAGGTATATAAAAAATTTCTCGAAGCTTGCACGATATTTAAACAGTTAATGATTCAATCGCAAGAGTTAAATATCAATCGAGAGACTAAGTAAGGGAAAGAGAGAATTGAACACTCAGTTTATAGTGGTTCGGCTTGATTCAAGCCTACGTCCACTCTTCGCACCGACAGCCGATTGGCTGGATTCCACTATGATCAAAGAGATGTTACAGTGTTGATCTTCCTTGATTTCTAGGTGTAGTTGATCTACCACACTCACTCAAGGTGTCACCAAGTATATACTCTCTCTGTTTACAATTTCGCTCGAACAGTCTCAAATAACAATCAAGGATCTTCGACTCGGAATTTTTCTATCAATCACACACTCAAAACAACTAGAACGTCTTCTTTTTATACTCCTTTATGCCATCATAGCCGTTGGCACTTACCAAAGGAATTCCTCCAATCTACCCGTTGGACGGAATCAATTAAGAAGATCATCCGAGCTATTTAAGGAATCGATGATAGCCCATCAATCTCGTTCGCCCATACAATCGGGATCTCGGTTTCCATGAATAGAACATTCCAAGATTATTTCGTCGACCAACGGATCTTTAATCGATCTTAGATAAGAATTAAAGAATCCGAAATAATTATCCAACCAAAGAATCTATTCCGAGAGAATAGGATCGAATCCTCAACCATAAACCTCGGCTTTGGATTTCCTTCGTCACTTGGATTAGAAAGACTGTCAGTGAGAATAGACTTAAGTCTTGAGTCTTGAGTCTTAAGTCTTGAGTCTTGAGTCTTGGGTCTTGAGTCTTGGGTCTTAAGTCTCGAAAGAACAAAGTCTTCAGACTTTAAACTGACGGTCTCCGAACATCCAGACTTAGACTGAAAGAAACGTTTTGTCAGCTTCAAAATATTCTGGAAAGATTTCTCCAACACAATGTCAAAAGACAAAGGACAATTGCCTTATCCTGGTCTGGTGACCAAGATCTTCAGACATCTGAACATTGATCTGCCACATACTTTTTGTGTTCGACCGTGTGATAAGATGGTGGTAGGGTTGAAAATGTTAATGAAGATGCGTCTGCAAGAACTCTCCAAGGCAATGGAGAAATTCAAAGTGAAATCTCCAGTCCAATCTGCTTCAAAAAGGAAAGGAAAGGAGGCCATGGGTGCTCCATCGAAAAGAAGAAAAGAACTCTCATCCTTGAGGACGAAGATGAAGATGAAGATGATGAAGATCCCACTATCCAAGCACCGACAAGAACCGACGTTCGTGTCTCATCCGATAGATCTTCAGAAGAGCAGAGAAGAAGGAGAGAAGAACAGAGAAGAGGAAGAACAGAGAGAGAAGGAGAAAGAAGATGAAGAAGAAGGAGAAGAAGAAAAAGAAAAATCTGCTGATGAATCTGGAGAGAAGGGAAATCTAGAGCATGATCATCACTCGTCTCCTTTCGATGTCCTAGAGACAGGGGGAGTTAGCGAGCAAGAGAGGTCTACACCTTATGCTGCTGTCAGTGAAGATCTAAGACAATCTCCAGAAGACCCAGAAGAAGTTCAGGTCTTTCAAATGCCTGAAGAAGGTGATACGTCGATTCCAAATCTGCCAGAACATACAGAAGCGCCATCGTCTGCATACACACCATCTGAGAAAATCAATGCCAGTACACAGACGGATGATTCTGCAGATTTTCGTAGCATCATGAATATTCTTCTGGAAATGCGTAGCCGATATATGTTATGGACTCGTGAAATCCAAGCTTTGAAGAATGCTGGACAAGCATCTTCGATCTCTGGAGGATAAATTCAAAGACCTCGCTCTGCAACTTCAAGCCAATGCCAAGGGAGAAGAGGTAGCTCATCTGAGAGAAGACCTAAAGAAGCTCGAAGGAGTAGTCCAGTCCATTGGGGATTTCCAGATCGTGCGCATTCCCAAGCGACATGACTCCTTTCTCACCCTTTTCAATGCTGACAAAAAGGGGGAGAACCAATTTGAACAAACATCTTTTAAAAACTTTGACTTTTGTGGTTATGTTTATTTTTGAGTATGACTTGAGAACTTGAACTTGGATGTGAACTTGACTGAATTGATTGTGGATTATGATGCTTGACTGGTTACATTTATTCAAGTGTTGTTATATGGTGTTTCTCATGAAAGACTAACCAATTTTCTGTGGATGCGAGTCTGGTTGTTTTATTAATCTTTATGAGTTAGCCATATTGCTTGAGAAATGTTTTGCAGGTCAAAGTTGTTCAAATCTTCAAGAAAGTTTTGTCACCATCAAAAAGGGGGAGATTGTTGGAGAAATCTTTCCAGAATATTTTGAAGCTGACAAAACGTTTCTTTCGATCTAAGTCTGGATGTTCGGAGACCGTCGCCTTTAAAGTCTGAAGACTTTGTTCTCTCGAGACTCAAGACCCAAGACCCAAGACTCAAGACTCAAGACTTAAGACTCAAGACTCAACACTTAAGTCTATTCTCACTGACAGTCTTTCTAATCCAGTGATGAAGGAAATCCAAAGCCGAGGTATATGGTTGAGGATTCGATCCTATCCTCCTGGAATAGATTCTTTGGTTGGATAATCATTTCGGATTCTTTAATTCTTATCTAAGATCGATTGAAGATCCGATGGTCAACGAAATAATCTTGGTATGTTCTATTCTTGGAAACCAAGATCCTGATTGTATGGGCGAACAAGATTGATGGGCTATCATCGATTCCTTAAATAGCTCGGATGATCTTCTTGATTGATTCCGTCCAACGGGTAGATTGGAGGAATTCCTTTGGTAAGTGCCAACGGCTATGATGGCATAAAGGAGTATAAAAAGAAGACGTTCTAGTTGTTTTGAGTGTGTGATCGATAGAGAAATTCCGAGTCCGAAGAACCTTGATTATTAGTCGAGACTGTTCAAACGAAATTGTATACACAGAGAGTTTTGTACTTGGTGATACCTTGAGTGAGTGTGGTAGATCATCTACGCCGAGAAATCAAGGAAGATCAACACCGTAACATCTCTTTGTTCATAGTGGAATCTAGCCAATTGGCTGTCAGTGCAAAAGAGTGGACGTAGGCTTGAATCAAGCCGAACCACTATAAACCGAGTGTTCAATTCTCTCTTTCCCTTACTCAGTCTCACGATTGGTTTTTAATTATTGCAAATTCTTCAACTGTCTAAAGTATTGTGCGATTTTCAAGAAAAATCTTTGTATACCTATTCACCCCCCTCTAGGTACTCATACTAGCAATATCAGACGGAACTTTGTCAATTTTCCAATTAAGTTTTTAAATCCTTTCTTTTTTAACAATTAAATACCTCAACCTTTCAAGTTATGCTCAATGTGAGCTTCCGTTTAATACTTGACTGAAATTATTGATCTACCACTAACACCGTTAAACAACCGTAAAATATGTTGATGTGGGGCTTATGTGGAAAATTATTAATAACTGGCAATTTAACCAACGTGGAATCCCGTCCCTCCCTCTATGCCCACTATAGGGGTGTCAAAAATCGAACTGAAAACCGAACCGAACCGAAAACTGAACCGAACCGAACCGAAAAATTAAGTTTTTTCGGTTTGGTTCTCATTAAAAACCGAAATTTTTTTAATCGGTTCGGTTTTTATCGGTTAACCGAACTAAACCGAACCAATAAACCAATAAGAGCTTATTTTTGGAAATACAATAGAAAAAAAAAGGAAAAAAAAAAACAAATGCAAAACCGAAAACTAAAAGTTGAAAACCAAAAACCAAAAAACCGAACCGAACCCAAATTTTGGTTCGGGACTCATTTGGTTCGGTTCGGAAGTTTTTCTGAACAGTTCAGTTCGGTTCGGTTTTTCAAAAAATCCGAACCAAACCAAACCATTGACACCCCTAATCAAAACATTCCTATACCAATTGACTATTGAATAATTTGTTGAAATTTTCCTCCTGGATGTATAATTTCCAGATTCTTTGTACAGCTCGGATGCAAAGTGTTAGAGGTCCAATCATTTGGCTAGGCAAGGCCTGTCACTCTGGAGGGCCAATTATTTGTTTTTTTTTTTCCAATTTATAAATTAAAATTCCAAGACTCTGAAAATTCCAAGGAAAAGTAAGAAATTCCACAAAATCCAAATAAAAATAAATATGGAAATACTGATGTTTATTATCAGAAAAATTTTGCATAAAATCGAAATAGGGTAATCTTTTCGCATATCAAAGACAATTCGCAATACATCAAACACTAACGTCTGCTAGTAATAACTGAAATTATATTCCAATGCTACACTATTGACAAAAAACTCGACTATAATGCACAAAATATATTAAATAAACCTTGTGATATAATGTGCGGGATCCATTATCTCTCGAAAGATTGATTTAGTGCACTATAGTCAAACTAGAGATGAATGCTCTTGGAAAGGAATCGCTCGGCAAACACAAGTTAAAAAGTGATGTTCAGATGGCACCACTCCTCATCTTATTGTACATGTGGTTTTCAATGTCTTTTGCATTGATCAATTTGCATTAAAAGTTGAACACTTTTAGATCTCCTATGGTTTGGTAATGTTTTAGAAATTTCGTTAATAAGTTTTTCGGGCTCTCAATCATACTCAATATAGAAAAGTTTTTCATCTCAAATGCATCAATCACATTTAAAACATAAGAAACGGCCCATATAATTAAGATCGCGAGCCAACTAGCCAACTTGTGAAATCTCATGGGTTCACAAGTCAAAACTCGGTAACCTTTTCAACTCGTTCGGAACTCGTAGTATGACCAAGTTCGAGGTGAGATTTCGGCCGGCCGGCCAACCTGGTGGCGCTGCCACACCACCAGGACCTTTCATCGGGGGTTTACCAGCCTAGTATGCTAGGAGAAGGCAGTGACCTCCCTCGAGGCAGGATCCCACCCGCAAAATGGGTGTGGCCGGAGAGCCCAGTGAGACCCTTATCCCGTGTTTCTACCCCTCAATTGCCTTAAATGGCTTGTGGGGGGTAGACACCCTGGGATGGTCATTTCAGGGTGGAGCAGTTTAAAGATCTACTCAAGTCTTGAGATTGCGAGTTGACTAGCTAAAAAAACAAGCTGCTCACCCTGTCTTGGGCCTCGTTTTCGTGCATCTGAAGTGCTTTCGAAAGTCCCGGGCTTCGAATTGATTGAAGTGGACTCAGGCCCACTTTGCCCTCTGACGGGCTATTGAATTTGCATCAGTTTGGACTTGAAGTTCGGTGAGTTGCTTTTTATAGACCCAACATAATTAATCGTACTTTCACAGAGCCCAGATGCCGGACAAGTACCACTTGCTCAGCATTCCTTCATTTTATTAAAACGATCGAAATTTTTTTTACCATTCAACTCTTTCCTTTATCTTTTCCTCTGGAAAGAGGAAACTTCACATGTCAGCCCAAAAAATGAAATACAAAGAAAGGAAAAAATAAGCGCTGACTTGGGAGAGAAAGCTGATAGTTCACATCACTATTTTGGCCCAATAAATGCTAACCTGGCAATCTATGTGACAAATATGTGCGTGGTGATACACTGAACAAAAGGACTATAATGACCAAACTTTTAAAATTAAGGGATTTGATAGGACAAACAAAAAAAGTTCAAGAATCGCATTAATCATTGAAGAAAAGTTTAAAAATCACCCATATCATTTCCTCTCTTTTCATATTATTTATTAGGAGGGGTAAACAGATGAGGGCAAGGTCGTTAGTAGTCTTTTAGAAGAATTACATTAGATATGTTCTTGGAAGTTGATTAGTTTTAGAATAATGTCTTTAGGATAATTGTAAATATATAGATAGAATTAACTTCAGTATATTGAATATAGAATTGGGAGTTGAAATGTTTTAGATTACATGTGTCTAGTGTAAAATACAAATTTTAAAAGTTTAGAAACAGAAAGGTTCTTTGAAATTTATGGACGGTATAAATATAAAGCAATTGAATTGAATAGTTCCTCTAAACTTCCCACTCACATAAAATTTGTATAAGCTCTAAATAAATCTAAGTAGCCCTCCAAGAAAGTTCCATTAATTTGTTTTCCTTATGGTTGAGAATGGGCAAATGCATTAGTTTCATATGTACTTATTTATTAATATGTATTTTTGGAAGAATATGACAATTTCGTAAACTATAACATCAACTAATATATGATGTAATTTAAAATCTAATTATAAGTCTCATGGTAGTGTCAATTTTTAAAGTAGAGGATGCAAAGTGGTGTTGTGACACAAGTGACATTTTTTTTTTTTTTTTTGAAATTTCAACAAATTATTTTCAGAACTACATCGATAGTTTTTCTCAATTTTTCATGACATATTCTTTAAATAGTATGGCATATTATGTCGATAAGCATATTATTGATGCTTTAACAATTGTTATCGAATGAGAAATTGGACCTTGAAACGTCTTGTTAATCAACTAAATCCTTGGTGCTGTTTAATTTTTCATTCACATGATCACAGAAAATATTGAGAAAGGGCATTGGCCTTTGAGTGCATGAATTTCTTACTACACATAAAGGAACTCTTTTGCATACTTTCAGAATAGCAACCTAAAACGTGGTTGCTATATATACAAAGTAGTGGTCATTATTCCAAAGGGGACAATGATCACCATACTAAGTAGAAGCAAATAATGAAGTGGAAATATCATCTTAGCAGTAAAACATGAACCTAAGAAATAAGATAAAGAGACCTAATCTTCATCCAAGCACAACCAAGTAGTAATCTATTGGAATGATAATTAGATTGACTTCAATGAATTGGTGATTTTGATGACAAATCGATACTTAAAATCTGCTTTTAACAAGCGCTCCATGGCAATATTCACATAATCCATAGGAATTACCTCAATATTTGCGACTATGTTCGTGCTTTTCTGCGAAATCAATCATCTCTTGTGTCTCTTTAATCCCTCCAATGGCACTTCCTCCCATGATCTTTCTTCCTGTCATTGCAAGTCTTACTTGTTACTTTTCCCATCCATGAAAAACTTAGAGGTTACCTTTTACTAAATCTTAAAAGTGTTGTTATCTCGTCTTGAACACCAAAGTGAAGGTAGTCTTTTCTTTGATGAACAATAAAATTTTAGAAGACCAGCTTAGGCTCACCCATGAGAAGTGGCATAGCAAGTAGCTCAAGTGGCTTCTCCGGTGCACCAACCATGACAAGCTTGCCACTGGTTTTCAAGAGATTGATCAAAGGCAAAAGAGCATGCATTGTAGAGACAGTGTCAATGATGCCATCCATTGTATCCATTGCAGAATGTAGTTTATAAAAAATGTTAGCATTAATTTATATTCATTTATCCTTGATAAAAGAAAATAATTTGTTGTGATCCTAACATACTTGCATCTCTTATGTATTATGGCTATCGCAACCTACCATCGGGGGAGGGAATAGTTTTAGGGGTATTACCTAAAAGACAGGTTCACAATCCATGATTAGGCACGTGCTCTCGCAAACTCATACCTTGCGCGACATTGGGGTGTTCATAAGAATTTTGTAATAAGGAGTCGCCACTAACTTATTAGAATCGACTAAAAATCAAGTGAGGCATGAGGGTATACATCACTTTCTATGCAACTAGAGAAATAATTAGTACATTTTTGGTACCTAATCTTGTTTATTTCAAAAAAGAAATTTTGTCAAGCAAATTGGGTTAATTTTAGAACAATCTACCAACACGTGAGATGATCATGTGGGTACACAATCATTAAAATAACAATTAGCAGCCAAGGAAAGCATTTAAATAAATTGCATGGAGAGCAAAAATTTAACATAAAAAAGAAAAATGTTAATCCTAACTAGCCTAAAGGGAAAGCCAAAATCAACATATCGAAATTGCACAATCAAGGGTATCATCTTAAAGGATAACTAAAACCTCTTGAGCAAGATTCTAAATTAAAAAGACTTCCATTTTTTAGGAGAAAATAAACCAAGAAATTAATTTTAACATTTTCGAAGATTTTTAAATTTTTTAGAATTTTTGGATTTTTTGGAAAAATTGAATTTTCGAATTTTCCAAAAAAAATTTGGGTTTTTTTAATATTTTTGAATTTTTTTTTTTGGTGTCTTTCTAATTACTACTGAAATGTTTAGATTTTTTGAATTTTGGAATTTTCTGAGAATTTTTTGATTTTTAGTTAATTTTAAAAAACTCAAATTTTCGATATTTTCTGAAAGTTTTCGAAATTTTTTAATGTTCTTTAAAAGTTGTTGAATTTTTAGAATTTTTTAAATTTTTATTATTTTCGAAATTCTTTTTATTTTTGATTTTTTAATGTATTTTTTGTAATTTTATTTATTCTCCACCCTTTTGTCTTCTTCCCTATTTTGTTTTCTCTACACTTCTCCTTCCGGAAGCCAACTCTTTTTCACTTTTTCTGCACTTTTGTTTCCTTTTCCGTTTTTTTCTGTTTTTTTCTTATTATTCTTCTCTGTGCTCATCTTCTCCCCGACTCATCCTTGCACACCCGAAGCTCCCTCTGCCATTTCATAGTTTTCTTTTATTATTTTTGGTTTTGCTTTTTTTTTTTTTTTTTTTTTTTCTAGTTCCTTCCTTCTTTTTTTGTTCTTTTCCGTTTTGTCTTATTCCCTTCTTCTTCTCCACGGGCTCCCTCTTCCCGAAGCCAATTCCAACCCTGCTGTCCCCTCGCCGAAACTTCTTCCTCATATTCCGACTAGCACTCATCGGCGTTCGGGCTACCAGCAGGTCACCGTCCAGCATCGGTCATTCGGTCCGATCAACACCAGTCACCACCGACCACTAGTTGGCCGGAGGTTCATATTATCGCCGGATCTATTCCGGCGAGGGGCACGCCTACAACGACTAACTCAAGCGACGCGAGATACGCCACTAGAAATCAAGGAAAACACCGACGACAGTGTCGGGACAACAACATCATAATGGGCCACACAGATATCGAAGATCTAGGCTTCGGCTCAAAGACTCGAGTTTGACTCTCCAGTGAAGCAATTCATCGAATAATCGGCGTGCACTAGAGAAACAAGGGGCTTCTGACTCGTTTGTGACTTAAGCCCGAACTGAGACTCTTAATAGGCATACTAAGACACACAACAACCATGCCAGAATGCACAACAATGTTAACGGTGGGGCTAGCGGGGCCAGAGTTCACGTGAGCCGAACGGCCGCGAACTCCGGCCCGGCGTGCCCTAAACAAAGCAAGCATAGATTGAGAAAGGCCTACTTGGGCCAACGCGTTGCTGTGGTGGGTGATGGTCAATGGGTTGGCCTTCGGCGACGCGAGTCCCTTTACTTCTTTCTCACGCGGGCGGAGCGGACTACTCGCTCTCTCTCTCGCTCCCTTTGTCTCTCTCGGTCTCACTCTCTAAACCGAGCCCGTGCACGGCTGAGGCGTCGGCTGAAGCTCTCCCGCTCTCCCTGAATCACTTGGAGCTCTCACCCTCTCGGTCCCTCACTCCCAGCTTTTATCTCCCTTTTCTCTCTTGCTCCCTCTCCCTTTTAAGCTTGGCCAGCAACAGGTGCACATGGCCTCTGCCATCGCCAGCCTGTTGTGGCCGGCCTGATCCCGACCCTAGGATCACACTGCGACATGCTGCTCCCTTATCTTTGTACCTCCGTCGCTCTTCCCTTTTTGCAGAAGGCGTGAGCAGCGTGAATGGGGGAAGAAGAAGAAGAAGAAGAGGCGCGTGTGGTTGGCGCAGAAAGGAAGAGGGCCAGGCAAAGAGTGGGGGGAGGAGAAGAAAAAAGAAAGAAAAAGAGTGGGGGAAGAGAAGAAAAATGAAAGAGAAAAGGAAAGAAGGACTAGGCCGGCGAGTCTCGTTGGTTTTGTTTTGTTTTGTTTTGTTTTTTTTTTTTAATTAATAGTTCTTTCAATTAATTTTCTTTTTTTTTTCTTTTTTTGTATTTTTCTTTTTTTTGTATTTTTTTTTCTTTTAATGAAATGGCTCTATTACTACTAATGCAAATGCTCCTAATGTCTATATGCCATGCAATTCAATGGAAATTAATTTTTGGCTAGGATTTAAAAATTAATTCCTAATTTTTTACGAGATTAAGTCATAATTAAAATGGTAAAATTTAGATGTCAACAATGGCTAACCAATAATCTATCGGCTCCTTTATGCTTCACGGTTTCCTTCTTCTTATTAGGTGAGGTACTTATGATAGTCACTTTGAGGCCCATGGCCTTAGCAATCTTCATGGCCATGTGCCCAAGCCCACCAAGCCCAACAATCCCTAAGTGCATTCCAGCCTTATTAAGCCCATAGTACTTCAATGGACTATAAACAGTAATACCAGCACAAAGGAGTGGGCACCACCATTAAGAGGCAAGTTATTAGGGATTTTAATTACAAAATGCTCATCTGATACCAAGTTGTCCAAGTAACCACCATAAGTGGTAGTTCCATTGTAGTACTTTGCACCATAGGACAAGATCATCTTGGGGCAATAATTTTCAAAAATGTCTTTGCAATTTGCACAAGAGCGACATGATCCGCCCATACACCCAACACCCACTTTGTCTCCAACTTTGAATTTGGTCACTTTGGTGCCTATTTTAGTGACCACACCAACAATCTCATGCCTGCATATAATGGCTAATTGGTAAAATTACTTCTTCAACAATTTTTGTTTATTTATTTAAGTAAAACAAAAGGGATGACATTAATTAGAACTCATACCCAGGTACAACAGGATAAGAAGTTATTCCCCATTCGTTTTTTACATTATGGAAATCGGAATGGCATATACCAAAGTATAATACCCTTAAAACTCACGTCTTTTTCTCCAGTGGCCTTATAAAGAAGACAATTAATGCATTTTGAGAAAAAAAGATCTCACCTTTGTTGTATTTTCAGCTGCACCAAGAAAACAGAAACAAAGAAAAGAAAATAAAGGTATCTTACCTTCTTGAGAACTTGAAGGGAGAGAGATGTCCCGAAGAATCTCTGGCTGCCCATCCAGAAGCCTGGACTGGCTGCTCGTTCTCTGATGACATTGCCATTTCACCAAACTTGACGAACACTGCTTCAAATTTAATTGGAAGTGATTTTGTAATTTGTGTTTTGAATATGAAGAGAAAGGTGATGAGAAGGGGGGAAGGGGGGGGTGGTTGAGAAGCGAGGTATATAGAGGGCTTGAGAAGGCATAAGAAGAGGTGGCGATGACGCACTTAGTGAGCAAACTGAACCGGAAAAGCACATCATACTTGCTTCCCAATTTTTCGACCAATCCAACCTTTGCAACAAATTTTTCTCTTTTTTCTCCTTGGGTCTGCTCTGCCAGCCGCCAAAAAGAGAAAACGTGATCTATAAAATAACGAAAAAAAAAAAAAGAGAAACAATATGCATCCTCTGAAATTATTTAAATGGGAGAGGCAAACAATAAAGCACATCCACTTTAACTGTAGGTGCTAATTTTTTAATTTAAGATCTTAACTTTCTTGGCAGTTGCGTATTCATTGCTATATCAATTTATTCAAAATAATATGCATCCATAACAGTACCTTGACGCTCTTTGTAGTACCGGAACCACTCATAATGATCACACCACCATAAAATATTTGACCTCTTTTGATCTCTTTGTAGACTTCCACCCCACAAAATTTTTATAGTCATAAACTTGATCTGTTAGAATATGAAAGGACCAAATGACATCTAATGAAGAGCAAAAAAAACTGAAATTTACATTTGCATTTTTCATTAAAGGAAAAGATAAGAAACATATTAACAGTTCGAAATTTTATGCGTGGAATTTAGTCAAGTAATAAGCCCTTTTTTTTTTTGTTGCCAATGATTTATAAATTTTTGAAATGATGCACCAAAATCCTAATTATTTTCCCTAAAAGACTGTCTAGTCACTTTGATTAGCACTTCTCCATTGTCTGTGCGGAAGCTTGTATTTTCATTGCATCTTTGCATAGATCTCTCTCTCTCTCTCTCTCTTAACCCTGAATAATTTTTTCCAGGTTTATAAAGCTGTTTGTGAAAGCATATAACATTAAAATTTTAAAGAGGTAAAAAAAAGAAAAAAAAAACAAGGAACCAGTGTTCCATCTATTTGCAAAGATTAGCATTTCTCCTGAGGTCACCACAATTTTTTTTTCTTTTTTTTTTCCGGCTAGCAAGTCGTCGAATCTAATGAACAAAACGGCTTTTACATGCACAAAAAAGTTAAAGAAATAGTTTCATTCACCACTTCGGTTAGACTGTGAAAAATCGCAATGGATTTCCACATATATGGGAGTAGTGACAAATAATCCAATATTCAATAAACATGTCAAAATTGCGTATAAGCATTCTGTATCACCAAACTTTGCTAAGTCAGTCGACGTATAGCTACTAACGTAGGAGTTGTCTTTGATGTGCCGCGGGTTTAAAGTTTAAACTAGACCTGATCACCGTGCGGACCTAGACGGGCTCGGGCCGAAGCTACTCGTGTTCGGGCCGAAGCTACTCGTGTTCGGACTTTCTAGGGACCTTCTATTGGCCCAAGCCCGCCAAATGCAAAAACATGTGTTTCGGAAGCTAGCCCAGATACGCAACATTTATTTATATGTTTAATTGACAATAAAAAAAAAATGAAACATGAGTGGAAATAATTACCAGAGAACTTGTGGTGTTTTACGTTAGGGAAAAAACCATGAAAAACCTTGAACTTTGCCCAAAGTAACACATTTACCCTAAACTTTTTTTTTTGTGACGTGAAAACCCCAAACTTTTCAAACTGTGACACATTTACCCCATCAATGGCATTTTTGTCTTTTTATTCTATTTTTTCCTTTTCTTTTTTTTTTCTTCTTCCCTCCGCCGGCCATGGCGAAGCCGGCAGAGGGAAGCCGGTGTCCGGCGAGGGTCGCCCGATGCCAGCGAGGGCAGGGACACCCTCGCCCGACCTCGCCGGCGTCGGGCGAGGACGGCCCTTGCTAGATCCGGCGAGGACACCCCTCGCCGGGACGCAAGTGAGGGCCGCCCGACGTCGGCGAGGGCAGGGACACCCTCGCCCGACCTCGTAGGCGTCGGGGCGAGGACGGCCCTCGCCAGATCCGGCGAGACACCCCGCGCCCGACGCGCAGGCAAGGGCCGCTCGACGCCGGCGAGGGCAGGGACACCCTCGCCCGACCTCGCCGGCGTCGGGCGAGGACAGCCCTCGCCAGGCGCAGGCGAGGGCCGCCCTAGCCCGACGCCGGTGGGGGCAGCCCTCGCCGGACGCTGGTTTCCCTCCGCCGATCAACCGAGGGAGGGAAGAGAGAAGAAAAAAAAAGAATTTTTTTTTTAAAATGAAAAGACCAAAATGCCCTATAATTTTGGGATAAATGTGTCATATAACAAAAGTTCATGGTTTTTGGTGTCACAAAAAAAGTTTGGGGTAAATGTGTCACGGTTGGCAAAGTTCAGGGTTTTTTATGTCACAAAAAAAAAGTTTTTGGTAAATGTGTCACCTTGGGCAAAGTTTAGGGTTTTTCATGGTTTTTTCCCTTTACGTTACTATGCCTGTTGACAACTAATTTTAGAAAAATAAATTGCATTTTGAACAAATAAAAGGAAAAAAAATGAAAACGGGGAAAGTTGATTTGATTGAATTATGCAAGGAAATATGGGATTTTGATGGATTTCCGGATTTGGTTAAATGCAGCAACAATTTTGAAATCAAGTGAATAAGGGGCAAGAATTTTGCAAGATGGAAGAAATTTAAGCAAGATCGAGCTAATTGCGAAATCACGCTCTAATTTGCAGATTTGATTTAATGTGGCAAGAGATGGAAATTTGGAAAATGCCATAAAAATGCAAAACGTCTCGAATCACTATAAAAGAACACTGCATTTTTCAAGAAAAGAGGTGGGAGGAAAACAAAAAAATTCAAAAAGAAGAATTCGTGCAAGAGAGTGAAAAAAGAGAGGAGAAGAAGCCTTCGTCCATCTTCAATCAACAGAAAAAGGCCATTTTCTCTTTTTCTTGTCCTGACAAGTTGCAGAGAAAAGGAAAAAGTCAGCAAAGAAAAGGGAGAGTTCGGCAAAAGTGAAAGGACGTGCGATAGGTGAGTGAGAGAAAAAGAGAGAAAAACAAAAACAAAAAAGGGAAAAGCTTCTTCTTCCTCGTGCAGCACCCCCCTGCTCGCCGAACTTGCGACTGTTCGCCGGCCACCGTGTCTCCACACCAGCCACCGCCTACCGCGCCTCCACCTCGCCTGCAACCTGCAGATCTCGCGCCCCGCCTCGCTGATCACCGTTGCTCCGCCAACGCCGACGCCTGCGTAGCCGCCAATCGCTACGCCCGCGTCGCTCGTTTGCGAGCACCGCGCCACCGCCGCTCGAGCCTTGACGCCTGCAATCCACGAGTAGCTCGCTGCGCCCGATGCTCAACACCAACAGCATCACCGTTGCCCCGAGCACCCGCTAGTGGCCGCCACTCGAGACCCCACTGCCGAGCCCCCACCGGAACTCCGACGATCGGTCAAACAACCGCCCGGCGCCATTCCCCTGTCGATTCCCTTAGGTAGTTTTCTTTTTGTTTTTTTTTTTTAACTTTTTACTTTACTTTTCATTTTATTTAGTTTAGTTTATTTTACTGTCACGCCCCGATCCTCAGGCACGCACACATCCGTCTCACTTGGTCGATTTTATAATGCGATATCCCAGGACAATGTATCGCCGACCCTTTCATTTTTAAGCACATGCGGAAGCAGTTAAAATCCCAAGACAATAAAACGATGGGATAAAAAAGCAGGGCCATATTTTTCATATTGAAATTTATAACCAAACTTTTATACAAACCACAAATCACTTCATAACTATTCACATCAAAACGGAGATCTCAAAAGAAGACAGAAACTTAGATGAACTAGGCCGTACTCAAGGCCCCTCTCAGGATTGTCTTCTTCTTCCAAAAATCCTTCTCTTCAGATCTCACCTCCGAGTTCTCCTTCTCGGATTCCTCCTCCTCAGCTCTTCAGCGGGGTCCTGAAATGGTTTTCCCCAAACTGGGATGAGACTACCTCTCAGCGAGTTCTACCCTACTAAGCCCGATTAGTAAACCATTATACTAAAGGCTGCCTAAACACGCACAGGACAGAGGACTTACCTTGGCTTCAGATCCCACCTGCAAGTCAGTACAATTCACAATAAACACCCATTCACTTCAAACAAATCGAACCAGTCGATTACATATCATACAATTCAATCCCCACTATGGGATATTTAAAAGCTAGGCCACGTGCATTCTCCAGGACGACCTTCCAAGTCTCCGAGTTCACGTGCCTCGAACCTTGGGCTCACGTGCATTCTCTAAGGCGACCTCTTCGCCAAAGTGATACATCAAGTCACCGAGCCCACGTGCCATTTTAGATGCCCGGGCCCACGTGCATTCTCTTAGGTGCTATCTCACCAAAGTGATGCATCAAATCACCGAGCCCACGTGCCCTTTTAGATGCCAAACTCTATCACCGAGCCCACGTGCATTCTCCAGGAGGACATACCGAGTCTCCGAGCCACGTGCATTCTCTCAGGCGACCTTTTCGCCAATGTGACATATTCAACCACTGAACTTACGTGCATTCTCCAGGTGATATTCCAATTCACCGAGCCCACGTGCCTCTTTCAAGTGGTTACCAATTTACTTTCAATATCGACAACCAATGCCAACGATTCCTCAATCAAATAATTAAATCAACTCCACAAAGCATTATAAAGGCTGAATAACATACTTGGCCATTTACCAATCAACAATTCAATCTCAATCAATTCCAATCAATTTAGGGTAAATCCTTAAAATATCACAATTTATTCAATTCCATACAACGTGGAGCTCAAATAAATAAACGGACTGCGCCACGACGATCAGCACGAGATTTCGGTCGTCGGCCATCAAAATCTTAATTTCCGAAAAATAAATAAATAATTAATTAATTTCGAAAATTAATTATTAATTACTAAAAATTCAATTTAGCTCAAAATAAAGCCCGATTAAATAAACGGACTTCACCACGCTCATCAGCATAATTTTCCGGTTCCAGGCCATCTTAGTTGAATTTTCGGAAAATAAATAATTATTTAATTTAATTCAGAAAATTAATATTTAAATACTAAAAAAATCCACTTAGGCCCGAAAAGCCTAATTGAAGCCCACTAAGGGTCGGGAAAAATCCCGAGGCACTTCCAATAATTAGTAGACCATGTCTACTTGCTAATTACACATTCAATTTATCTAATTCGCATCACAATTGGCTAATAATTGCTAATTTAATCTAATCTAACAACCTAAACATAATTAATTAAATCTAAACCAACCTTAAGCATAAATTAGCCACTAATCCTGAATTAGTGAGATTACTCACCAAATCGTGCGCAAATCGGATCAATCCGACGGCGGCGACGCGAGGAACGATTGTTCCCAAAGCACGGCTCGGGTTCGGGGCCGGGAAACGGCCCAAAAGCGGGCCCGAAGATGCTGAAACCCACTCCGTGGGTCTGCTGGTCGGGGCCGATCGGGGCTGCTCCGGCGGCTACGGCGGCGAGGGGAAGCCGGCGGAGGGCGAGGGGTCGCGGGGACGTCCGGCGGGGCTAGGCGATGGCCGGAGGTGGTCGGACGAGGGCTGGTCGGTGCGGAACAGGGCGAACAGCGGCTGGATCGCGCGGCCTGGGCGTGCGCGGACGGCGGGACGGTGGCGGGCGCACGGGCGCGGCGCGGGCGGCGGTGCGGCGGTGGGATGGGCGGCGATGGTGCAGCAACGGCGAGCTGCAGCTTTCGTTCTTCAGCTCCTGGTTTTTGTTCGCACGAACAGGAGAGAAGAAGAAGGAAGAAAGCGGTTGCGTGAGGGGGAAAGAAGAAGAGAGAGGAGAGAGAAGAGAGGGATAAGGGTTGACCGGTCAAGATGAGAGAGAGAAGGTGGGCGGTGGGGAGGCTATCCGCACGAGGGGAAAGGAGAGAGAGAGAAAAGAGAAAAGAAAGAAAAGAAAGAAAAGAAGAGAGAGGGAGAGAGAGAGGAAAAATAAAGTAAAAATTTTATACAATTATTCTTACTTTATTTTCTTTTTCTCTTTTCCTTTTTATTTCCTTTCGGGCTTCAATTTTCTTCCGATAATTTCATTATTGAAATTTCGGACCTGTCAATAAATTGACGAGCGATGAGACAGGATCCTAAAAATAAGAATTATGACGCGCTTAAAATTCGATTCCCGAAATCGAGTTCAATTTCGTGGTTAAAAATCGATAGGACGTGATTTTAGTCCAATCCAACCAATTAGGTAGCTTTTAGGGATTTTACAGCTGATACATCCCTTAACGGCTTCACCCAATAGGCTAGTTAACTCGTGAGTGATCAGCTCAGAGAAAAAGGGCTATAGGCACATCGACGAAATGCCCATTTCACTTTATCGAAATGGGGTCGAATTTCAGGATGTCACATTTACTCTTTTTATTTGTTATGTTATCTTTTTGTGTATTTCATTTGATAGCATTTTTAGTTTAGTTATTTGATTTGTAATATTGGGTGTTAATATCTGTAATTTTTGTAGGCGTTATCCGCAAGAATTTTGTCCGGAATTATTATGATTATTAATTTGATCCGAGAGACATGGGATCATTTTTTTTAATTATTTTAATTGCTGGGATTTTTAGTGGAATTTCAATTGTTAAATCACAATGATTATTTAATTTGGTCCGTAAGACTTCGGATCAGATTTATAATTATTTTGATCTCTTTGTTGTGATAATTAGGGTTAGAATAATCGTTAATTTGACCTGTGAGACAACAGGTTATTGTTTCGATTATTTTAATCCTTTATTTTGTTGATAACTTAGATTTAATATTTATTTAATAATTACTTATCTTTAAAAAAAACTAAAAAAAAAAATCAAAAAAATCAAAATTCTGCATGAGCATATAGGTTTAGTGAATCATACATGTAGTTTTAGTGAATTAGAAATTTTTTAAGATTACATTTTTAGGATTGCATTTTTAGAAGTAAGTTAGGGTTGGACCTAAATTAGTTTTTCAGATAATATTCGTACATTTTACTTATCCCATTTTTCTTTTAAAAAATAGTTGTCTAAGATAGAATAGGGTTAAGTCAAATTAATCCCTGGAATAAATTAGAAAATTATCCCTTTTTAGGTAGTTTAATTAGGGTTTTCATAAATTCTGAATTTCAATAAAAAAAATCCAAAAATACTAGGTGCATGTTAACTAGTTTGCATAATAGGATTATTTAATCAGAATTTGTTCATTAGTGAAATCAGGTCATGAGGTGCATGTTAATTAATTTGCATAATAGGCCCATTTAATTAGAATTTGCATATTAATAGGATTAAGTCATTTAGTTTTAAAATGCATTTTTATAAAAATAAAAAAACTCCAATCTGCATTTTTATAAAAATCCAAAATGATTGCTTGCTTTGTGTGATGCAATTTATTTATTTGAATGTTTTAAATAATGGATGAGCACCCATGTGGTCACCACATTTGCATGATAGTAATTTAGGTTAAAATAAATCAGCCGCTTGCAAAAATATTTTGAAAAATTAAAAGAAATGGTACCGAAAGGGCATTAGAAAATTCTAGTGTAACCAAGTCCCCGTACCCTTAGTCTCTGGTTTGTAGGAGTAAAATAAATCTCCCTTTATTTTACTTAGGTGTCTAATCTACCTACCGAAAACCGATTAGTGGCGACTCCTAGTTAATAATCTTTTGCATGTTAAATGTTTAAACTTTAAGTCGCGAATTGGTATGGGCTTGGAAGAGCCCAAGCTAAGTTTAAAGACTTAGCAGTCCATTAACCTAGTTTTAGGTGATGCACCCGAAATTTAGGTCGCGATAGCTTGGCGACTCCGCTGTGGACTTGTGTTAAAACACTTAGTGGACTTAGGCCAATTTTTCTTTTTCTTTTAAAATGTTTTTACTTGGCAGCGAGGATCCCAGGTACGTCCCTAACATTTCTAAGGTGTTAAATGTTCTTGCAGATGGGAGGTATAAGGGGAGTAGTCTATGCTAACATTTGCCTTGCAGGTTGGAGTGTGTGATGAATGATTTATTCCTGATTAGAAGTGTTGTTTGCATTTCAACTATTGTGCATGTTTTACTGCTTTTAGCACTACACTTTTGCACACACAACCTGTGGCCGGTCCTGGGCTGCGATAGGATTTTTAGGATGGTGTTGAGAAGGATACTTCCTCCAAAGCGAGACCGCTATGTAGAGGTTGACCTTCTCTTCCCCGAAAGTCTTTTCATGGTGTCGAATGTGTTTGTCCATATCCGCGAGACTGTGTAACTATTGGACATTCCATTCGATTGAGCCGGAGTTAGGGGGACCTGACACGTTAATGCGAAACTGCAACGGTCAGATCATCCTCTTAGCTTCACTTTGTTAAGCCTTCTTGATAGAAATCGAGCCCCACATTTCATGTGCATGTCTATGAGATTTCCGTTGATTTTTCTTTAATGAAGTAAGTCTTCTATCCCTGTACCATGTAATTTATTTCGTCGTACTTTTGAGTCGGTCCATGACAATCTAGGTCAATCATTGATTTAATCCATCTGTCAATTAGAAATGAAATGAGGAAATTGCCATGCAATGAATCAATTTTTTTTTTTAAAAGAAGAAAGTTTTGGAAAATTTGTTTTCAATTCATGTCTAGGAAATTTGGTCTTGCTAGAGTAACTATTTTTCTAAATCTCTTTTAGGAAATTCCCTTCTTATACAAACTTTTCACGAATAAATAAATAAAAAATGAAAAAAAAAATCAGATAATTGTCATGGATTGGCTATCTATTTACGCTTCGTGCTTATTCTGTTCATTTCTTCGAATTAGGTGACAACGAAGCCGCCTCATTTACCCATTATTACACGATTAAGAGCTAGAATGGCCGATCAAGCTGAAATGCGTGATCGCATGTCCTCCGTGGAAGATCAACTCAAACAGTTAGCCACCTCCATGCAGCTTATAACAGCTCAGCTTCAATCCCTCCAGGTGAATCCAAATCCTCCACCTGTTCTTCCTGAGATGGTAGTCCCGAGAAACATGGCCCAAATGAGTGATGACGAAATGCCTGAGCTAGAAGATGACTTGGTCCTCGTTGGAAAAGCCAAGCCTGATAGCGTTCCCAAGACAGAGCAGGATGAGCGTGTTGCAAAGCTGGAAGAGAAAGTGAGACAGCTGCAAGAGTCACAAAGCTCACTCCCGTTCGACCTCTCGGTCTATGAGAAGGTCAAAATGCCAAGCAAGTTCAAAATGCCAGAATTCGAGAAGTATGACGGGACATCTTGTCCAAAATCTCATTTGCAGATGTACCACGTGCGCATGGCCCAGTACGTTAAGAATGAGCCCCTCATGATCCAATCATTCCATGCAAGTTTGACCGAACCCGCACTAAATTGGTACGTGATGAAGAATGTCAATCTTCTCGACACTTGGAATGAAGTGACTGACGCATTTCTCAAGCAGTATAAGTTCAATATGGACATTGCACCTTCTCGAGAAGATCTTGAGAGGATTGAGAAGAAGAGGAGCGAATCATTTAAGGAGTATGCCGTGAGATGGCGAAATCTGGCAGCTCAAATTACTCCTGAGCCTACTGATAAAGAATTGATGAAATTGTTTGTCAAGACTCTTCCATCTGAGTTCCGTAACCGGATGGCTAGCACATACGTCGAAGACTTCAACCAACTCGTTCCTGTAGGAGAACAAATTGAGATGGGAATAAGAGAAGGGTAGTTTACTGAGCCATCTAACAAAAGGTTTTTTACCAAGAAGGAGAAGGACCTTGAAGCTGAGATAAATATGACCTATTCTCAATCGAATCGCGATCGCACTCCAGTAATTAAGATTTCTACTGAGCAACAAGATGGAGAACATCAGCTCCCTGGTCGACGACGTAGTGTTAGAAGGCAATTCACACCTCTTCCTAGACCCCTATCCAAAGTTTTGCCTATCCTCCAAAAGAAGGGATTACTCTCTACTGAGCCGAAGCGACCAAATCCCGAGCATTATCCTACATATAATCTCTCTGAAAAGTGTGACTATCACATGGGAGAGGTTGGTCACTCCACTGATGATTGCTATGTTTTGAAGCATAAGGTCCAAGACCTCTTGGATACAAAGGCGTTCTCTTTCAGCAGTAATCAGAAAAATCCTCCACCCAACCATGATGAAGGTGCAAACGTTGTCGCTAAGTGAAGGAGTTCTTATCTTCTAGGACTTCAAGGTTTTAGGATTTCACGCTTTCTGAGATTTCAATTATTGCTTTTGTTTCTATGGTTTGCTTGTTTGCATTTTCCATTCCAATAATGTAATTCATTTGATTATATTCAATGAAATTACAATTTTATTTCCAATTTTGAGGGCATAATGAGGCACACCAAACCTGTCCGGTGACGATATCCAACAATGAAAAGAAAATATCATCCATAGAGAATTCTGAGGACTAGGCTTCTTCATGCTTCCTCATAAAAAAATTCTCTAAGAAAAATACTTCCAAAAGCATGCATTAGGTTAGCACTGTTTAATTTTCTGACTCATTTACTTCATGTTTCAGAGCATTACTTTTCGGACTGATGAGAAGGCATCTGAAAAGGCACATTAGGTTGCAATGATAGATCAATTGGCTCAATTGTTACTCAACAGAGGTCGAATTGGGAGCACTACAGATTCTAATAGTGACATGACTGAGATAAAATGAATGTGCAATTTGAATTCACCTTGATGTTGCATAGTATCCTATTCATGCACGTTCTCTTGTGCAGGGGCAAAAGCGGATAGGGATAATCCAAAGACATCAACTGCCAAGGCAATCCCATTGTAGATCAATCCTTGAATGAATGCTTAAAACCATTTTGCAGTGTGGAAAACTGTTTGTTTTGGAGTTGATAATTTTTCATACCTAAAGCTGTTGAGCTCTTTTAAAAAGATTTTGCATGATGACTTTTAGCCACCAATTCCACTAAAGAACATCAAGATGGACTAATTTAATGAATGTTGTGGAATTGATTAAGTATACTAAATGAGACGAGTCGGGATGATGAAAGGCAAACCTTATCATATATACAGTCCCTTACACATACACTTGTGAGATGAGTGTAGGAAGGTTCATATACACAAGGCAAAGAGTTCTCTCGCAAAAGGTACGGCAACCAAAATGATGAGAGGCAGTTCATTTCTTTATCCAAAACACTACAGGTGATCCATTGCTTAACCCTTTTGAGCCCATACACTTATGGATATTCTTTTCGAATTACCCCTGTCAAGAATCACCCCACATTGGGGCAAATGAATCTTCAAGTCGTGCTATTGCATTGAATTCATGTGTTAACTTAAGTGCCTTAGGATAACAAAGAGCATTTGTTTCTCTATCCTACA
This sequence comes from Eucalyptus sideroxylon, assembly GCA_014182405.2. Lineage (NCBI taxonomy): Eukaryota > Viridiplantae > Streptophyta > Magnoliopsida > Myrtales > Myrtaceae > Eucalyptus > Eucalyptus sideroxylon. Next base: position 9,072,235 of record CM024552.2, on the reverse strand, counting down.
TACTTATACCCTTTGCATAGCCCACTTGAGCCTACAATTTTCATTTCTTTAAACACAGTTGGTGATCATCCCCCACATTGGGGCAAGGCAAAAGACAGATGAAGACCCTTGAAAGTTCAAGTGTCATTCAAAGTGTATTCCTTGATGCATGCACTGTGTGCAAGAGTTGAAATCAAAATAAAATTAAGGGGCATGAAAAAGCAGTGTGCTTGATAAAAGCAAGGCCAATGCCCATGAAAAAGAAATAAAAAATGCATGAAAAATAGGGGCATGAAAAAATGATGTGCCTAGCAAAAGTAATGCCAATGAAAATGAAAGTGTCATGATAGGTGACTATCAGTTGCAAAAGGTTGTATCTCAATGGAGCAGTACTCAAAGGGTCAAGATTAATGGCGCATCCATGGTGAAAGAGAAGACTGGTGACAATGCCTAGATGATCATCAACTTTGACCCTTATACACATTTTTTAGCCTAATGATCCTTTCGTTTCTCAACTCATGAACCCAGCCTATGTTACGTCCCTTACAAAGTCTCTTCAGATTATGGCACTTGAATTAACATAGGGGTTCATATGTTTATAAGCATCACTCGAAGAAGTGCGAGCATGATTATTTCTGTCTCATTTTGCAGGGTTCTTGACTTGTAAACCCGAAGATAATTGTGAAGTTGTTCTTTCAATAGCCTTGACTCAAAGAGTCCAATTGTTAAACCGTTGACCAAGCTCGTTAAGGTCCCTATTAAAGACCTCTTAGATTGGTAAGGTCGTACCGCTTGCGAGAATACTTGGACCCATGTCGATATGATGAAATTGAGTGATTCGCATAAAATAGACATTCTAAATGAGAGTGAGTGAAAGTCCTTTTTAACCGAAAGTCTCTCATTTAGTATTCTTAAGAAATCCATGTCATGATGAATGATAATTCTCTCCAGTGGAAATTTGAGTGATGCAAAGGTCATTATGAATAAACCCTAATTGATCTGATGAAAACCCCACTGAATTTTGAAGTGTGCATTCTAGAGTAGCTTAGATTGTCTATCTTTTTGATGAATGCATATCAGTTTTTGCTCTAAATCATGTATGACAGGTAATTCAAGTTCCTTTCAGAATGTTTCATGGTATTAGAAGCTGAGAAACCTCCACCATGAGGTGAAAGACTTCCACAAGATGTCTAAATACCAAAAAACATATCCCAAGAATTAGAGATATCAGCAGGTAAGTATATCTCTACCATACTCTAAAATACTTGTCATTATGCAGGTATTCTCTCTCAAGTGCATCGACACTTGACTTGGTCAAGCTGTCCAGCTATATTGACCTGGCGTGCTTTCGTAGCCCAGAGTCCCTCTTTATCAACTCGGCGTGCTTTTGTAGCCCGATGTCCTTATATTGACCTAGCGTGCTTTCGTAGTCCAGAGTCCATCATTATCGACTCGGCGTGCTTTTGTAGCTCGATGTCCTTATATTGACCTGGCGTGCTTTCGTAGCCCAGAGTCCCTCTTTATCGACTCGGTGTGCTTTTCTAGCCCGATGTCCTTATATTGACCTGGCGTGCTTTCGTAGCCTAGAGTCCCTCTTTATCGACTCGGCGTGCTTTTGTAGCCCGATGTCCTTATATTGACCTGGCGTGCTTTCGTAGCCTAGAGTCCCTCTTTATCGACTCGGCGTGCTTTTGTAGCCCGATGTCCATTTATATTGACCTGGCGTGCTTTCATAGCCCAGAGTCCCTTTTAATCAACACTCGATGGAGTTCCCCCCCAAGATTTTTTTCCAACATTCAAACGACTGTAGAATGGTACGGGTCCTAAGAAAACAATCACTTTTTAAAGTCATGTTATTATTCTGGGCGACCGTAGAATGGTACGGGTCCTGGACATGTAACACCAATCTATCTTGAGTTACTCACCTCGAAGCTAAGTAATTCTAGGTAAGTTCTTTTATCATTTGCATTAGCATTATTTCCATGCATCATATAAATTGCATTAAAAAAGGAATTCATTTTCCAACAAAAAGTCATTTAGGGCATGTGCATAATTAAAATTAGGTCTCAATTTGTCTTTGAAGTCAACCTCTACGAGCTCACTTTCAAAGAGGGGCAGCTGTTGACACCTAATTTTAGAAAAATAAAATTGCATTTTGAACAAATAAAAGGAAAAAAAAATGAAAACGGGGGAAGTTGATTTGATTGAATTATGCAAGGAAATATGGGATTTTGATGGATTTCCGGATTTTGTTAAATGCAGCAACAATTTTGAAATCAAGTGAATAAGGGGCAAGAATTTTGCAAGATGGAAGAAATTTAAGCAAGATTGAGCTAATTGCGAAATCACGCTCTAATTTGCAGATTTGATTTAATGTGGCAAGAGATGGAAATTTGGAAAATGCCATAAAAATGCAAACGTCTCGAATCACTATAAAAGAACGCTGCATTTTTCAAGAAAAGAGGTGGGAGGAAAACAAAAAAATTCAAAAAGAAGAATTCGTGCAAGAGAGAGAGTAAAAAAAAAAAAAAGAGGAGAAGAAGCCTTCGTCCATCTTCAATCAACAGAAAAAGGCCATTTTCTCTTTTTCTTGTCCCGACAAGTTGCGAGAGAAAAGGAAAAAGTCAGCAAAGAAAAGGGAGAGTTCGGCAAAAGTGAAAGGACGTGCGACAGGTGAGTGAGAGAAAAAAGAGAAAAACAAAAACAAAAAAGGGAAAAGCTTCTTCTTCCTTGTGCAGCACCCTCTACTCGCCGAACTTGCGACCCTCGCCGGCCACCGCGTCTCCACACCAGCCACCGCCTACCGCGCCTCCACCTCGCCTGCAACTTGCAGATCTCACGCCCCGCCTCGCTGATCACCGTCGCTCCGCCAACGCCGACGCCTGCGTAGCCGCCAATCGCTGCGCCCGCGTCGCTCGTTTGCGAGCACCGCGCCACCGCCGCTCGAGCCTCGACGCCTGCAATCCACGAGCATCACCGTCGCCCCGAGCACCCGCTAGTGGCCGCCACTCGAGACCCCACGGCCGAGCCCCCCACCGGAACTCCGACGACCGGTCAAACAACCGCCCGGCGCCATTCCCCTATCGATTCCATTAGGTAGTTTTCTTTTTATTTTTTTAACTTTTTACTTTACTTTTCATTTTATTTAGTTTAGTTTATTTTACTCTTTTTATTTGTTATGTTATCTTTTTGTGTATTTCATTTGATAGCATTTTTAGTTTAGTTATTTGATTTGTAATATTGGGTGTTAATATCTGTAATTTTTGTAGGCGTTATCCGCAAGAATTTTGTCCGGAATTATTATGATTATTAATTTGATCCGAGAGACATTGGATCATTTTTTTAATTATTTTAATAGCTGGGATTTTTAGTGGAATTTGAATTGTTAAATCACAATGATTATTTAATTTGGTCCGTAAGACTTCGGATCAGATTTGTAATTATTTTGATCTCTTTGTTGTGATAATTAGGGTTAGAATAATCGTTAATTTGACCTGTGAGACAACAGGTTATTGTTTCGATTATTTTAATCCTTTATTTTGTTGATAACTTAGATTTAATATTTATTTAATAATTACTTATCTTTAAAAAAAAACTAAAAAAAAAAAATCAAAAAAATCAAAATTCTGCATGAGCATATAGGTTTAGTGAATCATACATGTAGTTTTAGTGAATTAGAAATTTTTTAAGATTACATTTTTAGGATTGCATTTTTAGAAGTAAGTTAGGGTTGGACCTAAATTAGTTTTTCAGATAATATTCGTACATTTTACTTATCCCATTTTTCTTTTAAAAATAGTTTTCTAAGATAGAATAGGATTAAGTCAAATTAATCCCTAGAATAAATTAGAAAATTATCCCTATTTAGGTAGTTTAATTAGGGTTTTCATAAATTCTGAATTTCAATAAAAAAATCCAAAAATACTAGGTACATGTTAACTAGTTTGCATAATAGGATTATTTAATCAGAATTTGTTCATTAGTAAAATCAGGTCATGAGGTGCATGTTAATTAATTTGCATAATAGGCCCATTTAATTAGAATTTGCATATTAATAGGATTAAGTCATTTAGTTTTAAAATGCATTCTTATAATAAAAAACTCCAATCTTTAAGAAAATCCAAACAAAATGATTGCTTGCTTTGTGTGATGCAATTTATTTATTTGAATGTTTTAAATAATGGATGAGCACCCATGTGGTCACTACATTTGCATGATAGTAATTTAGGTTAAAATAAATCAGCTACCTGCAAAAAATATTTTGAAAATTAAAAGAAATGGTACCGAAAGGGCATTAGAAAATTTTAGTGTAACCAAGTCCCTGTACTCTTATTCTCTGGTTCGTATGAGTAAAATAAATCTCCCTTTATTTTACTTAGGTGTCTAATCGACCTACCCTAAACCGATTAGTGGCGACTCTAGTTAATAATCTTTTGCATGTTAAATGTTTAAACCTTAAGTCGCGAATTGGTATGGGCTTGGGAGAGCCCGAGCTAAGTTTAAAGACTTAGCAGTCCATTAACCTAGTTTTAGGTGGTGCACCCGAAATTTAGGTCGCGACAATGCCCATATGTGATGTATTTTTTTTTTCTTTTTCATATAAGAATTTGGCCCCTTTTTTTCTTTTAGTCTTTAAAATATTCATGCATCAAGGTAGGAATATCGATGAAAGATATTCTCACATATTTTCGAGGGCTAGGCTTGAAAAAGCAGTTTGCCGTTTCACTCCATGTTTTGGGCTTGATAATCTAAGAAATTCAACGACCTAAAATTGGTATACATAATTTAGAAATACCTATCCTTAAATAAAAAACACGTAGCTGGTTTAGCCAAACATCGTTCTTGAACTGATCAAAACAATGAAATCATACGAATTCCAGAGTAGGTCTTCCTGTCCTTCTTCTCCTTTGGACGGTCTCATTGGATAAATAGTATGCGTAGGAAATTAGGAGAGGAGAGAGGACTATAACATATTTACATAGCATATTCTAAGAGAGCCATCTATCACCAGTCATTGTTAAAATACTGACCTATATTGACCATTCAACTACGATCACCATAACTAAGATGTGCTAAACCCAATATAATATAATTACATGAACGAACTTGGTGATTTAGCATTGTCTCGTTTTATTAGCTTTATAACAATCTATTTCACAAACTAAAATATTGTGCAATTAATGTTAACCCACATTCATAAGTATTTTCAACATTCTTTCACTTGGGCAACGTTAATTGCAAGACATTTTTGAAAAAACTAAATTTTATAAAATAACTTGAAGGCTGCTAAAACATTAAACAACCACCACCAACAAAAACAACAACATCGAACCATAGCCATCATAACCCCTCTCTCAATCAATGTTAGACAACCATGACTACAAATGCTATATGCTATTCTATCGGGATGGGTCAATGTGATGACATGGCCAAAAATAACATGTCTTCATGTGATCCATTAATGCTATTTTAAAGTCCGGTCCTCCTTTGATTTCTATGTAAATCTGTGTACTTCAAAAAAAGTTGAGAGACTGAATTGACACTTATGCCTCATATATCTCTTATCATGTTAACCTTGCGGTAATATTTTATGTTATTTTCCTTGAAAGATATCCTTTTAGCAAAACCGTCGTACCCAAGATGGCCATCCAATCTCGAGACTTCTTATTAGTATTAGTAATACCTCATACACATTTTTTTTTAATAAAAAAAGAAGATCAACATGAATAAATATTAACGCACGTATTTATCTAATAATTTAAACTTTTAGAACAGTTACAATAATCTCACAAAATCTCACATTGTATCAAAGCAAGAATTCATAAGTTTAAATCTTCTAGACCTTAGTAATGGTGCAATTGTCCCGCAAAATCTCACAAGATCAATGATGTACTCTAGGCCTTTGATCAAAATCAATTAACATTTCCAAAATCTTCAAATGAAAAATAAATTCTCAAGCTCCTGCTATCCAATCATTAATCTTTTGGCATTGTAATGCACCTGCAAAGATTTCTCATTGTTTCTACGAGAAAATATGCCATAAAATGATTTCAGTTGATTTTCGGTACCTTCTAGATGGAACCAACTATGAAATGTCAAGACATAATAACCAGCATGATAATATAAGTAACTCCCACTGATAAAAGCAATTCTATACAACACTTTACTATACTTGTAAAAAATGTTAAAAGAAGCAGCCGAAAACGTTAATGGTGTTGAAGCTTTCGATTTAAAAGCATATCACAACTTACATTTCAAAATACCTTTTTTTTTACATTGGTAACCACTGTTACCAAAGATATGCATGAATTCCCTTTGAGAATCTTCAAATATTGACTCTTGCTTTGTCAAATATTTAACATGCTGCAAAACATGCAAGTTAGCAAGCTGAGCCTACGAAAAATATACCAAATGTAGGTTCGTCAAAAAGTTGAATTTAGTGATTCGCATAAAATCCAAATAATCATTAGTTCTGGTTTTGACCCAAATTCAAATTAAATTTTGAGAAATACTGCTGACTTTTAAATTTACCATATTTTTCGCAAAACATCAAACCTTTTAGAAAAGTTAGTCAGCCAACAAAGTTTCTTTATAACAACCTAAGTTTCATTTCAAAAACATCATCCTTTATAAATATACCATGCTATTTAGAGAAACGTATTAAATATAATTTGGTACTCGACAAGTTGTAAAGAACTTGGAGGAAGGGAGCATCAAATCGAACTCTTCCAATATTTGAAACTGCTCATATGCTGTCAGATTTTTTAGAGTCGATGATTTCTTCCCCTTATTCAAAATGCTGAATGAAGCGTCATTAATAAATACGACAAAACTATATTGCCAGGGAAACCTTGAGATCCAGAGATGTCAACTTCCTTCCCGGAAACCTCCTTCCCCTCAACGTCTGCCGTCTGTTGTAATTATGGTTATAATTATGATTAATGGATCAACAAAAGCTAATAAATTAAGATACGTTTTTTCTGTTCACGTATCTTTTTTTGGATTCATGAATTTCCTATAGTTTTTTCTGTTCACGTATCTATTGAATTCATGAATTTCATAGATTTATGTATCTTTTAGTTCATGTATTTATTGAGTTCATGAATCCCTTGAATTCACGTATCTTTGGATACGTGAATCTCTTGGATTCACGTATCTCTTTATTCATGAATCTCGTGGATACACGTGTCTATTTAATTCATGTATCTCTGTAGTACATGAACTAAAAAGCTCTATATATAGATAGGAACATAGAGCTTCAAAAGAGTTTTTCGGTTTTTGGTTTTTGGGTTTTCCCTATTCGATTCCAAAAGGAGCTTTGATATCCTTTTCTACTATTCTGATTTTTCTGGGTGTGCTGGTTCAATTGAACGGTTCGACTGAGTCCTGTTTGCATAGTGCTAATCCAAACAGGTTCGAGGTGTTGTATATTGGGATGTATAGTTCATGAATCTGCGGAGCACCTTTGGCAGGAACTAATTGCCTTAAGGAGATTCGGATATCCATACCTCACCTCCAATTTTATGTTATTTTTCAATGATATCTTATTTTCTTCTTCTCCAAGATTGGTAAAAGGAATGATATTATAAAGTTATTATTATATTCTTTACATTGATGTTCTGACTACAACAAACGGTGTTTTCTCTAAATATAATTTCCAACACTGTCAATGCCGGCAACCATCTCTGGATCTCCATCACAGTCTTGGTTCACCACAGAACCAATTCAATTTCATTATTGGCCTCTCCATTCCCTACCATTACTCACACACAGGCCATAATCACTCAAACGCAGAGCATAGGAACTGGAACAAACTTGGATAAACAAGTGCCGCAATCAAACCAGTGCCTCAGAACTTAGAGACGGAATGCTTGGATCATCATTTTGAATGCCGATTCCTCTTGTCGGTGGCTATTATGAACGAACGCAGCAAAGAAACATGCCAAATACAAAGAAGAGACGAACAGAACAGAACACGTTTAGAACCAATCTTGACGATGATGAAACATAACCCAAATGGAATCAATGCACCAAGAAAATAATGAGTCTACGTCTGTGCATCTTCAGTTCTAATGAAACCGCAATCTATTCAATGTCAGTGACTAAGAGGCATATTATCAAACACTCGGTGGTCAACAAATCGTGAAGTAAAATTACGCTGTCTCAGGCTCGAATTCACGGCCTGATTCGAAGTAAGATCAACCAGCAGCACTCCGAACAAGGCAACAATCCAATCGCGCCCAACGCGTGCTTTAATCCTAAAAGATTGTAAGTGCCTTAAAACTAGGAATCAATTCTATCTACGTCTTAGACATACAAGCCTCTACATAGAAAGATAAGAGGCAAGAAGAAAGAGTCAACAAATCCTCCAAATTCTAACATCGCTACAGGTCAATCACGCGTGGATTGATCAGTGACTACAGAGGTTTTCTGTGATCCCTTCGGGACCATTCCACTGGCATAAAAAAAAGGTTGTACTTTGGTGCATTTCATAGTATTTTCTACGCAAAATTTCATACCATATGAACACTTCAAAGACTTTAAATCATTCTTTTTGTGATTAAAGTATCGCCAATATCCATTTTAATCCTTTGGCTTTATAAACAAATATTTAAAAGGTGTCTCAAATCGTCAGCAGTATGAGCTCAAGTTCTTACTTTTAAGTTTTGACTTAACCAAAAAAGGGCAGGCAAATTTTGTTGCAGAAAATACAAAGCAAATATCCGTTACTGCGGGTGAGTCGCGCGAATGCGACGTCTCTGGGATTCAAACTCCTTCCCTTCATAAGGGAAAGGAAGCTCGAAGCCAGCTGCGCCACCGCAGGCGGTGGTTTCGTTAAATTTATATTAATATTACAAAAAATTATAAATTGATACACATGTGACAAACAGAGGTTGTCAACTATTACGTGTCAACTCAGTAATTTTAAAATTCAACGAAAACTAATAGTGATAAATTTGTGACAGGTGTATAATTTTAAGATTTTTTCTGGTCAAAAAATTAGTTTTAAGCAAATTTTCACATGTATATTAGTTTGAGATTTTTTATAATATTAAATCAAAAAAGAAAATAAAAATCATGAGAATTAATTACTATTCACAATAGGAGCAACAGCACAAATCGAGCTCGGTGGTCCCGTAAACGAAGAGGAGACAATAATCCCATTGAAAAGCAAAGAAAATTTAGGAGGAGAGGCAAAAAAAAAAAGAAAAAAAAAGAAAGGAAAATAAGAAAAGACGGAAAGGAAGTTCGGAAACATGTCTTATGGTCGGCCCCCTCCATCAATATCTGTGATAGAAATGGCAGCTTCATCTCTCGTTGATGTTCGCCCATCTTCTCTCAACGAAAATGCTTGCAGGACCGTCCGGAGACCAACGGACGCTCGTGAACCGCAAAAGTCCACTCTCCGCAGCCAAATGACTAGCTCATCGGTCACAAATTTATTCACAATAACAAGCATATTCTCACATTAAAAAGATACAAACATAATCTAAGCAAGCATGCTTAAAATTTGATTCAATTGATACATTTCGTTCGAGTGTTAATTGTAATTTATAATTACAAAACTATCAAAATCACAACTCTAATGACCGCCTTTTTTAGTTGTCAATTGTCGGTAGTGGGTGCCCCAGTTGCTAATGTCGCTACCGTTGATCACTGCCGGTTATGGTTGCGATCACTAGTCATTCGGCACTTTTCATTGTCGATGATGAGAATAATTGTCGATGAGAAGAATGAGTTCACAATGTGTTTGTCAGCTATTAAATGAAAAAGGAAATCTTAATTTAAACCATGATATCGGACCACTCATTTTAACATGGGGCAAGATGTGGAAAATGGATGGATCAAGCCCAACCCTATGGCTGAGAAGTCGAAGGAAGGAATGCAGAGAGGAGGCCGTCGGGAAACGTCGTCGCTTAAAAGAATCATAAACGCCCAACGACATTCCACTTTCCGTCAATTTTTTGGCATTAAAAATCAACAGCTAGAAGAACAAGAAGAAAAAAAGCCAAAGAGTTTCCCTCTCTACCTCAAAGCTTCTCTCTAATTCAGGCAGTCCTTCTTCACTCCTCAGTCCTCACCAAACCAGGAATCGAAAAATGGCAAGAAAGGCGGCATGTCTCTGCCACGTCTCGCGAGAATCCTCCGATTTCTGGCGCTTCACCGAGTTCTACAAAGAGGTCTCTCTCTTTCTCTTTCCCCTTGCCGGTCAGGTTTGTCACTTCTTTCGGGTCCTGAATTGCTATTTTGCTGATTGCAGATTCTGGGTTTGGAGGACATGGAGAGCCCCAAGTTCAAGTTCAAGGTGATATGGCCGGTAAGGCGCGAGCTCATCCGGCGGTTGATCCCCAGTACCTTCCCTGAGGCCACCATGTCTGCTTCACCATCTCCAATTCGGATCCTTTCGTGCAAACTCTCAAGGTTAATCCTTTCCTTTGTCTGGTTGAGTTGAGACTTGAGAGAGATACAAAGAATCCATGGACACGATCGTGGCTTTGTTGGGCGCATTTCACGAGCTTCTTTGGACTTCAATCTTCGAGAGACTTGCTCTCGCTCGATCACCAGTCCAAAGCTTGAGGTCACCACCGCCGGAGTTGTCGATTATCTCTGTCGTTAACGGGTACTCCTCGAAACGGAGTCCAGCTTAGTCATTTCAACGAATAGCTTCCTTGCAAACTCGGTTCCTCCTTCACAGCGTAATCAACCGCAATGGAACTCGGAAAACAGCGAGGGCAAAGCAGGAATGAATTGAAATCATATCTAGAATGTAATCGGATACAAAACGAACTGATTCAGCTGTGGGCATCATCAATGAGTCAGCAAAGGCCATGAACGGCTTCAAGCCATCGCCCTCAGAAACTCGACGCCGATATGCAATCCCTTGACCAAAGCCCAAAGCAATGCTGGAGAGGGACAGATGATGGAAGAAGAGGAGGCTTGGAGCATGGTGCTTGAAGGATCGCGAAGCGAACGTAGTCAGTTCAAGATCGAGACCATCACAGGCGAGGCGTGATAGCGATGGTCGCTGGAGAGGGGAAACCCAAACGGAGGAGCCATCAATGACGTAGCAGAGACATGCCGGCGGAGGGAGAGGAGCTGCGCCGGAGATGGAGGCGGAGGCGGAGGCGCGGCGCAGCGACGGCGAGTGTCTTACCGGTTCGAGTCATGGGCTGATGGAATGGGCTGGGCTGCGCTTGTGGTCGGACCGGGCTGCATATGGCCGAACTTAAGGGATGGGCTGGAGCTTTATTATTTTCTTATTAGTGTCTCTTCTTTTCCTTTCTTTTTTTAGCTTTTCATTTTTGTATTTATTTAGTTTTCTATAATAACGCATTCTTGATCTGTCAAGCACTATGCATCTCATGAAGGACTAAGTTGATGCACTTTGTAACAAGATGTTACTCTATTTGATAAACTCAACATATGTGTAAGGCAATCTAAATGCCATAAAATCAAAAAATAATCTCTTTATAAAAATTGTCTTCTATGATTGAAACTAACCAAGACCTTTATATTTAATTTAGCATTTCAAAAGAGACGATGGAACAAAACTTTGAGAGTTTTGTTGTACTTTTTTTACAAACTTGTCTTTAGGTAGAGAATGCAACAATAGACAGCTAAGAATTCTCTTTGTTACCAATACAATGGCACATCTTGTACTACAAAGAAATCCAATACACCAACTGGGGGCGATTTTGATAAGAATCGATTGATATGCATACACATACAGTGTTCTTCAACCTTTGGCTGGGTAGCTTGACCAACTCGCAACCCGGTCTTGATTGGTTCCAGATCTGGCATTAGAACACGACAAATTTGATCCTTTTAGCATAATTGAAGCTCTATCTCGGTTTTATTATACATTAAAAACCTAAAATCTAATTGAAAGCTTTAATTCCAAATAAAGTCTCTAATTTATCAAGAGATAGACCAACAACCGAAAAGCTAGTGAATAAATCCACAGCCGGTCAAATGCATTATTAAGTAAAGGCATAATAACTTTGAAATTACAATCAATTAAGCAACCTTTAAGTTCAAGAAAAGTGTCACGAAGCTTACTCATGCATCTAAAAACCTAACGATGATCCAATTATTAGGATTCGGGTGCCTTGAGTGGATTTCATTTAAAATTAAAGATGCAAAATGACTGAATTTGCTGTGGGTAGCATGATAACAAAGCCTATTTGGACTTATCATAAGAAATGAACATCTAATTTGAAGCTCGCTTACCCGGTCATAAGGTAATTATTCAGAAAATTTATGAAACTTCTAGATCAAAATTCTTGCGACCCGGTTAAATATCATGACATGAAATTCACATAGTAGAACTGATATATGTTGGAGAACAAAACTCCAGAACTGAATTTGAGCTTTAATAAATAAAATTATTGAATTGCACCAAATGATTTTCGGTTCTCTTATTCATACCGAAATCTTCAAGTTGGAAGTTCTTGATGCACAAATTAAACTAGGGCACATAATTTAGTGTATAAGAATTGTTGCATGGTTAATGAAACCCATAATTTAATTGTCGAAATAACAACCAAAAAGGTCAAATTGCAAAATATCATTTTCAGTTCACATGTCTTTCAATATTTGAAATTCTCACGGCATAGACCGAGTTATAACACAAAATTCACCAAGAAGATTTGCCATAGAACAGGTAAGTAAAATCCTCATATTGATATCTAAAATGAGTAGCCACTAGAATCAAATTCCCTAACTCACCCATAAACTAGGAAATATATGACCTATACATGTAATGACATTGATATTATGCATCTAGTGAGTAATGAAACCATATACAACTGCTTTATACCACCATGTAATGACAATGATATTATGCATCAAGTGAATAATGAAACCATATGCAGCTGCTTTTATACCACATGTAATAGATTCAATGATCTAAAACTCATGTTTGGAATTTACAATAACTAGCCTTGGAATAAAACACACATGCCTGATTTGGCCAATTATCGTCTTTGAGTCGAGCAATATGGATAAAGCCATACAAATTTAGGACTAGGCTTTTTTTTTTCCTTTATCCTACCTTAGACGGTCTTGATGAATAAAAGGTAGGTGCATAGAGTTAGGAGGGTAATGACCAACTTTTTAATAATGACTTGTAATGGATAAGTCTATTAAAATATACCACATGAATAGGTCATGATAAGCCCTATATAATGGTAACACATATGTCACGCCCCGATCCTCGGGGACGCGCCCATCCTTCTGTTTGGTCGATTAATAAAGTGCGATATCCCAGGACTACTTATCGCCGACCCTTTCTTTTTATTACGCATGCGGAAGCAGTTATAAATCCCCAGACAATAAAACAATGGGATAGAAAAGCAGGCCATATTTTTCATATTGAAATTCACAACCACACTTTCATTAACATCATAATTTATAGTATATTTACAATACTATTTACAGCATAAAAGTCTCACACATATCTACACTAAGACAGGGTGCACAAAAGGGATGGGATCTCAATCCACATCTGGGTTGTACTCAAGATCCCTCTCTGGATCATTTTCTACTTCAAAATACTTTCTCCCTTCGGGTCCTTCCTCCTTAGCTTTTCCTCGGGATCATGAAATGGTTATTCAATAACCAATGAGACCACGTCTCGCCGAGTCCTACCCCCTAAGACTCGACTAATAAACTAATACGCCATACGGTTGCCTAAGCACAACACGAGTCAGAGGACTTACCTTGGCCTCAGTTCCAACCTGCAATTCAAGGTTAAACACAAATATTCAAACAATTCACGACATCTGATCAAACACTGGTCAATCAACTAAGTCGATTACATGTCAGTCAGACCATCTCTAGGTCATTCCCACTCATACCACAATTTCCCAATGGTGTACTCATTCACCAAATCACATGTGTTTCTCGGGCGTCGTTTTCGCCAATGACATACCGATCACCGACACCGTGCGTTCTTTAAGGCGCCGTTTTCACCAAAGTGATATCCTCGATCACCGAACCACGTGTCCTTTCTAGGGCGCCGTTTTCGCCAAGGTGACATCGGCTATAGACAACATCGTGAGTTCTTTAAGGCGTCGTTTTCACCAGTGATATTTCCTTAATCACCGAACCACGTTTGTCTATAAGTCATTTACGTGCGTTCTTTAAGGCGCCGTTTTCGCCAGTGATACTTCTAATCACCGAACCACGTATGTCCAATAACATCGTACCTGATTGGTCTCAGCCAATAATGTTCTCAATTAGCTCTCATCATTCTCTCTACTATATAGCCCATCAACGTACTGGCGCTATATATCCATGCTCGGCCATTACCAATCAAATACTCAATAACAAATAATTTGGGACAATTCCACAAATTTCACCATTCAAATCAATTCCATAAAAATTGAAGCTCAATTAAATAAACGGACTGCACCACGACAATCGGCACGAAATTCCGGTCACCGGCCATCCCGGTTGAATTTCCAGAAAAATAAATAATTAAATAATTAATTTCGAAAAATAAATAAATAAATATTAAAAATCCAATTTAGGCCCATATTGCCTTATTGGAGCCCGAAACGGGTCGGGAAAAATCCCGAGATGCATTCAATAAATAACCAAACATTTCTACTTGCTAATAGCTAGGTCTAACCACCTAACATGCATCATTAAGTCAATAAATTAATTGTTCTAACCTAATCTAACCACCTAAGTGCATGTAATTAAATCTAACCAACCCTAAGGCATAATTAGCAAACTAATAAAGCATTAGTGAGTAAAACTCACTCCAAATCACCGCAACGGCGACGCGACGGCGGCCGAAACCGGACTTTCGACAATACCGGCAGACTTGGACCGGGCCTCGACCTTGGCTCAACAACTCTCAGTCCAAATGAGATTTGTTATTGCGCTAGACTGGGCTGAACTTGCTGGACCTCGCTGAAATTAAACTGAACTGGGCTTCAAGATGCGGACTGGGCTTCAATTGCTTTGCTGGAAAATTGGGACTCAAACTTTCAGTTGATGGGCTGCTGGACTGGGCTTGACCAAATAATTCACTTGGACTGGACTAGGCTTGAAGACTGCAGGAGATAGGCAGGCTTCTTGTGGATTCAGAGGCCCAAAGGAGCTGCTGGAAATTTGGGCCGAGCAAGTTACAAAATGGAAGCTGGGCTGATCAGTGGACTGTACCAAAAGGCCCGAATTGCTGTTGAAGATGGGCCCTGCCGAACTGGGCCTGTCTTCGCTGGGTTGCACTCTGCTAACCGAAGCTGAATCAAAGGAGCTGGCGTCGACGAAGGCTTGCTGGGATCTTCAACGGTTGACCTGGGGAAGTAGAATCGCGGATAGCTGGCCGCGGATGGAGAGAAGATGGCGCTCGGTGGCTTCGCTGGCAGTTAGAGTCCCGGTGGTGCTGCTCGGTGGAAACACGAGATGGCGGAGACGAATTTGCTGGCTCAGTTACCGACCGTGGGGGACGCCTGGCAGAAGACACGGAGGGAGGAGCAGCTTCGGTCTTCGTGGCAACTCCGTGGGGGAAAAGAAACGCTGGTGGAGACGTGCAGACGATGGAGCAGCTTCGTGGACGTCGCTGCTGCTGGGCTTTTGCGGTCAACCGAGGAGCTTCCGTCTTTGCTGCTGTTGACCGAAGCAGATGGAGAAGCTGGCAGGTGGCAGCGGTGGTGAGGAGAGACCACGATTCTGGTCTTCGCGTGGAGAAGGCTTTGACCGAACGGCTTGAAGATTCGGCAGCTTGGAGGAATCAATTCGGTGGGGAAGCTGGCGTGGCTGCAGGTCTTCGAAGGAGGAACTTCGGTTGACTGGATTTTACTCGATGAAAGACTCAAGCTGGGACTAACCGAACAAGATGAAGACTTCGCTGGGTCTTCAATTCGGCTGAAGAAGGCACACGGGCGAAGGGAGATAGCGGCCGCAGAGACTAGGGGTGATCGGGTCCAGGGTGGGTAGGGTCTAGACCTGGACCCTGTACCCGACCCTGTTATAACCGGTTCTCTTTTTTTAGACCCTGTACCCGACCCTGTTTGCATTGGACCCTGTTCCCGACCCACCCTGTTTTTCCGGTCCGGGAACAGGGTTAACCCTGTTTATATTGGAACCTGTTTTGCATAAAAATTGCTATACATCACTTATATGTAAGATAAAGCGTTTACAATCTATATCAACATAAGCACATCCACTGTTGTAGCAGACAATTATACTATATGAAACAAAAACTTATATACACCGGATTTCTGAAATAGTTCATGAAACTGTAATACTATGCTGCCACATTTTAATCCCCACGTGAGCCACAGGAACTAGCAGAAAATTTCTTAACACTGTATTTCTGCAAAATAAATAGGATCGTAGCCATTACTTGAAAGGCGATTATACTAGTAGTAAAAGTTGCAAAAACCAGAACAAACTAGTGGGCAAATTGATTTGCATAGCAATATGAAGGATTGGTATTTAAACAAATGGACCATATCAAAGCATCCAAATGAGTTTTTGCCACAAACCTCTGTAAACCATTTGTAAACTATCTCTATTGCATAGTTCATAAGAATAATACATATACCAGCACCACAGAGATCTCACTTGCTTCCCAATGCTGAATGGTTTATACTTGTACTTGATCATGTGTGCAATTTGTCGTCTCATTGTCATGATGAAAAGCACGAGCCAGTAAAAGAGCAAGATGGACAAGAATGTTACCTTCTTGTGCCAGAGGCCAGTCAATGAATCAATAGGATTAGCGATGGCGTGAACGGGAGCTGGATCTGGCGGCGGAGCTCGGGAGGGGAGCTTGAAGCAAGGCTGGTGAGTAGCCAGGAACTGGGTTGACAGATGCAGACTTCAATCAACTTCTTCCACTTAGCCTAAAAGCCATTTTGTCCCACTGATATATAGTAAAAGGATCCAATTAACATGGTCAAAAGTTTCTTCTTTTTTTTTTAAAATAACACTGATCAGCAAATCATTCCTAAACTACTAGTGTCAATTCCGCTGTCCAAGCACCCATTAGCCATTACAACAGCGTCCATAATTTTTCTTCATGAGTAAAAGCATTCTGATAAGTGGAAAAAGTCTTTGCAATCGCCAACTTCAGCTTATTAACCAAAACCTTCACAATAAGCATAAAATTACTCACCACAACAATGATTCTAAAATGTTTTCCATTCTCAGCATTATGATAAAGTCCTTCACCAAATTCCTACATTTTAAAACAATGAACTCTATCCCACAATCATTCCAAGGCTAATTCCATGTAAACAGGGTTCAATCTCCCATTCCCACTTCACCAAACAAATCATGCCCTTAATTACACAGACCCAAGCGCCACTCCATCACAATTCGAAAACTTTCAGATACAGATCCCGAAAATTCGTGAGTTCAAGGTCGACCCGGCAAATCTCCCATACTTTAGGAGGCTCAATGAGCATAAATTACACAAATAGAATTACCACTTTCTACGAACAACCCAGAAGAGACAGTGCCATATAACACACACACATGCACCCCATTTCCCAATGGAAACACATCGAAAACTTCCGCCCCATTGTAACTGGAGGGGGGATCCAGATCTCTCCCATTGGAGGAGAAAAAACGAAGTCCCGCAAAAGGGTTCGATCGGAAGTACCGAGGAGGAGGCCGTCCATGTCGAAGACGACGTGGGTGATGGTCCCACATCAGGGGAGCAGGGAGAGGCGGAGTGACGACGTCGGGATCTCACTGGCTGCGGGTGTCGCGGGAGGAAGGCGATGGTGGGCGAGCGGAGGCAGCGTCAGTGCTCGGATGGAACCTGAGAGCTCGCGAGCTCGGGGAAGTCGCGAGCTTGGGGAACCTGAGAGATCGGCGGAGGTCACGAGCTCGGGAAGGTCGCGGGTGTGAGAGAGCCTAAGAGCTAGATAGAAACAAATTAGGGTTTTGGTCATTTTGGGTTGGCTTAAAAACCGGTTCCCAAACCGGTTCCTAAACCGGTCCGGTCGATCCGGTTCCCGGGTGGGTAATCCCCTGGAACCGGTTCCCGTACCGGTTCAAACCGGTTCTGAAGATTGGGAACCGGTTCCCGGACTGGTTTCAACCGGAACCGGTTCCTGACCCTGTTTTTCGGGTGGGCCAATCCGGGAACCGGGTTGACCCGGTCCGGTTGCACACCCCAAGCAGAGACTGCACGCGGGGAGGCTTTGCTGGGCTTCTTCCGAAAGAATTAAAGCAGAAGTTGAAACCTAAGGAACAAATTGAAGAGGAGCCGTGTAGAAGATGGGGCGGCGGTCAAGACGTGCGATGGAAGGAAGCCAGCTAAGAGGAAATAAAAATCTTTCAATCCTTAGCCAATACATTAATACTTTGGCCCCACAAGCCCACAATGCTATCCTCTTTGTCCCCCCATCACTTTCAAGCTTATTAACTCACAAATAAACCAATTTAAAGTCCAAAAATTGCTGCCCTCATCCTATCATACGAATTTCACAATTTGAGCTTCAAATCTTCATGAAATTTCTCAAATCGACGTCCAATTTCATCGTGAAAAAAAGCCCATAGAATTTATACAAATCCCCATCAACACATAGCCTAGCATGGAAGTCCAAATTTCTTTCAAATGAGTCCATCCGAATTTTCATTAATTTTCCGCGACGTCCGTACCGATTTTCCGTAAAAATCTCGGAATCTCTGAAAAATCTTCTGAGACCGAGTCAACGTTCCTAAAATTGATCGTGACACCACGTAACTTTCCATTTCGAAATCGGACTCGAATTCACGGTTAATTTTCATTCGATGTGTTTTTAGCGTGACATAAACTATCGGATAACTTTCAAAGAATTTTTAGTGCAAACGACCCGTGGTCGATTTTCTTCGAGCCACAATGAACCCACTCGACTCATTGACGACTCTTGATTGTTGTGAAAATCTCGAGGATTCAAATACGGACACGGGGTACCAAAACAATAAGAAATCGGTCTAGTGCTTGGTCAACGAGAATTTTCTAATTTAGTGGTGTCACCCACGATTATCCACACATCTCGCCGAACCGATCTATCTCGATCTCTAATCGATTTTATATTTTGCCCGCAATGGCCTCTAAAGATAGACACGGTCAAGAAGCCGATCTCTAGTCGAATTCTCAAGTCTATTTGCCTTAAAATCCTTATTGGTTTCCCTAAATAGTCTAGTTATCTCTAGAATGATCAATTCTGAGAATAGCCCTATAGACGCGTCAATGAAATGCCCAATTTATTCGATTGAAAACATGGCTGAAAATCTGGGATGTCACAACATAAGTCTATAAAAATATGCCACATAAATAGGTCATGGTAAGCCCTATTTAATGATGACAAGTAACCATGATTGGACAATATAGTATTCTATTATATTTTATAAATATCACAATAGACCACGTTTCAAGGACCAAAATATTATGCAATTAATATCAACCCGCATTTTGTAAAAATTTCAAACACATTATGGTCGAAAATTACAATTTTCCTATTCTTGTTAGACTATTGGTCTTTCAAGCAAATGTTCTGGTACTTTCAAATGTTCTAATAGATTGGGTTAGGATATAATCAGTACTGTACTAGCTAGAAAGAACTCAAAATTCGTCATTGTATAACTAGAAAGGTCTTTTATGGAGGATTGAACCTTACTAAACGCACACTTAGGGAAGAACTGAGCAAAACATTGAGATTTTCATGTACTATTGAAGCCACCACTTGAATACTAAACCAATCATGATCACCACACGACCAATCAAATCATTGAGATTTTCTCAACAATTTTTATGCTAGACAAAGTCAACAATGATCATCACATTATCTGATTCTACAATGTTATATATTCAAGTTTTTATGACATAATTGGTACAATCAAGAAGCTTAAATTCATCAATGCATTCTTTGCTAGGAAATCCTTGTGAATCACCTACAAATTATATACCACTTTTACCATCATTAGGAATCACACATGATATAGTCCAAACTCTGGTGCTCAGACACATCAATGGCATGCCTAGAATTCACTCAAAGTTAAAAAAACTCAAAAAAAGAAACAATCAAGTAGATTACAGATTACGTCGATGATAAAAATTAGCATAAAAAAAGTGATGCCTACATAAGGTTATGCTGTAAATTGTCTTCACAATCTAATAATTAAGTTATAACACAAAATGAACTTCTGATTGTAGCTGCAATCCTCAGTGAATGCATGACCATCCGGGCAAACTGATCTGGACAAGAATCGAGCTTCTTCTCTCGGCCCCCTTCAGGAAATTCTGTGATTGGAAAAGTATAAAAGGGCACATGCATCGTCAGTCAATGCATAGAATCATTTAAAGCTACTTTATGGGATGCTAGATGTTTAACTTCGTCCTCTTATAAATAAAAAGAATTCTAATCATTGCAGTAATATTCAAACAAGTCACTATACTAAAAAGGCTGTTTGAACATACATTGATTCTGAAAAGTTTTAACATCTTGTGATATCACACACAGAGGAGAATATCTTATTGTGTTAGAATCGGCACCAATGATCTCACAACCAGATTTTTGCTTTACATGTAGAATACAAAGAGTCACAAAACTATAGTTCAAAAGTGATTATGTGATGAGTTCACCTCAAGAATGGCAACTACCTTGATCAGCAACTTTGACTTGGGTAATCGTCAAATGAAGAGATTAACTAACAGGAATAAGAACAAAGAACAATATAATCTAAATTAACCAATAATCAAGACTAAAGAGCAAGGATGTTGTCTAACTTCATCTTAAAGATCTTTATATTGTCCTCATTGTGATTGACTACTATCATAAAAGGAAATCTATAGCTATAGGTATGCTCCATCTTAACATGAGCATCATATCCTACTGTCGCAGCAAAATAAATTGCCACAGTGCCATAATATGTGCCATTCCCTTTTAACAGGCTATACTGTATAAGGTCACACCATGCAGCCCACTTATTATATGCACAAGTAACTGACAATCATTCAACATGCATCAGAGTTGCATCATAATACCATACATGATGTCCATGATGTTCAGAAAAGCGACAATCATAATCCAAAGTCTTACTTAGTTGCGCAACGCCATGAGAGGATTCAACAAGAAGAACCAGTGCACGCACATCTAATAAGAAGCCTGACCTGTGAGGCTTTAAAGCTGATATTCAAATATTAACATTAAGTATTTATCTATAACATTTAAACAAATCATAGATTACACAATGTCATAAATGGAAAAGGAGGGGAAAATGGCAAAGAGAAGTGACATTCAAGTTACGGGGCTCTATAAAACAGAGAAGGAAATCAAATTTATTTTATAATTGCCCAGACAAATTATTTGAAGGCCATCTTTTCTGTATGTAATGAGTTGCCAAAGCATACTAATTATCTTAGAAGCATGAAAAGGATAAGGTCTGATCAGTCTCTTGAAATAAATGGAACTGAAGAGCTCAAATTGGAGAATTGCTCAACCAAGAACCATATATGTTCATAATTTACGATAAAGATCAAGAAGATACTTCTCTCAACGAGTGTAGCCAATGGATTAGCTATAAAGATACTGCACTTCATCTTTTTCCTTAACTGAGGCCATGACGTCCCATTTCTCAAATTGCAATCTAGCTAAGAATGCTCAGTCTAGAGGAAAAAGCTACATTTGATAAATGAGGCATCTGAAAATTAGCCTAAAGAAAAGACTGGGTATTTACTACTCTACCTTTTGTTACTGAGCAAATTCTACACCCATTCATAGCAACCATTATATGGCTGAACACCGCTCCACCGCTCCACTGAATCAACTATGCTTAGGGTGCATTTGATCTAGATTTCCATTACTGCAAGAGAAACAAGGAAAAAGTTGAAAACATGCATAAATCATGCAGGCACTTGAAAGGGGAACAAAGATGAAATTTTTGTGGAAGCCACCCAAAATTTCTGATGATTCTGCATTTTCACCTAGCTCATCAGCTTGAAACACAAAACAGATTCTGTTTTCAAAGCATGTCCAAATAGCATGCAAGAGATAATTTAGCAGACTAATTGACAAAGCACTTTGCAAAGAAGGTACCATCTAAGCAAAAACAAGTTCGCCAATAAAGGAATATAGTTAACCTAGGAAGTTTGCATTAGGTCCTAGGAATATCAACTTTTAAGAAATGTCTGCACTCCATAAAACAGAATTTCAGGCAAGCAAATTATCCCTGAAGTGTACCATTTAAATCAATTGACCGCAACTAGTCTCTACACCTTGGCAAAATCCTTGCATCAGATTTAAAAGAGGTATGTTTGGGTTAGCTAGGGCTATAATCTAATGTCCTTGGAGAACAAACAAAATGCTGCAGGTCATACTTCGAGGCTCTTAATACGGATGGGCAAGTTGTCTCAAAGAGTTATCACCGGTGATCTGACTGAAAGAAGGTTTACGGATGACTTGTATCATAATACTGGCTAGCATGGGTTTCAATCAGCTACATCTTCCAAACATGGCATATAAACCATGCTCAGTCTCATTCTCTCTATCATGATAACATGCAAAAAATTAGGGCTAGTTTATGAGCTTCACAAGGTGGAAATTGAGCAAGGTGGTCCATTATCTGCAAGATGCATCTTCTTGCTTGATGTCGTATTCAGAAAGGCAATGAGCTAGTTCATGTTTCCCACAATACTTTTGCCTTATAATCAGATTATTAAGAGGAGCATAGTTGAGCTTCTTCTTTTAAAACTAATAATTCAACAGAAAGACATTGTTTGTAATCTAGATTAGCTACTCTATGCACAGTTCCAATCAAAATGAAACAGATCCTATTTCACTATGTTTTTAACTTTTGTGTCAACAAAGTCAGTGAAAAATTGATGAGTTCTGAACAAGCTTAGGAAAACATGAAATGTTGAATCATGGCAGCATCAGATAGACAAAAACCATACTGGAAACACATGCCATACACTACAATTTAGCAAGCACATGCCCCGATGCATGCAAGAAGAGACAATTGCAACTAATAAACAAGAAATTACATTACCCATGGCATATCAGAAAGCATAATTTCCTCATAGTTAAAAAAACATATTTCTTTTCTTTGGAGATGCCATGCTTGCTAAATACTGGAAACACATGCCATGCACCACAATTTAGCAAACACATGCCCTCATGTATGCAAGAAGAGACAATTTATCAAGTACATTGCCTATGGCATATCAGAAAGCATAGTTTCCTCATAGTTAAAAAATCATGTTTCTTTGAAGATGCTATATTTACTGTTTTAAAAGACGTTAAAGACATCAAAGAATCTTGCTGGAGCGAAACAAAGCAAGGATAAAGAGATGAAGAAACCCCGCAGGGGGGGGTGGTGGTGGTGTTGTGGGGGAAGGGAAAAGGAAAGAACAAACTAAGGTTACCTTAAATTGTAGTAGTTCCCAGAACTGTAAATTTTTTAAGGCAAATAAAAAAAATGTCTAAAAGATCACATTGAAGCGAAACAAAGCAAGGATAAAGAGATGAAGAAACCCGCGGGGGTGGGGGAAGGGAAAAGGAAAGAACAAACTAAGGTTACCTTAAATTGTAGTAGTTCCCAGAACTGTAAATTTTTTAAGGCAAATAAAAAAAATGTCTAAAAGATCACATTGAATTTTAAAATAAAAGAAAAAAAGCAGGGAAAGAAGAAATAATGTTAACTTGACTTCTTGGCACTTTCTGGAAACTCGAGTTTCTTCCATTTAGACTTGGAAAGGGAAGGACAGAAAAGGTGGAAAATCAGTTCCATAAACCTCCATTTATTTTCATGGTTATGTGTCGCGATATTCAAAGTGAGACAACAAACAGAATTACTACAAAACCACATCCATCATTAATCAACATAAGGAGTCATAAAACCTCCGCTAAGCTTAGTTATTAATTGACATGTCACAATTTCAAAGTGGGGCAAGTAGATATGAAATCGACAACAAAAGCAAGTTCAGAAACTGACCTAATGCATGCCTCAGAGCCACTTGAACACAACGACATTGTTGACCCACAGCCTCCAAATTTATCATTTGGATAGCCATAATATACTTCCTTTATACCTAAAAATGCCGAAGAGTCATCTAATCATATTTGAAAAACAAATTTTACGAAAGTTTCATTTTATTTCAGTATGACCAACAGATGTACCAATGATTGATGGTTCTACTGCACACATTATGGTTCACACACATAAAGGAAGCATGCTGAAAACTTCTCTGCAACTTCTGCAGACGAACCACCACTGTTCAAGAAGAACATTAAGAGCTTCCATCTCTGCATCTCTTGTTTCCTAGGAAAGTGCAACGAGAATAATAAAGAAAGCATATCAAACTTTGGAGCTTTGTCAGAGAGAAGTTTGCTCTTGGTGTAGTTTCAACATAGATTTAGGAAATGCATTTCATGAAATGTGTTTTCTCCTTCACGTTTATTTATTTATTTATCTTTTACTCTTGTTCAACGTTTGAGTCCAATAGTTTATCTTGAATAGGTGCATCTCTTAATGCTGTTTCTTTCTTCCTCCTAATGTTGAGAGGATTTATAGTGCAAATAAAGATAGTTAACAAAAGCAAATAATGACAACACAATATAGTCTTATTCCTCTTCAAATCGCCTCTTTCGTATCTGCTGCATGTTGACTATACTGTTAAGGCTTGATTATCTACATCCTTCGTTCAGTGTGCAGACTAAGTGAGGCAGATTAGAGTGCATAGATTGTATCCTAGGGACAGGATTTTTGTCAAAGCCAACTGCATTAGATCATGAATCCTATTGGAAGAATCACTGTCTTTAAGACAGAATCATCGATACACCTACTACGCTGAGAGTCTACAGAGGATCTTATGCGTGAAGCATGGACAACTCTCTTTGCTCCTCATTATTAGGTATTCAATCAAATCTCTAGGACTCAGGCATCATACTCTTTGAAAATATATGTGAAATTGCAGTGATCCTCCCTATACTTGAGACTTTGCAGTCTCTTAACTCGGTTCCTACAGCTTTAGAATTTTGCATCTCTCACCACAACTTTTTAATCAAGAGAGGTGAAGCAACCATAACAACTTCCTCTATTGTAATGTAAAGCAATAACTATATATGTCACGCCCCGATCCTCAGGCACGCACACATCCGTCTCACTTGGTCGATTTTATAATGCGATATCCCAGGACAATGTATCGCCGACCCTTTCATTTTTAAGCACATGCGGAAGCAGTTAAAATCCCTAGACAATAAAACGATGGGATAGAAAAGCAAGGCCATATTTTTCATATTGAAATTTATAACCAAACTTTTATACAAACCACAAACCAGAACACTTCACAACTTTTTATTCTAAACTCTATTCACATCAAAATGGAGATATCAAAGAAGATAAAATTTCAGTCCATCTAGGCCGTACTCACGGCCCCTCTCGAGATTGTCTTCTTCTCCCAAAAATCCTTCTCCAACTCTTCCTCCTCAGCTCCTTAGCGGGGTCCTGAAATGGTTTTCCCCAAACTGGGATGAGACTACGTCTCAGCGAGTTCTACCCCACTAAGCCCGATTAGTAAACCATTATACTACAGGCTGCCTAAACACGCACGGGGTAGATGACTTACCTTGGCCTCCGATCCTACCTGCAAGTCAGTACAATTCATAATAGGCACTCAAGCAATCATATCACCGATCAAAGAATCGATCAAATCGACCTAGTCGATTACAGGCCAACAAGACCACTCACGGTCATTTCCATTCAGTCAATCAATTCACAATATCAAATCAAAGCAATGATCAATCGATCTAGTCGATTTCATGACAGGCGAACCATTCTAGGTCAGTACTCTCGGGTGCCAAGCTCACCAATGTGATTTATCCACTAGACAATTGCGTGCGTTCTTTAAGGCGCCGTTTTCGCCAGTGACATCCTTAGTCACCGAACCACACATGTCTATAACCATGTACTCAAATAGACAATTGTGTGCGTTCTTTAAGGCGCCGTTTTCGCCAGTGATATCCCCAATCACCGAACCACACATGCCTATAACAATGTATTTAATAGACAAGTGTATGCGTTCTTTAAGGCGCCGTTTTCGCCAAAGTCCTTAATCACCGAACCATACATGCCTATAACAATACGAGTACTAGACCGATACGTGCGTTCTTTAAGGCGCCGTTTTCGCCAGTGATATCCCCATCACCGAACCACGTAGGTCCACAATAATATATGTACTAGACCGATACGTGCGTTCTTTAAGGCGCCGTTTTCGCCAGTGATATCCCAATCACCGAACCACGTAGGTCTATACACTGTGTCTGATTGGTCGAATCCCAGAGTATATCCAATTCTCTCATAACCCCATCCACTTTACAACTCAATCAAAGCATTATAAATGCTAAACAAACATACTCGACCATCTACCAATCAATCATTCAATCTCAATCAATTCCAAATCAATTTAGGGTAAATCCCTAAAATATCACAATTTATTTAATTCCATACAACGTGGAGCTCAAATAAATAAACGAACTGCGCCACGATGATCAGCACGAGATTTCGGTCGTCGGCCATCAAAATCTTAATTTCCGAAAAATAAATAATTAATTAATTAATTTCGAAAATTAATTAATAAAATTCCGTTTAAAAATAAGGCCCAATTAAATAAATTTCACCACAAAGCATAATTTTCAGGTCAAAAGTTGAATTTTCAATAAATAAATAATTAAATAATTTCGAAAATTAATTAATATTAAAAATTCAATTTAGCTTAAAATAAAGCCCGATTAAATAAACTGACTTCGCCAATCATTCCGGTTCCAGACCATCTCCCTTGAATTTTCGGAAAATAAATAATTATTTAATTTAATTCCGAAAATTAATATTTAAATGCCAAAAATCTCACTTAGGCCCGAATCGCCAAATTGAAGCCCGATTAGGGTCCGAAATTCCCGAGATGCTTCCAATAAATAGTAGACCACGTCTACTTGTTAATTGCACAATCAATTTATTTAAATCACATCACAATTGACTAATAATTGCTAATTATTCTAATCTAACAACCTAAACATAATTAATTAAAACTAAACCAACCTAAAGCATAATTAGCCAACTAATCATGGATTAGTGAGATTACTCACCAAATCGCGCGCAAATCGGATCAATCCGACGGCGGCGACGCGAGGAACGATTGTTCCCAAAGCACGGCTCGGGGTTCAAGGGGCGGAAACGGCCCAAAATGGGCCCAAGAGTTGGCTGAAACCCACTTCGTGGGTTGCTGGATTAGCTGGGCCGGGAGGAAAACGGAGATGGTTAGGCGGCGGAGGGGGCCGGGAAAGCAAGGGGGTCCGAGGGTGAGGGGGTGAGGCCACAAGGCGGCTCCGGCGGCTTGCTCGGCCACTCACGGTGGGCTGGGCGGTGCGGAACGGGGCGAACCGGCTGGATCGCGCGGAGGGGAGGAGCGGACGGCGGGGACGGGCGGCGAGCGCGTGGCGCGCGGCGCGGCACGGGCGGCGGTGCGGCGGTGCGACGGGTGGCGACGGAGCAGCGGCGGCGAGCTACAGCTTTCGTTCTTCAGCTCCTGGTTTTTGCTCGCACGAACAGGAGAGAAGAAGGAGGAAGAAAGCTATCGTGTGTGGGGGAAAAAGAAGAAGAGAGAGAAGAGAGGGAAGAGGGGAGATAGACATTGACTGGTCAAAGAGGAGAGAGGAAAAGTGAGCGGTGGGGGCAATTCGCACGAGGGGGAAGGGAAAAAGGGGAGAGGAGAGAGAGAGAGAAAAAGAAAAAGAAAGAAAAGAAAAGAGAGGGAGAGAGAGGAAAAAGAAAGGGAAATACATAATTCTTTTATTCTCTTTTTCCTTTTCTCTTTTTTTTTATTTTGGTCTTCAATTTTTCTTCCGATAATTTCTTTATTGAAATTTCAGGACTCATCAATAAATTGACGAGCGATGAGACAGGATCCTAAAAATAAGAATTATGACGCGCTTAAAATTCGATTCCCGAAATCGAGTTCAATTTCGTGGTTAAAAATCGATCGGACGTGATTTTAGCTCAATCCAACCAATTAGGTAGCTTTTAGGGATTTTACAGCTGATACATCCCTTAACGGCTTCACCCAATAGGTTAGTTAACTCATGAGTGATCAGCTCAAAGAAAAAGGCCATAGGCACATCGACGAAATGCCCATTTCACTTTATCGAAACGGGGTCGAATTTCAGGATGTCACAACTCTTCCCCTTATAAAAATTTCGTCCTCGAAATTTAAACCATTACACTTTGTTCAAAAAGGCGGGGGTACAACTGTCTCATCGATTCTTCGCCTCCCAAGTCGCTCCTTCAATGCCGTGGTGTTGCCCACCACTTTGACCAACGTGATGGTCTTTGTACGCAGAACTTGCTCTTTACGATCGACAATCTGGAACCGGGCTTTCAACGTATGACACACGGTCATCCACGTCCAATTCCTCGAAATTGAGCACGTGGGTCGGGTCGAGCTCGTACTTCCTTAACATCGACACGTGAAAGACGTCATGCACTTGCGCCAATCTTGGCGGCAACGCAAGACGATACGCTAGGTTTCCGATTCTTTCAAGAATCTCAAACGGACCTACGTACCTCGGACTCAGCTTGCCTTTCTTACCAAAGCGCGAAGTTCCCCTCATTGGTGACACTTTCAGAAAAACGTGATTACCAACTTGGAATTCCAAAGACCTTCGGCGCTTATCTGTATAACTTTTCTGCCTACTTTGCGCTGTCTTCAATCTGTCTCTGATCACTGCCATGGCATCTACTGATTGCTGAACTAACTCTGGGCCTGTTATCTTCCTTTCTTCGACTTCATCCCAACACACTGGAGTTCTGCACGCTCTGCCATACAACGCTTCAAATGGAGCCATCTTGATGCTCTGCTGATAACTATTGTTGTAGGCGAATTCCACCAGATGAAGCTGATCCTCCCAACTTCCTTTGAAGTCTATTACACACGCTCTCAGCATGTCTTCAAGAGTCTGAATCGTCCTTTCAGACTGGCCATCCGTCTGAGGATGATATGTCGTACTGTATTGAAGTTTTGTACCTAAAGCACTCTGCAAGCTCTTCCAAAAAGCAGCAGTAAACCTTGGGTCTCTATCAGATGTTATCGTAACTGGCACTCCATGCATACGAACCACCTGACGCACATACAGGTCTGCATGTCTATCCAGACTCAGGTCCTTTCGAACTGCAATGAAGTGAGCCGACTTTGTCAGCCTGTCGACTACTACCCAAATCGAATCATTTCCCCTTTGACTCCTTGGTAGTCCAGTCATGAAGTCCATCGTGATATGCTCCCATTTCCACTCTAGGATCGCGAGAGGTTGCAGAAATCCTCCCGGCTTGCAATGCTGAGCTTTTACTTGCTGACAAGTCAAACACTTGGCCACATGCTTGGCGATGTCCGCCTTCATACCTGACCACCAATAGTGTTGACGCAAATTCTAATACATCTTAGTGCTTCCAAGATGAACGTTGTAATTGCTACGATGTGCTTAAGATAAAATCTCTTCTCTAAGCTCTACATTGTCAGGCACAACCAAACGTCCACGAAGCCTAAGTACCCCATCATCAGAAACTTGAAAATCAGCTTTTCTTTTGTCAGTATCCTCTTGAAGAATTTTCTGCACGTCCGGATCTATCGGTTGAAGTTGCTTGATTCTGACCTGGACATCCGGTTCAATTCTGAGGGTGGCCATAAAACTTGAAAGGTGGCCTACCTCAAATTTGAATTCCGAATCTCGAGCTCTCTCGATTAAGTTCCACTCCTTAACCAAGATCCGTGCCACTGAAGACTTCCAACTCAATGCATTGGCGACCTTGTTCGCCTTTCCCAGGTGATATAGAATGTCACAGTCGTAGTCTTTCAACAATTCCATCCATCGTCGTTGTCTCATGTTCAACTCCTTCTGAGAGAACAAATACTTGAGACTCTGATGGTCCGTGAAGATCTGAAACTTTTCCCCACACAAGTAGTGCCTCCAAATCTTCAACGCAAATATGATGGCTGCGAGTTCTAAGTCATGCGTCGGATAATTCAATTCATGAGGTCTCAATCGCCGGGAAGCGTATGCAACAACTCTGCCATGTTGCATCAGCACGCAACCCAATCCCCTAAATGACGCATCACTATAGATCTCGAATCCTCCAGAACCAGATGGAATCGTCAACACAGGTGCGGTAGTCAGCTTTTCCTTCAGCTCTTGAAAACTACGCTCGCACTTGTCTGTCCATATGAACTTCTCATTTTTCTTCGTGAGCTTTGTCAAAGGCGACGCTAATGCTGAGAAACCTTCCACAAACCGTCTGTAATAACCTGCTAACCCCAAAAACTTCCGATTTACATCGTCACCGATGTCGGTCTTGGCCACTTGATCACGGCTTCTATCTTGCTCGGGTCGACGGAGATTCCTTCTCCGGAAATCACATGACCTAAGAACGCAACACGAGTCAGCCAAAACTCGCATTTGCTAAACTTAGCATATAGCTGATGAGTTCTTAAGGTCTGAAGCACTAATCTCAGATGATTCTCGTGCTCTTCATTACTTCTCGAATAGACCAAGATATCATCTATGAACACAATTACAAACTGATCTAGATATTCCTTGAACACCCTGTTCATCAAATCCATAAAGGCAGCTGGAGCATTCGTCAATCCGAACGTCATCACCTTAAACTCATAATGACCATACCGGGTACGAAATGCTGACTTAGGAATATCCTCTTTCCGAATCCTCAGCTGATGGTATCCTGTCCTCAAGTCGATCTTCGAGAATATTGACGCTCCTTGCAATTGATCAAACAAGTCATCTATCCTCGGCAATGGATACTTGTTCTTGATCGTTACCTGATTGAGTTGCCGATAGTCGATGCACAAACGCAACGAACCATCTTTCTTCTTAACAAACAGAACTGGTGCTCCCCAAGGTGATGCACTAGGACGAATAAAATCCCTTATCGAACAATTCTTGCATCTGCACCTTCAGTTCCTTCAACTCAGATAACGCCATTCGATAAGGTGCCTTTGAGATCGGTTCTATCCCTAGTGCTAGCTCGATCACAAATTCAATCTCTCTTTCTGGCGGTAACCTTGGCAATTCTTTTGGAAAGACATTTGAAAATTCCTGTACCACTGAAATATCTTCCATTTTTAGCTCCTCAACTATCGTATCCACAATAGTCGCTAAGTACCCTCAGCAACCCTCGTCTAATAAACGAGCTACTTCTGGCGACGAGATTAAGGAAATCGAAGGTCCTCCTCGATTCCTGACAAACTCAAAGCTCTTATCCCCTAATGAGTCAAACTGAATCGCCTTCCGATAGCAGTCCATTTTAGCTCGTTGATTGGTGAGCCAGTCCATGCCAATTATCAAATCAAAATCATACATTGCTAGGGCTAATAAGTCAATTTTCCCCACTCGCTCACCAATCTCTAACTTGCACCCCAAACATCCTAAAGCAACAATAACTTTATCTTTCAAGGGTGTAGATATGCAAATTGCCGATTCCAACAATACAAGATTCAATCCTAGCATCCTAACATATTGTTCGGCAATGAAGGAATGGGTTGCTCCCGAATCAAACAAAGCATAAGTAGGTTGGTCGTTGAGCGAGACCATACCTGTGATCACGCCAGGCGCAGCTTCTGCCTGACCTTGGGTAATCGCGTACACGGTGCCCTGAGCTGGAGGTCTCTGCTGTCTTCCTTGCAGTGCATTCTGTGGGGCATACCCTCCTATTTGTCTCATCGGTGGTGGTGGCGGCAACTGAGGTTGTCCTCTTTGCTTCTTAGGGCAAAATCTGGCTATGTGGCCCTGTTGGCCACATTCAAAGCATGCACCCGTCCTAGCTGGGCACGGTGCTGTCCCGTGTCTTCTCCCACAAAAGCGACATGCACCAACACTACTGGGTACCAGCCTATTAAATCCACTTTTCTTACTGGGCGGGCCTTGGAATTTATTTCCAAACATCGGCCTCTTTCCTTGGCGGATGTTGTCTCTATGAGAGTTAAACCTCGATCCAGATGAGGCGGCTCTATCGTTCTGGTCTCTTTCGATCATCTGAGCTCTCTCATAAAGATCATTATAATTTCTTAGATTTAGCAAAATCAATGGGCTTCTCAACTCTGACTTGAGTCCATCTCTGAATCTTCTCCCTCGGTTTATTGGATTCTCAACTAATTCAGGGGCATATTACGATAGTTCAGCAAACTTCGCCTCATATTGATCCATAGTCATAGAGCCTTGGCGAAGGTGTTGGAACTCAACCATCTTAATCTCTTTAGCAGTTTCTGAAAAGTATTTCCCATTGAAGGCTTCAACAAAGGCGTTCCATTCTGGGGCTACACCTTCGGGAAATATCGTTCCTTGAGTGGTTCTCCACCAAGTACTCGCAACTCCTTCTAATTGGTAGACTGCGAGGACTACTTTCTCAGTCTCAGAGCACATCAATAGTGCAAATGCCTTCTCCAGTCCTTGGATCCACAGAAGCAAGCAGCTTCGGGGTCTCTGCCCAAGTGAAACTTTGGTGGCTTCAATTTCAAAAACTGCTCCACCAAACTAGGCATCGGCCTCACAAAGGGACTTCAACGGGTGGATTTTCAACATTCATGGCGGCGGCTGCAAAGCAACAAAGATTGGCAGCGCGGCAGTAGCGGCAAAGCAACGGCGGCGGTAAATGCAGCTGTTTGATCCGGCCTGTTGCCCCATCATCTCACGCATAGCATCCAACGCTTGCGTGATCCCAACTGTTCCATCTTGATCAACGGGCTGCTACCCCGCACCAATGGGATGTGGTGCTACTGCACTCGCGCTAGCCTCAGCTTGCGCTCTACCTCAGCCACCTCGGGCACCAACTCTTGTCGGTGTCCTAGTCCGAGTCACTAAGGACAAGGTCCTCTGCCTAGGAGTTCTTGGCTCCTGATCGCTCATGGTGTCACTTTAATCTATTGACACCTGCTTCCAATTCAACACCGAATTAGAAACAGAGCGATTCAAACAACAAACAATCTTAGCATTCAGCTAACACAGACATGCACCGGCATGAATTTAAAGGCCTTTCCTACTAACTATCCCATGGTCAACGCTCCTTATCACTCCAATCTTCAACCTCGCTCTGATACCACTTAAACTGGATGTCACGCCCCGATCCTCAGGCACGCACACATCCGTCTCACTTGGTCGATTTTATAATGCGATATCCCAGGACAATGTATCGCCGACCCTTTCATTTTTAAGCACATGCGGAAGCAGTTAAAATCCCCAGACAATAAAACGATGGGATAGAAAAGCAGGGCCATATTTTTCATATTGAAATTTATAACCAAACTTTTATACAAACCACAAACCAGAACACTTCACAACTTTTTATTCTAAACTCTATTCACATCAAAATGGAGATATCAAAGAAGATAAAATTTCAGTCCATCTAGGCCGTACTCACGGCCCCTCTCGAGATTGTCTTCTTCTCCCAAAAATCCTTCTCCAACTCTTCCTCCTCAGCTCCTTAGCGGGGTCCTGAAATGGTTTTCCCCAAACTGGGATGAGACTACGTCTCAGCGAGTTCTACCCCACTAAGCCCGATTAGTAAACCATTATACTATAGGCTGCCTAAACACGCACAAGACATAGGACTTACCTTGGCCTCAGATCCTACCTGCAAGTCAGTACAATTCATAATAGGCACCTAAACAGTCATATCACCGATCAAAGAATCGATCAAATCGACATAGTCAATTATATGCCAACAAGACCACTCACGGTCATTTCCATTCAGTCAATCAATTCACAATATCAAATCAAAGCAATGATCAATCGATCTAGTCGATTACATGTCAGGCGGACCATTCTAGGTCAATACTCTCGGGCGCCAAGTTCACCAAAGTGATTTATCCACTAGACAATTGCGTGCGTTCATTACGGCGCCGTTTTCGCCAGTGACATGCTTAGTCACCAAACCACACATGCCTATAACCATGTACTCAATAGACAATTGTGTGCGTTCTTTAAGGCGTCGTTTTTGCCAGTGATGTCCTTAATCACCGAACCACACATGCCTATGACAATGTGTTTAATAGACAAGTGTATGCGTTCTTTAAGGCGCCGTTTTCGCCAATGATGTCCTTAATCACCAAACCATACATGCCTATAACAATATGAGTACTAGACCGATACGTGTGTTCTTTAAGGCGCCATTTTTGCCAGTGATATCCCAATCATCGAACCACGTAGGTCCACAATAATGTATGTACTAGACCGATATGTGCATTCTTTAAGGCACCGTTTTCGCCAGTGATATCCCAATCACCGAACCACGTAGGTCTATACACCATGTCGATTGGTTCAATTCCCCAGAGTATTTCCAATTCTCTCATAACTCCATCCACTTTACAACTCAATCAAAGCATTATAAATGCTAAACAAACATACTCGGCCATCTACCAATCAATCATTCAATCTCAATCAATTCCAAATCAATTTAGGGTAAATCCCTAAAATATCACAATTTATTTAATTCCATACAACGTAGAGCTCAAATAAATAAACGAACTGCGCCACGACGATCAGCACGAGATTTCGGTCGTCGGCCATCAAAATCTTAATTTCCGAAAATAATAATAATTAATTAATTAAATAATTTTAAGCGAAAATTAATTAATAAATATTAAAAATTCAATTTTTCCGGTCAGCACAAACTTTCAAGAAAAACTAAATAATTAATTAATTTCGAAAATTAATTAATATTAAAAATTCAATTTAGCTTAAAATAAAGCCCGATTAAATAAACGGACTTCACCACGGTCATCAGCATAATTTTCCGGTTCCAGACCATCTCCCTTGAATTTTCGGAAAATAAATAATTATTTAATTTAATTCCGAAAATAATATTTAAATGCCAAAAATCTCACTTAGGCCTGAATCGTCAAATTGAAGCCCGATTAGGGTCCGAAAATTCCCGAGATGCTTCCAATAAATAGTAGACCACGTCTACTTGTTAATTGCACAATCAATTTATTTAAATCACATCACAATTGACTAATAATTGCTAATTTATTCTAATCTAACAACCTAAACATAATTAATTAAAAACTAAACCAACCTAAAGCATAATTAGCCAACTAATCATGGATTAGTGAGATTACTCACCAAATCGCGCGCAAATCGGATCAATCCGACGGCGGCGACGCGAGGAACGATTGTTCCCAAAGCACGGCTCGGGTTCAAGGCCCGGAAACGGCCCAAAATGGGGCCCAAGAGCCGGCTGAAACCCACTTCGTGGGTTGCTGGATTAGGCGGATCGGGGCTGTTCAGGATGGCTAGGGGCGGAGAGGGGTCGGGAGGGCAAGGGCGGTCCGGGAGGCCCAAGGCGGGGCTCGGCGGTGGCCGGCCACTCACGGTGGCCGGACGAGGCGGAACGGGGCGGGGGGCGGATCGCGCTGGAGGGAGGCGGACGGCGGGCGGCGGCGGGCGGAACGGGGCGCGCGCGGCGCGCGCGGCGGGCGGCGGTGCGGCGGTGCGACGGCGGCGACGGAGCAGCGGCGGCGAGCTAGCTGCGGCTTTCTTCTTCAGCTCCTGGTTTTTGCTCGCACGAACAGGAGAGAAGAAGGAGGAAGAAAGCTATCGTGTGTGGGGGAAAAGAAGAAGAGAGAGAAGAGAGGGAAGAGGGGAGAGATAGGGTTGACTGGTCAAAGAGGAAGAGAGAAAAGTGAGCGGTGGGGGCAATTCGCACGAGGGGGAGGGAAAAAGGGGAGAGGAGAGAGAGAGAGAAAAAGAAAAAAGAAAGAAAAGAAAAGAGAGGGAGAGAGAGGAAAAAGAAAAGGAAATACATAATTCTTTTTTGCAATTTTCCTTTTCTCTTTCCATTTCCTTTTATTTTCTTTTGGTCTTCAATTTTCTTCCGATAATTTCTTTATTGAAATTTCAGACCCGTCAATAAATTGACGAGCATGAGACAGATCCTAAAAATAAGAATTATGACGCGCTTAAAATTCGATTCCCGAAATCGAGTTCAATTTCATGGTTAAAAATCGATCGGACTGATTTTAGCTCAATCCAACCAATTAGGTAGCTTTTAGGGATTTTACAGCTGATACATCCCTTAACGGCTTCACCCAATAGGTTAGTTAACTCGTGAGTGATCAGCTCAGAGAAAAAGGCCGTAAGCACGCCGACGAAATGCCCATTTCACTTTATCGAAACGGGGTCGAATTTCAGGATGTCACAATATCAAAGCACAATGGCAAATGAGAAAAACATCGTACATAGTAAAACAAGATTCTTGCTATCGTTAGCCGTAGTCATATTTTGTGAAAGAATAATGGGAACAAACCATTTACAGCCTAATAATAGAAAATTCCACTTTTTAACAGATTTGTTCAGATTTACTACTTTATTATATATTAAAGAAATATTTAAGGTAGAAACACAAAGAAGTTCAACAATACTTACAAGTGGATAATGTGAGGTTATCAATTCAGAACGACAACAAAGTGCTGTTGACCAAATTTTATAGAAAGGGGTGGAGAAGCAATGATAGACATACATTATGCGTCTGGTCGGTCTCGTTTCTTCCTGCCGCAATAAGGTGCCCTTCCTCAACAATCACACAGCTGTCCAAATCAAGCTTTGCCTTATATGAAAAAAGCAAATAAGTCTTGTTACTTGTTAGGAGAAAAAAGACACATGAGTATAAGAGTCAGAATTTCTCTCATGCGTGCAATAGAAAATTTCTGCATCAACAGCTACTAAAGGAATGAATGTGTATCTTGTAGCTATAAGATCAAGATCCTGTATAATATACTGGTCACAAACTACCAAGTAATGATTATTAATATGTACTCACCTGTAATTCAGATTCAAATCTCACTTAATACTTAAAACTGATATGGCTCTAACAAAACTAAAGCAAAAACAACAACTAATTTGAGAAATTACATATTGCTCATTCCGGTGTCTCTTACTATTGGTACCTCAGAAGTTTATCTTTCAATAATAAGGTTTCAGTCAAATATTCAAAAAGCATCCAGGAGTTTTGGCAAATAAGGATAAAAAAGGAAATACTAAACTGTTGCAAAGGCCTCGAATTCAGAATCGACACTCGGCTTCTTGTGCTTTTGTCTCTATTCTACTAAATAACTTATGTAAACTATGTGTTTCTTGTGATAATTTATTTTTCATATCCACGGTCCACAGGGCGAAAGAAAACAACCACCTAACCAATTATCGATGGGCGCAACTAATATTCATATTACTCTCACACTCCAAGTAAATTTGGTTGTCCATTCTTCCTAGCTGCCAAAGCCAAGAAGTGGTTAAAGGACTCGACTGTCAAGCAACCTTTCCTGGTGGCTTGCCATGTCACTGCATCTTCTTCATTCCTCTATGTTTTTGCCTCTTCAAGTGCCTCATAAAACAGAGAGACAGAGGCAGGGTCTATGTTCAATGCCCTATCCCAGTGATCAAAGTTAATCAGAATTTAATTCTCCTGGCAAACCTATCATCTGCTGCACATCTATATGATAAGTACATACTACACATCCACATTTCCTAGACACCCCAAACTCACCCAAATCCCTCCCTCCCTCCTGACGTACAGCACCCAGATTGGCTCTGTTTTTTTGCCTAGGAAAGGGACGAAACCAACCCATGTACAACTTACTACCCATTATTCCACTCTTCCTCGCTTGTTTGACCTTCGAACCTAGACTTCATCTACTTCCCTAAATAAGTCCTCACCTATGAAAAGAAATACAGGAAAGCTATACCTTCTAGTGATTGTTGCTGATTTTACAGTGAGTAAAGTCGATTACCAGTGACTTTACTACCACGCATCCATAGACTAAACTGACGAAGAAAAACTCAATCAACGTCTCTCTCGAACAAATTCAACGACACATTCTTACAGTTCCCGCGCAATTGTAGTATCATACCAATCGAAGTCAATATCGAGCTCAAGTATCACACCAACTAAATACAATTCGGATGTGCCAGGTGTTACCTGATCCATAGCAATCTGCATGAAGCCCAGAACCTCATGAGAGAATCGTTCGCCCAAAGCTACCTTACCAGTTTCCATGGCCTCGACCAGCGGTGGTAGTCCGTCGCCTCCGCTCGCTGGTCTCCATCGCCGTCGGTTCGCTAGGGACTCTGTTTTAAGAAAACGAACTTCTTCTGTTCGTCGCCTCCATTGGCAGATGGCGACCTTACATTTGTCAGAGCTCGATGGTGTTGGACGGAAGAGGAGCAATCAGGATGCTGAACGTGGCGTCCGTGGAGTTCGAAAACTTTGCCTATTGGCGGAGAAAAGAGGATTTAGCAAAAAGAAAAATAAAATGAATAAAAACAAAGAGAAGAGATAAAACAGCAGAAAGATTGACATAATTTTATATAGGATGTACAGTCAACTTGGGCAACGAGTTTTTTGAGAGAAGAAACGAGAAGAACGAAGGCATGTGATCAAGATAGAGCTGAGTCCCCTCACCTACGAACTGCTTCCTCGGCAAGTTTTCATCATTCCGACTACAAGTGCAAGTTTTTCAGTAGATCCATCATTCTCATCCCATTCTCATCATGGACTCATGCTTTCTCTTTGATCCTATTTGACTATGTTCCTCAGTACTCACTTGACAATCTTGCGAGTCTTCCGATGGATCTGCTTTGCCCGAACTGTCTTCATGCATGATTGAACTCTGGCCTTTTGAGTCTATTGATTCATTATCAATCTCGTAGAGTAAAGCTAAATCGATTAATTGATTATCATGAAACATAACCTTTAAATCATCCTCTAGTTTCTTGCATATTATTCGAAATCCCCACTTTTTCATAGTTCTACCTGATATTGTAAGGCTAAATTGTGCATAACCCTCATCAATTTGACTGAAATTGACTACTCCCCACAGCTCAGATGGCATGAAATACTCATGCCATTTATAATCCGAATTCAACTCAAAGGGTTTCCAATATGGTACATAGTCACTCTGACGTTCACCATTAACACGTGGTACAAGCTCGAAAGGGAGTCCATTTCTCTGTTCATCATTACCGAGAGCGACATAGAGAGCAAATCCAAGAAATTTGTCATACAAGTCCTTTGAAGCCATGAAACATATGGAGTCCTTTTCAATAGGGAGGATCCACTCTGGCATCTCTCCTTCAGAGAGACAAACTGTGTAATGAAGATCCTGTTACAAAGAGACATCGTTAGAAAATACCAATTTCGTTATCTATACTTAAATGGAAAATTCAATTTGAGTTAATAAGTAATCCTAGTCACTTCCACTTTGAACTGGACCTCTATAAATGAGTAGAGGTCCATAAATCCTTGCCTACAATAGCCACCTCCTTTTAATGCATTTGGCCACACTGATTATTCAAGCCAATGACTTATGCAACATTTTTCCTTGTTATTGGTATTGTCGGTCTCAAATCAATGTCATATACTGATTATCTACGCCAAAATATAGACTTTATGGTGCGACATTTTTCTTTCTCAGTCCACTTTTGTAATGTTATTGGTTTTCATTTTGTACCATCCGCATGATAACTGATTTAAAGAACGCTATTTGTTATTAGGTTTCACCATGTGATCTAGCCCTATAATTAATGCCCATCTAAAAACGATTGATTAATAAATTTTTTCTTGGCTACATAATAACTATTCCTTTGTAAATTACCTTTCATATATGGTAATTTGCTATGCAAGTCAATTATGCCGCTATGTTTTATAATTCTATTTCTAACTATAGAAATGAACCTTTTAAGCTCCCATCCTAGACAACATAGTTATCTATTTAATTAACACCCTTTCATATTCCCTTTAACGAAATAAATGTTGAGGGAGGAAATGGAGCCCACGATTGTGTGACACCCTTCGTAGCTACAGCACACTATTCTATTCAACTTTCCATTATTGTATTGAAATGTCTTTAACCCTAAGGTTTCACAAGGAGCAAACATGTTTGTCCTCCTCAATCAAAGCCACAGTTCAAATCACCACATGGGGTCATTTTCTTTGTGCTACTTTCGACAACATAAAGCCACATGTCCCCCGTAATTACCTAGTGTTGGATTGTCCCATCTAGTGAAATTAGTTAGGTGCTAAAAAAACTCTGGGATACCACATTGATATAAAGAAAAACCTCTTAGATTCTTTTGATAATTTATCTTGGGAGAATGCCCATTGATATAAACAGTTTGATCTCACTTTACATTTGTTTGCTTTTCCTTTTCT
This sequence comes from Eucalyptus sideroxylon, assembly GCA_014182405.2. NCBI lineage: Eukaryota > Viridiplantae > Streptophyta > Magnoliopsida > Myrtales > Myrtaceae > Eucalyptus > Eucalyptus sideroxylon. The sequence goes on along the minus strand of CM024552.2, from coordinate 9,032,044 downwards.
TAAGCCTCACTTGCATTTTCTGCTGTTGCAATATACAAGCACACACTGGATCTAGCATATACTCCACATCAATATGTGTGAGAGAGAGAGAGAGAGAGAGAGAGAGAGAGTAACCTGGTTAAGTGGGGAAATATCAGCCTTGGTCAACCCTCTATGGACAAATTCATGATCTTTTGAATCTCCAGATTCTTGCAGAGTTCCACAACCATCCGCCAAAAGATAATTCAAAAGTGGTGGAAGCTCGGGGATCTCTTGTAATTGATGGCATTTTCTAACATTCAAACCGGACATATGTTTACGCTTATTGATGGATGCAGGAAGGCTAGTGATATTGTTCTTCCCCGGACTTAATTCTCTCAAGATGGGAAAAAAGGAAAGATTTTCAAGAAACTCTGCTTCAGACAGATTACATCCATAAAGGTCTAACCTACGTAAATTTGAAAGTATAGTCTTCATGCACGAATCAGCTGAATTGTCGTACTTTGGGAGCCCCATTAAATTTGTGCAATGCTCAACTAGCAAGCTTTTGAGGTTTCGTAACTTATAAATGCTAGAGGGAAGACTTACTAGGTTCTTGCAAAAATTTAAATACATTGTCTCCAAAGAGACAAGATTTTCTATTGATGCGGGAAGCTCTTTAATAGCGGTCCCTCGTAAACGAAGCTCTTTCAGGGCTTCGAGTTTAATAGGAATATCAGGGAATCTTTCAAATCTTTTGCAATCACAAAGATCAAGAGATTGTAGATTTTTCGACTTGAGCACATTTGGAAAAACACTAAGTTTAGGGCACTCCCTGAAATTCAACACTTTTAACTTGTCATGATATGCAATGGACTCGTGGGCTTCTACCAAGTTTTTGCAATTATGAAGATCCAATTCCTCGAGATTTGGAGTACATGAGAGGTCGGGCATACAAACCAGCGACTTGCATTGACTGAAATTAATGTACTTCAAATTTTGGAAGTCCTGCAAAAACAGTGAAACCAGCGTTGATGAACAATTCTGAAAGGACAAAAAGGGGTATTATGTTTCTTCCTTACATTTAAACTCCATTTGAGAATAGGCTGCTACTGAAGCATATATGGTATTGATTCTTAAAGAAATGATTACATTTTAGTTCGTTAATCGTAAATATTGAGCAATATGTCTATTTAATGCAAAGGTGATCTGGTCCCTTTTGATCCATCAAGAGGTGTAAAACAAGGTGACCTCATCTCTCCTTATATTATTGTTCTTTAATGTGAGGAGAGATGACAGATCCTTTCACTAATGATTAAAACATAATATATGCTCTATCACGATGAATTTTCCCAAAAATCAATAAAATTTAATATTTGTTGAAGTTTTACAAAGACAATGAAACCAACTTTGAAATACATCCAGAAGAAAACACAAATTTTATGGCTATGCAGATATACGCTCACCTTATAGTGATTTGGCTCTACTGGGATATTATTGCCTTGGCGTATATCCATTCCCACTAATTTCTTTGGACTAGAGGAAAATTCTGGAATTCCAAGAGCATAACCAGCCCATTGAAACCATCTTAATTCATTAGGAAGACATATAGGACCTTGGAAAGAATTATGCACATTGCGCATGATTAGCAATCTCAACCCTTTCATTTTTGTAAAATCATCAGGACCAATATATATCTCTTTGGGCTCCGGTGGCTCCAACACTATGGCTTTTACTACACAATTTCCCTGCATGTACAAGACTATTTAGGTTATGCATATTTAGTAAATAGAATCAAAGTTAAGGAGAAGAATTTTAATCGTAGTTGCAAACCTTTTTGCATGATAGAGCATCAAGAACATCATCGTAGAACCATAATCTACTGCGTCTCTTGGGATCATCATAGCATTCTTGGTTCATGATATCCATACCCATCAATTGAATCAAGTCGTGCATCTGTAGTTGTAGGATTCCTTCGAATCCATGCTCCATCCTTATCAAAGACCTCTCAATGAGAATTTCAAATCCAATTGCTGCCTCCAAGTCGCAACTATCAAGGACTTTCTTTACATACTCCCTATCCCACCCCCTAAAGAAGCAGGCAATGTGGAGAAAAATCTCTCTCTCATTTTTCTCTAGTCCGTCATAACTTAGTTTGAGCACATCATTAATGGTTTTGTTAGGAATTCTAGAAAGTTTATTTAGTGCACTTTCCCATACATCTTCTCTTCTACCACATAAGAAGGAACCTAGCACCTCAAGTGCCAAAGGAAGGCCTTTAGCATGATTTAAAACGTCCTTCACTAGATTTGTCCTAATTTTCAATTTTTGGCGTGTCACAAAAGCGTGCTTACTAAGCAACTCATGAGCTTCATTGTCATCTAGTGCTTTAACTTCATACACATGATCATCATCTATCTCATGACAAGTCAGCAAATGTTTATCCCTTGTAGTAATAATGATCCTACTCCCATTACCAAACCACTCGCCATTTCCTGCTAAAGCATTTAATTGGCCCAAGTCATCCACATCATCAAGGATGAGAAGAACTTTTTTGCGATGAAGTCTGTGTTGTATCATTGTAATGCCTCCATCGACACTAGACACTTCTAATCTTTGTTGCAGTAATAATATATCTTTTAGTAATATTTCTTGCAAAGTAGCTAATCCCCTAGAGCCTTTTGAAATTTCTCGAACATCTGCTAGAAAGCACGAACCATTAAATTGTCTATGAATAGCATTGTAAAGGGCTTTTGCTAATGCTGTCTTCCCTATGCCTCCTTGTCCCCATAATCCCACCATGAGAACACCATCATCAGACTTAAGGTGTAACATTGATTTCAGCTTAACCACTTGGGAATCTATCCCAACCGGATGCTTAGCAACATGCAAAGGTGTACGGTTTAGGTGTGTGAAGATCTCCTTCACGATTCTTTGAATGAACTCTGAATCATCTCTGAAAAAAAAAGAAAAAGAAGTTTTAGCATCATTTTAGCAATGAATAAGCAATTAATGAGCAATCACCATAGAACAATGACAAGGCGGCGTGTCCTGTTTTCAGATAATCATTGCTAAAACAATATGTACTCTCACCGAGTGGAATTAGGAGTCCAGGCTTGGGCTTCCGATCTCCCCGCAACTTCGGTTCGGTTTTGCACAGAGAAGAACGAAGAAGAAGGAGAAGATAACGTGAGGGGGGAGGCAAGAAGAGAGAGAAAGATTTGACTGGTCAAAAATTAAAAATAAAATGAGATAAAGCAAAGTGGAAGACAGCAAAGGGGTGGTCGGCTGGGGAAGTCGCACGAGTGGGGGAGGGGAGGAGAGAGAAGAGAGAGAAAAGAGAGAGAGAGAAAAGAATTCAAAAATAAAACTTTTCTTATTTCTTTTCTTTTTCTCTTCCCCTTTCACTTTCTATTTTCTTTTGGTCTTCGATTTTCCTCCGATAATTTCTTTATTGATTTTACCACGGATATATCCCTTAACGGCTTCACCAATAAGTTAGTTAACTCGTGAGTGATCAGCTCAGAGAAAAGGACCGTAGGCACGCCGACGATATGCACATTTCGTTTTATCGAAATGGGGTCGAATTTCAGGATGTCACAACTCTTCCCCTCTTATAAAAATTTCGTCCTCGAAATTTAAACCATTACACACTTCGCTCAAAAAGGTGGGGGTACAATTCTCTCATCGATTCTTCGGTCTCCCAAGTTGCTCCTTCAGTGCTGTGGTGTTGCCAGACCACTTTGACCAACGGAATGGTCTTTGTGCGCAGAACTTGCTCTTTGCGATCGACAATCTGAACCGGGCTTTCCACGTATGACACACGTTCATCCACGTCCAATTCCTCAAAATTGAGCACGTGGGTCGGGTCAGGCTCGTACTTCCTTAACATCGATACGTGAAAGACGTCATGCACTTGCGCCAATCTTGGCGGCAACGCAAGACGATACGCTAGGTTTCCGATTCTTTCAAGAATCTCAAACGGACCTACGTACCTCGCACTCAGCTTGCCTTTCTTACCAAAGCGCGAAGTTCCCTCATTGGTGACACTTTTAAAAACGTGATCACCAACTTGGAATTCCAAAGACCTTCGACGCTTATCTCGCATAACTTTTTGCCTGAAGCACGAACCATTAAATTGTCTATGAATAGCATTGTAAAGGGCTTTTGCTAATGCTGTCTTCCCTATGCCTCCTTGTCCCCATAATCCCACCATGAGAACACCATCATCAGACTTAAGGTGTAACATTGATTTCGGCTTAACCACTTGGGAATCTATCCCAACCGGATGCTTAGCAACATGCAAAGGTGTACGATTTAGGTGTGTGAAGATCTCCTTCACAATTCTTTGTATGAACTCTGAATCATCTCTGAAAAAAACATAAAAAGAAGTTTTAGCATCATTTTAGCAATTGAATAAGCAATTAATGAGCAATCACCATAGAACAATGACAAGGCGGCGTGTCCCGTTTTCAGATAATCATTGCTAAAACAATATGTACTCTCACCGAGTGGAATTAGGAGTCCAATAGCTCTTTACATCAGCCAAAACAAGTTCAGGGTTCAACTTTTAGTCTCACAAGTGATTCATGTTCTTTTGATTTATGCATGACGATTTAGTTAATTTTCCCTTCGAATGTTCTATGCGATTGATCTACAAGTTTAATAAATAATAGGGACTTTGAACGGTGGTTAAGATTTCAATTTGAAAACTATCAAATACCTAAAGCACATTGTTATTTCCCTAATAAGGCCACTAAACATTTTGTCCATTGGTAGATTGTTTTAACATTTTATAATTACAATCACGTGTGTCGATTAGCTTTTTTTTTTTTTTTTTTTTTTCAACTTACTTGTAAACTTATTCCACTCAACTTACCCATCATTCAAATGCCACCCGGACAAGCTACCGGCATCAAAAAGAGCTTTCTTCCATCTCTTCACTTTTTCCGAATTCTTCCCAAACTTGGATTCATGCCGAGCCAGAGCTCTCCCATAATTCTCTGTCCCCCTTTCACTTCTCTTGGGTCCACTTTGTAAAACACTGGCATAATGGTGACGTCCTTTTGCTCCTTGCACTCCATAATCTTCGCCACCTCTTCCAAGCACCAACATGAGGAAGCGTATTCCTTAGTGAAAACAATGATTGCGATGCACGATTCTTCAATGGCCTTCATAAGCGTCAGCGACATATGGTCTCCCTTTTTCAGCTCTATCCCAAAAGTGTATATTCCATTATGGTCTAAAGATTTGTAAAGATGACCAAGGAAGTTGTTGCGCACATCCGTGCCTCTAAAACTCAAGAAGACATCGTAATTCCTTTTGGGTTTCGATGAAGAAGCCATGATGGAGTTCAACAATCAATAGTGATTACTAGCTTAAGATTTGGTACGATGTTTTACCAGGTAGTTCACTCAACACTTGATCTTCTTGTTGAGTTATTCTTATATTGGATGACAAGCGAGTCCTAGGTCCTTTTCACAACCAAAAGTCCAATTTTGGAGGCTGTTATTTGCGTCTAATAAGTAAGAAATTAATAAATTAAAAAAATCATGATAAACTAAATTTAAATTGGAAAATTGAAGAGATTCTTATGAAGTCCATTGTTTTTAATAGTTCAAATACAATTTAGTTTATACACTAAGTTCACTCAATAATTTTTCTAGATAGATAACTGTGTCACTACATCTTAACTGCCATTTTGACAATTCAACGGAAACAATACCACTTATCTAATCTTGATCTACTAAATCTCCTCTGTTGAAATGGTGGATATTGTAAATTGGATTCATTAAATGATTTTGTGAAATGAGAGGGATCATCATAATATTGCAAGTGGATAAGATTTTTAGCCATGTTCCTAATCTCTCTTGATCGCAGTTGATGATCTTGTGGGCAAAGAACAAGTTCTAATTCTCGTGATCCATTTGTAGGTGTGAGAGGACTTTGCTTAGCAAAGAGTACCACAAAAATTAAACTTAACCCGTGGAATAAATTCTCAACCTTAAATTTCTTGTTGTCAAATCCAAGTCAAGTTTGAACGTTTTGAGGGTACTATCGGTCCCGCTGTCCATTGAACAATGGTTTCTTCACCATGAGCCAAGGCATCTTCTTGTTCTCTTAGCACCAAAAGAAAACAAGAGTGACAACTTTTAAGTCAAGTCTATGAAATTTTTTCCTAAGTGGACCATGAGACAAGGCAAATTCTTTTTCTCTTAGCACCAAAAGAAAAGAGTGATGACTTTTAAGTCAAGTCTATGAAATTTTTTCCTAAGTGGACCATGAGACAAGGCATCCTCTTTTTCTCTTAGCACCAAAAGAAAACAAGGGTGACGACTTTTAAGTCAAGTCTATGGAATTTTTGCCTAAGTGGATCTTGAGACAAGGCATCTTCTTTTTCTCTTAACATCAAAAGAAAACAAGAGTGATGACTTTTAAGTCAAGTCTATGAAATTTTTTTCAAAGTGGACCATGAGACAAGGCATATTCTTTTTCTCTCAGCACCAAAAGAAAACAAGAGTGATGACTTTTAAGTCAAGTCGATCAAATTTTTTCCTAAGTGGACTGTGAGACAAGGCATCTTCTTTTTTTCTTAGCACCAAAAGACAACAAGAGTGACGACTTTTAAGTCAAGTCTATGATTTTTTTTTTCCAAAGTGGACCTTGAGACAAGGCATCTTATTTTTCTCTTAGCATCAAAAGAAAACAAGAGTGACGACTTTTAAGTCAAGTCTATGAAATCTTTTCCAAAGTGGACCGTGAGACAAGGCATCTTCTTTTTCTCATAGCACCAAAAGAAACCAATAGTAATGAATTTTAAGTCAAGCTCTATTAGTGCCAAAAGAAAACAAGAGTGATGACTTTTAAGTCAAGTCTATGAAATTTTTTCCTAAGTGGACCTTGAGACAAGGCACCTTCTTTTTCTCTTAGCATCAAAAGAAAACAAGAGTGATGACTTTTAAGTCAAGTGTGACATCTCAGATTTTCGGTCTTGTTTTCTACTTAATAAATCGGGCATTTCATTGACGCGCCTTTAGGGCTATTCTCAAAGTTGATCACTTTCGAGATAACTAAACTATCTGGGGAAACAATTAAGGATTTTAAGGCAAATAGATTGAGAATTCAACCAGGAATTAGCTTCTCAACCATTCTCATCTTTAGAGGCCATTACGGCACAATATAAAATCGATTTGAGATTAGAGATAGGTCAATTCGACTGAGATGTGTGGCTAATCATGGGTGACATTACTAAATTAGAAAATTCTTGTCGACCGGCATTAGACTAATTTTCTTATTGTTTTGGTACTCTGTGTCTGTATTTGAATCATTGAGATTTTCATGACAACTGAGAGTCGCCAATATGTCAAGTGGGTTTATTGTGGCTCGAAGAAAATCAACCACAAGTCATTTGCACTAAAAATTTCTGAAAGTTACCCGGTAGCCTAGGTCACACTAAAAACACACCAAGTGGAAATTAACCGCAAATTCGAGTCCGATTTCAGAAATTGAAGATCTTCTCATGTCACAATAAATTCTAGGAACGTCGACTTAGTCTTTGAAGATTTTTCTGCAACTTGAGACTTTTTGGGAAAAAGTTGTCCTAGGGCCGTTTTTGTCCAGAAAAAGGCCGGGATTGTATATATTATCTAGAGATTGAATAGTATGGATTTAAATGACTAGGAAATGGTCTGATTGACACGTAATCGACGAGGTCGATTGATCGATAGTTTGATATGTTTGAGTGAATTGATGTGATTGATGTATATTTGAAATATACTAACTTCCAGGAAGAAAATTGAGGCCAAGGTAAGTCCTTTGACTCGTGTTGTGCTTAGGCAGCCTAAGATGTATTGGCTTCCTAATTGAGTCATAGGGAGTAGAACTCATTGACACATTATCTCACCGGTTATTGTATAACCATTTTCAGGTCCATAGATGGTGTTGGTGAAGGACCGGAAGCCCCGAGTTCGGGAAGGTGGAGATCAAAGAATCGGCAAACATGTTTGACTAAAGGGTCTTAGAATAGTTCCTTTGTTGTTCGGTCGACGTTTTTGTAAACAACCTAGTTTTGTATAAACCTGTTGGTTTTATAAAAGGCTTGTTTTGAGTTGGAAATTTATGGCCCTACTTTTCTATCCTAGCGTGTGTTGTCTGGGGATTCATAATTGCTTCCGCATGCATATTAAAATGAATGGGTCGGCGATGCATCCTGGGACATCGCAAATTAATCAACCAGGTAAGGGATGGTGCATGCCCGAGGATCGAGGTGTGACATCAAGTCCATGAAATTTTTTCCTAAGTGGACCTTGAGACAAGGCACCTTCTTTTTCTCTTAGCATCAAAAGAAAACAAGAGTGACGACTTTTAAGTCAAGTCCATGAAATTTTTTCCAAGGTGGACCATGAGATAAGGCATCTTCTTTTTCTCTTAGCACCAAAAGAAACCAATAGTAATGAATTTTAAGTCAAGCTCTCTTAGTGCCAAAAGAAAACAAGAGTAATGACTTTTAAGTCAAGTCTATGAAATTTTTTCCTAAGTGGAACTTGAGATAAGGCATCTTCTTTTTCTCTTAGCATCAAAAGAAAACAAGAATGATGACTTTTAAGTCAAGTCTATGAAATTATTTCCAAAGTGGACCATGAGACAAGACATCTTCTTTTTCTCTTAGCACCAAAAGAAACCAATAGTAATGAATTTTAAGTCAAGCTCTCTTAGTGCCAAAAGAAAACAAGAGCAGAGACTATTAAGTCAATTCCATGAACCTTTTTCCTTAGTGGACTATGAGACAAGGCATCTTCTTTTTTTCTTAGCACCAAAAGACAACAAGAGTGATGACTTTTAAGTCAAGTCTATGATTTTTTTTCCTAAGTGGACCTTGAGATAAGGCATCTTCTTTTTCTCTTAGCATCAAAAGAAAACAAGAGTGAAGACCTTTTAGTCAAGTCTATGAAATTTTTTCCAAAGTGGACCATGAGACAATACATCTTCTTTTTCTCTTAGCACCAAAAGAAACCAAATAGTAATGACTTTTAAGTCAAGCTCTTTTAGTGCCAAAAGAAAACAAGAGTAATGACTTTTAAGTCAAGTCTATGAAATTTTTTCCAAAGTGGACCGTGAGACAAGGCATCTTCTTTTTCTTTTAACACCAAAAGAAACCAATAGTAATGATTTTAAGTTAAGCTCTGTGATATCCTAATTTTCAGGTTCTGTTTTCAATTGAATGAGTTGGGCTTTTCATCGACACGCCTATAGTTCTATTCTTTGAGCTGATCACTTACGAGATAACTAGTCTATCTGGTGAAGCCGTTAAGTGATTTTAACGCAATAGATTTGAGAATTCGACCAAAAATCGATTGCTCAACTGTGTTAGTCTGCAAGAGTCATTACGGCATAGTTAAAAATCGATTAGAGACCGAAGATGGGTCGATTTGATAGAGGTATGTGATTAGTGTGTGGGTGATTCCACCTGATTGCAAAAATTTTGTCAAACGGCACTAGACTTTTTCTGTCGTTTTGGTGCCCTGTGCCCGTATTTGAAATCTCTAGATTTTCATGACAATTAAGAGTCGCCAATGAGTCGAAGATATACAATGTGGCTTGAAAATAATTGACCACTAGTCAATTGCATTAAAAATTTCTAAAAGCTACCTAGTAAGCTAAGTCACGCTAAAATCATGCTAGATTGAAATTAACTGCAAATTTGAACCCGATTTTAAAAATTGAAAGTTTTGTCATGTCATAATTCATTTTAGAAATGTCGGTTCATCCTCTGAAATTTTTTTTTTGCAAATCAAGATTTTTGGCAAAAATTCAAAGTAGGGCCATTGTGGACCGGGAAAATCAGAGAGCCGTTTTTTGTCGCGTTTTTGGGATTCAAGTTGGTTCAATTGATGAGGAAAAATGTTGAATTTGACAAGGACACATTGGTTGAATTTTTTAGGCTTCAATTGAATTCAATTTAGGGGGAATTTGTTCAATTTGGAAGGGAAAGTGCCCAAAATTCGTAGGCCAATGGGTGTGCAACATTTGAGGCATCAAATGAAACTTCTAGGGGAAGTCTTGTGCTGCAAATTGGCCATGGATGACAGCCCAATGTGGTGGGGCTTTGCAATGAGTAGAAACGGGTAGAGATGAAGACTTTGTGGCCTAAGGGGGACCCTCCATCTTTAGCAACCCCTTCTTCAAGCTTAGGGGCCACTTTATCCATTGTAGAGGCCTTGAGAAATCTTGAGAGAACTAGAGAAAACCGGCAGCCCTCCCCCTTTGTCGTTGACAGTTGCCTGAAGTCACCGGAACATCGCTCACATTGCTTGTCCCCCTCCCGCATTGCCCACCCATCTCGCCCGTTTCACACCCAGCTTCCACCCCTCGAGCCCCTAGTGTTACGCCTTGATTCTCAAGTGCGCACATCCCTCACTAGTCGATTAAATAGCGATGTCCTAGGATGCATCGCTGACCTATTCATTTTAATACGCATACGAAAGAATATAAAATCTCCAGACAATAAAATAATGGGATAGGAAAGTAAGGTCAATTTTTCAAATCAAAACAAACCTTTTATAAACAACCATGTTTATTTATAAGACTAGACTATTTATAAAAAGGTTGGCTCATTCCAAAAGGAACAATTCTATGACCTACTAATCAGACCCGTTTGCCGATTCTAGTTTATCCACTTTTCCAAACTCCAAGGGCTTCTGGTCCTCCACCAACATCATCTAAGAATCTAAAAAAAGTTGCACAATAACCAGTGAGACAATGTCTCAGCAAATTCCACTCCTTAAGACTGGATTATGAAGAAAATACTCTCTAAGGGCTGCCTAAGCACAAACATAGGTCGGAGGACTTACCTTGGCCTCAATCTCTTCCTGCAATTCAACACAATTCATAAACCCATTGAGTCACATCAACAAATCAAATCGTTCACTCAGATTGACTCATCAATCAATCGACCTAGTTGATTACATGTCAATCAGACCATTCTCCAATCATTCCAATAAATATTATCTATTCTTTAAGATGACATATCAAGTCACCTCGCCGGTATAATATACGTCTTTCTCCGAGATGACATATCGAGTCATCAAGTCGACATAAGATAACGTCTTTCTTCGAGATGACATAACGAGTCATCGAGCCAACATTCTTATCGTCCAACAATTTTTCACTTTTTATAATACTTGATAAAAATAGTCGTGTGTGAGTACACAATCGGCCTTAGTCAAAATACAAAGTTTTCACTTTTGAACCTCCCACTATTTCAGCAGTTCAAAATAGATTTTTGGCACTGTAGACCGATGCCCGGTAATTCTCTAATTAATTACCAAAATTATCCATTTTTGGAATTAAATACCCATAACCACTAATCACCCTTAATTTGCATAATCAAGTACTCAATTAAATAAACAAAGAGCACCACTACAATCAGCACAAAATTTCAATCACTAACATCATAGTCTAATTTTCGAAAAATAAAGAATTAATAATTAAATAATTATAGAAAATATTAAATAAATGCAAATAAATCCAACTTAGGCTCGTAACGCCTAATTGGATGCCGAAATGGACCCATAAAATTTTCGAGTCACTCTTGATAAATATTAAAACACGTCTAAGCCCTAGTTGCACTAACTATCCACCTAACATGCATTGATAAATAATTAAATTTCACTAATCTAATATAACTAACCACCTAACCATACTTAACTTAATCTAATCAGCCCTTAAGTGTCATTAGCCTACTAAGTGAGGATTAGTGAGTTAAACTCACTTGTTTAATGATCCCATTGGTTTAAATTGATGGAGACGCAACGGGGGACGATCTTCTCTAAGGCAGGCTTGGCTTTCGGGGTTGGGAAGCGAGCCAAAACGGGCCAAGACAATTGTTGGAAACCCTCATTATTTGCCATCTAATTGGTGGTTGAAAGGAGAGAAAACGGATTGGTCGAGGCGATGACGAATGGCGACGGACTAGCGGAGGCCTCAGCGGCTTGGGTGGGCGGTTCGGCAACCCCAAAGGCGGCAAGACGGTTGCGACTAGATCGAGGGCCCTCTTGGGCACATGGCGGAACTAAAAGGGCAGTCGGAGGTGACGAGGACGCACGCATGGGCAGGCAAGGCGCAACGGGCTCTCGCAGGCGATAGGGCGTCAAAGGCGGTCTGGTAGTGGCGTGCGATGGTCAAGGGCTACTCCGATGGCTTCTCTGCAAGTCTTTGAAGTCCTCAAGGCATAATGAGGAAGGAAGAAAGGTTGTCGACCGGTTGAAGGGGGAATGGAGGAGATAAGGAACAAAGGGGGACACCTCTCTTATCTCACCTCTCTTGTCCTCTTGACCCTATCCCCTTGCATGGTTGTCTTCCACTAGCATTTTCTAGCCCTCAAACCCTTCTAGAAGACTTTTGAATGGGTCCAAAAGTCATTGGTGGTGGGGGGCTACGAATTTGCTTGGTTTTCTCTTCAATTGGACCTTTATTCCTCTTTGAATTCATCAAATTTGGTTTCTCAAAAATTAACCAACACCTCATTAATCCAATTGGTATTTTTCCCCACCAATTGATGTCACTTGCATCCAAATTTTGCGATAAAAAACGGTCATCAACATTTTCTGGACAAAAATGACCCTATGTCAACTTTTTCCTAAAAAATCTCGGTTTGCAGAAAAATCTTCTGAGAATGAGTTAACGTTCCTAAAATGATTTGTGACATGACAGGACTTTCAATTTCTGAAATCAGATTGAAATTCACTATTAATTTCAATTCGACGCATTTTAGCATGACCTAGGCTATTGAGTAGCTTTCAAAAAATTTTAGTGCAAATGGCCCGTGATTAATTTTCTTCAATCTACAATGAACCCACTTGACACATTGCCCACTTCCAATTCTCATAAAAATATCAAGGAGTCAAATATGGACACAAGGTACCAAAACAATAGAAAATCAATCTAGTATCGGTCGACAAGAATTTTCCAACTTAGTGGAGTCATCCACGTTTAGCCACACATCTCAATCGAACCGACGTATCTCCGATCCCTGATCGATTCTTTAATTGTGCCATAAAGACCTATAAAGATGAGCACGATCGAGTAGATGGCTGGTCGAAGTCTTAATTCTATTGTATTAAAACCCCTTTATGGCTTTACCGGATAAGCTAGTTATCTCATGAGTGGTTATCTCGAAGAAAAGCACTATAGGCACGTCGATGAGAGGCCAACTTATCCAATCAAAATTAGAACTAAATTTTCAGGATGTTACACTTGGTTGCTGTAGGAGCTCAGTCGGAGCTCCACCGTCACCATCTGCCACCGCCTGACCCACTACAGCCGCCTGTTTGCTCACCTTGCTCATTCCAACCCAAGCCGAGCCCGCACTAGCTCTTTCGACCCAAGAGCAGAAGCCAAAGCCAGCAAGGCTTTAAGGCTTCGTGGCTAGTTTTGTGGCACGTCCGGTCTCTATTTGGTGTCACCGCAGGTTGTTTGTCGCTTGTCTCCGAGTCGCCATCGTTGTGGACTCACCGGATGGCTAAACCGATGAGTTTAATTGCTAAACTCTACTTAGGGAGTTAATGATGCTTTAGTGGTGATTAGTTTAGGCTAATTAAGGTTTAGGTGGTTAGTTAAAACAGATTTGTGATTTAATTATTCAATTGTGCATGTTAGGATTAGATTCGATTAAATAAGGACTAGAAAAATTGTGCTATTTATCTAGATTGGTTCGGAAATTTTCTAGGCCCATTGAGGTGGTCAATTTAGCATTTTCGACCTAAGTGGTTATTTTTGGTATTTAATTGCATTTATTTAATTATTTAATATTTTTCGAAAATTATATCGGGATAGTCGGTGATCGAAATTTCATGCTAATTGTAATGGTGTGCTCAGTTTATGCAATTGAGTATTAATTTGTGCAAATTGAGTGGTGATTGTAATTTTTAGGTATTTATTTCAAAATTGTGAAATTTTGGTATTTTAATGATACCGAGCGTTGGTTTTTAATGTAAAAAATGTCTTTATACTAGCTTGTGTAAGCAATGATCTATGTCAGCTTGTGTGAGCAATTCATATTAGATTGTGTGAGCAGCCTTTCATATAAGCTTGTGCGAGCATCATTTCATATCAACTTGTGAGAGCAACATTTCATATCAGCTTGTGTGAGTAGTAACCCTTGACTACGCCAAACAACCGATGTGCGTTAGTAGTTCATGTGTGACATCCCATATTTCCAACCCTATTTTCTATTGAATAAATCGGGTGTTTCATTGACGTGCCTATAAGGCTGTTCTTAGAGTTGATCACTCTCGAGATAACTAGATTATTTGGGGAAACCATTAAGGATTTTAAGACAAATAGACTTGAGAATTCGATTAGGAATCGGTTTCTCGACCGTGCTCATTTGTTGAGATCATTACTACACAAATATAAATCGATTTGAGATTAGATATAGGTTGGTTCGACTGAGATGTGTGGCTAATCGGGGGTGACACCACTAAATTGAAAAATTCTCATCGGCCGACACTAGACTGATTTTCTTATTGTTTTGGTACCTTGTGTCCATATTTGAATTCTCAAGATTCTCAGTCACCAATGTGTCGAGTGGGTTCATAGTGGCTCGAAGAAAATCGACAACGGGTCATTTGCACTAAAAATTTCTGAAAGTTACTCGGTAGCCTAGGTCACGCTAAAAACACGTCGAATGAAAATTAACCGTGAATTCGAACCTGATTTCATTAATTGAAAGTTCTGTGGTGTCATGAGCTATTTTAGAAACGTCGACTCATCATTCGAAGAATTTTAAGAGATTTCGGAATTTTTGCGGAAAATCGTTTCGGACATTGTGGAAAATTAACGGAAATTCATATGGGCTCATTTGAAGGAAATTTTGACTTCTAAGCTGAGCTACTGGGTGATGGGAATTTGTGGAGATGTGTGAAATTTTTCTTCGACGAAATTGGACTTTGAAATTGAGAAATTAATGATGAAATTGAAGTATAAGACTAATGAAATTCGGAACTACGGCAAGGGGGGAGTGCAACAATTGCATTTAAGTTGTATTAATTTGGTGGATATTTGGTTGGAAAGTAATAGGGGAACATCCAATTAATGGAGTGGCTAATGTTGTTGACTAATTTTCCCTTTTGGCTGGCTTCTACCTCACGATTCATCCCCCCTCCTTCGGACGCTCACAGCCGCACACATACCGCAGCGTCGACCTCTTCTCATCTGTGTGCTGCTTCACTTTCATTTTCTTCTTGTCACCTCCACCGCTTCTGCCAGCCTCACACCCACATCCACCTCCTCCTTTGATTTTTGCCCATCGAAGTAGCTGCCTCTCCAATTGTTGCCCATCTCCCTACAACGGGATCCACCACCGAAATTTCTCCACCGAGCTGCCAACTGTCCATGATTCAGCCATCCTCAGTCAACAATTGAAGACGGTGTTGACTCCTTGCCGCGACACCACCCACGAAATCAGCCTCCACCGAAGTAATTTATGCTTTGTTGCTGCCACTCGTCCGCTTCTCCGCGAGCACCGAGTCAACCTTGCGTCTCCCAGCTAGTCGATTGACCACATGCATCCAACAGCTGCCCACGTGCGTCTCGGCCCAGCAAATCCAACAAAATTTCCTCTCAATCGTTGACTGCATCCAGTGAAGCCATGTCTTCTCTCCGTCAGCCTGTTTCCTCTCCTTTGCTCGTGGATTTCCTTGCCAAAGCAACTTGAAGACCCAGCGGAGCACCCATTCTACGTGGTCTACTCCAGCAAATTTTCGGCTCAGCAGTGGGCCATTAGAAGCCCACGAAGATTTGCAGCAGTCAAGCCCACAGCCCATCCAATATGTTTTCAGCCCAATTTCAGCTTAGGCCAGCCCTAGTGGATCAGCCCATCAGCCCAGAAAATTACAGAAACCCAGTTTAGCGAAGCCCGCTTGGTTCAGTCCATCTTCAGCAGGCCCAACTCAACTTGGGTCCAGCCCAAATCAAGAACAAATCTCGGTTGGGCTGAGATTTGTTGGGCCAAGTTCAAGGCCCGGTCCAAGCCCACCGGTGTCGTTGAAAGCTCGATTTTGGCCGCGTCGCGTCGCCGTCACAATGTCCCGGGATTTTTCTCGACCTGTCTCAGGTTCCAATTAGGCATTATGGGCATAAATTGGATATTTAGTATTTATTTATTAATTTTTGAAATTAATTTAATTAATTAATTATTTTTCGAAAATTAGGTTGGGATAGCCGACGACTGAAATTTCACGCTGATTGTTGTGGTGTAGTCCGTTTATTTATTTGAGCTCTACGTTGCGTGGAATTGAATTATTTGTGTTATAAGATTATTTTCCTGAATTAATTAATTTGGATAATTAATCGGAAAATAACCGGGCATCGGTTGACAGTGCCAAAAATATTTTGATAGGCTACAGAAAATGGTGGGATTTATAGAAAGGAAATTACTATATTTTGTCTAAGGCCGACCGTGTGCCCATACACATGTACTTTTGTCGGAAATGATAAAAAGGGTAAATTGATTGTGTTTTTAGAATAAAAAATATAACGGCTCAATGATTCGTATGTCATCTGGAGAATGGACATTATACTATTATAACTCGATGAATCACATGTCATCTTGAGAGAGAATTACTTATATACCGGCTCGGTGACTCTGTATGTCATTTTGGAGAATGGATGGTATACAATGTCGGCTCGGTAACTATAGGTCATTATGGAGAATGGACGACATGCCATAACAACTCAATGACTCAACATGTCATTTTGGAGAATGGACGTTATGATGAATATACTCGGTATACCATGTCGGCTCGGTGACTCTATAGGTCATTTTGGAGAATGGATGACATGCCATAATGGCTCAGTGACTTAATATGTCATTTTGGAGAATGGACGTTATGATGAATATACTTGGTAGCTTGGTATGTCATTAAGGAAAATGAATCCTATAATATACTGGCTCGGTAACCGATAAGTTATCTTGGAGAAGGGACAGTATTGCTTGAAATGACCAAGAATGATTGGTTTGACATGTAAACAACTAAGTCGATCGATCATTGCCTTGATTTGATGTCGTGAATTGGTTGAATTGAAATGACCAAGAGTTGGTCCGACTGACATGTAATCGACTAGATCAATATAATCGATGCTTCAATCTGTTGAGATTGTTGGGTGCCTATTGAACTATACTGAATTGCAGGTTGGGACTGAGGCCAAGGTAAGTCCTCTGACTCGTGTTGTGCATAGACAACCCTAAGGTGTATTGGTTTACTAATCGGGTCTTAGGGGGTAGAACTTGCTGAGACGTTGTCTCATTGGTTATTGACTAACCATTTCAGATGCCTAGATACAACAAACTTGGATTTTGAAGATCTCGAAAGTTCGGTGCAATCTGCTGAAGGCTCTATTTTGAGTGTGGAGGATGATGAAGAGGAGGATGGGGACTCGTAGTTTGTAGAACCCCCTCCTACTTGTAGACCTTGTTTTTAAACTTGCTTAATAGTTCACCTTGTATATATATGT
Organism: Eucalyptus sideroxylon; assembly: GCA_014182405.2. NCBI lineage: Eukaryota > Viridiplantae > Streptophyta > Magnoliopsida > Myrtales > Myrtaceae > Eucalyptus > Eucalyptus sideroxylon. Next base: position 9,014,572 of record CM024552.2, on the reverse strand, counting down.
GCACTGGTTTGCAATGTATATAAGAGTGAATGTTTTTAAAGGTTTGAAATTCGGTCCTTACTATTCTATCCCAATGTTTTATTGTTTGTGGATTTAATATTAGCTTCCGCATGTGTATATTAAAAGGAATGGGTCGGCGATGCGTCCTAGGACATCGCTATTAATCGACCAAGTAAGAGATGGGTGCGTACTCGAGGATCGGGGCGTGACATCATGCTTGCGCGAGCAATATTTGAAGTGGATTGTGTGATTGAGTTGATTGATTGATTAATTGGGTTTATGAATTGTACTGACTTGCAGGAGGGAACTGAGGCGAGGTTAGTCCTCTATCTTGTGTGCATAGACTGCCTCTAGGCATATTTCTTTTCTAGTCTAAGTTTAGGGGATAAACTTGCTGAGATATTTTCTCACCTCGTCGTGAGCTTGACTTTTTAGGTCCTTAAATGGCGGTTCCTCCGGAATGTTTTGGTTAGCTCATAAGGGTTACCGAGCAGAGTTTTGACACTGGGTCTATGAACTCGTGGTGACCACCATCTAGGTCAAGGAGGGCCTACCTCAAAGGGTACCTCACTGATTCAGAGCGTGGTTTCGCCACGGGCTCAATGGATATAGAGTGGGTCCCCTCTAGGGTTTTGAGATCCCCGCGGTGGTAGTCGATGTCGCTCTAGGCGAGAGTGTAGTTGATCCTCCCGATGGTGCTGTGGAGGATTCGGAGCCCCTAGAGCCTATGGAGACCGAAAGATCGATGAATGTGTCCGGCTAGTTAGTTAGATGACAGTTTCTTTTGAGAGCCGATCTTTTGTAGACTCTTATCTATAGACTAGTGTTGCATATAAACCGGGATGTTTATAAAAGTGTTATGGTTGTGAAATTGCTTCTTGCTTTTCTATCCCATGTTGTTTGTCGTTAGGGGCATTGTTTCGCTTCTGCATGTGCATTTAAATGAATGGGTCGGCGACGTGTCTTGGGACGTCACAAATTTTATCGACCACCAAGGGATGGGCACCCGCTTGAGGTTCGGGGCATGACATCCCCACCAAAGTGGTATCAAAGCTGGTCGATAGTTTGAGTGATAAGGTGCGATGGTTTATGGGATAATTAGTAGGAAAGACCTTTATTTCATGCTAATGCATGTGATTATAGCTAATTGGTAGATTGTTTTGTGGGGATCACTCAGCTTCTAATTCTATGTGGAATTGGAAAGCAGGTTTCTATATAGAATATGTGTCATGAGTGATCAGGATCAGAGTACTCCAAGAAAGAGAACCATTGGACTTGCTACTTGGGGTAGAACGCCGATAAGGGTCAATACCCAAGTGGGTCGTGGTAGAGCGCCAATTCAGGCTAGTGCTAGTGATGTAGCACCGCCTCCAATTAGTGTTGGGGTAGCAGCCCTTGGTGATCCTAGGATTAACAAGATCATGCAGGCGCTTGAGACGCTAGGAGCCCTAATTGGGTACCAAGCCCAAGATCAAGCCACCGCCACTACCGCCGCCGCTATAGCTACCACTACTACTGCCGTCACTGCCACCACCGATGCCGTAGTCGTTGCCGCACCTGTTGAAGTTCCACCTGAGAACGTGATTGTGGAGAGGGAGAGACCTATTCATAAGCTCGTAGAGTAGTTCTTGAAGCTGAACCGCCGAGGTTCACTAGCGCAGGAGATCCCGAGACTGCATTGCTTTGGATCCAAGACTTGGAGAAGGCCTTTGCACTTCTAATGTGCAATGAGGAGGAGAAAGTTGTCTTGGTAGTATACTAGCTGCATGGTAATGTGAATATTTGGTGGAGGGCTACTAGAGGCACAGTATTCCCAGAAGGCATAGTCTCGGTGTGGAACGCTTTCCTTAGAGTCTTTAATGGCAAGTATTTTTTGGGTAGCGCCTGAGAGCAGAATATGGAGGAATTCCAACGCCTCCGCCAATAAATGTTGACCGTAGATAAGTATGAAGCTAAGTTTGCTGAGATGTCACGGTACGCTCCCAGACTGGTGGAGGATCCTAAAGACAACGCTTAGAGGTTCAAGAATGACCTATGACCAGAGTTGAGGAATCCACTGGTGCCATTCGACCTAAAGGATTACAGTGAGGTTTATGGTTGGGCCCAGTTGATAGAGAGGAACCTAAGTGAATAGACTGCTGTATCCGGTTCAAGGTTCAGTTCAAATAGAGACGGAAATTATTTTGGGAAGAAGCCTATGACCGGAGGAAGGTTCCATGTTCCGCCTGTTAGGAAGGGTGGAATTGGCAAGTCGCACTGTGACATCCCGAATTTCGACCCCGTCCCGAACATATGAAATGTGCATATCGTCGGCGTGCCTATGGTCCTTTTTCTCTCGAGCTGATCACTCACGAGTTAACTAACTTATTGGGTGAAGCCGTTAAGGGATATATCCGCGGTAAAATCCCTAAAACCTACCTTATTTGTTGGATTGGACTAAAATCACGTTCGGTCGATTTTAATCATGAAATTTAATTCGGTTTTGGGAATCGAATATTCGAGCGTGTCACAATTCATTTTTAGGACCGTCTCATCGTCTATCAATTTATCGACGAGTCCGAAATTTCAATAAAGAAATTATCGGAGGAAAAAGTGAAGATCGAAAGAAAATAGAAAGGGAAAGAGAAAGAGAAAAAGAAAATAAGATTAAGATTATTGGTTTATTTCTTTTTCTCTCTCTCCCTTTTCTCTCTTTTCTTTTCTTTCTTTTCTTTCTTTTCTCTCTTTTTTCTTTCTCTCCACTCTCCTCTCCCCCCCCCTCGTGCGATTCCCCACCGCCCATTCCCTCTCTCTCTCTTTCTTTGACTAGTCAATCCTTATCCTTCTTTCTCTCTCTCTCTCTCTCTCTCTCTCTCTCTCTCTCTCTCTCTCTCTCTCTCTTTCTTCTTCTTCTTCTTCCTTCCTCCGCACGTCCAGCAAGCGAACGAGAAGCCCGAACCAGAACCAGCTCGCCGAGAACCGTCGCCGCCCATCCCGCCGCCGCACCGCGCGCCCACGCCGCGCCCGTGCGCTCGCGCCGTCCCGCCGTCCGCCGCTCGCCGTCCGCTCCTCCCTCCATGCGATCCAGCCGACCCAGCCCCTGTTCCGCACCGACCAACCCCCGTCCGGCCACCTCCGGCCACCGCCTAGCCTCGCCGGACCACCCCCGCGTCCCCCTCGCCCTCCGCCGGCCTTCCCTCGCCACCCTAGCCGCCGGAGCGGCTCCGTTCAGCCCCGACCAGCAAGACCCACGGAGTGGGTTTCAGCCACTTCGGGCCCGCTTTTGGGCCGTTTCTCGGCCCCGGATCCGCGAGTTGCTTTGGGAACAATCGTTCCTCGCGTCGCTGCCGTCGGATTGATCCGATTTGCGCACGATTTGGTGAGTAACCTCACTAATCCAGGATTAGTGGCTAATTTATGCTTAAGGTTGGTTTAGATTTAATTAATTATGTTTAGGTTGTTAGATTAGATTAAATTAGCAATTATTAGTCAATTGTGATGCGATTTAAATAAATTGATTGCGCAATTAGCAAGTAGACGTGGTCTACTATTTATTGGGAGTATCTCGGGAATTTTCCGACCCCTAATCGGGCTTCAATTTGGCGATTCGGGCCTAAGTGGGATTTTTGGCATTTAAATATTAATTTTCGGAATTAAATTAAATAATTATTTATTTTCCGAAAATTCAAGGGAGATGGTCCTGAACCGGAAAATTATGCTGATGACCGTGGTGAAGTCCGTTTATTTAATCGGGCTTTAATTTGAGCTAAATTGAATTTTAATGTTAATTATTTAATTTTCGAAATTTATTATTTAATTAATTATTTTTCGGAAATTAAGATTTTGATGGCCGACGACTGAAATCTCGTGTTGATCGTCGTGGCGCAGTCCGCTTATTTATTTGAGCTTCACGTTGTATGGAATTGAATAAATTGTGATATTTTAGGGATTTACCCTAAATTGATTGGAATTGATTGAGCTTGAATTATTGATTGGTAAGTGGCCAATTATGTTTATTCAGCATTTATAATGCTTTGTTGAGTTGTAAAGTGAGTAGAATAGTGAGAGTGATTTGAATATACTCTTGGCTAAGATTCATCGGGTATGTTAATATCGTGAGAAAATTGAGTGAGTTGATGAGTATGTGGGGATTCATCCCAAGATTGATCAGTGTCGGCATTCAATTAGAATTTGATTATGAGAGGTTGTGAGTTAAACCTCGAAAGCCGCCGAAGTATGGCTATGCCAATTGGGCTGAGATTTGCCACCCGATATGGGTCGCGCCTGATAAGGCCGTAATCTGCCACCTAATATGGGTCGCGCCTGATAAGGCCGTAATCTGCCACTTGATATGGGTCGCGCCTGATAAGGCCGTAATCTGCCACCTGATATGGGTCGCGCCTGAGAAGGCTGTAATTTGCCACCCGATACGGGTCGCGCCTGATAAGGCTGTAATCCGCCACCTATTAAAGGTCGCGCCCATTGGGCCGTAATTTGCTACCTAAAGGTAGGTCGTGTCCTTCGGGACTGTAATTTGTTGCCAAGATTTGGTAGTCTAGGCTTGCGAAGTCATGAGTTCAATTTGAGACTTAAAAAGGGAAACGACTGGGGAATGATCCAACTGACATGTAATCGACTAGGTCGATTGATCATTGCTTTAATATGATATTGTGAAATGATTGATTGAATGGAATTGATCGTGAGTGGTTTGGTTGGCTTGTAATCGACTAGGTCGATTTGATCGATGCTTTGATCGGTGATATGATTGCTTGAGTGCCTATTGTGAATTGTACTGACTTGCAGGTGGGATCTGATGCTAAGGTACGTCTTCGACCTATGCGTGTTTAGGCAGCCTTTAGTATAATAGTTTACTAATCGGGCTTAGTGGGGTAGAACTCGCCGAGACGTAGTCTCATTCCGTTTGGGGAAAACATTTCAGGATCCCGACGAGGAGCCGAGGAGGAGGAATTTGTGAATGAGAACTCGCAGTGAAATTGAGGAAGAGAATGATCCGAGTGAAGAGGAATCGAGGAGGATCAGGATGATTTCGAGTATGACTTAGACGATGATTGAAATCCCATCTCTTTGTGAACCCTTTTGTATATGTGTAGATAGAGTGAGACTCTGAAGTTGCGAATAGTCTGTGAAGTGCTCTGTCTAATGCCATGTATAAAGGTTTGGTTGTAAATTTCAATAAGAAAGATATAGCCTGCTTTTCTATCCCATTGTTTTATTGTCTGGGGATTTATAATTGCTTCCCCATGTGCTTAATGAATGAAAGGGTCGGCGATACATTGTCCTGGGATATCGCATTATAAAATCGACCAAGTGAGACGGATATGTGCGTGCCCGAGGATCGGGGCGTGACAAGCACCGAGTCAGAATGGTGTGTGTTGCTTCTGCGGAAGGCAACATGGATCCACCCCATGCCATCTTAGGATGAGTGCTTGTTTCAAGTGTGGCCAACATGGTCACTAGGCCAGAGACTATCCCAGAAGGTCGAGGGGAGAAGGTCGAGGGGACTACAACAGTTACCGTTGCCGCCACCGATGGGTCAGAATAGGGGGTTTGCGCCGCAGATTGTACCATAGGGTGGACAGAACAGGCCTCCAACGTAAGGACGAGTGTATGCCATCGCTAGAGGATAGGCAAAATACTCGCATGATGTGATCACAGGTACGATTTCACTGAACGACCATGCTACATATACTTTATTTGATACTGGCGCGACTCATTCGTATATAGCCGAGCAATTTGTTAAACTGGTAGGATTGAGTCATGAGTTATTGAAGTCAATGGTTAACATATCTACACCGTTAAATGATGAGGTGTTAGCTGCATTGGGTTATCCTGGTTGCAAGTTAGTGATTGGTGAGCGAGAGGGGAAGATAGATTTGTCAGTCCTAGCCATGTAAGATTTCGATTTGATAATTGGCATGGACTAACTCACCAAACAACGAGCTAAGATGGACTGTTATCGTAAAGCGATTTAGTTTAACTCGTTAGCAAGTTAAAGTTTCGAGTTTATTGGGAGTCAAGGAGGAACCTCAATTACCTTAATCTCGTTGCTAGAGGCAACTCATTTGTTAGACATGGGTTGCCAAGGTTACTTGACGATTGTCATGGATATGACAGTTGAGGAGCTAAAGATCGAGGACATCACTATAGTGCAAGAGTTTCCAGACGTGTTTCCAAAGGAATTGCCGAGTTTACCACCAGAGAGAGATAGAATTCATGATTGAGTTAGCACCCAGATCAAAGACAATCTCTAGAGCTCCTTACCAGATGGCATTGACTGTTGAAAGAACTAAAAGTGCATATGCAAGAATTATTGGATAAGGCATTCATACGTCCTAGTGCATCACCTTGGGGAGCACCAGTTCTGTTTGTGAAGAAGAAAGGTGGTTTGTTGCGTCTATGCATCGACTATCGTCAACTCAATTAGGTGACGATCAAGAATAAGTATCCACTGCCGAGGATCGACGACTTGTTTGACCAGTTGCAAGGAGCATCGATATTTTCAAAGATTGACTTAAGGACAGGGTATTATCAGCTGAGAATCAAAAAGGAGGACATACCGAAGTCAGCGTTTCATACTCGATACGACCATTATGAGTTTACTATAATGCCGTTTGATTTGACGAACGCCCCAACTGCTTTTATGGATTTGATGAATCGAGTTTCCAAAGAGTATCTAGATCAGTTCATGGTCACGTTCATCGACCATATCCTGGTGCATTCGAAAAGTTCAGACGAGCACAAGAGGCATTTAATGATGGTACTTCAAACCCTGAGGAATCATGAGCTGTATGCCAAGTTCAATAAGTGCGAGTTTTGGTTGACTTGTGTAATGTTCTTAAGTCACATGATTTCAGGTGAAGGAATCTCCATGGACCCAACCAAGATCGAAACAGTTATCAACTAGCCAAGATCGACAACCGTGACAGAGATCATAAGCTTTTTGGGTTTGGCAGGTTACTAGAGAAGGTTCGTGGAAGGATTTTCAATGTTAGTGTCGCCGTTGACTCGACTACTAAGAAGGAAGAAAAGTTCGTGTGGACAGACAAGTGTGATCATAGTTTCCAAGAGCTTAAGTAGAAGCTGACTACCGCACATGTGCTAACCATACCATCTGGTCCTAGAGGATACGAGATCTATAGTGATGCGTCGTTCAAGGACTAGGTTGCATGTTGATGCAACATGGTAAGGTTGTTGCATATGCGTCCCGTCAATTGAGACCTCACGAGTTGAATTACTCGACGCGTGACTTAGAACTCGTGGTGATTATTTTCACTCTGAAGATTTGGAGACACTATTTATATGGAGAAAGATTCTAGATCTTCACTGACCATCAAAGTCTCAAGTACCTATTCTCTCAGAAGGAGTTGAATATGAGACAATATCGTTGGATGGAACTTCTGAATGACTATGATTGCGAAATTTTGTATCATCCTGGAAAGGCGAACAAGGTTGCAGATGCGCTGAGTCAAAAGTCTTCAGTCGCACAAATGATGGTTAAGGAATGGATTTTACCCGAGAGAGCTTGAGATTCGGTTTTCAAATTTGAGGTAGGCCACCTTTCGAATCTTATGGCCACCCTCAGAATTGAGCCGAAAGTGCAGATCGTAATTAAGATACTTCAGCCGACAGACCCAAAGATTCAGAAGATCCTACAAGAGGATACTGAAAAGAGAAAGATTGACTTTCAGATTTCTGAAGATTGAACACTAAGGTTCCGAGAACGATTGTGTGTACCTGACGATGCGGAGCTTAAGGAAGATATCTTGTCAAAAGCTCATCGTAACAGTTACAGCATTCATCCAGGCAGTACAAAAATGTATAAGAATTTGCGTCAACACTATTGGTGGTCCGGTATGAAGGTGGATATCACCAAGCATGTCACCAAGTGTCTAACGTGTCAGCAAGTAAAGGCACAGCATTGTAAGTCGGGAGAACTTCTGCAACCTCTTGAATTCTTGAGTGGAAATGGGAACACATCACAATGAATTTTGTGACAAGCTTACCGAGGAGTCATAGCGGTAATGATTTTATTTGGATAACGGTCGACAAACTAATGAAGTCGGCTCACTTCATTACCGTATGAAAGGACCTTAATTTGGACGGGCATGCATAATTGTACGTGCGTTAGATAGTTTGTCTACATGGAGTGCCGGTGATGATTACATCAAACCGAGACCCGAGGTTCACAGCTACCTTTTAGAGGAGTTTGCAGGCTGCTTTAGAAACGAAGCTGCATTATAGTATGACCTATCATCCTCAGACGGATGGCTAGTCTAAGAGGATGATTCAAACCTCGAAGACATGTTGCGAGGTTACGTGTTGGATTTCAAGGGAAGTTGGGAGGAATAGTTTCATCTTGTCGAGTTTGCCTACAACAACAGCTATCAACAAAGTGTTCAAGTTGCTCATTTTGAAGCGTTGTATGACAGAGTGTGTAGAACACTAGTTTCTTGGGATGAGGTCGGAGAACGAAAGATCACAGGCTCAGAGTTAGTCTAGTAGTTAGTGGATGCAATTGCCATCATCAGAAGCAGATTAAAGACCTCTCAGAGTCGCCAGAAAAGCAACGCAGATAAACGTCGAAGACCATTGGAATTCCAAGTTGGTAAGCACGAGGTACTTCGCGCTTTGGCAAAAAGGGAAAGCTGAGTCCGAGGTCGTAGGTCCCTTTGAGATCCTAGAAAGGATATGGATCCTAGGGTATCGTCTTGCATTGCTGCTAAGGTTGGCGTAAGTGCATGACATATTTTACGTGTCGATGTTGAGGAAGTATGAGCTTGACCTGACCCACGTGTTGAATTTTGAAGAATTGGACGTGGACGACAAAGTGTCGTGCGTGGAAAGACCAGTTCATATTGTGGATTGGAAAGAGCAGGTTCTGCACACCAAGACAATCCCGTTAGTTAAAGTGTTTGGCAACACCACAACACTCAAGGAGCAACTTGGGAAAGTGAAGATTCGATGAGACGACTGTACCCCAACCTTTTTGTTTAAAGATTTGTAATGGTTTAAATTTCGAGGACAAAATTTTTATAAGAGGGGAAGAGTTACGACATCCTGATTTTCAGATTCTGTTTTCAATTGCATGAATCAGGCTTTTCATCGACATGCCTATAGTTCTATTCTCCGAACTGATCACTTATGAGATAACTAGTCTATTTGGTGAATCCGTTAACGGATTTTAATGCAATAGATTTGAGAATTTAGCTAGAAATTGACTACTCGACTATGCTAGTTTGCAAGCGTCATTACAACATAATTAAAAATCAATTAGAGAACGTCGATAGGTAGATTTGACAGAGGTATGTGATTAGTGTGTGGGTGATTCCACTTAATTGCGAAATTTTTGTCGAATGGCACTAGATCGATGTTTCTATCGTTTTGGTGCCCTATGCCTGTATTTGAAACATTAAGATTTTCACGACAACTGAGAGTCGCCAATGAGTCGAAGATGTATAATGTGGCTCGAAAATAATTGAACACATGTCAATTGCACTAAAAATTCCTAAAAGCTACCTAGTAGGGTAGGTCACACTAAAATCACGCCAGATTGAAATTAACCATGAATTTGAACCCGATTTCAAAAACTAAAAGTTCTATCATGTCACAATTCATTTTAGGAACATCGACTCATTCTTCAAATTTTTTTGCAAACCGAGATTTTTGGCGAAAATTCAAAGTAGGGCCATTTTTTGTCAAGTTTTTGGAATTCAAGTTGGTTCAATTGATAAAGAAAAATTTTGAATTTTTTAGGCTTCAATTGAATTCAATTTGAGGGGAATTGGTTCAATTTGGAAGGGAAAGTGCCCAAAATTCATAGGCCAAGGGGTGTGCAACATTTGAGATATCAAATGAAGCTTCTATGGGAAGTCTTTTGCGGCAAATTGGCCATGGATGACAACCCAATGTGGTGGAGCTTTGCAATGAGTAGAAAAGGGGTAGAGATGAAGACTTTATGGCCTAAGGGGGACCCTCCATCTTCAGCAACCCCTTCTTCAAGCTTGGGGCCACTTTATCCATTGTAGAGGCCTTGAGAAAGCTTGAGAGAACTAGAGAGAACCGGCAACCCCTCCCTCATGCCATCGACAGTCGCCCAAAGTCGCCAGACCGCCACTTGCCAGCCACTGGCGTCGCTCGTCCCCCGTGCACACCATTCGCCCGTCCCGTTTGTTTCACTCCCAACTGACGTCCCCCTGAGCCCTTGGTCATCATATGAGCTTAGCTGGACCTCCACCGTCGTCGTCCAGCCGCTAGTTGCCTCTTCTTGGCCCGTTGCAGCCGCCAGTCCGCTCACCTTGCTCGTTCCAACCCAAGCCGAGCCCTGCGCCAGCTCTTTCGGCCTAAGAGCTGAAGCTGAAGCCAGCAAAGGCTTTGAGGCTTCGTGGCCCGTTTTGTGGCCCATCTAGTCATCGTTTGGTGTCGTCGTACGGTTGTTTGTTGCCAGTCTTCGTGTCGCCGTCGTCGTGGACTCATCGGATCACTAAACCGGTGAGTTTACTTGCTAGACTCTGCTTAGAGAGTTAATAATGCTTAAGGGATATTAGTTTAGGCTAATTAAGGTTTAGGTGGTTAGTTAGAATGGATTAGCAATTTAATTATTCAATTGTGCATGTCAGGTGGTTAGATTCGATTAATTAAGGACTAGATAAGTTGTGCTATTTATCTAGATTGATTCGAAAATTTTCTAGGCCCGTTTATATGGTTAATTTAGCATTTCTAGCCAAAGTGGGTATTTTTGGTATTTAATTGTATTTATTTAATTATTTTGGTATTTATTTAACTATTTAATATTTTCTGAAAATTATACCGAAATAGCTGGTGATCGGAATTTCGTGCTGATTGCAATGGTATGCTTAGTTTATGCAATTGAGTGTTAATTTATGCAAATTGAGTGGTGATTGGAATTTTTTGTATTTATTCCAAAATTATGAAATTTTGGTATTTTAATGAGAAAATACCAGGCGTTGGTTTTTAATGTAAAAAATGTCTCTATACCAGCTTGTGTGAGCAATGATCTATGTCAGCTTGTGTGAGCAATTCATGTCAGCTTCTGTGAGCAATTCATATAAGCTTGTGTGAGCAGTCTTTAATATCAGCTTGTGCGAGAAGCATTTCATATCAGCTTGTGAGAGCAACATTTCATATCAGCTTGTGTGAGCAGTAACCCTTGGCTACGCCAAAAACCGATGTGCGTCGGTAGTTCATGCTTGTGCAAGAAATATTTGAAGTGGATCGTGCGATTGAGTTGATTGATTGATTGATTGGGTTTATGAATTGTACTAACTTGCAGGAGGGAACTTAGGCGAGGTAAGTCCTCTGTCTTATGAGCATAGACTGCCTCCAAGTGTATTTCTTTCCTAGTCAAAATTTAGGGGGTGAACTTACTAAGACATTGTCTCACCCCGTCATGAGCTTAACTTTTCAAGTCCTTAGATGGCGGTTCCTTTGGAACGTTTTGGTCGGCCCATGAGGGTTACTGAGCAGAGTTTTGACTACCGTATCCCCGTGGGTCACTAGGTCTATGAACTTATGGTGACCACCGTCTAGGTTAAGGAGGGCCTACCTCAGTGGGTACCTCACCAATTCAGAGCGTGGTTTTGCCACGGGCTCAATGGATACAAAGTGGGTCCCCTCGAGGGTTTTGAGATCCCTGCGATGGTAGTCGATGCTGCTCTAGGCAAGAGTGCAACTAATCCTCCTGATGGTGCTGTGGAGGATCCGAAGCCCCGGAGCCTGTGGAGACCGAAGGATCGGCGAATGTGTCCGGCTAGTTAGTTAGAGGATAGTTTCTTTTGATAGTTGTTCTTTTATAGACTCTTGTCCATAGACCAATATTGTATATAAACCGGGGTGTTTATAAAAATGTTTTCATTGTGAAATTGCTTCTTGCTTTTCTGTCTCGTGTTGTCTATTGTCAGGGGTATTGTTTCGCTTAACATGTGCATTAAAATGAATGGGTCAACGGTGCGTTCTAAGACATCGCAAATTTTATCAACCACTGAGGGATGGGCACGCACTCAAGATTCGGGGCGTGACAAGCTCTCTTAGTGCCAAAAGAAAACAAAAGTGATGACTTTTAAGTCAAGTCCTAAGTGGACCTTGAGACAAGGCACCTTCTTTTTATCTTAGCATCAAAAGAAAACAAGAGTGATGACTTTTAAGTCAAGTCTATGAATTTTTTTCCAAAGTGGAGCATGAGACAAGGCATCTTCTTTTTCTCTTAGCACCAAAAGAAACCAACAATAATGAATTTTAAGTCAAGCTCTCTTAGTGCCAAAAGAAAACAAGAGTGATGACTTTTAAGTCAAGTCTATGAAATTTTTTCCTTAGTGGACCTTGAGACAAGGCACCTTCTTTTTCTCTTAGCATCCAAAGAAAACAAGAGTGATGACTTTTAAGTCAAGTCTATGAATTTTTTTCCAAAGTAGACCATGAGACAAGGCATCTTCTTTTTCTCTTAGCACCAAAAGAAACCAATAGTAATGACTTTTAAGTCAAGCTCTCTTAGTGCCAAAAGAAAACAAGAGTAACGACTTTTTAATCAAGTCAATGAAATGTTTTCCTAAGTGGACCATGAGACAAGGCATCTTCTTTTTCTCTTAGCACCAAAAGACAACAAGAGTGACGACTTTTAAGTCAAGTCTATGAATTTTTTTTTCCTAAGTGGACCTTGAGACATTACATCTTCTTTTTCTCTTAGCATCAAAAGAAAACAAGAGTGACAACTTTTAAGTCAAGTCTATGAAATTTTTTCCAAAGTGGACCATGGGACAAGGCATCTTCTCTTTCTCTTAGCACCAAAAGAAACCGATAGTAATGACTTTTAAGTCAAGCTCTCTTAGTGCCAAAAGAAAACCAGAGTGACGACTTTTAAGTCAAGTCAATGAAATTTTTAACTAAGTGGACCGTGAGACAAGGCATCTTCTTTTCTTCTTAGCACCAAAAGACAACAAGAGTGACGACTTTCAAGTCAAGTCTATGAATTTTGTTTTCCTAAGTGTACCTCGAGACAAGGCATCTTCTTTTTCTCTTAGCATCAAAAGAAAACAAGAGTGGCGACTTTTAAGTCAAGTCTATGAAATTTTTTCCAAAGTGAACCACAAGACAAGGCATCTACTTTTTCTCTTAGCACCAAAAGAAACCAATAGTAATGAATTTTAAGTCAAGCTTTCTTAGTGCCAAAAGAAAACGAGAGTGATGACTTTTAAGTCAAGTCTATGAAATTTTTTCCTAAGTGGACCTTGAGACAAGGCACCTTCTTTTTCTCTTAGCATCAAAAGAAAACAAGAGTGACGACTTTTAAGTCAAGTCTATGAATTTTTTTTCAAAGTGGACCATGAGACAAGGCATCTTCTTTTTCTCTTAGCACCAAAAGAAACCGATAGTAATGACTTTTAAGTCAAGCTCTTTTAGCGCCAAAAGAAAACAAGAGTGATGACTTTTAAGTCAAGTCTATGAATTTTTTTCCTAAGTGGACCTTGAGACAAGGCACTTCTTTTTCTCTTAGCATTGAAAGAAAATAAGAGTGACGACTTTTAAGTCAAATTCTCTGAGTACAAAAGAAAACAAGAGTGAGGACTTTTGAGTCAAGCTCTCTTAACAAGACCAACAACTTCTAAGTCAAGCTCTCTTAGCACCAAATAAAAACAAGAGCGACAACTTTTAAGTCAAGCCTATGAAATTTTTTCCTAAGTGGACCTTGAGACAAGGCATCTTCTTTTTCTCTTAGCAAAAAAAATAAAACAAGAGTGACAACTTTTAAGTCCAGCCTATAAAATTTGTCCAAAATGGAGGAAAAAGGTTTCCAGCTTTAATAATTATAGGTACAACAGCGCTTGGAGATAGTTGTAAAGAATGTGCGTGCATAGAAGACAATCAGGATGTCACCTTATGACATGGGCTACTTCTAACTTGTTTCTTCCTTATACGTGGCAAAGCAACATCCACTGATTTTAATACAACATCATGTTTAACATGAAATTTCCATTATTCACCATAAAATGCCCTAAACCAATTATTCGATAGTTAATTTCACAAAGGAAGAACTATAGCTTTAGTCTCTCCAATAGCAATGTATCAAACTCTTGCCCGTCACCTTGCATTGAAGTCCCTTAACATTGCCCGAATCTCCTTTCACATGTTCTCTACTTCATTCATCCAGGTAATGAAATTACTCGTGCGCAATACTTACCCTCTCTAGCTAAAAGAACTACGTGTGAACCTCAAGATAAGGTCATCTATAATCATCTGTCCCAGTTGATTGGTATTGTAAGTAAATTTTATCCTCTCTTGCGGAAAGAATCACATGACAACTTTGGGATAAACTCCGTTACAATCATCGTTCTCTCCCTCTCCCAAAACCATATATGGAAACCATCATATAAATTCTCTTGGCAAAAGAATTGCATGCGAGCCTCGAAACAAGTCCTCTACAATCACAGGTCCTCCTCCCAAAACCATATTTGGAAATCATTGTATGAACCAAGTCATCTTGAATTTTTATTATCATGAAGAAATGAGAACAAAGAAGAAAAGACCACTAGTTTTTAAAATTTCTTACAAAATCAACCTATTGCAATTGATGTTAGGATCATAATACCCCTTTCTTAAGTTAGTGATGTAACTATAAGACCATTTGTGTAGATCTTTTTTTGACACCGACGATGTATGCTGCTGTTGAATTCAAGTCAATTTCAAAAGTTTTGGGGATATTGTCAGTCCCACTACCTACTTAACAAGGCTTCCTTCACCATGAGACACGCATCTTCTTTTTCTTTTAGCACCAGAAAAAAAAAGAAAAAAAAAGAAAAGGAAGAGTAAAGATATTTAAGTCACCTATGAAATTTTTCAAAGTGAAGGGAAAAAGTTCCCAGCTTTACTAGTTAGTGGAATGATGCATTGAGATAGTCATAAAGTTTGTGAATGACCAAAAGACAACCTGGAGCCGACACTTCCAGCTTTGTTGCTGTGAAAAGGTTAGGCTAACAATGGTAAGGAAGAGTATTAACACCAAGCCAGATCTATAAAGTTGTACATTCAAAAGTTCGTTGTCATGGACTTATGGTGCCTTCAATTACTTTTACATTCTTTAGTGTTTGCCTTGCACAATGGCGTAAAATTTACCGATACACGTACTTCTCTTTTTGCAACTATTATTGAAGGCACCTCATTCATTTAGCAATGTTTGACAAAAAAAAAAAAAATTCTCTGATAGCGCTTGCTCCATTGGAAAATTTCTTGGTTTCAAAGGTATCGAAGCCTTGAGAATTGAAATTACGATGATTGGTGTAACTAGGTTGTGCGTGGAAAGAACAACGACACCCAATTTGCCCACATCGGATGGCCTGATCACGGATATCACAACTTTTAACCACAACTGATCAATCTTGAGTGTGTCAAGAAAATTGTGATTTTCCAGATATCTTGAGTGTGTCAAGAAAATTGTGATTTTCCATATTAACTGATGAATTCAAGTATATTTAGTCACAACTAATGCTTTGAGAATTAGGTCGATCGTAATTTTAACGAGAAAGATATTGTGACCTTTCACCATGACCACTCCAATCAAGTTTGCAGAAATCCCTAATCCCAATACTTTTACAAATATCGAACTGAAGAGAAATGAGGGGTCAAAGTTTGGACAAAAGTTAAAATAAGTAATTTTTCTGAGGGGTCAAAGTTCGAACAGATATAAAGCTAAAATAGGTGATTTTTCCAAAAAAAAAAAAGAAAGGGAAAATTTGATCCAGGTGGTGGCACTCCTAACAAGCAAATGCCGCATAGCGTTTGCAGCGCCAGGCCCATGCCCTACGGCCCCACGCTCGTTTCTTTTATGCCGAGGGCCCTTCACAATATCCGTGAGACGGTGTGCACAGTGGCCCAATGGTCTTCGGTAAGGGTTGAGGTCCCTTGCGCAGCATTTCCCTTGCTTGCATCCGCATTTTCCGTTAAAGTAGGGGGTCAAATGCACGTTTTAACCGACCAAAAAAATGCTCATTTTAACAAGGTAAATAATATTAATAAGACTCCTTATGTATTTTGAAGATATATGTATATATACACACACACATATACACATATATGTGTGTGTGTGCACACAAATGAATTATCCTCTACATATACAAGTTTACATGCATATAATGTTAACACCATGATGTATGTGCTATTAGAGAACAAGCTACTGAGCGGAAAGTGTTAGATTTGGAAGAACGTTTATATTTTGGTGAACAAGCGAGGGACATTAAATGATCGAGGTCCTTGGACAGAACAAATAAATGGAGAAAAACTTCAATAATATGAGTACATCAATATGCTTGGAATGACCTAAATGTAGAAGGTGAATAGATTGAGATTGTGCGAAATCACTAAGTTTGGATGTATTGCATTGTAAAGGAGATTGCATTATAAATGGATTAGACAATACTCCAAGTATCTGGAAACAAAAACCCAACTCTAAATTGATTTAATTCAAATTCCAATTATTTCATAGCTTAGAATCCACAAAGAGATGTAGGAGAAAAATATGATGGAATTTAATATTGTTGACTAAGTAGAGGAAATGTCATTTAACTTTGTAGAGATAATTTGAATTGTTTTGAGCAAGATTTATTAATTAGCTCCATATAAAATTTCTTAGTTAAGAGAACCCTCCTAAAAGGTTAGAAAGCCAGACTAAGGCCTTTGTGCCCTAAGCAGCGGTAGGCACACCCTAGACCTTGGGTAGCTATAAGTGGGTGCTATGAAATGCCGACCTATCTCCGATGAAGGGGCCACTGGCTCTTATGAGTCTATGACTATGTATAAAGTTTTCATAAGCTCGTGATTCAGAATGGATTTTCGAAAAGCAGGCCAATAGATGGTTGTAGTGGAAAGTTAAGAACTTAAATCTGCATGATGTTATTCTTGGGGCTTCAAAAAATTTGTGACTTCATATATAAGATGAAATTAATTAATTGGGTCAAATCCCAAAATTTTTAACACCTTATGATTGGACAACTATGGTTAAAAGTTGCAATATCTTGAAAACCGACCATTCAACTTCAACAAATTGGATATTGTTGAAAAACGATCTAATTATATTCTTGGATTGAATTTTTAAGGAAGTAATATTCTCAGCAATTTTTGTGAAACCTTTTGCTAAAAAATTAGGTGTCGACAAGCATTTTGATAATAATGGAAATTTTTTTGAAAACTGGTTTTAGGGAAACCGACTTCATATCTCGATCATTTGCAATATAGATTGAATTGTATTTGCTTATGGGAACTCATCCATGTTATGTCGTGAAACTTATGCCATGAATCAGACATCTGAATATTGATTTCCGTTAATTCGTATCATCTATGCTATATGTAGGACCAATACATGTCATTTTGCATTTATTTAAGCCAGGAATAATTCGTACACACTCGCACCTATTATGAAATAAATAACAACATCGAACTCAATCGTCACAGCGTGCATGAGTGCAATGCATACCATTTTAATAACAAAAGTGAACCTAATCAAATTATCAAACCAAATGATCTTTGCGCTTCCTGTTATATTAACCTTCTTCCTACCCTTGCGACCTTCTATACTCACCTTCTTCCTACCCTTGCGACCTTCTATATTCACCTTCTTCCTACCCTTGCGACCTTTTGATAATGTGCAAAATAGAGGATTGCATCTCTTAGGTAGAGGAGTAGTGGGTTGGGCGGGAAGATTTTTCTTTTTTAAATTTGCTTACAAAGGAGGATGATATCATGTCGAACTGCAAATCCAAAAACTCATGATATGAACAAATTTCTCTCTAAATGGTGACGTGGAATTTTACAAATTCCATGTCAATGTTCAAATTCCAGCTATATATCGAGACCTTAATTAGACCACATAATTTTCTTATTAATCTATCAAATCCAAAAACGTTTCTAACAAGGGGCCGTAGTACTTTTTGAAAATGCGGAGGTTTTCGAGTAACTTTAATGAAATTGAGGGGGTGTCCTAGTAATTTACCCTATAATCAATATCGCTAGAGGAAAATAGATCTTAATTCAGATTGTTTTCTTTTTTTACGAGAAGTTCCTAATAGTTCCTTAAACATTGGAATTTAAAGAAATAGTATTAATTTTTTTTTTGGGAGGGGGGGCTTTATATATATATGTAAACATATTTTTTCCCTAACTAGGACGTAATTGCAATTTCAAGAAGTTGGGGGGCTAGGAGTAAACTGGCCCATGTCGCAGATAGGGTTTCTGTCTTTTTCCCCCCTTTATTTGAATTAGTGAATAAAGTTTTTGTTTTGACTTTATGTTCATCTTGTTATTACACAGCAATGCGATTCTCATATTTCTAGGGAAAAATAAACTCTGCATCCCAATTTTCTGCATCTACGGGAACAACAGAATCAAGGAGGGGGCCATGCCCCTACTTATAAAAATACTAGACACTTCCTACTGCGTGAGACTAGTTGTCACGCCCCGATTCTCGGGCACACACCCATCCCTTACCTGGTCGATATAATAGCGACGTCCCATGATGCATCGCCGACTCATTCATTTTAATACGCATGCGGAAGCATATAAATAATCTCCAAACAATAAACCAATGTGATAGGAAAATAGGACTACTAATTTTTTTCCAATCAAATGGTCTTTTATAAACAAACAAGTTTATATACTATATCAGGTTGTTTACAAAATATCGGCTTAATAACAAAAGAGAACTATCCTATGACCCATTGGTCAGACACATTCGCCAATTCTTCGTTTTCAACTTTCCTAGACTTCGGGGTTCCCGGTCCTCCACCAACTTATCTAAGGACCTGAAAATGGTTATATAATAACCAGTGAGACTATGTCTCAACGAGTTCTACTCCCTAAGACTCGATTATGAAGCCAATATGTCATAAGGGCTGCCTATACACAACATGGGTCAGAGGACTTACCTTGACCTCATATTCCACCTGTAATTTAACACAGTTCGAATAGGCACCCAATCAATCACCACAGATCGAAGTATCGATCAATCGACCTAATCGATTACATATCAATCAGACCATTGCCTGGTCATTCCATTCAATACTGTCCATTCTCCAAAATAACCTATCAAGTTACCAAGCCAGTATATTACATGATTCATTCTCCGAGATGACACACTAAGTCACCAAGCCACTATAATATACTATTCATTCTCCAATATAACCTATTGAGTTACCGAGCTAGTATATTATAATATTCATCATAATGTTCATTCTCCAAAATGGTATATCTAGTCACCGAGTCCACGTGCATTCTCCAAGATAACATACCTAGTCACCAAGCCCACGTGCATTCTCCAAGATGACATACCTAACCACCGAGCCCACGTGCATTCTCCAATATAACGTACTTGGTCACCAAGCCCACATGCATTCTCCAAAGTGATGTACCAACTCAACGAGCCAACAACTCATAACGTCTTTCTCCGAGATGACACACTTAGTCATCAAGCCGACGTAATAAAGCATTCTTTCTCACTTTTTATCATACCTGATAAATTAGCCGTGTGTTGTTACACGGTTGACCCTAGCCAAAATACCATAATTTCCCTTTCACAATTCCCACCATTTCATATAGTCCACCAAAATTTTTTTGGCATTGTAAACCGACGCTCGGTTATTTTCCAATCAATTACTGAAATGAAATCAATTTAAGAATAAATTCCAAAAATACAAATCATACACAATCAGCACAAATTAAGGCTCAATTAAATAAACAGATCACACCACTGCAATCAGCGTAATTTTCCGGACATTGGCCATCCTGGTCTAATTTTCGGAAAATAAATAAATAAATAAATAATTATGAAAAATATTAAATAAATGCAATAAATCAAACTTAGGCATGTTATAGCCTAATTGGAAGCTGAGACAAACCCGGAAAATTTCTAGACTCGTTAAATAAATACTAGAGTCTATTTACTCGCTAATTGCAATATCTAGCCACTTAACGTGCATCGGCAAATCATTAAATTAGATAATCTAATATAATCTATCAAACCTAATTACGCTTAATTAAATCTAATCAACCCCTAAGTATCATTAGCCTACTAAATGAGGATTAGTGAGTTAAACTCACTTGTTTTGTGAGCGGGTCGGATCAAACTAACGAGAACGTCACGGGGATCACTTCTCTCCAAAGCGCACCTAACTTTCGGGGCCCGAAACCACCTCAAAACGGGCCTTGAAGCTGATGGAAACCCATTGCACTTTGCCTCTATTTTGAGTTGCAAAGAGAGAAACAAAGATGGTTTGGCTTTTGCTTCTACTTGTTGGACAGAGGAGAACCAACGGCTAAACGGCGAAAAAACGGGTGGATCAAACCTCCGGCGAGGGGTGGTCAACAACCAACATCACCTAGGGGTCAAGGGGGTCTTGTTGGAGGTTGGGATGGGCAAGGAAGGACTGGAATGGGAGAAAAATGAAGAAAAACGTTGGTGGGCAAACCGACGGATCAACGACCAGCGGCTTGTGGAGGATGTACAGGACGGCTAGCGCCTCCATTAGGGGTGAGGTCGGGCTCTTTGGAATGGTCTGGATGTGCTGGTCATGGTGATGGGTAGATCATTGGCTAATTTGTCTGGGAATACCACTTTCAACTCAGATCTTTGGCGAAAGGTTAGTTAGAGCAGAAAATGGCAGAAGTGAAAATAGAGGAGGAAAACGGTCCAGCGGTGGTGTGGCTGCACTAGCTGGTCTTCTTGCTGGCTGAAGTGTTTGAACAAGGCATGATGGAGGGGAGGAAGAGTGGTGGACGGTAGCTTGGAGAGGAAGGGAGAGAGAGGAAGAGATGAGGTTGGAGGGGCCACTTTGCCTCGTTTTTCCACAAACTTGTCCCCTTGACCTCATCCTCAGCCACCAGCACTTCCTTGGCTACAATTCAACCACCAAGCTTCACTTTGCAACATTTGAAGTGGTCCAAAAATGGCTAGGCAATGGGGCATACGAATTTGCAAGACTTCTCACTCAATTGGACACCGATCCTTACTTTATTCAACCCAAATCGGCCTCAATAAATTCCTTTGTCAAGTCCTCGATCAAATCAATATTTTTCTTCACCAATGGATCCCACTTACTTTCTAATTTCGCAATAAAAAACGGTCCCGGCCTTTTCCTGAACAAAAATGGCCCTAGGACGACTTTTTCCCAAAAGGTCTCGGGTTGCAGAAAAATCTTATGAGACTGAATCGACACTCCTAGTACTAATTGCGACACGACAGAACTTTCAATTTCTAAAATTGGACTCAAATTCGCAGTTAATTTGACTCGGGCGCGTTTTTAGCGTGACTTAGACTACCAAGTAGCTTTTAGAAATTCTTAGTACAAATGACCCAGGTCGATTTTCTCCGAGCCACAATGAACCCACTTGATACATTGGCGACTTTTGATTATCATGAAAATCTCGAGAATTCAGTTACGGACACAAGGTACCAAAACAATAGAAGAAATCAAACTAGTGCCGATCGATGAGAATTTTGCAATTTAGTGGGATCACCCACGTTTAACCACTCATCTTAGTCGAACCGACTTATCTTTGATCTCTAATAGATTTAAATTTATGTCGTAATGATCTCGGCATACGAGCACGGTCGAAGTAACCGATTCCTGGTCGAATTCTCAAATCTATTGCATTAAAATTCCTTAATGGCTTCCCCAAATAGTCTAATTGTCTCACGAGTGATCGGCTCTGAGAATAGCACTATAGGTGCGTTGATGAAATGCCCGATTTATTCAATTGAAAACTGGACTGAAAATCTAGGATGTCACACTAGTCAATGGATTTACATCTTGATGTTATATTTTTAATCTTTCTATTTAATAAAGCAAATCCAATGATTTCTACATGGCATTATATCTCTAATCTCTCTACATAATAAAGTCGTTATTTAAGGGATATTGACAATTTAGGTCGCTTGAGAATTTAAGGTGGCATTATTTTAAAAATAGATTACACGACTTGACTCATTGGAGACATGTGCATTTAAAATATGTGTAGCACACGGTGGATGGAGGCAATAAATTGATAAATATGGGTTAATTTGGTTTCTAAACAAAACTCGAGCCCCTGAAATTCAGCTGCAACCCAACATGCAGGTCACAAGGCAAGGTCCTCAAGGAAGGATAGCTTATGGGTGATTTCGTTGTAGGATGGAACGTGGAGGACGTAGCGGTCAATTGAGCGTCGAGGCTTTTTTTTTTTTTCTGGGCAGTTGATTCCACATCAGCCGCCAATATTTTCCGTCCATGATTCTAATGGAAACGTGGCAATGACCTGCACTTGGAAAGCTGAAGTTTAGTCCTTGATGAAAAGAATAATCGCCACTACCATATTTTTAGAACATGTTTATTCCTCTTTCTCTTCTAGTTACCGTACTTACGATGTCGTTTCTTTCGATATTACTAGCAATTAAGCGCCAGCTCATGGAACAAAATTAAAGAATGAAATTCTTAATAAATCTAAATAAGATTAGTAATTATATAATGACACATATATAAAATAAGTCTGCACTCCAGAAGAAAAGGACACTTACAAGTACCTGTTTTATGCATATATATTACACTCACATACATTCTTGTCATCAAGTTACCTTCTACAAAAAATTATAGTAACTATTACGTCCTATTCAATCCAATTTTGCTTCTCTAAAAAAAAAAAAAATCGATTGAGACAGCAATCATATCAATAGTTCTGGTGAAAAGATTACTTAGACTCCGTTCGTTTTATAAAAAATAACTTCTAGGAAAACATTTTCTAGATTTTTCAGTATTCGTTTCACGGAAAATAAAATAGTCAAAGAAAACATTTTCCCTATTAGAAAAAACACCTTTAAAAGTAGAGAAAATATTTTATACTTTTGAAAAGTTGAAAACGTTTTTGATAATTTCTTCCACCTCACTTTCTTTCACCAAACACATTTCCATTTCATTTTTATGTTTTCTTTTAAAAAATTGATTTTTAACATTTTTTTTTTTTCTTTTTATTTTATTTCTTTTCTTCTCTTTTTCTTCTTTGGCCTTGGCCGATTGCCAACCCTGGCGGAGGTCAATGACCGGCCACAAGCTAGCTTGAGCCTCTCCATAGGTCAACGAGACTCGAGCTCGCCAAATTCCGGAGAGGCTCACCTCCATCTAGCGAAGCTAAGCTTGCCTCTAGCGACCTCGGGCAAGTCTCAAGCCCCGCCTGGCTTGTTGGATCTAGTGAGGCCTGAGCTCACTAGCCTTGGGGGAAGTTGACTTTGCCAAATCAAGCAAGCTCGAGCTTTGACACAGGTCGGCAAGGCTCAACCTCATCAGAATCTGGTGAGCACGAGCCTCATCGAGCTATGGCAAGGTTGGATCTTGACAATGGCCGGTTGCCAACCACTGCCATGTTTGGTGACCGGCCAAGGCGAAAGAAGAAGAAGAGAGGGAAAGAAAGAAAAGAAAAAAAGAAAAACAAAATGCAAGGAAAACAATTAAAAATAGATTTTAAAATAATAAAATAACAAAAAAATTATTGAAAATGAGTGTATGATCAAATGGTGAAAAATATTTTCTAGTTCATTTTCAAATATTAACTGAACACTAGAAAATATGGTTATTTTCATAGAAAATAGCTTTCTAAAATACAATTTCCGAAAGCAACACATTTTTCGCGAAAGCAATGGAACCTTAATTGACAATTCTAGATATTTCCTCATTAACATGATCAACATAATGACAGTCATGCCCATCAAACTTTTACGTTACTTGAGATAAGAGTTTTCGAGACCAAAAATTCGCATTGGTACTGAGAGAGTATAACGGTTTGTGAACAAGATAAGTGTTTGCGAGTTCGTAGAATATGGAGATGGATGATTGCCATATATAGCGATAGATCCTTTAAAGATTTTTAATTTTTTTTGTCCGTTTAATAATTTTTCAAAAATTCCATTTGAATTGTGTTTATATTCATTTTCTTATTACATTAATTAGATTGATGCATTGTCTACTCAACATCATATGTGTTTTCTCCTTCAACCCATGTGTCTGAACTAGCAGTGGCCAGTCTAGGGATCGGGTTGGGCAAGGCCAACTTGGAGAAGGGGCCCTATCTAAGCATGTGGTCTGACTGTGTTGCGCTTGTCGTGGCAACAAAATGGTGGAATCTTATAATGCATATAGTTTTAGACCCATCAAAATTGATCATAAACTCATTTCTTATGGATATTAAATGGGTTATAATGGGCTTATTACAATGAGTAAATGAGTCACAAATGAGTTTTAACTCAATTTAAGTGTTAAATGGGTCATGATGGGTTATAAATTGGTCATAAATAGATTTAAACTTACTTAGACTTATCTATTTTTATAACTCTTTTTTCAGTCTCTCTTTCTTAAATCTTTCTCACCTTCACTTGATCTCATATTTGCTCAATCACTCTCACCTCAGTTTGGTTATGAATTTTCATAAATTTGATTAAATATGAAAGTACTTTAGTAATATGGGTCAGGTTAGGTATGTGTATAGGTTACTAGATTTGCATTGCATGGGGAAAAGTGTTGAAAAAGTCCTAAACCTTTTGCATTTGTGCCAATTTCATCCTAAACATTTTTTTTGGTGTCATAAATCTTTTCACTTGGTGCTAATTCAGTTCTTTCTAGCTAATTTTAATTTCATAGTTAAAAATCAATTGAATATGACTTTAATACAACCTAAACTATCAGGTGGCTTTTAGGGATTTTCGCACAGTTGACCTATAGTGTAACATCCTCGATTTTAACTCTTATTTTGGTCCAAACTAGGAGGCTAAGTTAGATAGGCCTTTGATTAGTCAAACCTTCCTCGAAAATAAGTGTGAATAAGTATGAACAAGTCTGAAAAGTATTAAATGAGAATGATGAATGTAAAGGCTTATGTGTCCCTATAGCCTAGCCTAGTTATAACCCTAAACTAAGTACGGGATCTTGGAGGCCAAGAAATGGACTACACATCCATTGGAAGAAAGAGCAAATAAGTCAAACCTTCTTAAACAAGCTAAGAACACATTAATTACATTTGGCTTCTGGTTATTCAATGCTGAGATGAAGTGTCCAAGCTAACCTAAGACCTAGTTGAAAACTTGGAAGACAAAGATACCTAACAATTAATGCTTCTTGACCAAGTGGGATGCCTTCTTTTTCCAACTAAGACTGCCCCCTTTGATTTTCGAAATTACTGGACTTGCGCTATTTACCAATTTTATACAGATTTTTGTGGTACGAATTTAAATAAACTTCCTTCACAAAATTTGTTCTAAAAATCTTGATAAAAAACATACTTAAATTTCATATTTTTCTGAGGTAAAATAGTAGGGAAAAAAGCCCAATCATTCACCGTCTGGAACTTGTCCCGTGTAGTGAAAACGGTGACCAGGTTGCCTCTTTGAATTTTTATAAAATTTTCCATTTCAAATTTAACCATGCTTCCCCCATGAAAGTTTTAAATGACATCCATATCTACAACATATTAAAATTTTAAAGAGTTTTGTGAATATTTGGATTTCGAAATAAGTCTCTCTCTCTGACCGTTGAATCTACTCGACGGACGAATATTTGGGTTGTATTCAATGATTTGCTGCTCTTTCTACGGCACGAATTTGACTTGACTTCCTTAATGAAAAATGTCGTTTAAGGTCTTCTCTAAAACATATTAAAATTTCATAAGGTTTCCATTCTGTTTGGTAAACTAAAGACACTGATTTTCAAAAATTGTTCAAAATTGTTTTTCTCACCCAAGAGGTATGAGTTACGCCCAAGATTGGACTCAAGTCCTTAAATGCCATGTTGAGGTGTACCTAATGATATCTTCCTCGGCCCTAGAATCAACTTGGATGATACACTTTTCAAGATTGCCTTCTTGAGGAAGGAAAATTTGCTTTCTTAAAGAAGGAAATGAAAGTAGAAAGAAAACTCTAGAATTCCTTCATGAAGAAGGTGAGGTGTTCCTTGACTTTTCAAAGGTCGTGATTTTGGTCCAAAATATCTTGGATATTCTAGAAAAGTGGCATACACACGAACCAATTGGAGAGCGATACACGGGCCCTCATTAATGACTGAAGATTCTCCAATTTGCCGAGTTGGTAACTTTGGCATTATTATTGTCAAACTTCAATAAAGGCTCATTTAATGCGGGGTATAGGTGGATTAATGGAAAAGCGAAAAGCGGGTCATCATCGATGACTCTTATGAGCTTAGGTTGCCAAGTAAGGCCTTTTAGCCTTCCAACTCATCATTTAGGCTTCAATTATTGGACCCATAGCCTTGCCACCCAAGGAATTTAGGCGGGACACTTGAAAACATTGGAATGGACCGCTTGGCATGGTAATGATGGCTCCAAGGGCTATAAATATGAGGAGCTCTCTTCATTTTCCTCACTTTGCTCCCATTTTCTCCACCCTCCATCTCCTTGAACTCCCTCCACCTCACGTCTCTCTCTCGGCCTTCAAAGTAAGCCGCCATTCCTTTGCAGTTCATGTCTTAGCTCGAGGTTCATCGAAGGTAAGTAGAATCTCTAACTCTTGGCTAGGGCGATAGCCTACATCGTCGAATTTAGTAGTGTGCTCACCCGTGTAAGCCGTGTGTATCTTGCAATGTTCTTTTGTGTGTTTGCTCATGTTTACATGTTTGAGTGTGTTCATGCCCCGGGACGAGGTCAAGGTTCACTTGGCTTGGAATCGACGTCAAGTCATAATGGCCTAAGTATGCGACTCAAGCCACGAACCAAGAATCGTTTCCGGCATATTTTATAATATGATGTTGAGGATCATGGCACACTCACTTGAATGAGCACACCCTGGGGCCTTGCATACGTTAGCTAATATAAGAGATGAAAAACCGGCTTGTATGATGCACTTGTGTGTGCACTTCAAGAGGAAAAAGTGCCTGTCACCACATAGCGTTGGCGGCGATGCCTCATTCATTGAACGGGATGCCCTAGTTGAGTGAGGATGCTTGGGTTTGAGCCTAGATGCCTCAGGTAAGCTAGCCCCAGGATGCCTTGGTTGAGTTAGGATACTTAGGTTAAGCCTGGATGCCTTGGTGAGCTAGCACTAAGATGCCTCAATTGAGTTGGGATAGCTTGAAGCTAGATACCTCAATTGAGCCAAGAGGGCCTGGTTGAGCCAGGACGACGATAAATGAATTTACATGAGTGCTGGTCTATGCTTAAGTATGATATGTTGATATGTTTATTGACAAGCTGAAGGTAAAGTATGCATTGAAGCATGTTGCAATGAACATATGCATGTGGTTGAGGTGTAGAAATAAGTTTGCTAATGATCTGCCATCAACTTTGCTTGCGAGTGTTGTATCTACTAGATTTTGATGATGAGATATCTTCCTAGTAGAGAATTAGGGGTTTTACTTACTGAGTTTCCCCAAAACTCAGCCCTCATCGTTTCAGTCTTGTAGGCATGGAAGTCTCATATCAATTTTGGGAGTTGCAATCTCACTAAAGGAGCTAAGGTTTACCCTGACCTTTTGAAAATGTGGTAATTGTAAATATAACGGCCCGTGATAGAAGGGCTTGTAAACGTAGCTGATGTAATTGTGTGTCCGTAAATGGTTGTTTTCCTGGCTGCTTGTTGTTGTTTGGGTGTTGTATGTGCTTAATAAAAATATAAAAAGAAATAGGACGGTGACACACCTGGGACGTCATGAAAATAACCCTTGCTACTCGTGACCTTAAGGATGGAGTTAGGGTCGTGACACGTGGTCGATAATTCTCAATCCACGTTTGTGCCTCTTCGAATCGTGGACAACCTTCGGTTATTATGTAATCACTAGGTTTTGATTATGTACTCTGAATATAATATCAATAGAAAATCAATTTATTGTTGTGTGACGCGAATATTGTAATCATGCAGAATCACTTGCGAACCGATTACGTACTTCCGTTGAATTAATTTATATCAATTCGCTAATTGATTTATAATAGTGTAGTATTGACCCTTTTGATCCTTATGGTCGAGCGGTTGATCCCTAATCGAATTCTCTAATCTTTCGCGTTTTAACTCTTTACGGCCTCGCCTAATATATTAGTTTACTCATGAGTGATCAGTTCAGAGTAAAATAACCATAGGTGCGCCGATGAAATAACCACTTCATATATTTTGAAATAGGGCCAAATTTCAAAATATCATACGTTGCATTGGGCGGTGAGGCTCACCCTCGTCGGATCTAGCAAGGGTCAAGCATCGTTGGCCATAGCAAGGCTCGATCTCGCCAGATCTAGCGAGGGTCAAGCCTTGTCGGAGCCTCGCCGGATAGCCGGTGAGGGTGAGGCTCGCCACCCTACGCGAGGCCACCCTTGAGGCCACTAGTGAGAGCTTGAGCCTCGCCCGTGGCTGGCAAGGCTCGCTAGAGGCTAGCAAGGTCGACCTCGACCTCGCCAGCCATGGCCTCTAGGCCGGTTGCCGAGGTCTAACAACCGACTAGAGGAAGGAGGAGGAGAAGGAAAAATGAAAAAGAAAAAGAAAAAGAGAATAAAAAAATTCAAAAACATTAAAATATTTTTAAAAGTTGTCCACGTTAACGCCGATGATGCCACGTTAGTCGACCAGCGCCCAATCAGCAAAATCCAACCAAAATTAGCCGGAAATAACTAAATTAATACCAAGTGAAAATGTTTAAGACTAAATTGACACCAAGAAAAGGTTTAGAACTAAATTGACACAAATACAAAAGGTTTATAACATTTTTAACACTTTTCCCACATCGCATAGGTATGGGTAGACCCATCAAACAGGTGGGTCGGGTCAGGTCATAAATGGTCTGAACTAAATTAACCCATTTAACTCGTTTATGACTCATTTATTATAGTGCAAAATTTTTTATCCATACCCGACCCATTTAACTAAACTTAAGAAAGCTTATTTCTTATATATGTATGTGTATGTGTATATATATACGTATGTATGTATGTATGTATGTATGTATGTATGTATGTATGTACGTATGTATGTATATATACGTATTTATGTGTATATGTATGTATGTATGTATGTATGTATGTATATATGTATGTATGTATGTATGTATGTATGTATGTATGTATGTATATATGTATATATATATATATTTAAAAATGGTATTGCTAAAATAGTTTTATACAACAAAAATTTAATGGACAATTTTTATAAATTTTAAAATAATTATTTTAAAAATCGAATTTTAAATTATTTTTTATTTTTTTAAATTATATTTTACATTATTTTTATTTTATTTTTAAGTATATAATTTTTAATTTTCTTTTTTTCTCTTTTATTTTTTTTATTTTTTGTTCTTCTTCTTCTTTGGCCGGCTGTTGGCCATGATGACAGCTGGCAACCAGCCGTAGGCGAGCCTCGAGCTCGCCCAGCTCGCCGATGCCGGTGAGCTCAAGGCTCGCCCCTCACCGAATCTGGCAAGGCTCGAGCCTCGCCCGATGTCGGCGAGTTCGAGTCTCGCCAGATCGGCAAGGCCTTCACCTCGCTCAATCCGGCAAGCTCCAGGCTCGCCTGGCCAATCGCTGACCATCGCCGTGCCGGCCACTGGAAGGAGGAAGAAGGAAGAAAGAAAAGGAAAGAAAATTATAATAAAAAATAATTATAAATTCGATTTTTATTTAAAAAAAATTATTTTTGTAAAGTTAAAGAGGGAAGAGAGAGATTGTGAGGTTTTGGTTGAAAATGGGTTCTAAATCTAACTCATTTAAGACCCACTTAAGACCCACATAAGACTCACATATCTTAAGTCTTTAATTGTTAAACCCATTTAATTACTTTTTGTCAAAAAATAAGTGACCCATTTTTCCACCTCTAGATACGGGTCAAAATAAGTTAAATTAGTCTATTTGAGTCGGACTATTTATAACTTGATCCACCCATATAATGGGTCTATCGAACCTCCTTTCGACAGCAATGTGACTGGAGAGTTTGTCGGGCCTGGAAAATTAGTCATACAAAGGCCCGATTCCTCTCACTCTGTGTCGGGGGTATTAATCTACTTGAACATCTGGTCCTGTTGGATAACGTATCCACGCAAGGAAGCTTTAAAGTCTGTTTTGTGTGGTAAATTATCTCAAGCATTTCGAAATCTTCCTCTTCAATCCTCGTTCTTTTAGCTCAAAACTTTTGGTTGCCTTGGTTAGGTTCCTTCCGGAGGATGCATACTGGAGAAGACCATTGTCAATATTGGATTGTGGAAATGTCCTCCAGGAGCATCAATGAAGCCAGTTGATATTTGGAATATGCTTGAAGTGACTGAACCATTGCTAAGCCACGAAAGAGCTTCGAAACATGCTAAATTTAGGGAAAAGAACGCTATATGTGCCATAAGTTTCGTATGACGTTCATTTGAATGTTATAATTTTTTTTATCACTTGTATGTTATATGACTTTTCAATTGATTATGTTTTTTTCGTGCTATAATTTTTAAAAAAATGTTTACCACAAGTGTTATGCCAGGTCAGATTTCTGATAATTGAGTAAACCTCTTTTACAAATTTAACATTTGAATAATTGATTAAAAGTTATAACATTTAATTTTTCAGAAATCATTACACTCAAGTAGTCAAGAAAAGTTATAACATTTAAATAAGTGCCATACAAAAATTTTGACACTTGTGGTGTTTTTATTCCACTAAACTTATTGTCAATTATCCTTTTAAGGGATGCTTTTTTGAAAGCAAACACAAATGAGTTCCGAAAGATCCCATAAGATAGACATGTTGTCTTAACAATAAAATGGGTTCCTTTGTATTGGAATTAACTTGATACTAGAAAATGGTTTTTCGTTATCCCCAGGGCCCATACTACTTATTTAACCCAGCCACCATTTGTTTCGTTAATTCAACCACATTTCGTTGCGGAGCTTTCCAGCATACCAATATTGCAAGTTACTATGTATTGATAAATGAACTCCAATTAGAGCAGTTTATATCTCTATAAAAGCTTGTACTTTCTAACACGACCATTATATTCGGAAATAAACGCTGTTAAAACTGTGATAAAACATGGGGTGTTTTCGAGGACAGAGGAAAACATCGGGACACGTGTGAAGTCCCTCTGCAATGCATTGTTCCGTCGGCATGTTTGCTGTTCAGTCGCAACAGCAACGCACAAAGACGCGGCAGGCTCCGGTGCTGGAACGTGTGTTATCCACAAAGTGAACGTGTCCGCGGTACACGACACACTGGTTTGGTTTGCCCTCAACTCTTCGCCATTGGCATCTGCTGCATGTTGCGTTGTGGCAGTGGCATTGGAAATGGGTCAAGGCCAGGAAGTGGACACCCGAAATGATCCCCAACTCGAAATTACAGGTTCTATACTCGCTTTTGTCTCTTGTTTACTGTTAGTCAACAGGAAATACGATGGTATTTCCCACAGAATGGGGTAACTAAAACCCCCTATCAATACCGAAATAAAGCAATCAAAAGAATCAAATTCTCAAACTCACCCGCGAACTTTGAAATCCATGCACCACACACAATTGCATCCAGATTATGCATCAATTAGATTTCGAACCCGTATGTATTTTCTCTACTATGCCATATGTAAGAAATTTAATGATCTAAAAATAATATAATGAATTTCAAATAGCTAGTCTTGAATGAAAATCTCGTACCTATCGATGAATACAAGATGAAATCGTACAAATCTCAGACAAAGTGGTGCTCTCCTTATCACACGTTACTATTGAAATACTGACCTACACTAATTACCCAACCACATCATTACTATAATAAAATGTTTTCCACCCAATATAAAGCTCAATTCCCTTAAAAAGCACAGGCTTTCACTTTGCATACAAATCTGGTCCGAGCCTTTCTTTTTTTCTTTTTCTTTTTTTGTCTTATAAAATATCACCAAATCTCACTTTATACTCAAATTTGGTCCTATTTATCCATCCAATATTACTGTTAAAGTCTGATGTAGTGATGTGTGACATCCAAGGATATATTTCTTTCTTTCTTCGTTGATGACATGGAATTTCGTCTCGACTAAATAATTTCTTTTAAAAAAACCTTCTTTTTTTTCCTACCTTCTTCGTCTTTCCTTGTGATTTCCATGAAGGGAGGTGCTTAAGCTCAAAACAAAAGCAGCCCACGCCCATACCTATTCAGTTCAACAAGGAATTACTGCAAACAATGCCACATCAATGGAAGTAGCTTCCGACTGAAAAAAAGAAAAAGAAAAAGGAAGTAGCTTGACCATCAAAACGCCTTTGATCCAGGCTAGTTACCAAACAAGAGGTCCCAGCTCCTCCTCCTCGTCACCGTTCATCGTCTTCTTCGCAAGGACTCACTCGGGCACAGCTTTACCACCTCTCACCCATCGCCATCTAAACATCCGACTCCTTGCCCCGACCTCTGACGGCCCCTCTGCGACGCTTGGCATCATCTCCGGCAAGCTAGGCCAAAGCGCCTGTTTTCTGTGCCGGTTTTTCAAGCTTCGAGAAGCCGTTTCTATCAGCCACCATCTCCGCTCAGCCATCCTCGAAGCTTTGTATGTCCACTCCGTGGCCGGACGATGACCAAACGAGCCCAAGCTTTCCCTAAAACCACCGTGGCCAAGAGGGCGCAAATCGTTTCCTTCACTCTAAGCCCTAAAGTTGACCTTCAGTAATGGAGTTCGCCACTCGCGATTGAGGAGTGCAACCTGACTGTTGAGAATAACGGATTCCCGAAAACGGGATTCGATACCGAATCGAACCCCTAAATCAATGCGGAAGCGAAGCCCAAGAAAACAACACGTATCACCGATCCTAAAGCACACCACAGAGTCGAGCGTACCTTTTAATCCACAGATTAGACACCGACGCCAATGGAGGAAGAAAATCCGGTCGAATTTGATCCGATGAAGCCTTGAAGGGAAGAATTGAAAGCCGTATGCCTACTGTTCCTTTTGAGAGAGAAAACACGCGGGAGAGAAAAGACGTACGTGAATTATGATTTTCAACCGACGTCTTCTCTCTCTCTCTCTCTCCCTTTTATACCCCATTCTCTCCACGGGCCCCTATTCCCATGGGCCGGGCTTTCAGGCCCGGCTTGGGCGGACAGGGCCTTAAGCCCTTTAATTAAATAAAGCTTTCATCTCCCACTCGCACAAGGTGGGCCGAACAGGATTCTCTTTACCTTTCTTCAACATTCATACCGGTGAATAATCCGTGCGACCAGCATACTTTGAGAGCTCATTGCTATACATCTGTTAGGAATATATAGCAGCTCATAATGGGCGTCACACTCCGAGTAGATTTAGTATGCAGTACCCTAGATCGATCGATCACATTTATATCTTCCTTGATCTCTTTTAAACATGATATATATATATATATATATATATATATATATATATATATATATATATTGTATTCACAATTATAATTATCACAAAGACAGTTATAATTGGTCGACCAGTGAATACAAAAATATAATGTGATTCTTCAAAATCGATCTTCCTCTTTCCTTCAAACTTTCAATTTCAGTCCAGCTTGCTTTTCTAGAAATGCCCCATTAGATCGAATCATCTCATGACCATTGGCAACACACTAAGATAGCAAACACTAAATAGAAATCTTGAGAATAAGTAAGAGTCCTGAGGGGACTTCAAAATTGAGGAACTCTTTTCCTCAAGAGTCTCACACGTCATAAAAGTTGAGATCAAACTTTTTGCCACTCTTATTGGTCGTCTCATGCATACGTAGTATGAAATACGTATTACGGTATTAACTCATTTCCCATGGAGCGTATGTCTACACCTTTCAATACCGTACAGATGATAGTTCGACATACCCAATGTCTAACTTGAGTTCACCTATCTACTTATTCACAAAATTTATCGAACTCACATCTGGCATCTTAGACAAATAAAGTAAAATGTGTGGGGTATTTTACTTTCAGACATCTTTAGTATTATGTCCTCATCTTAACACTCAATTAAGGCGACATACGTATTTTAAGCTTGCGCTCTCGATTATCACCTAGATAATAAGCTTAAAAAACAGTCTCATCTCTATTTATCACATAGTAAACAGAGGCGATTACCCGTGTGAGTGGGCTAATCTTATATCTGTCCGACATACTTCTCAACTTAAAATAATGTACTGAGCATTAAGATGCATAAAGATTATACTAAGATTCATAGGCATTAATCAATAAAAAAAAACAAGATTTCATAAATGTGAACAATTCAGGGAAATTACAATTCAGTACATCAGACTCTACGCAATCCTAGAGATTTTACATGACCACAAAACACATCTCTAGGTATTGGCTTTGTCATAGGATCTGCTACCATTCTATGCGTAGATATGTACTGCAAGTTCACATCCTTTCGTGCAACCATATCTTTTACAAAGTTATACTTGGTATCTATATGTTTGGTCTTGCCATGATACTTTGGATCTTTGGTGTACGCTATAGCTGCTTGGCTATCACAGTTAACCAACAATGGATTTGCAGCTTTCTCAATAACACCTAAATGATCCAAAAATCTCTTAAGACAAACTGCTTCTTGTACCGCTGCTGATAACGCCACGAACTCAGCTTCCATCGTGGACAAGGCTATGCACGTTTGCTTCTTACTACTCCATGATATGGCGCCATTGTTCAGTAAGAAAGCAAAACCTGAGGTAGATTTTCTTTCATCTAAATCTCCTCCCCAATCAGCATCTCGAATAGCCTTCAAGTCGCAGATCCTTTCCTTGATAATTCAACTTGAAATCAGCAGCTTCCCTTCGGATACCTCGCATTCTCTTCACGGCTTTCCAGTGTGCTGGACCCGGGTTGGATTGGTATCTACTCACCATTCCAACCGCAAAACATATGTCGGGTCTTGTACACATCATAGCGTACATCAAGCTTCCAACAGCACTAGTATAAGGAACATGTTTCATCTGTTCCTTCTCTTGTGGAGTCCCTGGACACAGTCTATGGCTCAATCCTTCACCTTTTGCAATAGGAGTGTCTATGGGTTTACAGTCTTGCATACGAAATCGTTCAAGAACCTTATTTATATAGGTTTCTTGCGAAAGAGACAACGATCTCTTCGAACGATCTCTCGAAATCTTAACTCCAAGAATGTATGCAGCTTCACCCATATCCTTCATCTCAAAGTTAGAAGACAACCATCTCTTGACAGTATTAACCAACTCCATATTGCTTCCGGCAATTAGTATATCATCAACATATAATGATATGATCACAAAATGATCCTTGGATCTTTTGATATATACGCAATGATCATCATCAATCATTGTAAAATCATATGCCACTATGGCATTATGAAAACGTATATACCATTGTCTTGATGACTGCTTAAGACCATATATCGACCTCAAAAGTCGACATACTTTTTCTTCTTGGCCTTTCACTATGAAACCAGTAGGTTGTTCCATATATATTTCTTCCTCTAATTCTCCATTGAGGAAAGCAGTCTTTACATCCATTTGATGTTACTCAAGATCCAGACTAGCTACTATTGTCAGAATAATGCGAATTGAGGTAAATCT
Organism: Eucalyptus sideroxylon; assembly: GCA_014182405.2. Classification (NCBI taxonomy): domain Eukaryota; kingdom Viridiplantae; phylum Streptophyta; class Magnoliopsida; order Myrtales; family Myrtaceae; genus Eucalyptus; species Eucalyptus sideroxylon. The sequence goes on along the minus strand of CM024552.2, from coordinate 8,979,068 downwards.
CACTACAGGAGAAAATGTATCTTCATAATCAATTCCTTCCTGTTGATTATACCCTTTCGCCACAAGGCGAGCCTTATGCCTTTCTATCGAGCCATCAGCCTTTCGTTTTATTTTGAGAACCCATTTGTTCCCAATAGCTCAAGCGTCCTTTTGGAAGATCAACCAGTTCCCAAGACTTGGTTTGATTCCATTGACTCCATTTCCTCTTCCATTGCACGAATCCATTTTTCTTTACTAGGGCACTTCAGAGCCTCATTGATATTTCTTGGCTCATCCTCATCTTGTGGAGCAACCATAAAAGTTTCCCCTTCAATGTCAAAACGTCGACGGGGAATACTTTGGCGACTTGTTCGCCTTACGGGAGATTGTACACTTTGCACATCATTCCCTATTACGCTCCCACTTGGATGAACTCCACCAATATCATTATCTTGATCCAAAGTCTCAAATAGGGAGTGATCTTCCCTATTTCGCCCTTCTTAGGAAACTCATCCTCTAAGAATGTGACATCTCGTGATTCATATTCAGTTACACTCCCACTTTCCTGCTCACCAATGAACACATACCCTTTTGAGTGTTCTGAGTATCTTATGAAAATACTCTTCTTTCCTCTGGGACCTAATTTCCCAAATTTGTGAGAGGACTCATGTGTGTAGGCAGCACAACCCCATGGGCTTAAGAAAACTTAAGTCTGGTTTTCTACCTGTCCATAACTCATATGGAGTGGAAGTAACTGATTTGGAAGGCACCCGGTTAAGTATATAGGCAGCAGTTAACAATGCATCACTCCAAAAGGTGATAGGTAAGTTAGCATGCGCCATCATAGACCTAACCATTTCCGGTAGGGTTCTGTTTCTTCTCTCTCGCAACACCATTTTGTTGAGGAGTATACAGAATAGACAACTGTCTTTCTATTCCTTTTTCATCACATAATTTTCTGAACTCATCGATAAATATTCTCGACCTCGATCGGATCTCAATGTTTTTATTTTCTTGTCTAATTGATTTTCTACCAGGTTCATAAACCTTTTGAAACAACTTATTGCTTCAGACTTATGAGAAATCAAATAGACATATCCGAATCGAGTATAATCATCAATAAAGGTGATGAAATAAACAGCCCCATGCCTTCCTCTCACATTCATTGGACCACGACATCGAATGGATTAAATGCAAAGGAAATTCAGCTCTTTTCCCTTTCCCAAATGGTTTCCGTGTTGTTTTTCCTTCTAGGCAATGCTTACATATGGGTAAATCGACTTTTTCAATGTTACCCAACAAGCCCTCTTTGGCTAGTCTATTCATACGTTGTTGGCCAATGTGACCAAGTCTAGCATGCCACACATTCACATCATTATCATAGGTATTAGAAGATGTGATAAGGGAATAACAAACATTTGCATTAATATACTCAATATCCAATACAATAAAACCATCAAGAAAATAGCCACAACCATAGTAATTTGTCTCCAAAAACAAATTCACACTTCTACTACAGAAGTTCATATTGAAACCTAATTTAACCAACATTAATACAGACACTAAATTCCGACGAATCTCCTGAGCATACAACACATCATGAAGGAACAAAGTGCGTCCACCACGCATATTTAGTTGGCATGTGCCAATTCCTTTCACTTTAGCTCGGAGTTGTTTCCCACATAGATCCACTTAGTTCCGGTTGGTACTGTCGGAATTCCACGAAGGATCCTCTATCCTTCGCTACATGGTCTGTCGCTCCCGAATCCACAGTCCACAAAGGATTAGACTCGCTTAAGAACACAGAACTCGACACATAAGCAAAGTTCTGAAAAGTGCAAGGGGTGCATACCTTCTTTGGCTCACAACAAGCCGCGAGCATAGTGACCCTTCTTGTCACGGTTGTAGCATTTCACCCTTGCAAGCTTTTTCATGTGAGGACGCTTCCCTCTTCCATGTTGGTTGAATTTGGGTTTCTTCCCTGAAGGACCTGTTTCTTCCTTGCCTTTCCCCTTATCAAACCAATTAGGGCGCTTGCGCTTGGAGCTCGAAGCTCCATTTGAGCTAGAACCAGCATAATAGAGTTCAGCATCCGGCTTAGCCGCCAACAACAGCGGTCCTCTTCCAGCTCAAGATGACGCATCGCATCCTCAAAGGTTTTGATGTTTTCATTATGAGTCAGGTGCACCTTCATATGCTCCCAACTCTGAGGCAAGGAACGAATCACTGCTTGCACTTGCTGCTCATCTGTGAGGACATGGCCAGTATCTTTCAGCTCAGTTATCATGTTTGACATCTTTCTAAGATGTTGCTTCATGGTCTGACCATGAGGCTTCTTATAAGAGTCAAACTTGATAGTGAGCTGCCTCAGTCTAGTCACCGAAGTATGACCATATCTAGCTGCCAATGCCTCCCACAATTCCTTGGCATTATCAAAACGCCGAAACTCTCGTATGACGTCATTTTCCATGCTGCTCAACAACGTGATGCGAGCTAGAGAGTTCATTCTTTTCCATGCTAAGAAAGCTTCTTTGTTTCTTTTGTGCTGTGCAGTGGTTCCCTCTTCAGGTTCTTCCATGGTCATGACAAGAGCCTCAAGTGCTTCTTGCTCTTCCAGCACATACTGGATTTTCATTTACCAAATCTCATAGTTGTCTCCACTGAGCTTTTCACCTTTGTTCAGCTCAACAACTATGCTCTTTGTGGCTGAAGCCATTGATCTGAACAAATCAAACAAAATATGCACGAATTATTAATGCCTATCATTTATGCATCCCTATTACATAGACCCATCATATTAATAAATAATTTCAAGTAAGGCTTCAGAATCAAAAGGTCACTACGTTTCCAATCATCCTCCAAAAATCCTAACTTAAAACTATCATTAATATGATTGTCATATGCAAAATCAATTCTATGAAGCTACAAAAACTTCTATAACTACCCATAGCTAATTACCCACAAAGAACCAGAATAATGAAAGCAACGAGATAATTGAATTCCAATAAAACAATAATGCTTTCAATCAATACAACTAACATATCAGTTGTTACATCAATAACAATCGGGTAGTAAACAATACATTATATGTCCACAAAGCACACTTAACATACATCAGCCAATACAACTAACACATAGTCAGCACACGAACTGGGAAAGATCCTCTTTTGTTCAATTTCTTGATCTTTTCCCTTGTAACAATACAGTAATATTCATTTACAAAATCTATCACAATTTTCTTATAGGAAGCAGCTCCGTTAACATCCCATATGCGATTCAACACATCTTGCCATTCAGGTGGAAGAGTGCTTATGAAAAATCACACCATCTCTGACTGTGACATAGGACGACCATTCCATATGACCTGTTGAATTTTCCTGTTGACTTCAAGGACGTGATCAATTAAGTCACCACTCTCCCATCGATGATCAGTCAGCTCAGCTATCAACTTAGACAGCCTTTCTTTTTGTTCATCGGTCACTGCGCGAATAGGTGTGCGCAACCTCAGGGGAGACATTGTTCCTGCAACAAATGCAGAACAAATAAGGGATTACATATAATCCACATAGACTTAATTGAAAAAGAAACACATTCTTTTCCTTTTTTTTGGTCAACGGTCAAGTCAACGATCAACGGTCAAGTCAACGGTCGTCGCGGGTCAACGCTCGTCGGTCGTCGGACCGGTCGGACCGTTCGGGCGGGCCGGCCGCATGTGCCGCGCGCATGCGCGGGATGACGTCACGCAGACGTCAGCGGCACGTGCCACGCGCGTGCCATCATCAGCGGGTCGTGTCGGGTCGGTTCGCGGGTCGGGTTGCCGCCCGTCAACCGACGTCATCGCTGACGTCATCGATGACGTCACCCCGCGGTTACCGACCGTTGGGTGACGTCATGCTGACGCGACGCGTCGGTCCGCGGACCGGCGCGTGCCGGCCGCCGGCCGGCCGGCGGCGAGCACGCGCCCATTCGCCGACCGGCGCGTGTGCCGCACGCGCCGGCGATCGAGCGCTTCGGCGCGTCGCGCGCCCACGCGCAGCGCCTTCCGGCCGCGCGTGTGGGCGCGTGCGGCGTCGCCCGGCGGCGCTCGAGGCATCTCCCGGACTCATCTCGACGTCCTCTTTCTCCCAGTGCTTTCAGAAGTTGTTTTTGACATTCGAAAACTCATGAAAATGGCTGAAGAAGTCTCGGGTGTCGGGATTTTCGCCCGGTTCCGTACGGCCGAAGGGATTTCACGAAAAAATCAATCAAAAACATTAGAATTGATCGGGAAAAACGTGAAACAGGGCTCTGATACCAATGTTGGGAATAACGGATTCCCGAAAACGGGATTCGATACCGAATCGAACCCCTAAATCAATGCGGAAGCGAAGCCCAAGAAAACGACACGTATCACCGATCCTAAAGCACACCACAGAGTCGAGCGTACCTTTTAATCCACAGATTAGACACCGACGCCAATGGAGGAAGAAAATCCGGTCGAATTTGATCCGATGAAGCCTTGAAGGGAAGAATTGAAAGCCGTATGCCTACTATTCCTTTTGAGAGAGAAAACACGGGGGAGAGAAAAGACGTACGTGAATTATGATTTTCAACCGACGTCTTCTCTCTCTCTCTCTCTCCCTTTTATACCCCATTCTCTCCACGGGCCCCTATTCCCATGGGCCGGGCTTTCTGGGCCCAGCTTGGGCGGACAAGGCCTTAAGCCCTTTAATTAAATAAAGCTTTCACTGACATTTGAGGTCATGCGACTCAGTTCTGAGGTTGCGCCGCTCAGATTTTAGCTCAAGCACCTTCATCCATGGAGGTTGCAAGGACAAACGAAGGAGAAAAGAAAATAAAAAGACAGAAAATATATATTTTTTATAAATATTTAATTCAGCTGAAATTCCACATAATCAATGGTGAAAGGGAGAAAAATATGCGTGGAATTTACGCATCAGACTTTAACGGCAATATAAATAGTGGGCCGAATTTGGATATAGAATGAAAGCCAGTGATTTTTTATAAGGCCAAAAAAAAAAAATTTGAGCCAAAATCGAATATAGAGTGAAAGTTGGTGTTTTTTTAGGAGAATTATGCCCCCAATATAATATGATCATATATTGTATTTGAGCAATGTAGCATTCTCACATATTTTATGAATTTTGTAACAACTTTTGGCAAACTAAAATGCAATCATTGCTAGCCTACATTTATAAAAACTTCTAACAAATTAAGGCTCAAAATTACAATCTTCCCGTTCGTTTTAGACCATGGTGTTTTAAACAAATGGCTTGGCACTTTCTAATGTTTTAATAGAATTGGCTATAACATAATCATTAATAGCTTTAAAAAAAAAACTCAAATTTTCAAATTATTAATATTTAATACCAGGAGAAAACTATTGACCAAGAAAAAAATACCGTAAGAAAAGAGGTCTATCGTTCAGGATTGAACACCACTGAAAGCACATAGGGAATAAGCAATTGACAATTGCCTCTGACCGTGCAAAATATTAATATTTTTACATTCTTTTGGAGCCATACCATGACTATCTCAACCTATCATGGTCACCACATGGCTGATCATGTCACTAAGATTTACGATAGTACGTTAGGGAAAGTAAACAATGATTATGATTATAGGTGATCGATTTCAGGACGGATTTGTTCTCTCTTGAGACCTAAAACTGGATCAAGCATGGTTGGTTTCCCATTTGTGGAATCAGAAATCCACCCACCCTATTTTGAAACCGCACTAACCAATCGGGTTCAATTCTGGGGATAATTCTAGAACTAGTGATTTTTTGTTTTCATTTTTTTTCCTTCTATTCCCTACAAGTCTAGGTATTGCTAAGTGTAGACGTGAGAACAAGTTATATGACTCTTGAACAGATTGCTATTTCCTACTCCGGGTCCTCTTTCTCTTTTGGCCTTTTCTTCTCTGTTTTTTTTTTTTTTTTTTTTTTTTTTTTTTTTTTCATTTGTGGTGGTCGTGATGGGAGGAAGCAGGATTAAAATCACACGTGGTCGGTGTTGACTCTCTGCTTTAGAGCGTGATAGAAACTGAGGAGTGATGGCACATCAAGTGGGTTTCATATCTCAGCTCGGCAGTTCAGCAAGGGTATATACATATGCATATAGCAATGAACCATTGGAGGGTGTAATTATAATGGCGGACGCGTGGCTACTTCCCCTCCCACATTACACCTGCCCACAGATTATTGTAGCGAAGGTGGCAACAGAAACACATGCAAATAGAGAAAAAAGCTGAAGTCAATTCTTATTCCTCGACTAATATTAGAACCAGATCGGTCACCTTAATGCTTTTACCTGACCCTCTTCCTTTTTTCGCACTGCAAAAGTGAGTCTTGCACATATAGTCACGTGACATCTCAAGTCTAGACAAGTAGTGTTGGTCTAATCCTTTACATGGAATCGGGAAAAGATTAATTTCCACGTAGAACTAGCCAGTTTAGTCCAGTCCGATTCAATCTATTTCCTGGGTTAGACCGGACGCATGCACACTCCTAATCATGACACTAGTTCACTTACATTACTATAAATTAAAGTATTACATTACTATAAATTAAAGTATTTAGGACATAATTAATATAACCACAAAGCCTAAATTCAATTAACGTAATTCTTTATCCCGAATTCCATGCGAATCACATGTAAATCATTCACTTCTTTTGTCATCATTAGGAAAGCACATGATATAGTTCAAAACTATGAAGCTTAGACACATCAATAGCACGGCTGGAATTACCTCAAAATTTGAAAAACTAAAAAAAAAAAAAAAAAATCAAGTTAGATTATAGAATGTGTGATGACAAAAAAACTTAGCATCAGAAAAATGATGCCTACACAAGATTATAAATTATCTCAAATATCTGATAAACAAGATAAAGCATGAAATGGACTTTGATCACAGCTGCAGCCCTCAGTAAACACATGAACATCTGGGCAAAAACTGATCTGCTCATGCACTACGCTTCCTTTCTCGGGTCCCTTGATGAAATTTCTGCGATTGGAAAAGCAGTAAAAGGCACATGCATTATCAGTCAGAATGCACTGAATTATTTAAAACACTTTATGGAATGCTAGATGTTTAACTACATCCTCTGACCATAAATTAGAATGCTTATCATCGCAAATAACATTCACACAGATCTCTACACTTAAAGGATTGTCTGCAAATGCTACGATTATAAAATGTTTATACATCTTGAGACAAAATAATTAACATCAACCGTTGCTGTGATCACACACAAACAAGAGAGAATCTTATGATGCTAGTATCTGCACCAATAATGTGACATTCATATTTGCACTTTACATGAATACATAGAGTTGCAAAACTATAGTTCAAAAGTCATTTTGCAATGAGTTGACCTCAAGAATGGGAACTATCTGGACTGCAATTTTGACTTAGGTTGAAGAGATTAACTATCAGGAAGAAGACCAATGAACAATATAATCACAATAAACCAAGAATCAGGAATGAAGAGTAAGGATGTCATCTAACTTCATCTTGAAGACCTTTTCTAGTGTCCACGTTGTAATTAATTTTCTATTATAAAAGGAAACCTATAGCGATAGAATACTCAATCTTAGCATGAGTATCATATCACTACAAGAAAAATTGCCACAGCGCATTAATCTGTGCCATTTCGATGTTAACAGCCTATGACAGAGCAAGGTCAAACCATGCAGACCACTTGTTATAAGCACGAGTAACTGATGGCCATCTAATAAGTAGCAGAGGTGCATCATAATACTAAATCGATAAATTGGAGTTAAATTGATTTCTAAGTGAAACCAAGCCCCTAAATTCAGTCGCAAGCCAACTTGCATGTCACGAGGCAAGGTCTTTGAGGAAGAAGAGCTCATGGGTAAGGTTTTGAGGACGGAACATGGAGGATATATTGGTCAATAGAACGTTGACTATTGGGGTGAACCCTGGCCCCTAAGTTTAGTTGATTCCACACGAGACGCCAGCATTTTTCATCCATGATGTTAATGGAGGCGTTGCATTGACCTGCATTTGAAAAGTGAATGTATTTGAGGAAACAGAAAAAAATCGACGCACTTGATTGGAAAATGAGTAAAACTTTAAGTTATTGTGATGTCAGAACGACTTATTTTCTTTTATTTTATAATAATAACCTTTGTCCCTAAAATTCTTATAAATACATAAATGCCGATTTTGTAACGGTAGATTCTGATGTGTGAAACTTTCTTAAATTACCGTACGTTTTTTAATCCTGTATTAGTTTCCCTTTTCTTGCCTGCCATTTTCATGTAAATATGGTCCTTGATAATATGAATATTCGCCACTCTCATTTTTGGAACGAGGCGTACATTTATTCCTCTTTCTCTTCTAATTACTGCACTTATGGTGTTGTTACTTCCTATATAAGTAAGGAGCGTCAACATGCGGAACAAAATTAAAGAATGAAATTCTCGATAAGTCTATATGAGATTAGTAATTATATCATGATACGGATGTAAAATAAGTCCACACTAAAAAAAGAAAGAAAGGACACACGAAATCCAAATTATGTTTTATGCATATATATTACACACACACCCATACCTAGTCGCTATCAAATTGCCTTCCACATAAAATTATAATAGGAAGACAGATATTTAACACTTTGAGAGAGTTGTACATGTCTCGTCCTAATCATCTAAGAATTAGTGGAAAAAGAAAAAAATTGACCATCAAGATTTAAAACTATGTTATAGCACAATAGTCATTGATATGTCCTATTCAATCTAATTTCGCTTCTTTAAAAAAAAAAAAATTGGTCGAAAAAACAATCATATCAATTTAGTTACGGTGAAGAAATTACCTAATTGATAGATTCTAGGTATTTCCTTATTAACATGATCAATATTGCAACCTTATGCCCATCTAACTTTTGAGTTACTGGGGCTTAGTACTTCCTTGTATGCAGCTTGAGCTTGATTTGGATAACCATCACTATGATAAAGAGAAATTGCACTGTGACACAAAATAAAGAATCTGAGAATTTGCTGAAGCATCTTGGGAATGTTGAGATTGTTGACTTTGTGAGATTTTGTGAGACCATAACTGTCTATTCTAAAAGCTTAAACTATTAGATGAATGCATTATCTAATGTTTGATTATTCCGATACTATCCCTCACGCTTAGTTTGATCTTTTTGCTTAGTATTAAGCGTGGACATATTTAATTGGGGTGAAAATGTAACTTGGAAAGATTTGATTTCAAGACCTCAAACTTTGATATCATGTAAGATTTTGTAAAACCACGGCCGATATTTTAAAAGCTTAAGCTATTAGATGAAGGCATAATTTAATATTTAATCATTCCAATAGGTTTCAATGCTACATGTATTTGGGGCTGAAACAGTGGCTTTATGTGGTTAAATTTCTTCTTTGTAATTCGCATGCTTTGGAGAAGATAGCGATCAAGGCTAAGATGCACAAAGCTAAGAAATGGAAAACTCTGAAGTCAGATAATCTCTGAATATTGCTTAAAGTGGCACGAAGGTTATACTTGGTTGTCCTTTTGTCGCAAGTAATGGCAAGGTCTCATCAGTCTCGTGGCATTGGTATGTTCGTCATCAATTTTAGCCATAATGAACCGTCGCTCTCGACCATAGGAGCATGAGCATCCTTTTCTTTGTACCTATCAGCCACACTTGGCTGAGCTTCGGCTTCATTTGCAGAGGAGAGGAAATGATTAGCGGAGATGAAGATGAACCTGTCGGTGAGGCTTTGCTGATGATGATCACATTAGGTCGGTCCTCTGGGACATCAAACTTTTGGCCTCGAGCCCTGATGGATACTCCAGGATATGAATCCAGATATGATCGAAGTCTGCATTGTGCTGATTCCTTTATGCCGGTCCCCGATCTTATCCCGGTTTTGCAATTTCGTTTTTCTAAGTTTCCATATTCTGCGGAAGTTGTACTGTTGGCATGGACAAATTCCAGATGTGGTTTGATTAAGTAAGCAATCGGAAGATAAAAATAAAGACATTTTCCAACAGGAGAAAAGTTCCAAAATGACAGCTCCACTAGTTCCTTGCATCTTTCGTTTAACTGGAGTTTGCGATTATATATCAATTTGTCAATATCGGTAGTTGTGGGTGGCATCTCTCTCTGGCGTTTTCTGAAATTTTAATAAAAAGCCATTGTCAATATGCAGAATCATAGTGAAGTTTGAATATAAGAAAAGGAATGTACACTTTATAGTTGACTAGTTTCATGACTAAGTGTCCATGTAGTCTTTTTACTAATTATGAGTCATAAATTTCTCACCCACTAGGTGTCCATGCAATATTTTTATTGGTGTTTACTATGATCTATAAAGGTAACCTAACCATTCAAATAAATAAAGCAAATCACAGCATAGGAAAATAAATATAAAACAAACACAATCAATTGGTCTAAGTAAGTAATTAAGAGCGTAAAAGATACAGTGTAGTTAAGAAACCCGATACGAGTTGAACAAAAAATATTACAATTTTTTTACTTCGTTTTCTTGCCCCCATCATCTTCTTCGTAGCAACCCTGGAACCCACGCATACGAGAAAACCAAAACTTCGACAATGATTCATGTCTATTCTTTCTTGAACCGAAAATGACACGCTTTTCTATCAACAACCTCCAGTCACTAGACCGATGCCGCCGCCGTCGCCGTTGTTAGGGGCCACCGCCAGTCATCGTTCGAATCACCAGTCACCCAACACTTACGGTGACATCCAAATACGACCGAATCAAGTGGATAGAAGGAAAGCTATGGACAAACCAATGAAGGAGATTAACGTTCAAGTCATCGATCTTGAGTTATTTCCTCCCCGGCAATCGCCACTGAACAGCATCAGGACACACATGAAAACATAGAAAAACACAAGAAAAATCGGAGTTTCTCTCGGCCACACATCCAAATTTTAAGAAACAGGGTTGAAATGGGTGTCGAAATAACCAATCATGATTTGAATCATGCTATGAACGTATGAATGATTATAATCCAGAAGAAATTCCTCAAGTATGCCCGTCGTTTCGTTTAATCATTTTCACAAGCATATGGTGTCCGTTTTTAACGCAACTCACAGAGACATTAACAAAGTGCTTATCTCAATCCAAACAAAGGAGACAACGTCTTCAGGAGTTACAACTACTAACCAATCCTTAATCACGGTTCGAATTTCATTCAAGCCTAAACAACAACTCATGGACTCTGGTTAACAGAATTGAGCAATAATGTGCAGGAAACACATAACAAAAGCACACTTACATTCGGCCTCAGCAATGGCAGGATAATAAGAGGATAGTGGTTCACAATCAATGAAAGATTTCTATCCTATGGTACACTTTCATATAATCTCGGAACAAACCAAAATCGGAGGCAAATCCAAACAAGCTTGGTTCAGGCAATTATCGAATAGGTGAAGCGATTCTCAGCTAAAGGGGACTCATGTATGAGATTTCAAGTGCGACTTGTTTCTGATCATTTCAATCAGCAAAGAACAAACCCAAATAATCAAAACAGACTCATTAGATGCCAGTTTTCGAATAATCACGACCTTATATCTATACCTATTTCTTTACATATAAGAAGAACCGTAACAAGAGACACGATTGTAACTTTGTTCGAAACGAATATACCCCCTCGGCCAGTGAGCAAATATAAGAGTAGAGATCCTTTGAGGTGTCATGTCAATGATGAAGAGGCACACCGATAAGAGTAGAGTGAGCGGGAACTCAACAATTCAAGCTCCTAGATCCTGAAACAGAGTCAAACAGGGGAATCTCGACATGGCTCTACAGGCGAACTGGAATGCAAACCACGGATAGAAATGGTGAGTGGCGTTCGGAAGAGTTAAAACCAACAAGATAGAGGGAGATTATTTCGCTCACAGGATTTTTTTTTGCCAGTGGTGCAGCTAAGACGGCGAAATGTTTCTCCCAAGGGCGAACTTTCGTTTCAAAAATCTCTCTCTCTCTCTCTCTCTCTCGGATGTGAATGACGAAAATGGCCTTCCCTAAACCCGAGCGTGTAACTATCATTTTATACAGGAATTGTGAAAACGTTTAGAGGAAATCCTCGCGGTGAAAACATGGGCTGAGTCTCTTTCATGGGCTTTTGCATGGTCACGGTCGCTCTCCATTCAAGCTCAACATGCTCCTTTCCTTTCTTTTGTTTTTATATTTATACTTACGCATAAATTCTAGATAGAAAGTCATTCAACCTTAGATTATCATGGAGGAGTACCATCGCAACCTTTCTCGAGGCGACCTATTAAAAGGAAAGTTAATGGGTTTACTAAGCTAAAGACTTAGCACAAAATATCCCAAGCTTATACCAATTTTAACTTTAGGGTTTTAATTTAATCGATTTAACATACAATTCAAATCAATTAAGAATCGTCATTAATTTATTTTACTTGTATGAACCAGATATTCATTATATGAGACTTACTTATGCTAGAAAAATCAAATGCACTTTCAGCACATTTTATTTTTAATTCATAAATGTTATGCAAGTAGTCTTGATCAATTTTAAACTCGATCACTAACATAAGCTTCAGAGGTCACTGGTTACTTAGGCTTCTCATTAGATCTAGGTGCATCCATTCTTCCTGTTGAATCTCCTTTTGCCTTTGCCTACCAAGCGTTCCATTTTTTATTTAAAGAGAGAAGTGCATTAGCTGGATGATATATCAACATTTGGCAGAGTTGGCTTATATAGATGCATAAATTTCCGTTGTGGAAGCGCCCCCTTGAAATTTGAGAGACTATTCATGGACTACCAGGTCTTTGTTTAAGATTTTACAGTACTCCTGCGAGACATTGTATCACATAAAGTGGGAAATTCCTCCGTAGTTTTCTGCAACCACGTACGATCCTGGAAAGACTCATAATTGCCCACTGTCAACCGTCTGTTCTTGTGAATGTGAATCATGCTCATTCCGTGCACGTGATTCTTCGTTGATGGGTCAAAACTAAAATCACCATTAGGATCTCTGAGCGTGAAACGCAACCTGACATTTGTAATATTGGAAAATCCCAAGAGGAGATGATACAACAGCATTCAACAAAATACCGAAGGCAATCCTACAAAAGGGATGATCTCTCTCTCTCTTAACCTTGAATAATTTTTCCCAGGTTTAGAAAGCTGTCTGTGAAAGTGTATAACATTAAAATTTTAAACGGGTGTAAAAAAAAGGGGGAACCAGTGTTCCATCTGTTTGCAAAGATTAGCATTTCTCCTGATGTCACCACAATTTTGTTTTTCTTTTTTTGATTTTCAGCTAGCAAGTCATCAAATCTGATGAACAACATGGCTTTTACATGCACAATAAAAGTTAAGAAATAGTTTCATTCACCACATCGGTTAGACTATGAAAAATCACATTGGATTTCCAGATATATGGGAGGAGTGACAAATAATCCAATATTCAATAAATGTGTCAAAATTGCGTATAAGCATTTTCTATCACCAGACTTTGCTAAATCAGTCGACGTGTAGCTACTAACGTAGGAATTGTCTTTGATGTACCGCGGGTTTAAAATTTGAACTAGACCTGATCACCGTGCGGACCTAGACGGGCTCGGGCCGAAGCTACTCGTGTTCGGACTTTCCAGGGACCTTCCCTAGGCCCAAGCCCGCCCAATGCAAAAACATGTGTTTCGGAAGCTTGCCCAGATACGCAACATTTATTTATATGTTTAATTGACAATAAAAAAACGAAACATGAGTGGAAATAATTACCAGAGAATTTGTGGTGTTTTACGTTACCATACCCATACGTGTTGTATTTTTTTTTTTTCTTTTTCATGTAAGAATTTGGCCCCTTTTTTTCTTTTAGTCTCTAAAATATTCATACATCAAGGTAGGAAAATCGATGAAAGATATTCTCACAATATTTTCGAGGGCTAGGCTTAAAAAAACAGTTTGCCGTTTCACTCCATGTTTTGGGATTGATAATGTAAGAAATTCAACAATCTAAAATTGGTATACATAATTTAGAAATACTATCCTTAAATAAAAAAGACGTAGCTGGTTTAGTCAAACATCATTCTTGAACTGATCAAAACAAATGAAATCGTACGAATTCGAGAGTAGGTCTTCCTGTCCTTCTTCTCCTTTGGACGGTCTCATTGGATAAACAGTAAGCGAATGAAATTAGGACAGGAGAGAGGACTATAACATATTTACATAGCATATTCTAAGAGAGTCATCTATCACGAGTCATTATTAAAATACTGACCTATATTGACCATTCAACTACGATCACTATAACTAAGATGTGCTAAGCGCAATATAATATAATTACATGAACGAACTTGGTGATTTAGCATTGTCTCGTTTTATTAACTTTATAACAATCTATTTCACAAACTAAAATATTGTACAATTAATGTTAACCCACATTCATAAGTATTTTCAACGTTCTTTCACTTGGGCAACGTTAATTGCAAGACATTTTTGAAAAAGCTAAATTTTATAAAATAACTCGAAGGCTGCTAAAACATTAAACAACCACCACCAACAAAAACAACAACGTCGAACCATAGCCATCATAACCCCTCTCTCAATCAATGTCAGACAACCATGACTACAAATGCTAAATGCTATTCTATCGGGATGGGTCAATGTGGTGACATAGCCGAAAATAACATTTCTTCATGTGATCCATTAATGCTATTTTAAAGTCCGGTCCTCCTTTGATTTCTATGTAAAACTGTATACTTCAAAAAGTCAAAGAAACTCAATTGACACTTATGCCTCATTTGTCTATTATGATATTAACATTGCGGTAATATTTTATGTTATTTTCCTTGAAAGATATCCTTTTAGCAAAACCGTCATATCCAGGATGGCCATCCAATCTCAAGACTTCTTACTAGAATTAGTAATACCTTATACACATTAAAAAAAAAAAGATCAAAATGAATAAATATTAAACCACGTATTTATCTAATAATTTAAGCTTTTAAAACAGTTACAATAATCTCACAAAATCTCACATTATATCAAATCAAGAATTCATAAGTTTAAATCTTCTAGAACTTAGTAATGGTGCAATTGTCCCGCAAAATCTCACAAGATCAATGATGTACTCCAATCCTTTGATCAAAATCAATTAACATTTCCAAAATCTTCGAACAAAAAATAAATTCTCAAGTTCCCACTATCCAATCATTAATCTTTTGACATTGTAATGCACCTGCAAAGATTTCTCATTGTTTCTATTAGAAAATATGCCATAAAATGATTTCAATTGATTTTCAGTACCTTCTAGATGGAACCAACTATGAAACGTCAAAACATAGTAACCAGCATGATAATATAAGTAACTCCCACTGATAAAAGCAATTCTATGCAACACTTTACTATACTTGTATAGAATGTTAAAAGAAGCAGCTGAAAACGTTAATGGTGTTGAAGCTTTCGATTTAAAAGCATGTCACAACTTACATTTCAAAATACTTTATTTTTTTACATTGGTAAGCACTGTTACCAAAGATATGCATGAATTCCCTTTGAGAATCTTCAAATATTGACTCTTGCTATGTCAAATATTTAACATGCTGCAAAACATGCAAGTTAGCAAGCCGAGCCTACTAAAAATATACCAAATGTAGGTTCGTCAAAAGGTTGAATTTAGTGATTCGCATTAAATCCAAATAATCATTTGTTCTGGTTTTGACCCAAATTCAAATTAAATTTTGAGAAGTACTGATGACTTTAACTTACCATATTTTTCACAAAACATCAAACCTTTTAGAAAAGGTAGTTAGCCAACAAAGTTTCTTTATAACAACCTGAGTTTCATTTCAAGAACATCATCCTTTATAGATATACCATGCTATTTAGAGAAACGTATTAAATATAATTTGATACTTGACAAGTTGTAAAGAATTTGGAGGAAGGAGCATCAAATCGAACTCTTCCAATATTTGAAACCGCTCATATGCTGTCAGATTTTACAGTCGATTTCTTCCCCTCATTCAAAAAGCTGAATGAAGCATCATCAATAAATACGACAAAACTATATTGCCAGTGAAACCTTGAGATCCAGAGATGCCAACTTCCTTCCCGGAAACCTCCTTCCCCTCAACGTCTGCCGTCAATGCCGGCAACCATCTCCGGATCTCCATCACAGTCTCGGTTCACCACGGAACCAATTCAATTTCATTATCGGCCTCTCCATTCCCTACCGGATCACCGTCACTCACCCAGGCCATAATCACTCAAACGCAGAGCAGGGGAACAGAAACATACTTGGATAAACAAGCGCCGTGCCTCTGAGCTTAGAGACGGATACTTGGACCATCAGTTTGAATGCCCGATTCCTCTCGTCAGCGGCCATTGTCATCGAACGCAGCAAAGAAACATGCCAAATACAAAGAAGAGACGAACAGAACAGAACACGTTCAGAATCAATCCTGATGATGATGAAACATAACCCGAATCGAATCAATGCACCAAGAAAATAATGAGTCTACGTCTGCGCATCTTCAGTTCGAACAAAACCGCAATCTATTCAATGTCTGCGACTAAGAGGCATATTATCAAACACTCGGTGGTCAACAGATTGCGAAGTAAAATTACGCTCTCTCAGGCTCGAATTCACGGCCTGATTCGAAGTAAGATCAACCAGCAGCACTCCGAACAAGGCAACAATCCAATCGCGCCCAACGCGTGCTTTAATCCTAAAAGAAAGAACATCGATCTCGATAGCAAGGATAATAATAGATATTACCTGGCCCGTGACGTTTGCATTGCGACGAACGCTCGAATCGGCAACAGGACCTTTCGCGATTCAACCAACGAACGAAATCCTGGCTTCGCAAAGGATTCCAACCTTCGAATCAGCTCGGCCAAGAACAGAGCCAAACCGGTACCAACGCGAGTCCGGCTCATTAGCCAACGCAGCTGAGATCAGGAACGGCGGCGAACGGCGGCGGACGGCGGCGACGGAACAGTAGCTTGATCATCTTCAGCTCCATCAGCCGATGCTCTTTGTCTCCTCGAACCGAAATCTGTTAATCTCTCAGTGACGTGACGTGCTCCTCCCATGCCGTTACAGAGAATCTCTCGTCTCCAGCCACGCAACATCTTCTAGAACCTTCTTTAGAGGTCTTGCTTCCGTCACCTCACCCTTCTATCCGTCATCCGTATTTTTTTAAATAAAATTCCTCATCTCATCCTTTATTACGGTACAAAAAGTACAATTTGATCTCATATGACTTTTGAGTTTCCTAGATTTTTGCCAATTATGTTTATAATAACGGTAATATAGTTTATTTTCCTCGATGGTAGCCTTTTTTTTTTTTTTTTTGAACAATATGGTAGCCATTTGGATTACTAAAAGTTAATGAAAGAGCTTCTATCTTGTGGAGAGGGGCTTTCTATTGTTTGATAGCTTGGAACATACACCTACCAGTTTGTTCACTTTACTAACTCTTTTAGAAATTACCAAGAGTCTATTTTATTACCAACTTTTATCAGATATGTTTAGAAATTAATAACCATTTTGGTATTGAACCATTTTTTAAAGTTACCAATGTGTTAAAGTTACTTATTCTGGTGAAAAATTACTAATTGCTCCAATAATTTATCAATATTTATTTGTGGAGCTATATAACCAATGCTTATTTGATTTTTAATAATTTACTGATATTGATTAACTAATCTTTATAGCAATCACCAAACTAAAAGGTTAACAAATCCAACCTAAAATTGTCGACTTTTACTTGAATTAGTTACTAATGTTTACATGATTGTTTTGGAAATATCAACTATTTCGATAATTTACCAGCGCTAATGGGAAGAACTTACCAACATGTTAAAGTCTTTTACGAAATTAGGTTCTCTTTTTGAAAATTATCAACAATGCTTCTATTTTTATCAATACTTATTTGTGGAGCTTAAATTCTATGAAGTACCGACACTCTCTAAGAGCCTTCGTGTTGTGTCGGACACTTCAACACATGTTCGACACTCTCTAACACTCTCAGACACTCTTTGACATTCGGTCAACACGTGTTGGAAAATCCGACACCTCATTAACTTTCTCGACACTCTCCGACACTTAAGTCGGAATTCTGATATACAAGTTTTTGACACGTGATTCTGATATCAAGGTCAATTTTAAAAATTTAATAAATGAGAGGTCAAAATATAAAGACAATAATAAAATAATAAATGGAGAAAGAAGAAAAACATACTCTTCTCTTCTCTTCTGATTCCCACTTCCCGTGAATACAATTCACCCCTTAAGTTTTTTTTTTTTTTTCTCTTCCATCAAATCTAACATGCAAGTCTAGAATATGGATCGCTTATTTTTCCTCCAAGTTTTATGAATTATTAAAATAGAGTTGAATTTGTCAAATTGAAATAATGAATGATATTAATAAATGGAGGATTAATGTTTTAGTGTATATTCATTCTAGGCTTATTTATTTATTTATTTGTGGATTTGATTCAAATTAATTTGATTGAAATAATCATAAAAATGATAATTTATTATGTATATATAAAAATATATATTTATTATACAACGTGTCCCAACGTGTCGGAATTCTTTGTTTTTTGAGAAATGACTTATCAAAGCATATCGCGTGTCGATATCGGTGCTACTTAATTTAAATTACCTAGCTCTTATTTAGGTTACTTACAAAATTTTATTTGAATATTAAAAAACGTTGGGAAGACATCCTATGGTGTTTTGATGATTCCAAAACTATATTTGATATTAGTATCTATTATGATAAGTACAGATGTTGAGATCAAGTTTAATTGTGTTGATATCGATGAAAAAAGAGATTAGTGAAGACTAGAACAAAGATCGTGAGAAGAAGAGAGCATGTCACGCCCCGATCCTCAGGCACGCACACATCCGTCTCACTTGGTCGATTTTATAATGCGATATCCCAGGACAATGTATCGCCGACCCTTTCATTTCTTTAAGCACATGCGGAAGCAATTATAAATCCCTGACAATAAAACAATGGGATAGAAAAAAAGCGCTATATCTTTCATATTGAAATTTACAACCAAACCTTTATACATGGCATTAGACAGAGCACTTCACAAACTATTCACAACTTCGAGTCTCACCTATCTACACATATACAAAATGGTTCACAAAGAGATGGGATTTCAATCCTCCTCTAAGTCATACTCGAGATCATCCTGATCCTCCTCTGATTCCTCTTCACTCAGATCATTCTCTTCCTCAATTTCACTTTGCGAGCTCTCATTCACAAATTCCTCCTCCTCAGCTCCTCATCGGGATCCTGAAATGTTTTCCCCAAACTGGGATGAGACTACGTCTCAGCGAGTTCTACCCCACTAAGCCCGATTAGTAAACTATTATACTAAAGGCTGCCTAAACACGCATAAGTCAGAAGACGTACCTTAGCATCGATCCCACCCGCAAGTCGGTACAATTTACAATAGACACTCAAGCAATCATATCACCGATCGAAGCATCGATCAAATCGACCTAGTCGATTATAAGCCAACAAGACCACTCACGGTCATTTCCATTCAGTCAATCAATTTACAACATCAAATCAAAACAATGATCAATCGACCTCGTCGATTACATGTCAATTGGATCATTTCTAGGTCATCTCACTCCACACCATATAATCCCCAATAGTACACTCGGTCACGAGCTACGTAATGCTCTCGGGCGTCTATTCGCCAACGTGATGTACAATAAGCACTTTATGTGCATACTCATAGGCATTCCACTTTCCTTCAGCATGGGCACGATACTCGATACACGAAATACAGCCACGCAGGCACAATCTACGCCACACTTGCATGATCAACTATCGCCACACAGGCATGATCAACTATCGCCACACGAGCATGATCAACTATCGCCACACACATGATCAACTATCGCATGATCAACTATCGCCACACGGGCATGATCAACTATCGCCAACTATCGCCACACGGGCATGATCAATATCCAACAATTTACGTGCATTCTCTAAGGCATCCTACATGCCAAAGCGATGTAATAATCGCCGAGCCACATCACACATGACTTCTTCACCCAAGCATTTCTTTTCATATTTTATCATCATTGATAAAATATCGTGCATTAGCACACTATTGGCCCTAGCCAAAATATAACAATTTCAACTCCACAAATCCCAGCATTATTAGCGCCCACCAAAACACTTTTGGTGCTGTCAACCGACACCCGGTTATTTTCCAATTAATTTTCCAAATTAATTCACCCAGGAAAATAATCTTATAATCACAATTAATTCACTTCAGCATAAAATAAAGCTCAATTAAATAAATGAACTGCGCCACGATGATCAGCACGAAATTTCGGTCGTCGGCCATCAAATTCTTAATTTCCGAAAAATAAAATAATTAATTAATTAATTTCGAAAATTAATTAATAATTATTAAAAATTCCATTTAGCTCAAAATAAAAAGCTAATTTAAATAAACGGGCTAACCACGATCATCATAATATTCCGGTCAATTCTCAACCTTAATTTCCGAAAAATAAATAATTAAATAATAAATTTCGAAAATTAAACAATTAACATTAAAATTCAATTTAGCTCAAATTAAAGCCCGATTAAATAAACGGACTTCACCACGGTCATCCACGTAATATTCCGGTTCCAGACCATCTTCCTTGAATTTTCGAAAATAAATAATTATTTAATTTAATTCCGAAAATTAATATTTAAATGCCAAAAAATCCCACTTAGGCCCGAATCACCAAATTAAAGCCCACGAAGGGTCGGGAAAAATCCCGAGGCACTTCCAATAATTAGTAGACCACGTCTACTTGCTAATTGCGCAATCAATTTATCTAAATCACATCACAATTGACTAATAAATGCTAATTTAATCTAATCTAACAACCTAAACATGATTAATTAAATCTAAACCAACCTTAAGCATAAATTAGCCACTAATCCTGGATTAGTGAGATTACTCACCAAATCGCGCGCAAATCGGATCAATCCGACGGCGGCGACGCGAGGAACGAGACTTCCCAAAGCACGGCTCGGGTTCGGGGCCGGGAAACGGCCCAAAAGCGGGCCCGAAGTGGCTGAAACCCACTTCGTGGGTCTGCTGTTCGGGCCGAATCGGGGCTGCTCCGGCGGCTAAGAGGGCGAGGGAAGGCCGGCGGAGGGCGAGGGGCTCTCGGGGGTGGTCCGGCGGGGCTGGCGGTGGCCGGAGGCGGCCGGGGAAGGGCTGGTCGGTGCTGGAACAGAGAAGAAACGGGGCTGGTTCGCTCGGCTTGGGCGCGCGGACGGGCGGCTGGGCGCGGGCGAAGCGCGCGGGTGGTGCGGCGGTGCGGCGGCGCGACGGCGGCGAGCGGGCGGCGGTCGCGGCGAGCTGCTGCTTCTGGTTCGCCGTTTCCACGAAGAAGAAAGAAGGAGAAGAGAGGGGTTCGGTCGCGTGGGGAAGAAAGAAGAAAGAGGAGAGAGAGAGAGAGAGAGAGAGAGAGAGAGAGAGAAAAAAGTGGGCGGTGGGGGGGGGGATTCGCACGAAGGGGGAGGGGAAAAGAGGAGAGGAGAGAGAAAGAAAAGAAAGAAAAAGAGAAAAAGGAGAGGAAAAAGGGAGAGAAAGAAAAGGGGGAGAGAGAGAAAAAAAGGAAAAATAAAAATGCATAATACCTTTATGCAATTTTCCTTTTTTCTTTTCCTTTTCCTTTCTATTTTCTTTTGGTCTTCGATTTTTCCTCCGATAATTTCTTTATCGAAATTTCGGACTCGTCAATAAATTGACGAGCGATGAGACAGAATCCTAAAATTGAATTGTGACACGCCCAAATATTTAATTCCCAAAACCGAATTAAATTTCATGATTAAAATCGACCGGACACGATTTTAGTCCAATCCAACCAATTAGGTAGCTTTTAGGGATTTTACCGCGGTTATATCCCTTAACGGCTTCACCCAATAGGTTAGCTAACTCATGAGTGATCGCCTCGAGAGAAAAAGGACCATAGGCGCGCCGACGATATGCACATTTCACTTTATCGAAACGGGGTCAAATTTCAGGATGTCACAGAGCAAGTGTCCAATGACAAGTGGCTCATGGTGACCTACAGATACCAAGGTCAATCTTGTGTCCATGAGAAGTCTTTGTATGCTGATTTACTCAAAAGGGTTATTGGACATGCATTTGCAAGTTACTCCATTCAAGCAATTACTGCAAAGCATCTATAGACTGGTCATACTAAGCACATGTTAATAATGAGTATCGGGACGTGTTGATATCAAGTCTCAAGTGATGCTGGTGGGGTATTCATTTAAAGATGACTGTTGACTATATAAGAAATAGCCCTTATGGGCTAAGAATACATGGTGGAAAAACAAGAAAATACTTACAAAAAAGTGATGATAGCTTTTTGGGTAGCAAATCTAGAATTAGCGAAGTGACAATTACAATAGACTCCATTTTAGGAAATCTGCTAACATCGGAAGAAACGATTGTATGGCAATACTAATTTTTGCAAAAGCATCCAATAATCCTGAACTACTCTTTCCTTTTGATTAGAATCTCCAAAGTTGCAATTGATGATGTCTATATAAAGGATCAAGGAAGTCACAAAAAGGGTTGGACCGAGAAATTGAAAATGCCATCACTGTACTTCATCTCTCTCATATGTAATTATGAAGTGTCTTTGTTCTCCATCTGCCTCATCTAAGGTTAAGCTTCTTTGTAATCTAGATGAAGTGTACAAGTGCGAAAATAGTCATTATATTCTGATAACGTGATCTATTGGTTGATAGTTGTACTTATTTAGAATTGCATTTGTAGAATTTCATAGAGTAATTTTTGCAAATGCCTAGCATTGCTTATTTATTTCATAGAGTAATCTAACTATGCCTAGTTAGATGCCAATTGGCTCTTGTGGCAGAAGCTCTAGCTTTGCGGGAAAGCCCTCACTTGGAATTGGATGAAGCCTCATCGGGTGAGTCATTTATCCTTTATTTGTTTTTGAAGGTATAAAGAATGTTTGGCTACACAACCATCATATTGGATCAATTCCAACATCCTCTATGACCATAGCCAAAATGTTGATGTGCTTAAAAAAAGACGAGGGATTAGATTCTTTTTGTGATATTATTGATTGTACAAAATTGCATGTTTAATTCGCTCATTCATACTTGTTTTCATTGATTGTGTCGTCTCTATAGACTCACAAATTTTATGTTTTTCAATCAGGTCATCTCATGATGTTTCATAAATGTTTGATATGATAACAGCTTCTATTGTTATGATGATTCATGGAAATTATGTAGTATAAATTGATCTAGCGAAAAAAGAAATTGTATTTGGAAAATCACTATATTTTATTTGAAAGTTGCCGCACACTGTGCAGATTTTCAATCAATAGAAAAAGAAAGAAAAAGAGAAATATATGATAGCCACTTGTGCCGACTCCTTTGGGCCTGGGCCTACTACTACCCTTTCTTACCCAGGCCACTACCTTGGCTGTTGCCTGAGGGAGGGAGAGGAGGGGACTGTGATTATCATTATTTTCCTTAAAACACATAAAAAGAGTTCAACGTTAGTATAATAGAATGGCA
Source organism: Eucalyptus sideroxylon (assembly GCA_014182405.2). NCBI lineage: Eukaryota > Viridiplantae > Streptophyta > Magnoliopsida > Myrtales > Myrtaceae > Eucalyptus > Eucalyptus sideroxylon. Next base: position 8,955,505 of record CM024552.2, on the reverse strand, counting down.
GAACAATGTTATCACGAAGTAAACTAGAAAGAACTGACATTGTGAAGCAATGCTTGAATTATAAGATTTTATAGAAAAATCATATCTAATAAGTGACTTTGGTACTAACTGTTGTGCTATTTAGTGAAAAATCACAAGAATATTATATTTGTCTATGTGATATAAAATAAAATAATCATATTTCAAGCAACATGTCACATTATAAATCGACAAATTGACTCAGGAAAATATATAAAAAAAATTCATCATTGAAGTACTTTCAACCGAATATAATATGACATGTTGTCTACACGTGGATAATTGGTTCGCTTCACTCCAATAGTGCAAGTATTTTTCGTAAGTTCAATGCATTGGAGACAATTTTTTTTTTTGAAAATCACATATGTGAGTATACTTCACGTAAAGTGAGCATTTTCCTAATAGAGTTCTTCCCCAACTGATGAATATAGTATCACCGAATATTGACACCAGCCATTGTTATACTTTGGTAAGGTATTACAATTGTAAATTGTTTCCATGTAATCTGACATGGACATCGAGTTCTTCCACAAATTAAGCCAAAAAAAAAAAAAAAAAGAGTTTAAGTTTTCATTTTGTTAACTTTACTATTTAATTGCATTTAAATAATGATGCTAACTTATAAAGCACATCAATTAATGAGTAAAGCCACAGCAGCTAAATTACATTTAATAAAGCATTTTTTTTTGTCTGAATTTAATAAAGCACTTTACACAAGACATGTTCAAACTGTCCATTTAACAATCAAGATATATTAAAGTTTTTTTTTTTTTTTTTTGAAAATTATTTAAGTGTTTGCTAATTTGACAGTGGGCCTCATATGCAAGGAAATTAAGACTTTGTTTGTTTTGTGGAAAATAAATGATTTTGAATTATCTTCTTAAAAATAATTACTTGTATTACTTACAAAAATAAATGAACAAAAATATTTTCATCATCAACAATAATTTTTAAATATAAATTAATTTTTATAATGAAAACATTTCCTATTGATTAACTATTTGAAGAAATGTAAGTGATTACTTTTTGGAAAATATTTTTCAAATTATTCATTTTTCTCAAAACAAATAAATCTATATTGATGTATCGATATTTACATGTCATCCAACCATTTCTTCACATTTCTCCTAAAAGTAGACAAGCATTCATCCAAGGTCTTGTTATCTTCCACAAATTTCCTTTTGATGGATAACTTCCGGTCAACTTCAGCTTGTCACATGGTCGATTATCTATTCTTCTAATATTTGCCCAAATTTATAAAAATATATAAACATATCATGATCCAAAATTACCATCTTCTTTTCGGCAAATGTTCTGGTATTTCTAGTTTTTACTAGAATTGATTATAAAAAAAAAAAACTCAAATTTGGACTTCTCATTACCAAAAGGAAAGAGGCATCTTGTTCCCGATTGAAGAATAAGAAAAGCACGTTCAGGTAAGAAGCAACTGCCAATTGCCTCTGGACCGAGCAAATAATTAAGATTTTAATATACTCGTGGAGCCACACGTGACTAACATGGTCTCCACGTGAACTATCAAATCACTGAGATTTTCTCAGTCAACAATGATCAAGACATTAATTGACTCATCAATACTATAGATTCAACTATTTAGGACATAATTGGTATAACTTAGAAGCTCAAATCCAGTCAATGCAATTCTTTCCCAGGAAATCCATGATCATTGTTAGGGATCACACATGACATACTCCAGAACTATAAAGCTCAAAATTATCAATAGTGCGCCTGGAATTACCTCAAAGTTCGAAAAACTCATATCAAACTACATCACAAAATATGTAGACAAAAATTAACCTCAGAAAACTGATGCTTGCAGAGGTTTATGCTGTAAAATTATCTAAACAATCTGATAATCAAGTTAGAGCACGAAATCACTGGTGATCACATCTGCAACCCTCTGGAGACACATGAACATCCTGGCAAAAACTGATATGGACATGCATCACTCTTCCTTCCTCAGATCCATCGATGAAATTCTGTGATTAGAAGAGCAGTAAATGGCACATGCATTATCAGTCGGAGTGCATCGAATCATTTGAAGACACTTTGTGTGATGCTAACAACATTTACACAGATTTCTACACTTAAAGGGTTGTTTCTAAAATGTTTTAACATCTTGAGACAAAATAATTAACACTAATTGTTTCTGCCATATCACAAACTAGAGAGAATCTTACTATGCTAGAACTGACACCAATAGTGTCACATTCAGATTTGTGCTTTATCACAAAACTACAGTTCAAAAGTTATCTTTCAAGAGTGGGAGCTACCTTGAAGTGAAAGTTTGACTTAGCTTATAGTCAAATGAACAGATTAACTGACAGGAATAAGAACAATGAACATTATGATCAGAATAAACCAAGAATCAGTAATGAAGAGCAATGACTTATGTTCTTCCTCATTGTGATTGACTACAATCATACAAGTAAATCTATAGCTATAGGTATACTCGATCTTAACATGAGCATCCCATCAAACTGTCACAGCAAGAATCATTGCCACAGTGCCCTAATTTGGCACAACCTATAATATAAAAGGTCAACACACCATGTACACACTAGTTATATGCATGAGTAACTGATAATCATTCGATATGCATCAGAGGGCATCATATCACCATACATGATGTACATGATGTTCATAAAAGAAAGGAATCATAAGTTTAAAGGTTTTACCTAGTTGTGCAAAGGCATGAGTGTGTTCAACAAGATGAATCAATGCAGGCAGATCTAATGAGAAGCATGATTTACCCATGACCTGTGAGGCTTTGAAGCTGAAAATCAAATATTAGCATTTAGCATATCTATAAGATACTTAAACAAATCATAGATTCCACAATGTCATTAACAAAAAATGAATGGAAAAGAAGGGGAAGAAAGGCAAAGAGAAATGACATACATGGAACAAGGGTTCTCCAAAACAGAGAAGAAACATGAACCAAATTGATTTTGTCATTACAAAGACAAATTATTTCAAGGCCATGTTTTCTGTATGCAATGAGTTTCCAAAGCGTACTAATTATCTCAGATGCATGTAAAGATTATGATCTGACTGCAACTGAAGAGCTCTTACTGAAGAATTGCTCGACCAAGAACCATGTATGTATAGCAGTTAGGAATCAAGGAAGAAGACATCTCTCTCAAACAAGTCTAATCAAAGAATTCTCAACTATTAAGATACTACACTTCATCTTTTTCCTTAACCGAGGACATGACATCCCATTTCTCATATGGCAATTTGGCTAGGAATACCTAGTCTAAAGTAAAGCCACATGTGATAAACAGGGCATCTGGAAATTAGCAAAAAGAGAGATGGCGCATCTGAAACTCAACCTTTTGTTTCCTGGGCCAATTATACACATTTGCATAGCAATTATTAAATGGCTGAGCACTCTTAGCGTCGGTCTGGATAAGTGTACTTACCATCTCAAGATAAACACCTTATCCTTGATGGATGCTTGCAATTTCATTAACCCCCTGTCACTACATGATATTCCACTGGGCCAGCTTCATTTCTCTTGGATGTAAGGATACAACAACATATCTTCAGTACAGCAAAATGATCTAGAGAGAGAGAGAGAGAGAGAGAGAGAGAGAGTAGAGTTGTTAAGCATAATATGCAATCACTGAAAAGCCCAGCAACAATTCTTCTCCAGCTATTTGAGAGTATTGGTTAGAAAGTAAAAACAGAAAGAGGCTTCCGAATTCTTTTTAATCAATATTGAAGAGGATGAGTATGAGGAAGACCACAAAATTTGAGTTTAAAAGAGAACTTATTCCGAGGAATGGTCTTTTAGGAAGATGTTGCTAGCAGACGCAATTCTCAACAACTTTGGTTCAAAAGGTAGAATTGCTCTATCATGCTCATAGAAGCCTCTTAAAAAGTGTAATTAACTGTGGGTCCATTGAAAAAGAACTATCATTTCCCTTAAGTTATCTCATGTAAATAGGTGCTAACAGCAGTATTATAACATTGTTACACACAATTCAATTGGTTAAAATGGTCAATCGCCACTCATACCATTAGGGTTTCCTCGTTCATAAAAATCTCGTAGAGGAGAAATTGCTTCTGATGCCATTATACCTCCACAACATTTGAAACCCTTTGATCCAGAATTCCCATTACTGTAAGAGAAACAAGAATAAAGTTGGAAACATTCATAAATTAGCCAGACACTTGAAAGGGGGAACATAGATGAAATTTCTGTGGAAACCAGCCAATATTTCCAATGATTCTGCATTTGTACCTAGCTCATCAGCTCGAAACCAGAGACAGGTTCCATTTGCAAAACATTTCCAAATTGCATGCTGGAGATAATTTAGCAGACTAATTGACAAAGCACTTTGCAAAAGAAGGTACTATCTGAACAAAAACAAATTTGCCAATAAAGGAATGTGTCTAACTTAAGACGTATACATTTCGGTCCTAAGAATATCAAATTTGCCAAATGCCTACTCCAGGAGATAGCTTTTCATGCAAGCAAATTATCTATGAAGTGTACCATTTGATTCAATTGACAGTAATTAAACTCTACTAAGTGGTGTTGACCTTGGCAAAATTCTAGCATCAGATTTTAAAGAGGTGTGTGTTTGGGTAACTATGGCTTATAATTTTTACCTTAATGATGCCTTAGGGTTGTTCTATAATTTATCATTGACATAAAACCTAATGTCCTTGAAGAACAAACAACACTTTGTAAACAGGGTGATACTTTGGGGCTCTTAATATGGATGGGCAACTTCTGTTCAGAGAGATATTGGCACCGGTGATCTGATTGAGAGAAGATTTGGGGATGACTTCTTTACTAGTATTGGCTAGGATGGGTTTCAATTAGCTATAAATTCCAAACATTGCATATGAACCACGCTCACCATTATAACAACTGTCTCATTCTCTCCATCATGAAACTATGCAATAATTAGGGCTAGTTTTTAAGCTCCAGAGAAAGGAACTTGAGCTAGGCAGTCCTTTATTTGCAAGATGAATCCTCTTGCTTGATGTCGTATTCAGAAAGGCAATGAGCTAGCTCATGTTTCCCACAATACTTTTGACTCATGATCAGATTACTAAGAGCAGCATAACTACAAATTTCAAGCTCTAAAAGCCAGAGTTTTCATGGTTGGTTTTTTCCCTAAATTTTTTATTTATTGCATCCTCAGTAATCTCTTGCTTCTTCCCCCCGTAATTTAGCTTGTTCTTTTAAATCTAATCCTTAAACAGAAAAACAATGTCCACAATCTATATTAGCTATTTCGTGTACTGCACAATCACAATGAATGAGATCCTCTTTCGCTACGTTTTAACTTTTACGTCTACAAAGTCTTGAGGGAAAAATTGATGACTTCTAAACAAGCTTCTAACACATAATGTTAGAACATGGCAGCATCAGACAGAAGAAAAATTATACTGGAAACACAAGCCATACACCACAATCAAGCAAACACATGCTCTCATGTATGCAAGAAGAACAACTGCAACTAGCAAACAAGAAAAGAGATTTCTTCAAGTACATGGCCCTTGGCATATCAGAAAGCATAATTTCCTCACACTTGAAATATCGCATTTCCTTGAAGATACTATATTTCTCGATTTAATCATTATATCAGTTAAGACATCAAAAAATCTCACTGCACTCAAAAAGTAGCAAGTCCCAGAACTGTAACCTTTAGGGCAAATAAAAAGAATATAGAAATGTCAAACAAGTCGCCAAGAATTTAAGAAAAAGGAAATAAAGCAGGGAAGGAAAGAATTAATATAAACTTGGCTTCTTGACACTTTAAGAAACTTCGCTTTCTTCCATTTAAATTGCGAAAAGGTCAGAAAAGATGGAAAATCAGTTCCACAAACCTCCATTTATTTTCATTATGCATGGTTCACATGTCACATAAAGGGAGCATATTGAAAACTTCTCTGCAACTTCTGCAGCCAATAATCTAGTCCTTTGCCACTGTTCAAGAAGAACGTCAAGAGCTTCAATCTCTGCATGTCTTGTTGCCTATGAAAGCACAAGTAGAAAAACAACACAAGCATATCAAACAGGAGCTCTGTCAGAGAGACATTTGCCCTCAGCGTAGTTTCGACATAAATTCTGAAAATACATTTCATGAGAAATGTCTTCTGCTTCAAGCTAACTGATTGAGAGTATATATGAGATTGATCAAGGCATATACAACATGAATTAAATAAGTTTTGCCCACTTCTAACAGTATTTTCACATATACCCCTGTAGCAAGGCACCTTTGTTTTTATTATGCTCCAGAAGACACTAGAAGGGCCAAATATTCTTTGCATCAACTATTCTTACCGTCCACAAAGTCATTTATAGTACTATACTGTCACCACATAACTATCAATGATTACAGCAATAAACTATTACTAAAGAGATGATCTCTACCAGAAACAAGGCTTAAATATGTGTAAATATGGTCATTGTATGAAGAAATCTCCAAAGGAGCAGGTTCTTACATCTTAAAAGCAATACAATGCTCACAGTGCATTTTTATACCAAATATGTATACCAATAGTCTAGCTGACATGAAAACAGTGTTAGGAACTTCACAAAAGTGGATAAAGACCATATTATTGATCCAGATAGAGAACGATGGCAAATGAAAAACATGAAATATTAGGCATAATAAGGCAAGATTATAGTCACTGTTAGCAGTATATTTTATGAAAGAATAATGGGAACATAACCCTTTACAACCTAATAATGCAAAAAAAAAAAAAAAAAAAAAGAATCCACTCATTAACAGATTTTGTCCGATATATTGTCTTATCATCTATTAAACAAATACTTAAGAGAGAAACATAAAATGATCAACAATAAACTACGAGTGGATAATTTGAGGGTATCAATCCACAGCAATAACAAGGTGCTGCTGGGCCAAAATTTAAACAAGGGGATGGGGAGGCAATGATAAACATACATTTCATGTCTCAATAGTCAGGTTTCTTCCTGCTGCATAACATTCCCATCCTCAACAATCACACAGCTGTTCAATCAAAGTATATACAAATAAAGCACAATCTGAAATCATTCACCAATTAAGCCTGAAATACCAATCGTTTTAATTAGCAAATAACATAACATATCTGAAATGCACCTGTTTACCAAAAACCAGTTTCTTACCCAGCTGGAACTTCAAGGCTGTCCAAAGCAAGTTTCGCCTTATATAAGAAAAGTAAATAGGTCTTGTTACTTGTTTGGAGAAAACAATATGAGGATAAGAATCAGAAATTATCTCACGAATGCATGCATGCATACAGGCAATTCAAGAGAAAATCAGCATCAAGTTGCTAGCAGTAGACATATTTCATTATCAATATGCAGCTACTTATGGATGAATGCATGTCTCATGGCTATATGATAAACTCAACAAAGCATTATAAATGCTAAATAACCCACTTGGCCAACTCAATCTCAATCAATTCCAATCAATTTAGGGTAAATCCCTAAAATATCACAATTTACTTAATTCCATACAACGTAGAGCTCAAATAAATAAACGGACCACGCCACGGCGATCAGCACGAGATTTCGGTCGTCGGCCATCAAAATCTTAATTTCCGAAAAATAAATATTTAATTTATTAATTTCGAAAATTAATTAATTAATATTAAAAATTCAATTTAGCTCAAAATAAAGCCCGATTAAATAAACGGACTTCACCACGGTCATCAGCATAATTTTCCGGTTCCAGGCCATCTCAGTTGAATTTTCGGAAAATAAATAATTATTTAATTTAATTCCGAAAATTAATATTAAAATGCTAAAAAATCCACTTAGGCCCGAAAAGCCTAATTGGAGCCCACTAAGGGTCGGGAAAAATCCCGAGGCACTTCCAATAATTAGTAGACCGCGTCTACTTGCTAATTACACATTCAATTTATCTAATTCGCATCACAATTGGCTAATAAATACTAATTTAATCTAATCTAACAACCTAAACATAATTAATTAAATCTAAACCAACCTTAAGCATAAATTAGCCACTAATCCTGGATTAGTGAGATTACTCACCAAATCGCGCGCAAATCGGATCAATCCGACGGCGGCGACGCGAGGAACGATTGTTCCCAAAGCGACTCGCGGATCCGGGGCCGGGAAATGGCACAAAAGCGGGCCCGAAGTGGCTGAAACCCACTTCGTGGGTCTTGCTGGTCGCGGCTGAACGAAGCAGCTCCGGCGGCTAGGGTGGCGGGGGAAGGCCGGCGGAGGGCGAGGGGGTCGCGGGGGTGGTCCGGCGAGGTTGGCGGTGGCCGGAGGTGGCCGGAGATGGGCTGGTCGGTGCTGGAACAGAGGCGAAACAGGGCTGGGCCAAGCTGGATCGTGCGGCCTGGGCGTGCGCGGACGGCGGCGGGCGCGAGGGCGCGGATTTTGCAAGTCCTCTATGATATTTTGGTCACAAACTTCCGGAAATGATTGTCATTGCACACTCAACCCCTAATTCAGATGCAAATCCCACCTTTTGTTAGACTGATATAGCTCTAATGACACTAAAGCGAAAACAGCAACTAATTTGAGAAACTACATGTTGCTCATTCCAGTGTTATCATTGGTACCTGAGAGCTTATGTTTCATTATTAGGTTTTAAAAAGTTCAAGAAGCTTCCAGGAGTTTTAGCTTCAAGGTCATTTTCCTTCATAAAAGCTATGGCAGATAAGGATAAAAAGGGAACCCTAAACTGTTCGAAGGCATCAAAAATCAGAATTCACAATCAGCTTCTTGTGCTTTTGTCTCTATTCTACTGAATAACTAATAATGTAAACTCTGCATTTCTTGTGATTTTTTCTTTTTCATATCCAAAGGCCACAGGGCTAAAGAAAATAAGCACCTAACCAGTTATTCATGAGCACAACCAATGTTCATGTTACTCTCACGCTCCAAGTAAATTTGGTTTTCAATTCTCTCTAGTTGCCAAAGTCAACAAGTGGTAAGAGGACTCTGACTGTCGATCAACCTTTCCTCGTGGCTTGACATCTCACTTCTTATTCCTCTATGGTTATGCCTCTTCAAGCACCTCATAAAAGTTACCAACAGAGTCCTATCACAGTGATCGAAGTTTCTCAAAATTCAGCACATTTTTATGATACGTGCCTACTGTACATCTACATTTCCTAAACACCTCAAAAGCACCCAAATTTCTCTCTCTCAGTGTGGCTGGTTGTCCGCTTCAATGCCTGGCCTCGCGTGATGGAGTTACTGACCTAGAGCACCCGGACTAGCTCAGTTTTTTGCCTGAAAAGGGGACTGAACCAACCCATGTACACTCTACTTCCTGTTGTTCATTCTCCCTCACTCGTTTTCCCTTTGAACCTAGACTTCACCTACTCCTACCAACAAATTGCCACCTAAGAAAAGAAAGAAAGAAAGACTCGTCATACCTTCTAGGGATTGTCCCTGATTTTGCAGCGTGCACCGTCGCTTACCACTGAATTCACTACCAAGCATCCACAGACTAAACTTCCCAAGAAAACACTCATTCAACGTCTCTCGAACAAATTCAACCACGCATTCTTCAAGTTCCCGCGCAATTACAGCATCGAATAAATCGAATTCAAAATCCAGCTCAAATATTCCACCAACTTTATACAATCTGGATGTGCCAGGCGTTAACTGATCTGCAGCAATCTGCACGGAGCAGGAACCTCAGGAGAGAATCGTTCACCCGAAGCCACGTCACCAGTTCCCATGGCTTCGGTCGGCGGCGGCGGTCGTCCGTCGCCTCCGCTTGCCGGCCTCCGTCGCCCATCGGTTCGCTACGGACTTCTTCTGACGGTCGCCTCCACCGGCAAGCGGCGATCTTGCATTTGTCAGAGATCGCCGGTGTCCAACAGAAGATGGTGGAGTTCAAAGTTTGGGTAGGGCGGAGAAAAGAGGATTTAGCCGAAAGGAAGAACTACAAACAAAGAAAAGAGATAAAAAGAGAAGGCAGAATTACAGAATTTTATTTATAAGTTTTCTTTTTTTTTTCCGGGGAGAAAGGAAACGAGAAGGAACGAGAAGAAAGAAGGCATTGTAATGAAGATCAGCGGGAGTTCACTCACCGTACGAATTGCTTATTAGTTTCCATCATTTTCCAAGACAAGCTTGAACTTTTTGTTCCCCAGGCTGCGCGGGTCTCCAGGAAGCAGGTATCCAGGAATAGACAACTCACGATTTCCCATGATAATCACTCTACCAAGCTCGTTAGAACTCGGGGAAAAGAGGATTCAGCCGATAGGAAGGGCTATAAACAAAGATAAGAGATAAAGAGAAGGCTGAATTACAGATTAGAGAAGGCAGAATTACAGATTTTTATTTAAAAGTTTTCTTTTTTTTGGGAGAAAGGAAAACGAGAAGGAACAGTAGGAAAGAAAGCATTGTAATCAAGATCAGCCGAGTTCACTCACCGTACGAATTGCTTCCTCAGCAAGTTTCCGTCATTCTTCCAAATGAAGCTTGTACTTTTCAATCGGCTCGCTTGGTTCCTCCCAAGGCATAGCAATGTCACCATCTTCCAAAACGCAGTATCCAGGAGCCCAGTCATCCATGTCAGGTGGACAATCTAGATCAAATTCGATCAGCCTGTTTTCGTGCATATGTGAACTCTCTTGCAAGTTTTTTGGTAGACCTATTTCGATCGGGCTATCTTTGTACATATGTGAACTCTCGACTTTTGAATTTGTTGAGTCATGACCAACCTCGTAGAGGAAAGCTGGATCAATTAACTTATTATCTCGGAGCATAACCTTTAAATTGTCATCTAGTTGCTTGCATATTATTCGGAATCCCCAATTTTTCACACATACCCGATAATGTAAGGCCGAATTGCGCGTAACTCCCATCAATTTGATTTAAATTGACTGCTTTCCACTGGTAGATAGTGGGAAATAGTATAGCACGGTGCCACCTGCATCCGTTAAGTAGGTAGGTCTTCCATAGATATTCACACTTTTACCATTAAAATGTGCTCCAAATTCAACTGAGCAATATTGCCTTCATTATTACCAACAACGCAAAAAACCAATCCAAGAAACTTGTCATATAAGTCCTTTGAAGCCATGAAAGATATAAACCCTCTTCAACAGGTTGGAACCACTTTGGCATCTCTCCTCCAGGGAGAAGAATTTGGCAAGAAGAATCCTGTTATAAAAGGAGACCGTTAGAAAGTTCCCAAGTAGAAGAATTCAATTTGACTTTAGTAAGTAATCCTAGTGAATTAAGAGCTCCATAAATGAGTAGAGATCCATTGATCCTGGCTTGTGTTAACATAGAAGTCTCATGTGATAAAAATCATTCCCATAAAAAGTCTGGGAGCCACCTTCATTACATGCATATTGGTGCATAATCATTTTATATTTGTTTGGTTTTCTCAAGCCTCTGATCTTGCATTTTCAGCTATTGCAATATAAAAGCACACACTATATTTAGCATATAATCCACATCGATATGTGTATGCATGAAAGAGAGAATCTAACCTTGTCAAGTGAAGCAATATCAACCATGGTCAACCCTCGATGGACCCACTGATCAATTGAAGTTAAATGTCCATTTGTTTGTAGACTTTCACACCCATTTGTGAAAAGCATAAATTTAAAAATGGTGGAAGCTCTGGAACCTCTCGTAATTGATGGCAATCATCAAGAGCCAAGATGGACAAATGATCATGTTTATTGATGGATGTAGGAAGGCTAGTAATATTGTTCCCTGTCAGATCTAAGCTTTCCAACAACGGAAAACAAGAAAGATCCTTAAGAAACTCTACTTCAGATAAATTACATTCCCTAAGATCTAATCTTTTAAATTTGGAAGTCCGATCTTCATGCATGGATCAACTGAATCTTGGAGCTTTGGAAACACGATTGGGCGAAAAGAAGATCTCAACCATTCAAGTTTTCGTAACTTGTAAATGTTAGATGGAATAATTACTGGATTTTTGCAAATATCTAAATGCATTATCTCTAGAGAGACAAGATTTTCTATTGATGTGGGAAGTTCTTTAATAGCAGTATGTAGTATGGAAAGTTCTTTTAGGCCTTCAAGTATATGTGGAATATCAGGGAATCTTTCAAATTTTGGGCAAATAGAAAGGTTGAGATCTTGAAGATTTTTTGACCTGAGCATATTTGGAAATACATGAAGTTCTGGGCACCATTTAAAATGCAAGACCTGTAGCTTATCATGATATGCAATTGACTCGTGGGCTTCTACCAAGTTTTTGCAATTCCAAAGTTTCAATTCTTTGAGATTTGGAGTAAATGAGAGGTTGGGTGTACTAACGAGCGACTCGCAATCACTCAATTTAAGGTACCTCAATTGTTGGAAGTCCTGCAAAAACAACAAAACCAGCTACCATAAACACTCTAAAAGGGAAATAAGGGTATTTGTATAATGCCGTTGCCACTTTTAAGGATTTTCATCCTTAGGTGACAATTCTCTTCCTGTGGAAGGAAGCAAGGAGCATCGTTAGATTAGGCAACTTGGAACCTACTATTTAGGGTTCTAAGTAAATTTCTTAACCTATTAATAACTTTTCATTCAAAGTTACTATATATATATAGCATTGAGAAATTACTAAACCCTTAGAAACTTTACTGGTAAATACAAATTTTTATGTATATACAGTAAAGCTCACGAGTGAGTTTTACCTGGCAATTTAGTTTTTATGATCACATTAGTGAATAAGAGATAACTCTTATCACTTTATTTTTAGATATTATTTTAAAGAGTTATATAATATATAAATATACAATACTAAAAATATTTTTCAAAATAAATTATTCTAGACAGTCATCAAAACAGTTAGATATATCATGATACTCCATACTCGACCAATCAAAGAAATATCATGATTATTGGAAAATTACACGTCGGTTTTACAAACAAAGAAATACTATATATCAAACAAAGAATAATTAGATGTTTTGATACATTAAATATGATATAATTCTTTATATATTTTTTAAGATAATTACATTTCGTATTTAAGAATTGCATGTTAACAAACACGGAAAAAAAATAAGGGCTAGTTACTTTAAATTTCTAAATTATTGTGATATGATCAAAGACAACTCCTATTACTATATAGTTGATGGAGATAATTTATGTCACCTTATAATTGGGGAGAACAAATATTGAATTAAGGATTGCCAAAAGTTTTTGAATGAATTAGTTATAATATATATCACCTTATAATTGGTGAAAATTCCTGGTGGCATGCCCCTACGGGATCACTTGTATGGAATTAGTTGTACACGCATTACTAGCAAGATGTCTAATAAAAATTTAATTACGTGTGCTTAGAAATGCTGCTTTTTCAGAACTGATTTGAGTAATTAATGATGCCTTTTTACGGCACGGTGATAGACAAATCCCACCCTTTACGACATATATTGGATAAGCCTCCACTACGTGGCCTCTCAGGTTATTTTGAACGTGACATATTGTGATTAATGTATCTGACCAACCACATCTAAATCAAATGCTTGACAATTCCGCCGGTATTCCTTCGGTGTTTTCACTTTTATATATATGTCAACGGGTTGGTTTGTCATGTTTTTGTTTCCTTTTATTTGATCATTATACAATTCTTTTTTGAATATAAAAGAGTTTATATGTAAACTAGTGACATAGTTAGAATTAGGTGAAATAGCTTATACTAGCATTTTGCATTTTGAATTTCTTCCCTAGGTAGATTTGATTTTGAAATAGAAGTACATCGATAGTTAGAGATATTGGGTTTAGAAATATTTGAGCTTCATCTACATATATACACACACACAATTATATAATGTAATAAAAACCTTCTACTTGTGAGGGATTTCAACCTCTTTTTTATTCCTTCCATCCATGATCCTCAATTGCTTATTTTACAAATATAATACCCATGGACAAATACATGAAATCAGTTGTTTTATTTTATCTCTCACATATTTCAATATATTAAAATTTGAATTTACTCATGATGCACTGACCTTCTTAAAAAATAGAGAATTTCTTTTTATTGTGTATTTTATTATCAAAATGTTTCCATTGGAGATTTCTAATAAAGTTGTTTCACTTAATTTTTCAAATGCCAGATTGTTGCACGTTATTCCTAACGCAAGTAGTTAACGTCATTCTGAAAGAAAATAGAGAAGTGGTTTCCAAAACAGAGGAATGCCATTTCCTTATGAATGCTAGAACAGATAACACGCATATGGCCATACCAATGAAGTAGGATAATAAAAAGGTTTATGTAGATAAATGCTCATGCTCACCTTAAATTGTTTTACGATTTCTGTGATACTGCCTTTCTCATATCAAGATTTACTAATTTCTTTGGACCAGAAGAAAATTTTGGATTCCAAGGATCACATCCAGTGCATTCCATCCATCTTAGCTCATTCGGAAGACATATAGGGCCGTGGAAAGAATTACGCACATTGCGTAGGATGAGCAATCTCAACTTTCTCATTTTCGTAAAAGCATTAGGATGGATACTTAGCTCTTTCAGTTCAGGTGGCTCCAACACAATGGCTTTTACAGCACAATCTCCCTATATATACAAAAATATTTAAGTTATGCATATCGAGTAATAGGAGTCAAAGATAAGGAGCAGATTTGATCATATTTGCAAGTCTTACCATGTCGCTTGACAAAACATCGGCAACATCATCATATCGCCATAATCTGCTGTGTCTCCTGGGATCATCGCGACATCCCTGTCTCACAATATCCTTACCCATCGATTGAATCAAGTCATGCATTTGTAGTACATCCCACTCATTGCTTATCAAGGACCTCTCAATGAGAATTTTTAATCCTATTTCTGCCTCAAGATCGCAACTATTGAGGACTTTCTTTACGTACTCACTATTCCTCCTCTTAAAGAAGCATGCAATGTCGAGAAAAATCTCTTTTTCATTTTCCTCTAGTCCATCATAGCTTATTTTGAGCACATCATTGATTTTATTGTTAGGAACTTTAGAAAGTTTCCTTAATGTACTCTCCCATTCATCTTCTCTTCTACCACATAAGAAGGAACCTAGCACCTCAAGTGCTAAAGGAAGGCCTCCAACATGATTCAGAACACTATCCACCAAATCTCTCTTGATTTCTAATTTTTGGTGTGTCGGAAAAGCATATTGGTAAGCAACTTACAAGCTTCTTTGTAATCCAGTGCTCTAACTTTATATACACGATCTTGATCTATCCCATGAGAAGTTAGCAAATGTTTATCTCTTGTAGTAACAATGATCCTACTTCCATTACCAAACCACTTGCCTTCTCCTGCCAAAGCATCTAATTGGCGTTGGTCATCCACATCATCAAGGATGAGGAGAACTTTTTTGTGACGAAGTCTATGCTGTATTATGTCACGCCCCGATCCTCGGACGCGCGTACATCCTTCTACTTGGTCGATTTTAGAATGCGATATCCCAGGACTATGTATCGCCGACCCTTTCTTTTTATTAAGCACATGCGGAAGCAGTTATAAATCCCCAGACAATAAAACAATGGGATAGGAAAGTAGGCCATATTTTTCATATTGAAATTCATAACCACACTTTCATTAACAGCACAACTCATAATATATTTACAATACTATTCACAACATACTTGTCTCACACCTATCTATGCTAAGACAGGGTTTACAAAAGGGATGGGATCTCAATCCACATCCGGGTTATAATCAAGATCCCTCTCTGGATCGTCTCTTCTTCAAAAGTCTTTCTCCCCTTCAGGTTCTTCCTCCTCAGCTTTTCCTCAAGGTCCTGAAATGGTTATTCAATAACCAATGAGACCACGTCTCAGCGAGTCCTACCCCCTAAGACTCGATTAATAAACTAATATGCCATACGATTGCCTAAGCACAACACCAGTCAGAAGACTTACCTTGGCCTCCGTTCCAACCTGCAATTCAAGGTTAAACATAGATATTCAAACAATCTCCGATCAAGCACTGGTCAATCGACTAAGTCGATTACATGTCAATCAGACCCTCTCTCGGTCATTCCCACTCATACCACGATTTCCCAGTGGTGTACTCTTTCACCAAATCACATGTGTTTCTCGGGCGTCGTTTTCGCCAATGACATACCGATCACCGACACCGTGCGTTCTTTAGGCGCGCCGTTTTCACCAGTGATAGATCACCGAACCACGTGTTCTTTCTAGGGCGCCGTTTTCGCCAAGGTGACATCGGCTATAGACAACATCGTGAGTTCTTTAAGGCGTCGTTTTCACTAGTGATATTTCCTTAATCACCGAACCACGTTTGTCTATAAGTCATTTACGTGCGTTCTTTAAGGCGCCGTTTTCGCCAATGATACTCTCAATCACCGAACCACGTATGTCCAATAACATCGTACCTGATTGGTCTCAGCCAATAACATTCTCAGTTAGCTCTCACCGTTCTCCCTACTATATAGCCCATCAACGTACTGGCGCTATATACCCATGCTTGGCCATTACCAATCAAATATTTAATAACAAACAATTTAGGACAATTCCTAAAATTCCACAATAAATTCAATTCCACACAACGTAGAGCTCAAATAAATAAATGGGCTGCACCACGACAATCAGCACGAAATTCCGGTCACCGGCCATCCCGGTTGAATTTCCGGAAAAATAAATAATTAAATAATTAATTTCGAAAAATAAATAAATAAATATTAAAAATCCAATTTAGGCCCATATTGCCTTATTGGAGCTCAAAACGGGTTCGGAAAAATCCCGAGATGCAATCAATAAATAACCAGACATTTCTACTCCCTAATAGCTATAGCTAACCACCTAACATGCATCCTCAAGTCACTAATTTAATTGCTCTAACCTAATCTAACCACCTAAGTGCATGTAATTAAATCTAACCAACCCTAAGGCATAATTAGCAAATTAATAAAGCATTAGTGAGTAAAACTCACTTGATTAAAAACGGGGATCGAATCACCGCAACGGCGATGCGACGGCGGCCGAAATCGGGCTCGCGACGACTCCCACGGGCTTGGACTGGGCCTTGGACTTGGCCTAACAAATCTCAGCCCAATTGAGATTTGTTCTTGCACTGGAATGGGCCGGACCTGCTGAATTTCTGGGCTGAACTAACTTGGTCTTCAAATTGTGGGCTGGACTTCAATTGATTGCTGGAAACTGGGCTGAAAAATTACTGGACTGATGGGCTCATGAGATTTGCTGGCCTAAAGAAGTTGTTCACTTGGGCTTTGGGCTGAACAGAATACTGGATTGGCTTGCTGGGCTTGCGGGCTTAACTTGCAAAAATGCTGGCCCGAATTCCAGCGGCTCGTGGACTGAATCCGTGCGGCGTGCGGCTTCAGTGGACGAGCAAGGGTCAACAAGGAAGAAATCAGCTGAAGACGTGAGTTGAGGAAGACGCGGCAGGATTCGCTGGTTTGCTCGGTAAAGGCAGCAACTTCAAGAAGAAATCGTGGCAGGTAGCTTCAGTCAACAAACCGAAGCTTGTTGCTGGAGTTTGACCCACGGAGCAAGTCGGGCGTGTGGAGGCTTCACTGGACGCTCGAAGGAACTGCAGCTGGGACGTGAGGTCGCTGATTCGGTCAATCAAGGAGCTTCTATGGCTTGCTGTTGACCAAAGGGACAATTTATAGTGGAGATGTCCGCTTGAACTTCTAGCCGCGTGGAGAGGACACCGTTTGTTGGCTTACGGTCAAATGGCAGCGACAAAGAAGAAACTGCTTCGGTGGAGGCTTCGCTCGGTGGAGAATTTGACCGAGATGACGTGTGGAGAAGCGGCTGGCTTCTCTGGACGTCGTGGCCGTGCTGACAAAAGGGCGTGGAAGATGGAGTAGCTTCGGTTGCTGCCTCGGCGTCTTCAACTCAATTGCCGACTGGTACAGCGAAGTGGAAGATGGACGAGTGGGGTTGAGGGCTTCGGTGGGATCTTGGCGTCAAAGCCAGTCAATTCTTTTCGTTGAAATGGACTGCTCGTGTGGCAGAGGGATGAACGAAAATGGAGAAACACTTTGGTGGAATTCGTAGGCTTCTTTTGTGAGAGAGAGAGAGTTCACGAATATGGATAGGAATGGAGGAGAGGGCAGAGGCGGTGATGATGGAGATAGCGACGGGAGGGACCCAAAATCACACACCTAAGCTATTCCCTTAATTGCTTGTCCCCCTCCTTTTCTTTATCCTTATCTTGGTTGGTCTCTAATACTTTCTTGTAAAAATATTTATAAACCAATCAAATTTGAAGCCTAAAATTGCTGCCACTTTCCAATCCGAATTTCACATTTTGTTCTTTAACTTCATCACTTAATTTCCCAAATTCGACATCAAATTTTGGTGTAGAAAAATCCCAAATGATTTTCTATAAATCCCTGACACACAACGGCTCAGTCTGGAAGTCCAATTTCTCATCAATTTAACCAATCTGAATTTCCATCCAAGTTCCGCGACGTCCGAACCCATTTTCCGTAAAAATCTCGGCACCTCCGAAAAATCTTCTGAGACTGAGTTGACGTTCCTAAAATAGCTTGTGACATCACTGAACTTTCGATTTCAAATCGACTCAAATCGACGGTTAATTTCACTCCGCGCGTGCTTTTAGTGTGACCTGACTACTAGGGTAGTTTTCAGAACTTTTTAGGGCAATTGACTCGTGGTCGATTTTCTTCCACAATGAACCCACTCGACACATTGGCGACTCTCAATTGTCGTGAAGATCTCGAGGCTCGACTACCAACACAGGGTACCAAAACGACGAAAATCAAATTAGTGCCGGTCCGACGAGAATTTTCCAATTTAGTGGAGTCACCCACGATCGGCCACACATCTCGCCGAACCAACCTATCTCTCGATCTCAATTCGATCTTTACTGTGCAAGAATGACCTCTAAAGATGAACACGGTCGGAAGCCGCTTCCCTGGTCGAATTCTCAAGTCTATTGCCTTAATATTCTTTAATGGCTTACCCAGCTAGTCTAGTTATCTCGAGAGTGATCGCCCGGAACAACCCTATGTACACGTCAATGAAATGCCCGATTAATTTAATAGAAAGCAATACTGAAAATTCTGGATGTCACATATTAGATTAATACCGGTATTGACACAGGACACTTTTAATCTTCGTTGCAGTGATAAAATCTCGAATAGTAATTTTTCTTGCAACGGAACTAAATCCTTGGAATCTTTTGAAGCTTCACGAATATTTGCCAAAAGACATGAACCCTCAAATTGTCTAAAAATAGTATTGTAAAGAGCTCTTACTAAAGTTGACTTCCCTATGCCTCCCTGTCCCCATAATCCCACCATGACAATATCATCATCAGACCCAAGCTTTAACATCGATTTCAATTCAACCACTCGGGAATTAATCCCAACCGGATGCTTAGCAACATGCACAGGTGGTCGAGCTAGGAGAGTGGAGGTTTCGTTCACAATACTTTGTATAAGCTGTGATTCATCTCTAACAAAAACGAAAAAGAAGTTGTAACATTATTTTAGCAATTTGATTAAGCAAATCACGAGCAATCACCAACCAAATGACAAAATAGTGCGTCAAATTTTCACAAAATCATAGAAAAACCAAAATGTACGCCCACTCAGTCGAATTAGAACTCCAGGAGCTCCACACCAATCAGTTCAAGCTTCAACTTTTAGTCATCCAAGTGCTTCATGTTCTTTTAATTTATGCACGATAATTTACTTATTTATTTTTTTGACTGCAATGGGGTTTATTTAAACAGTTGATCAAGCTTTTCAGACTCTGAACCATGCTCAAAATTTTGAAACTATTAAAGACCCCGAAGCACGATGTCATTACCTTAGAAATGGGGTAAGTGTAATAACGCCATTAACATCTTGTCCATGGGTCGATCAAGTTTTTTAACATTTTATACTTACAATCAAGTGTGTGTTGAATCATTTATTTTATTTTTAATAGTCTTTATACTCATTTGTAAACATTAGTTTCTTACACAAAATATAAATTCCATTCAACTTACCCATCATTGAAATGCCACCCGGATAAGCTACCGGCATCAAAAAGAGCTTTCTTCCATTTTCTCACTTCCTCCGAATCCTTCCCGAATTTGGACTCATGCTTAGCCAAAGCTCTCCCATAACTCTCTCTCCCCCTCTCACTTCTTTTGGGTCCACTTTGTAAAACACCGGTAGAACAATGAGGTCCCTTTGCTCCTTGCACTCCATAATCTTCACCACCTCTTCCAAGCACCATTTTGAGGAAGCATAATCCTCTGAAAAAACGATGATTGCGATGTGCGATTGCTCAATGGCCTTCATGAGTACCGGCGATATTTGGTCACCCTTCCTCAGTTCCTCACTATCCTCGAAAGTGTTTATTCCATTCTGGACTAACGCTTTGTACAGATGACTGAGGAAGTTCTTACGCACATCCGTGCCTCTGAAACTCAAGAAGACGTCGTGAATCCTTTTGCGTTTCATTGAGGAAGCCATTGTATGATGGAGTTCAACAATGAGCAACAACTACTAGCTTAAGATTTGGTAGAGTGTTTTCAGGTACTTCATTCACCACTTGATCTTCTTGTTGATTTATTCTTATAGCAAACGACAAAGATGCACGACTTTTTTTAGTACTTTGGCAAATGATGTGCTTGAGGATGGACCAAGACATTTAAAGGTGTGAACACATGGACTTTTTTTTCATAAAGGACTGCGTGCCACTGCATTATTCGGATTATCTTATTGACTCAAGCTTCCCTGTGACCGACAAAATCATTGCACAGATTGAGAAACAACTCTAGGGGATGGATTCTCGTAATCTAGGTCATAGGCTCACCCATGAAAACAACTTTGGTGGTCTTCCTCGAAATTTCATCCCCAACTTCTGAGTAACAGTTTTTTTCCTTGCTATATGATAATAACACATAAGCACTCAAGAAATACATAATTACACGCACAATCAAGTGTACCGGCAAAAAATAATATCATATCTATTACTAATAGTAGAACTTTGGAAAAGCATGGTGCTTAAAAATGAACCAAGATATCTAATTAGTGTGAACACATGGATTCTTGTGATCTGGTTGTAGGCTTACTAATTAGATGAACTTCGTTGGCTTCCTCGAAATTGCATCCCCAACCTTTGAGTGGCTTCTTCTTTACTAAACAATAAGTTAATACGACTTCTCAAACGAAATATAATAAATATGACCACAATTCATTTCCACAATCCAATAATCACAACATTCTTCACTAAATGTCCAAATAATCCATTTTTCAAAGTTTTATACCTCCAACCTTGCATTGATGCATACATTTTTGCTTGGAGACTTGTCATTTATTTCGTGAGAAAATTAAGAATTGAGCTCATTGATAGCAATCTTATTGGATCCTTAAACAAAATCATTTGCTTAGCTTAATCCCACACTCGCATCTTTCATTGCATTTCTCTTCATTCAGACAATAGACACATCTATGTTTAGGCACAATGCATGTAAATTAAACAAGGCTTGTCTGCGTCCAATAAAACAGGGGTTCGGCTATGAAGTTCTTCATTTTAATCTGCTCAATGGACGGCTCAACATGCGAGATGAACTAGAATTGACAACTCCAAAATCGTGATAGTTATTGGACACAGCTCCAAGATGGTGGAATTGGTCCTAACCCCTTACTGTAGAGTTAGATATGATTCGGACAAGGTGGATTACGACGCCATGAATTGTGGAAGTTTGGATCAAAGACCTTCAAGATGAGGATTAGATGAGTCGAGACCGGCCAAGAGAGGGGACTGTTACGGTAAAAGACACTCATAGATGGACCCTCGGTTGATGGCCAAAAACACAGAGCAAACCAGATGATCTGGAGTTTCAAAAGATTGATTCGGTCAAGTGAGCTGGCCAGGGATGAGACGAGGGAAACAGGAAGCGGGTCATTTGGCGATTGATTAAGGAAAATCTGTCCGTGAGCTTTGGAGACAGAATGAGAAAAGGATTCGGTGGTTCCTTTTTTGAAAAAAGAGATAAACGCGAGAGATGGGGCCCTTTGAAAAAGTAAAACCGATCGTGAGCTTCAAGTGCGGGATGGCTTTCGGTGATGCCGAAAGAGAGATTTGAGCGTGAGTTGGAAAGTGATGGAAAATCGGAATCAGACAAGATTCGAAAGCGGTGAGTGGAAGAAAAAGCTGGAGAGTCAAAAAGGTGTAGGATTCGGTGATCTTGAGGAGGAACAAGAAGCCGGCGACGCGCGGGGACTACAATTCACGCACTCTGCTATCCGCTCATCATGGTAAAGCCTGCTGCTTCCTTCCCTTTCCTGTTCATTCATTCATTTGATCAGAACCAAATTCCATGTTTGCCACTCTTGCGATTTATTTGCAGAGTCCCAAAGCCATGCATGTGTGAATACTAAGGTGTTCGTGTGAAATAGCACGAGTTCGGAATTTCCATACTTGTTTCTAGATTCCACAATTCGTTTCTCAATCTATTTTGATCTGAAATTCACTATGTGTTAAACCTTTTAATAAAAAACATTATTTTGCATCATTCACAATTATCTAGATATATATTGAAAAATCAAAACATAGAAATTATGTATCGAAGCTTAAAATCACACTAAGTTCTTGTTATGGTATAGAAAATTTACCATCATATTGAATTCTTCAAAAATCATTTCAACATCTTCCTTATGTATTATAGTATCCATACTATTTGTTGCAGGATTTGTCTTTCATATATTAGTGTTTGTGAGGGATTTGCAGACTTAAACAAGGAAGCAGTGTGTATTCACATATTGCACTTGATCAAGCAATCAAGTTGATGTTCAAGCATTGTGAAATTAAAGGCTTCATGCATATTAAAAATATACTACATGATAAAAAAAAATTGTGTTGGTTTAAATTAAAAATCTCATTAGAGTTGGTGTATAAAAAGTCTACATTTGCTTTATCACATAACTAATATCTTTTGAAGATTGAAATTCTAAACAAGAAAAGTACTGTGGACTTATATGGAAAATGGTAATATTAAATGGTTAATCATACATAATGCCTTATGCTGAATTATGTGGATCAACATTGTTGACAATCTATAGTTTTTCCTCCCATTTATATTTAAATTCTCCATTCTCAATCATAGAAATGAAATGGGTAAGAAGATAAAAAAAAAAAGTTAGACTAACATAAAGTGACATGTATTGATACTTTATAAATGAATACGCAATGTCAACTAGTTTTCAAATAAATGAGCCAGCAACAGCTCATCCACAATTGTTTAGTTTGTTTTTTGTGAGAAAATGTTAAGATGCTTTCAAAGCATCATGTCATCAACCACGAAACTAATTATTCAACATCAAGCACTATGAACTTTTGACTTTCCTCTAAAGAAAAATATTATGAATGAATTATTTATAACGTCTCATTAATAGTGCCGCTTGACTTATATTTTGGTAAAATATGCCATTGACAAAATGTGTTGGATCATCGGCATGATGGTTGCTAAACTTGAGCAATTCTTGAGAAGTGGTTTTAGCATTGAAAGCTGGAGTCTCCCATATTCAACGGTTCAAGTCCAAATTTAGCTTATGCACTAAATTCAATTTAGCTTCTTTTCTCTTTAGCACCCAAAGAAAAGAAAAGTGATGACTTTTAAGTCAAGCCTATGAAACTTTACCAAAGTGGGAGGAAAAAGTTTCCAGCTTCATTAGTTAACGATAGCCACGAAAAATGTGAATGATCATGAGATTACCATGTGGATTGTTCTGATCCTTTTGAGCAATAACTCATAATACACTTGCATTCCGTTCTTTTAAAATTCCATTGTTTATTATATGTGCAATTGTCCTGGCATCAATTACTAGTACAATTTTAAGTGTAATGACCAATTCCAAAGGTAATTTTATTATTATGAACGTGGATTACAAATTAAAAAAAAAATGGTGGTCCCAATTCCAAAGATAATTTTATGTTCGTTTGATTTATTTGTCTATTATCGCATGCATTTCCCTACTGCAATTATTCTATCTTTGATCTTCTTCACTCCGAGTCCGAGGTGCTTTCCATGACCGAAAGTCCCACTTGGGGCAGTTATCTGCATCTAATAAGTAAGAAATTATTAAATGGAAAATATATATGGTAAACTAAATCTAAACTATAAAAATTGAAGAGATTTGTTTAGAGTCCACAGTTTTTAATGGTTCAAATTCAATTTGGTTTATACCCTAAGTTCACTCAATAATTTTTCTAGATAGATAACTGTGCCATTGCTTTTTAATGTGTACAAGCTGTCTCAATGGAATTAATACCACTTGCGTAATCTCGGTCCGGTATATCAAATCCTTGATAAATTTTTTATCCAATCATCCTTGATAAACAAAATTCATTAAATAAATTTTTGAAATAAGGGGGATGATCATGACAGTGCAAGCGGAGTAGATGTTTAGCTGTGTTCCTAATCCCTTGATTGTAAAAGATGATCTTGTGGGCTAGATATGGTGATTGATTCTCACAATCTTGGGAAAAAAAAATCAGCGATGACTTATTCTTATACTAGAGGAGAGAGATGCATCTTATACTAGAGGAGAGAGATGCATGACTTTTTTTCAGTGGGGTGGGGTCAACATTGAATAATGTTAGAATTTCATAAAATGATGGTGTTTACTTAGGGACCAAGATATCTAATAGGTGTGAATACTACTTAGGGACCAAGATATCTAATAGGTGTGAATACACGGAGTTATTTTCATTGAAGACTGCATATATTCGGATTGTTTTATTGACGTGAGTTCCTTCGCTCGATCGTTTGATGTAGAATCTATTTGATTATCGATTAAGGAAAATCCTTTCGTGAGCTTAAGGGGGGATGGCTTTCGGTGGCCGGGAATCTAAAAAGGGAGATTTAGGTGAGAGGTGGAAAGTAATGGGAAATCAAAATCAGACAAGAGGAACCAATCAGATCAGAAAGCTTACAGTCAAAAGGTTGCTGAGGAACAAGAAGCCATCCTTTCATGTTTTGGCATGATAAGAATCCGACGCACGCAAGCGGGCCACGATTGACACTCTCGGCCATCCGTTTATCATGGTAAAGCTTTCTGATTCCTTCCCTTTTCCGCTTTATCATTTGGTATGATCAGAATCCGATTCCGTGTTTGCCACTCTTATGATTTGTTTATGATTTGTTTGCAAAGTCCCAAAGCCATGCATGCATGATGAATCATAAGGTGTTCCTGTGAATTAACACGAGTTAGGAATTTCCACACTTATTTCTAGATTCCATGATTCATTTCTCATAAAATTTTGATATGAAACTTGCTATGTCTAAATCCCCTTCGCATTAACTTGTCTGTGGATGAATCATGTCACCTTGTTGTTCCCTTTGCATGATTGGATTGGACTGAGTATGTTTCGTCCATGTTCTACCCCTTGAAGTATCCCGGAGTGGCCTCGTTGTTTGCTTGCATGATTTTGCTTCATCCACCATGTTCCCATTGCGTTAGATTTGCTTTTACATTAAATTCAATATGTGCGTAGTTTATTATTTGCAATTTCGTCGTTTATACAGAGTGTTTACCTACGCCCCCACCCAAAAAGATTGGATCTTTATACTGTTTTTGGTCATGCATACAGCTTTACTTAGTTCCTAAGCATTCGATTAGCTCTTATTTTATTCACAAGCACTTAGTTAGATTAACTAGATTAACTCATAATAGTAATGAAAAGAAATCATAAATATATAATAAAAAGATGTAGATGGCATATTAGATGACTATTGCATCACGAGGGTCCTGTCCCAAAACTTGATAATAAGACGTTGCATAATGATACAGCTTGAGCAATTTCTTTACTCATCTCTTACACGCTTTGTTATTATTTGATCGGAATTTTATTTGTTTGAGTATCCATACATGACTATTTAGATTTCTTCAGCCAAAAAAAGAAAAAAGGAAGATGGCATGCAAAGCCTTTTATAAAAAGGAAAATGTAGCCATAATAGGAGTTAGATTTATTTTAGCGTAATCAAGTCTCTAAGCTTATGAATCTTTAGTTCACAAAAGTAAAATGTCTCTCACGTTTTACTTGGCTCCTAACTTTAGTGGCAGCTCTAGTTAAAATCAATTAAATAATTAATGAGAAACCAATTTCCCATGGGTAGGGGTTGGCAGAGACCACACGAAGCGTAAGTGCCATCTTGCAAGACGCTTATTTGCGCTTGCTTAGCAATCTGTTAATCTCCCTTTGGCTCAGCTCAGGAGGGTCGCAACACATTGAAACAAAAACTAGTTCTTCGAATAGAATGAAGTAATGCTTTGCACTCATAACAACAAGACTTCTCTAGAAAACGGGCAAAATTTTTGGAAAATTCAAGTCATGAGCTTCCTGCGAACATGAATATTGAGTTAATTAAATCAAAGAGAAATGAGGGGTCCGAGTGCGCGCATTACACACACACACTATATATATATATATATATATATATATGTATATATATATATATGTATGTATGTATGTATGTATGTATGTATGTATGTATGTATATAGAAAGGGAAAACTAGTGCTAGGTGGTGGCTCGCCCAATCACAGCGTCTCCCAACTAAGGCTAGACAAGCCCCGACCAAGGCCATTTGGGCCCTGTGCTAGAGCTGGGCGCACTCTAGGCCTTCGCTAGCACCAGGAAGAGGTTGCCAAGCACCAGCTAGTCACTCACTAAAGGGCCACTAGCCATTGTGACTATCACGCGACAGGCTCCGATACGACCAATGTATATCATTATACATTTATTTAAGCCATGAATAATGCGTGCACGTCTGCACGTGTCGCAAAATAAATTAGTTGCACTACGTACATTGTGTGAACCTATATCGCAGAGAAATCATTTATTCACTTGAATTTGCATGTGATGCCATGGATCATGCCTTTGATGTTTGGATACGTACTAGATTCAGCTGCGTGGTTTGATTTGCATGCCATTTTGCACCTATTAGAATATTTATGTTCGGTTAAATATTAGTATTAGATTCAATTTTTCGTGTAACTGTTATGATTGAACTCACTTTTGTGCGTATGCATAGGATTCATTGAATGTTGTTTTGATTGGACTGAATTCGCCTTTTGTATAAATTCATAAAAATGTAGTATTGAAATGGCAATGTGAAAGTTGCTAACTTTTCTGTGCACATAATCAAACCCTTGGATCAGACATTTAAATGTTTTATTATTGTTTTCTACTCTAGTTGACTTTTTCGTTTGCGGTCAATCTAAAAGTTGATTGGTGGCAACTCTTACAACAATTTTAGAATTTGGATCACGGTGGCTTCCAACGACCTAGGAAAGGAAGAATATAGATGCTTAAAGACTTTTGGATGGAACTATTGGATTTCTACTCTAAAAATCCTAACCTTTTTCTGAAATATCCACGAGGGATAGGCTATAGTGACTATGTCATACATTTTATAAATATTTTGGTTTCATGTACATTGAATTTGTCAGGTCATTAGAGGAGACATAACCAATTGAAGGATTTCAATTACTTTATGCTAAAGAATGATGATATTCACAATGAGGCCACAATTTAAAGTCTGATGCTTATGGTAGTGCAAAAGTATAGCTTTAGTATTTCTATTTTTTTTTTCAACATTAGGCGAGTTCCACCATAAAAAAATTGACTGACAAATAGCATTATTAGTTTCGAACTTGCGATTAGTTCTGACAAACTTTTAGTGTATGAATCAAGGCTTTGGTTTAACTTCAGCAAGTGTTTTTTTTTTAATATTATAATAATAAATTGCTTCACAGTTGGTGCTTTTAAGGGGAATTTGGCCTTAGATTTTATAATAAACTTGCAATATTTCTGAGAAATGATTCTTAATTTTTCTAAATCATTTTCACAATTTGGTAGAAGTTGATTTTATCTTATTTAATAATTTTTTTTTTTGAAAAACCCTTATTTTCTTAAATAAGGATTTGAAGTAAATCTTACTTCAAATAAAGACGTAAAATTCACCTTATTTCAAATAAGGGCTTAAAGTAGCCATGTTAGCTAGAAAAAGACATGACCTCACCGACTGATTAAGGGCATTTGCGTCATTTAATTTAATTTAATTTTATTGCTTTTTTATTTGAAATTTTCCCATATTTTTTTGAGAATATGTGCAAGGCACACGTTAAAGTGTAGTTTCACTTCAATATACCAAAATGCTCCCTTTATGTTGGGTTTTTTTTTTTTTTTTTGGGGGTTGGCGGTAGGGGTGAGCAGCGGTCTAGGGTCGACCCTGGACCGACCTTGGACCGGCCCAACCCTGCCGGTCCTGGTCCGATTCCCAAAGGGACTGGGTCGGTCCTTAGTCCTGAAATTCCATGACCAACACCGCGGGTTAGTTCTTGATCCTAAGAGTTTTGGGTCGGTCCAACCTTGGACCAACCTTGTATATTATAGTATATTATATTATATTATATTATTTATAATTCTTTTGTATATTCAAACCTAAGTAAAATGTTTGTTATATTATATTATATTGAGATGTTCTATCAATAGCACTAATAGTAATTTCAATTTAAAACTTTTGTTGAGTATTAATTATGTGTCGTTTGTTTTATTTTCAGGTGTTTAGAAGTTCAAATGAATTAGCAATATGTGAAGTTATATATTTATGGTTTATATTAAGTATCTTGAACTTTTTTATGGTTTAATTGCATTTTACTAATGAATTTCAGCTGCACTTTGGGGGTCATCGGTCCTAAAATTGAGGACCGACACCGGGCTTGGAGGCCCCAACTCGCAAATTTCGTTACTACCTATGATGGTATTTCCACTCTAAAGTGGCAAATGAAGTAATAGTACCTCGAAAGGACCAAAGCTTTAACTTTTCCATTTGCTTAACCTTTCATGGTGAATAAAATTGTTAAAATTTTATGATTAAATTAATCAAATTAAAAATTTATAATTAAATTGACAGCCATACATAAGTTTATGACTTTTTGGACTAGTGATCTACTATCGTGCATAGCATTCCTCACACATCTCGCAGTTTGGTCTCTATTGGCCTAGAGGTGATTCCCTCCCACTTCAAAACCCAAACCCCCACGAAGCTGATGATGGATGCTATTTTTTGTTGTCATGCTGTTCTACTTTCTATTTCAATTTGTTTAACATCTTTTGACATGCTAAATTATATTGTGCTTTTGAAATTACGGTTCAATGCATGCAAAGGAGGATAGTAGTTTGTCAACATGTCAACTGCATATACAAGCATTCATGGTATGAACAAATTGCTCTTTAAATGGTGACTTGTCCATATTCCAGCTATATTTTGAAAATTTATTGTGATGATTTTTTATTTTATTAATCTATCAAAGCCGAAAATGTTTCTAACACGGGTTCAGAGTGCATTTGAAAATGTAGGGGGCTTTCGAGTAACTTTGATAAAATTGACGGGGTGTCCAAATAATTTTATACTAGAGTCAATATCGCTACAGGGAAATAGATCTTAATTCAGATTTTTTTTTTTTTTTTTTTTTACTAGAAGTTCCTAATAGCTCCTTAAACATTGTAATTTAAAGAAATAAGATTAATTTGGGGGGCCGAGCTTTATGGATCTATACGTAAACTTTTGTTTTCCCTACTCGGACCTTGATTGAAATTTTGAGAAGTTGGGGGACTAGGATTAAACTCGCCTATGTCGGGAATATAGTTCCTGTTTTTTTTTTTTTTTTTTTTTGAATTAGTCTATAAAGTTCCTGTTTTAACTTATGTTCATGTTGTTATTACATAGCAATGGGATTCTCACCGCATCTAGCAGAACAACAGAGTCAAGAATGGGTCCATTCCCCTGCTTAGAGAAAACAATAGATACTTAGCGTGGGACTAGCCCATGAATTTACATCTTGATATTATATAATACTCTTTCTGTACAATAAAGTAAACCCAATGATTTCTACATGGCGTTATATCTTTAATCTCTCTAGACAATAAAGTTGTTACTTAAGGGACATTGACAATTTGGATAGCTTGAGAATTCAAGGTGACGTTATTTTAAGAATAAGTTAAACAACTTGACTCATCGGAGATATGAAAACTAAAAATATGTAGTACACGGTTGAGGCAACAAATTCCCCTAAACAGATAAATTGAGGTTAAATTAGTTTCTAAACAAAACCCGAGCCCCTAAATTCTGTTGCAACCCAACTTGCAGGTCATGAGGCAAGTTCCTCAAGGAAGGAGAGTTCCTGTGTGAGGTCGTTGTGGGATCGGGACATGAATGACACTTTTGTCTATGATAACCTTTCTGCCTGAAATTTTTTTTTTTTTTGATGACCCATAAACTCGGCACACGAATGTGCCATTTTGTCTATACCTTTTTTCTGCCTGAAATTTTTATAACTACGAATGTGCCGATTTTGTAAACGTGTAACATTCTTAATATACCGTACATTTTTCAATCCTGCTTTAGTTTCCCTATTCTTGCCCGCAGTTTTCATGAAAAGTTTGGACCTTGATGATATGAAAAATTGCCACTACCACTTTTTGAACGAGGCATATGTCTATTCCTCTCTCTCCTAATTACTGTATTTA
Organism: Eucalyptus sideroxylon; assembly: GCA_014182405.2. Classification (NCBI taxonomy): domain Eukaryota; kingdom Viridiplantae; phylum Streptophyta; class Magnoliopsida; order Myrtales; family Myrtaceae; genus Eucalyptus; species Eucalyptus sideroxylon. Next base: position 8,924,975 of record CM024552.2, on the reverse strand, counting down.
CATTGTTTTCCTTTCTCTATTACCAGAAACTAAGCGCCAATCCAAGCGTCGAATGGACCAAAATTAAAGGATGGAATTCTCAATTGATAGAAACAAGATTAGAAATTACATCATGATACAGATTTAAACCAAGTCCCCACTTGAAAAAGAAAGGACACTCACAAGAACCAAATACATTTTTAATGCGTATATGTTACACTCATACACATACTTAGTCATCATTGAGTTACCACACAAAATTATAACAAGAAGACAAATATTCAACACATTGAGAGATTGAGGTTGCAATTGTCTCATTTTAATCATCTAAGAGCTGGTATAAAAGAAAAAGTTACTATTCAGATTTGAAACTATGTTGCAGCACAATAGCCACCAATATGTCCTATTCAATCCAATTTCGCCTCTTTAAAAAGAAAATTCCATCAAAAGAGCAATCATATCAAATCTAAAAGAGCTGCAAATATGTTAATGATGACACGAATCAAGAATAATTTACATTGCTACAAGCAACTAAGGTTGTAATGTCGACACGAATGAAATCAAAGAAGAAGAATTAATTGCCTTCGATACTTTACGACTATGAAGAAAAACCTTGTGCTATAACAGATTAGATGAGTCCAGGTGCTAAGAAGTTAGAATCCATTTCATTTTCATTTTTTTCCTTTCTATTCCAAAATAGAGTTTCTACTCCAATTTGACCAATCCTTTATTTGTAAAATTGCTAGTTATGGTGAAGAGATTACTTAATTTACAAATTCCAAGTGTTTCCTCATTAACACGATCAATTTTGTCACATTATGCCCATCTAACTTTTAAGTTAGTCGGTCTTAGTAGTCTCCTACATGCAGCTTGAGCTTGATTTGGATGACGAATACTATGATAAGAAGGAATTGTATCGTGTCACGAAACAAAGAATTTGAGTATTTAACGAAGCATCTGGGGAGTGCAGAGATTGTTGGTTTTAGTGTTACATGTGTCTGGAGCTGAAACAGTGGCTTCCTCTAGTGCAGTTTCTTCTTCGTAATTCACGTGCTTTGGAGAAGATGGCAATCAAGGCTAAGATGCACAAATCTACGAAATGGGAATCTTTGAATTCAGTTGATCTCTGAACATTGCTCGAAGCGGCACGAAGGGTATAGTCGGTTGTCCTCTTGCCGCAAGTAATGGCAAAATCTCATCTGTCTCATGGCACTGGTATGTTGGTCATCACCTTTGGCCATCTTGAACTGTTGCTCTGGACCGTCGAAGCACCAGCACCCTTTTCTCTGTACGTATCAGTTTCACATGAAATGGGGAACATAGATGAAATTTCTGTGCAAACCAGCTAATATTTTCAATGATTCTTCATTTTTACCCAGCTAAGCCTGAAACCCGAGACAGATTCCATTTTCAAAACATGTCCATATATCATGCAAGAGATAATTTAGCAGACTGATTGACAAAGAACTTTGCAAAAGGGGGTACTATCTAAGGAAAAACAAGTTCTCTAATAGGAGAGTTTAGGAAGTTGACATTTCAGTCCTAAGAATATCAATATTAAGGAATGTCTGTACTCCAGGAAATAGGTTTTTATACAAGCAAATTATCTCTGAAGTGTACCATTTGATTTAATTGATGGTAACTATGCTCCCTAAAGTGGCATTGACTTCGACAAAATTCCCGTGTCACTATTTAAAGGAGGTGTGTTTTTCTTAACTATGGCTAATTTTTTTTTACTTTAAGGATATCTCTAGGTCCTAATGTCCTTGGAAAACAAACAACACACTATAAACCAGGTGATACTTAGAAGTTTATATCTCGGATGGGCAACTTCTCTTTCAGAGAGATTCCTTTTCCCTAATCTCAAATGCACCTTTGTACATCTTTTTCTTCTTCGACTAGAACTTGTTCTTTCAAGACTAATGCAGCATTAGACAGATAAAAAATCATACTGGAAAGCCAAATATACAACACAATTTGACAGGCACATACTCTCATGTATGCATGAATAGACACTTGCAACTTAAAAACCAGAAAAGAGATTTCTTTATCAAGTACTTTGCACATGGCATATTCTAAAGCATAATTTCCTCATAGTTAAAATATCGTATTTCTTTGAAGATGCCATATTTCTCGATTTAAAGATGATAACATTGAAGACATCAAACAATCTCACTGCACTGAAAAAAAGTGAGGAAGAAGAGATTGGGAAACAGGGGGAAAGCGAAAAGGAAAGCAACCACTAATGTTAGTTTAGCACGTACGTATAGCACTTCCTACAACTGTAAATTTTTCAGGGAAAATAAAAAGAATACAGAAATGTCTAACAAGTCATGAAGAATTAAGAAAAAGTAAACAAAGTGGGAAAGAAATAATTAATATGAACTTGACATCTTGATGCTTCTAGCAACTCCACTTTCTTTCTCTTTGGAAAAGGACATTAAAGATGGAAAATTAGTTCTGTAAACCTCCATTTATTTTCATAGTCATGTGTTGCAATATTCAAAGTACAACAACAAACGGAGTCACTAAGAGTCCACATCCAGCAGTAATCAACAAAAGGAAGCATAGATGTCGAGTAAGCTTTAGTTGTCAATTATCGTATGTCACAATTTCAAGTGGAGCTAAGTAAATATGAAATCAGCAACATAAGCAAGTGCAGAAATTGACCATATCCATGCCTTGGGGCTACTTGAATGCAACAGTAGTGTTGAGCACCGTCTCCAAATTTATCATTTGCACAGCCATGACATACTTTCTTTATGCCTAAAAAAGGCTTAAGAGTCATCTAATCATAGGAATAAACAGATTCTAGGAAAAGTTAGTTTTGCTTCAGTATGATCAACAGATGTACCTATAATTGATAAAGCTGTAACACAAATTATGGTTCACATGTCACATGAAGGAGCATGCTGAAAGCTTCTCTATACTTGCATAGCCAAAAATCCAATGCCACTATTAAGAAGAACATCAAGAGCTTCCATCTCCACATGTCTTGTTGCCCACAAAAGCACAAGGAAGAAACAAAGCAAGCATATCAAATTTAGGAGCTGTGTCAGAGAGACAGTTTTTCTTACTGTAGTTTCAACATAAATTTAGTTAGTGCATTTCATGAGAAATGTTTTCTTCTTTCAGCTAACTGTTTGAGACTATATATAAGATTGATCAGGCAAATACTATGTGAAGTCAACAAGATTCTCACTTGAAGTTGCCAAGAAGTTGACATGGAAAAAGAGGCTTCTTATTGGATTAGCCACCTCCACCTTTTCTAACAGTGTTTCATTATATATATATATATATATCCCTGTAGCAAGGTGCCTGAGGTTTTGAATTATTCTCCACCAAGATACTAAAAGGGCCAAATATTTTGGCATCAACTATCCATTTCTGTCCACAAAGTCATTTATAGTAGCATATTGTCACAACTATAAATGATGACAGCAATAGACTTAGATAAGAGACATCTACCAGAAACCAGGCTAAAATTACTAGTGTAAATGTGGTCACTGTATGAAGAAAAGAGGCCAAGGAGCAGATTCTTACATCATTAAAGGCAATACAATGCTCAAAATGCATTTTCATACCAAAAATGTATACCAAAAGTCTAGCTACCACACAGCCTAAGAAAACAACATTAGGAACTTCACCAAAGCAGATAAAGACTGTAATATGGTTCCAGACAGAGCACAGTAGCAAATGAAAAACCTTAAACATCGAAATAATATAGCAAGATTACTGCTATTGTCAACCATAGCAATATTCTATGAATGAATAATGGGAGCAAACCCTTTACAGCATAATAATGCATGGAAATTCCAATCTAACAGATTTGCACATATATGTTGTTTTATCATAAAGAAATAATTAAGGGAGGAGCATAAAATGATCAAGCTACGAATGGACTCTTGAGTGTATCAATTTAGAACAATAACAAAGTGCCACTGACCAAAATTTATAGAAGGGGGTGGAGAAGCAGTAGTAAACATACTTTTCATGCCTCATTACACTGGTTTCTTCCCGCCGCAATGATGTCCGCATCCTCAACAATTGCACAACTGCTCAATCACACTAAAATATAGATAAAGTACAATTTGAGCTCATTCACCACTTAAGAGTGAAATACTAATCATCTTATATAAAATAAAGTAACATATCTGAAATGCACCTAATTATTGAAAAACAGTTTCTTACATGACTGGAACTTCAAGGTTGTCTAGAGTAAGCTTTGCCTTATACAAGAAAGGCAAATAGATCTTATTACTTCTTAGGAGAAAAAAGAATATGTGGACAATAGGCAACCCAAGAGGAAATCAACATCAAGTTGCCAGTAGTAGAAACATTTCATTGTCAATATGCAGCTACTAATGGAAGGAAACCATATCTCATAGCTGTACGATCAAGATCTTGGGAGTCCTGTATAATATACTGGTCACAAACTTCGAAGTAATGATTATGGATACATACTTATCCTGTAATGCAGATGCAAATCCCACCTAACACTTAAACTGATATGGCTCTAACAGCACTAAAGCAAAAACAACAACTAATTTGAAAAACTACATGTTGCTCATTCCCGCATGTCTTATTATTATTGGCACCTCAGAAGTTTATCTTTCATTAATCCAATTTCACTCAAACATTCAAGAAGCACCCAGGAGCTTTAGCTTCTCGGTCATTTTTTTTTTTCATAAAAGCCGTGGCACATTAGGATCAAAAGAGAATCCTAAACTGTTGTGAAGGCCTTAGAAATCAAAATCAGAAATCAGAATCAACAATCAGCTTCTTGTGCTTTTGTCTCTATTCTGCTGAATAACTGGTGTAAACTTCGTGTTTCTGGTGATTATTTCTTTTTCATATCCACAGTCCACAGGGCGAAAGAAAATAACCACCTAACCAGTTATCCCTGGGCACAACTGATGTTCATACTACTCTCACACTCCACATAAATTTGGTTTTCAAGAAGTGGTTAAAGGACTTGACTGTCAAGCAACCTTTCCCGGTGGCTTGCCATCTCATTGCATCTTCTTCATTCCTCTATGGTTTTGCCTCTTCAAGCGCCTCACAAACATGGAGCCTTCTATCCCATTGATCAAAGTTTCTCAGAATTTTCAATTTGCCTGGCAAACCCATCACCCGCTGCACATCTGTATGTTGATAAGTACATACTACACATCCACATTTCCTAGACACCTCAAAATCACCCAAATCCCTCCCTCTCTTTATAAACCTACAACACCCAGACCAGCTCAGTTTTTTGGGGACTGAGAAAAACCATTATTTGACTCTTCCTCGCTTGTTTTTTTCCTTTTGAGACTAGAATTCACCTACTATTTTCAATAAATTACCACCTATAAAAATAAATAAAGAAAAGCTATACCGTTCAGAGTTTGTCGCCTATTTTGCAGCTTGTAACGTCGATGACCTATGAATTCACTATCAAGCATCAACAGACAGAACTCGCCAAGAAACACCGATTCAGTGTCTCTCAAACAAATTCAATCGACACATTGTTCAAGTTCCCGCGCAATTGCAGCACCAACTGAATCGAATTCAACTCAATAAAATTGGGATGTGCCAGACGTTACTCGATCTATATAGCAAGCCGCACGAAGCCCAAAACAAACCTCAGGAGAGAATCGTTCACCCGAAGCTACGTTGCCAGTTCCCATGGCTTCGGTTGGCAGTGGTAACCCGTCACCTCCGCTGGCCGTCGGTTTCCGGGAGACGGATTTCTTCTTCTCTTCGGCGCCTCTGTTGGCAGGTGGCGATCTTCCATTCGTCAGAGATCGCTAGCCTGGGATGGAAGCCGGGCAGTCGTGATGCAGAAAGTGGTGTCGGTGGAGTTTGAAGTTTTGGCTACGGCGGAGAAAAAGGAAGGAGAGCTTAGAGCACCGGGAAAATCGAAGAAAAAGAACAAAGAGGGAGAATTCTATTTGGGAATTAAAGTTAACTAACTAGGGTTAAGTAAAGGGAATTTGAGAAAAATTTGATATCCATAGTTTTCTAAAAATCCTTTTTTAAACAAAAATCACACAACGGGAATCAAATCTACTAATGAATCATGTGTTAGAATCTATCTACAGTAATAATTGAGCGAAGGAGAGCGATTGGAATTGTTCCGTGACTCCATACCATAATGGACTTGATCACTTAGATTAAGTGATGAATCTATGTGAAATTTGGTGGGAAGAAAAGTAGATGTGTTAAAGATTGAAATCACATAGGAAGGAAATGAATTGAAAGGAAAATACATGGTAATGAATGTGCAAGGAAAGAGAAAGTAAAAATGAAAACAAAGACGGATAAAACTCACGGAGAGTGGTATCCTTCCAATTTTGCCTCCACTAGCACCAAATCTCCATGCATCATGACCACTTTCCATGGTTTGCATGCTTGCCACATTTATGCACATGTGATCTTTGTTCTTGTTTCACTTTTCCTTCGCGTGATATGTGCTGTCCACGCAAGAAATTATTCGCCCACGCCTCTTCATATAGCTCTCCAGCCACGTGGCCTCTGCATGCTTGTCTTGGTCGAACGCATTTTCTCCGTCTTAAGTCGATAAGTAGGCAGAGCTTCTCTGTCACGCCCAGATCCTCGGACGCGCGCACATCCTTCTACTTGGTCGATTTTATAATGCGATATCCCGCACTATGTATCGCCGACCCTTTCTTTTATTAAGCACATGCGGAAGAATTATAAATCCCCAGACAATAAAACAATGGGATAGGAAAGCGGCCATATTTTTCATATTGAAATTCATAACCACACTTTCATTAACAGAACAACTCATAGTATATTTACAATACTATTTACAGCATAAAAGTCTCACACCTATCTATACCAAGACAGGGTTCACAAAAGGGATGGGATCTCAATCCACATCCGGGTTATATTTAAGATCCCTCTCTGGATCATCTTCTTCCTGCATAAGTCTTTCTCCTCTTCAGGTTCCTCTTCCTTAGATTCTCCTCAGGGTCCTGAAATGGTTATTCAATAACCAATGAGACCACGTCTCAGCGAGTCCTACCCACTAAGACTCGATTAATAAACTAATACGCCATACGGTTGCCTAAGCACAACACGAGTCGGAGGACTTACCTTGGCCTCGCCCAACCCGCAATTCAAGGTTAAACACAGATATTCAAACAATTCACGACATCCGATCAAGACCGGGTCAATCGACTAAGTCGATTACATGTCAGCCAGACCCTTTCCAGGTCATTCCCACTCATACCACGATTTCCCAGTGGTGTACTCATTCACCAAATCACATGTGTTTCTCGGGCGTCGTTTTCGCCAATGACATACCGATCACCGACACCGCGCGTTAACTTAAGGCGCCGTTTTCACCAGCCGATATCTCGATCACCGAACCACGTGTCCTTTCTAGGGCGCCGTTTTTCGCCAAGTGACATCGGCTATAGACAACATCGTGAGTTCTTTAAGGCGTCGTTTTCACCTCAAATGATATTTCCATAATCACCGAACCACGTTTGTCTATAAGTCATTTACGTGCGTTCTTTAAGCGCGCCGTTTTCGCCGATACTTCCAATCACCGAACCACGTATGTCCAATAACATCGTGACGATTGGTCTCAGCCAATAACATTCTCGATTAGCTCTCACCGTTCTCCCTACTATATAGCCCATCAACGTACTGGCTATATACCCATGCTTGGCCATTACCAATCAAATATTCAATAACAAACAATTTATGACAATTCCTAAAATTCCACAATAAATTCAATTCCACACAACGTAGAGCTCAAATAAATAAACGGACTGCACCACGACACGACAATCGCACGAAATTCCGGTCACCGGCCATCCCGGTTGAATTTCCGGAAAAATAATTAATTAAATAATTAATTTCGAAAAATAAATAAATAAACATTAAAAATCCAATTTAGGCCCATATCCTTTATTGGAGCCCGAAACGGGTCGGGAAAAATCCCGAGATACATTCAATAAATAATAGAGCATTTCTACTCCCTAATGGCTATAGCTAACTACCTAACATGCATCCTCAAGTCACTAATTTAATTGTTCTAACCTAATCTAACCACCTAATTGCATTTAATTAAATCTAACCAACCCTAAGCATATTAGCAAACTAATAAAGCTTTAGTGAGTAAAACTCACTTGGTTAAAAGCGGTGATTGGATCACTGCGACGACGGTGCAACGGCGACGCGACGGCGGCCGAAAACCGAACTTTCGGCGGCGTCGACGAACACACGGACCGGGCCTAAAAGCCTCGCAAGCCCACAGAAAATTCTGGGCTTGGACTGAACTTGGGCCTGAGCTGGGCTGACTTGCTTCGCGGGCTTGGGTTTCAAGATTGGGCTGTTGAATTGGGCCTCAAATTACTGAGCTGCTAGACTGGGCTTAAAGACTTGCTGCTGGATTGATGAAGAGTTGGGCCGAAATTGCTGTGAAGATGGGCCTCCAAAAACTAACTGAAACTGAACTTGCGTGGGCTGGATGCTGGGCCGTGTTTGATGGAGATGGGCTCACGGAATTCGCTGGATGGAGCTGCACGAATCCATGGGATGTCGCTGCGTGAGGGCATCTGCAGGAGCTTGGAAAATGCTTCGGTGCTGCGAGTGAAGACGCCAAGTGGTGGGGGACGCGTGGCCAGAGGGGTGGAGCAGCTTCGGTGGACGAAGATGGAGTCTTTGCTGGCGCGACTGCTTCGCTTGACTTCACAAAACCGAATGGAGGTAGAAGCAGCGAAACAGAGCAGAAAGTTTCGGTGGTGGCGTGAGTCTTCGGTGGAGAAGCAGGCGAAGATGGATGAAGGTTGGGACGCTGGCAGAGACAAATGAAAGTGGGGCAGGGGCGTGCGTCTTCGGTGGTGGAGCTTCGGAGGTCAACAAATTGGCTTCACTTGGAGAATTCTGCTGGAGTTGACCGAGGGAAAGCCAAAAAATGGTGGAGCAGCTGGCGTGAGATGAGCGCTGGAGTTCGAACGGTGGAGAAGAAGGGCAGCAAGAGAGAAAGAGAGAAGAGCTGTGGCGTCCAGAGAGAAAGGAAAATGAAAACGAAAAGCTGCAGACGGTCTTCGAAGGAAAGAAAAGAGAGAGAGACTGACTTAGAGAGAGAACGAACGGATAAGGAAGAGGGACGCTTGAGGCTTGCTCGAGAAGCCGTGGGTGAGGGGGAAGAAAGATCAAGATATTTATCTAAAATCATCATAGCTTGGCCCCACAAGTCCACATAATTATCTCCTTGTCTCCTATAATTAAATCTTGTAAGTTAATCCACAACAATTCCAATTTGATGACCAATGTTGCACCCCCCATGCCTAGCTCCGAATTTCACTTTCTTGGCCTCAATTTATTCACAAATTCTCCAAATTGAAGTCTAATTTCGATGAAGTAAATTCTCATTCCATTTTCTCGCAGTCCCCCGACACTCAAAGTTCGGTTGGAAGTCCCAATTTTCTTTAATTTGGCTCGTATGAATTTCCGTTAATTTCCGCGACGTCCGAATCGATTTTCCGAAAAAATCCCAGAATTTCCGAAAAATCTTCTGAGACTGAGTCAACGTTTCTAAAATAGCTCGTGACACCACAGAACTTTCAATTTCTGAAATCGGGTTCGAATTCACGGTTAATTTCCATTCGACGCGTTTTTAGCGTGACCTGCTACTAGGGTAACTTTCGAACTTTTCGGTGCAAATGACTCGTGGTCGATTTTCTTCGAGCCACTATGAACCCACTCGACTCATTTGCGACTTTCGATTGTCGTGAAAATCTCGAGAATTCAAGACGGACACGGGGTACAAAACGATAAGAAAATCGCCCAGTGTTGGTCGACGAGAATTTTCCAATTTAGTGGTGTCACCCACGATTAGCACACATCTCAATCGAACCAATCTATATCTGATCTCAATTCGATTTATATCTCGTGCCGTAATGGTCTCGGCAGATGAACACGGTCGGTCGTTCCGATTCCGATCGAATTCTCAAGTCTATTTGCCTTAAAATTCTTAATGGCTTCCCCATATAGTCTAGTTATCTCGAGAGTGATCAGCTCTGAGAATAACCCTATAGGCGCGTCAATGAAATGCCCGATTTATTTAGTAGAAAACAGGGTCGAAAATCTGGGATGTCACATTCTCTCTTCTTGTCGAGATCTCTACAAGAGTGATCATTCCATCGTTGCTGCATGGCGAAATGTATGGGTAAAAGTGGGTGCCAACAGCCTGTTACGAGCCTTTTTTAAGAAATGAAGACGATGAGAAACAAGAAGAAAGAAGGCATTGCAATCAAGAACGACGATTTCACTAACTTACGAATTGCTTCCTTAGCAAGTTCCCACCGCTCTAACTACAAAAGCAGCGAGCCAACGTGGCAATAATCATCTTTGCCAATTGAATTAGAAGTCCACGTGGTCTTTGTTCGCATGCCTCGATGGAGCTGAGCTCATGATTTCTCTCTAATACTGTTGGACTATGTTCCTCAGTACTCATTTGACAATCTTGCATGTCTTCTCTTAGATCTGTTTCGATCGGATTGACTTCATGCACATGTGAGCTCTCGGCTTCTGGATCTATTGAGTCATGACCAACCTCGAAAAGTAAAGCTGGATCCATTAGCTGATTATTTTGAATTTGCACCTTTAAGTCATCCTCTAGTTGCTTACATATTATTCGGAATCCCCACTTTTTCAATTTTGGAGCTGATACTTGAAGCCTAAATTGTACATAACTTCCATCAATTTGACCAAAATCAACTACTCCAAACACCTGAGATGGTGCAAATAATGCTAGCCAGGTATTATCCAAATCCCACGACATGAGATGCCATCCAATGCCATTCGTCCTTTGGCCATTTACATATGATTCTATGAGTGGTACTGACGTGCCTGGTTCACCATTAATAGAAACAGCACAAATAAAGAATCCAATAAACTTATTATACAAGTCCTTCGAAGCCCTAAAAGATATGGATTCCTCTTCAACATGTTGAAACCCCTCTAGCATCTCTCCTCCAGGGAGATATAGAAAAAAAAGACCACGCTGTTATAAGATGTATCGTTAGAAAGTATTCTAAATAGAAGAATTCAATTTGAGTCTAATAAGTAATCTTGGCGAATTCCACTTCTAGCTAAAGCTCTACAAATGAAAAGAGATCCACTACATGCGATAGAAATCATTTCAATAAAAGAACGGTAGCCAACTTCGTTACGTGCAAACACATGCCGAACCACTTTATATTTGTCTGCTTTCCTTAAGCTTCCAATCTTTCATTTTCTGCTAGTGCAATGTACATTCACACATTGGATCTAGCATACACTCCACATCAATATTTGTGTGTAAGTGAGAGAAAGAGAGAGAGTCTAACCTGGGGGGGATTATGAACCATTGCTCCATAGGCAAAATAATGAGGTGAAAATAAATCTCCAGTTTTTTGCAAAGATTTGCAATCAGTTGCCCACAATGTATTAAAAAATGGTGGAAGTTGGGGAATCTCTTGTAATTGATGGCAACTTGCCACTGACAAACTGGACAAATGATCACGCTTACTGATGGTTGTTGGAAGGCTAGTAATATTGTTCCTTGATAGATTTAATTCTCTCAAGAAGGGAAAACATGAAAGATTCTCAAGAAACTCCACTTCAAACAGATTACATCCATCAAGTCTTAAAATTTGTAAATTTGAAAGTCCGGTCTTCATAGATGGATTAGCAGAATCCTCATACTTTGGAAACCCAATTAAGGTTGTGCAATCTTGAAGTTCCAATTCTTCAACATTTTGTAGCTTGTATATGGTAGATGGAAGACTTTCCAGGTTCTTGCAATTACCTAAATGCAACATATTCAAAGAAACAAGATTTTCTATTGATGTAGGAAGTTCTTTAATAGCAGTACCTTGTAAGTAAAGCGATTTCAGCCTTTCAAGTTTATGTGGAATATCGGGGAATTTGTCAAATTTTTTGCAATCTTCAAGATTAAGATGTTGAAGAGTTTTTGACTTGAGCATATTCGGAAAAACACTAAGTTGAAAGCAACCTTGCAGAGACAATACTTGTAACTTCTCATGATATGTAATTGACTCATGGGCTTCTACCATGTTTTTGCAATTACGGAGAACCAATTCCTCAAGATTTGGAGTACAAGAGAGATCAGGCATATGAACCAAAGACTCGCAATTACTGAAATTGATGTACTTCAATTGTTGGAAGTCCTGCAAAAATAGCGAAACTAACATTTCATTCAAAGTTTTACTATGAACTGATTTTTTGAGAATTACAAATTGTATTGAGAAATAAGTGAAAACTTAGAAACTTTACTAGTAACTATAAATCTACACATGTATACGGTAAGAGAGTGGACTTTTTATGATGGCAAATAAAAAAGGTAATGGATATCAATAGGATGTGGGTCACATAGCAAAACTATACCATGTGTCATGTAATGTCATACGGTAAGTAGAAAAGTAAGTCATGTAATGTCATACGGTAAGTAGAAAAGTAAAGTGAAGTGCCGCACGGCGATCATGCAAAACGCAGGTCCAATAACAAAACTAAAGCTATGTGCCAATTTTAGAAGCAAATTGATTGCCACGTGGCGAGCACTGAAGTGAACATTCTTTCGGTTCTAGTTTAAACTATAGAGAATAGCTTGGTGTTAAAAATATAAATTCTATTACAATGAAATTTTGCCAAAAATTAACCAACTTTTAAATTTTTTTTTTTGAAGTCATGCAAAGACAATGAAACTAACTTTGAAAAATATTTTGAAGTAAAAAAGTCAATGTATTCAGTTCAAAATCTGCCTCTCACTTTCAATTAAGAAACTGGCGGTATACCTCGTGGATCCCTTATATCCAATTATTTGTAAACGCACACGCATTACTGGCAAAGTTTCTAATAAATATTTTATTACGTCGACGTAGAAATGCTGCTCCTTAAGGACTGATTTAAGCATTTAAGAATGCCGTATTTTATAGTGCGATGCATTCCAACCTTCGACCGAGCTACTTCTATTGATGCAAGATAAGTCCCGGTGGTTATCTGCATTCGTTAGGTGAGGCTCCATCACGTCATGGCTACCTGGCTTCTAAAGTTAATTTAAGTAGAAGATGTGATTAGGATATCTTAGTTATGATATTCAAATCAAACGTTTAACCACTCAGTCCGCTATTTCTTATATATTTTCATTTTTATGCGCTATATCAACAATTCGTTCGTCATACTTTTGTTTCCTTTATATTTGATAATTATACAATTTTTCTCTAGAAAAGAAAAAAGATAATATGCAAACAACCGCCTCAATCAAAACGAGTTTGCGCATTTAACATCGGTGTATTTGCATTTTGAATTTCTTCTCTAGGTAGATTATTTGATTTGGAAATACAACTATGTCGGTTGTTATAGACATTAGGTTTAGAAAAGTTTTTGAACTTCACATATATTATTATGCAAAGTGAAAAAGACATGCTACTTTTTATTCTTCATTCTTTCAATCTTTTCTTTATTATTTCCATAAATTAGGCTCAGTTACTTATTTTACAAATATCATATCCTAGGACAAGTACGTGAAATTGGCTATTCTATTTCATCCCTCATATATTTCAATAATAAAATTCAATTCTTTTCATGATGCAATGACCTTCATATAAGAATTTCAAATCTTGAAATATCCTTCTATTCCTACATATATTTATGATATTCCTTTGTATTGTGTATTTTATCAACAAAACATTTCCATTAAATACTTCTTATAATGTTGTTTCGCTTGAATGTTCACATGCGAATTTTATTGCACGTAAAAATATTTCTATGCAAGTACTTAGGGTCATTTTGTAATAAAATAGAGAAGCGGTTTCTAAACAAGAGGAACACCGCCTCCTTTTTGTGTGCTAGTACATATGATAAGCATATACACATACAAATAAAGCGGATAATAAAAAGGTCTATGTAAATAAATGCTCACCTTGAGTTGATCTGGCAATTCGCTCATATGAAGTCCCACTAATTTCTTAGGACCCGAGGAAAATTCTAGAACCCGGCGAGCACATCCAGGCCATTCAAACCATCTAAGCTCATTAGGAAGATATATAGGATCTTGGAAAGAATCATGCACGTTGCGCAAGATGAGCAATCTTAGCCTTCTCATTTTTGTAAAAGCATTAGGACCAATGCACATCTTTGTTGGCTCAGATAGTTCCAACACTATGGCTTTTACGGCACAATCTTCCTATTTATAAAAGACTATTTTAGATTATGCATTTTTAAAAATTAGAGTCAAAGAGAAGGAGTACAATTTTGATTGTATCTACAAGTCTTACCCTGTCACAAGATAGAACATCGAGAACATCTTCATATAGCCATAGTCTACTGCGTTTCCTGGGATCATCGCGGCATTCTTGGTTCACAATATCCATACCCATCAATTGAATTAAATCATGCATTCGTAGGATTTTGTGTTTAATGTGATGCTCACTGTCGTGCTCAATGTGGTGCTCAATGCTTATCAAGGACCTCTCAATGAGAATTTCTAATCCTATTGTTGCCTCAAAATCATAACTGTCGAGAACATTCTTTGAATGCCGACTATCCCACCCTTTAAAGAAGCAAGCAATGTGAAGGAAAATCTCTCTCTCATTTTCCTCTAGTCCATCATAACTTATTTTGAGCACATCATTAATGGTTTTGTTAGGAATCCTGGAAAGCTTATTTAGCATACTTTCCCATTCATGTTCTGTTCTGCCACGTAAGAAGGAACCCAGCACCTCAAGTGCTAAAGGAAGGCCTCCAGCATAATGTAGAACACTATCCATTAGATCTGTCCTGAATTTTAATTTTTGGTGTGTCAAAAAAGCATGCTTACTAAGTAGCTCACGAGCTGCACTGTCATCTAGCTCTTTAACTTCGTACACATGATCTAAATCTATCCCATGACTAGTTAGCAAATGTTTATTTCTTGTAGTAATAATGATCCTACTCCCATTACCAAACCACTTTTCTTCTCCTGCTAAAGCATATAACTGACGTAAGTCATCCACATCATCTAGTATAAGGAGAACTTTTTTGTGACGAAGTCTATCTTGTACTAGATTAATACCTCTATCAACACTGGACACTACTAATCTTTCTTTTAGTGATAATATCTCGGTTAGTAATTTTTCTTGCAAAGTAACCAAATCCTTGCAATCTTTTGAAGCTTCTCGAACATTTGCCAAAAAACATGAATCCCCAAATTGTCTGAAAATATCATTATAAACGGCTTTAACTAATGTCGTCTTCCCTATGCCTCCCTTGCCCCATAATCCCACCATGAGAACATCATCATCAAACAGAAGGTTTAACATCGATTTTAGCTTAACCACTCGGGAATCTAACCCAACTGGATGCTTGGCAACATGTAGAGGTGTTTGGTCGAGGTGAGTGGAGATTTCTGTCACAATTCTTTGTATAAGTTCCGACTCATCTCTGACAAAAAAGGAAAAAGAAGTTAAGGCATTGTTTTAGCAATTTAAATAAGCAAATAACGAGCAATTAGTAGCCAACAATGACAAAGCGATGCATCACTTTTTCACATAACCGCAGCCAAAACAAATGTGTTCCTACCGAGACAAATTATAACTTTGAGAGTTCCACACCAATCCAAACAAGGGCAGGGTTCAACTCTTAGTCATTCACGTGATTCATGTTCTTTTGATCTATACATGACGTTTATTTATTTTTCCTTTTGAACCGTTACATATGATTTAGTTATATACTTTTTTTTTTGTCCGAAAATTCTACAGTTATTTAAAAAGAGCTATTTAGGATTTTGAGGTGGTTAAGATTTCGATTCAAAAACTATCAAAATACCCCAAAGCACTATGTCATTGCCTTACATGGCCTGGACACACTAATTATCATGTGTCAACCATTGGCGAAATTTCGTTTTCCTTCCAAAGCAATGGGGTAAGTGTATTAACACATACTTAACATTTTGTCCAATGATCGATCAAGTTTTAAGATTTTATTTTGTTCAAATAAGTCAGTAAAACTTTCAGGCCATGAAGTCCTATTGTCAATTTTTTATTAGGGGAGCAAGCCACGTGTCTATGCTATGGTCAGCCACATGTGATTTTTCGAACTCAAAATGCCACCAGTAACGAGTTTAGCACTCAGTCGACCAAAATCGAGAATCTGTATAACTCAATTTACCAAAATGAAACTTGAAGACCTCAATAGCCCACAGATAAAATTTCTAGAACTTTTCTTACACTCTGAGGAGAGCAAAAAGGATCCAGACGAAATAGTTATAGACCTTACGTCAAAGAATCGGGATTGAACAAAAGCCAATTGGCAGAATTCTATTGTTGGATGTCCGAATATAGGTTTTATTTTTCCATGCCAGTTAATTTTAATAAATATGGATAAGTGTCAAAAAAAAACTATCAATGAAAAATAGATCGATGACTTTTTCTTTCACAAAACTTGTTAAAACTTACCAACAGTTTTATGAAATCACCAACTTTTTTATAAATTTGCAAGTTATACTAATTTCGTTGTAACTTACCAAATTTGACTTGCATTATGTACGGCCTTGAATTTACTAACTTTATATGAAATTATCAATATAAAACTTACCATCTTTGATCATATTAAAGAATTACTTGCTAGTTGTGGGTTACCAACTTTCACTTAAACACTCTGACCCAAAAAAAAAAAAAAACCTTCGCTCAAGCTACTTACTAATGTTTACTTGTTCTTTTAATTTTGCTAACTTTTCTATTGGGTTACAAGCTCTTATTAGAGTTACTTACTAACTCATTTTAGGATTTGTCAACTTTAATTAGAGTAACTTATCAATTTTTCTTCGATTAAGTCATCAACTGATTTTAAATTAGTAATTTTCGTTTGAGTTACTTGCCACACTTAATTTTCTTTTATTTATTTTTCTTATCTTTTGCCGGATTTGATTTATCTTTCTTAACTATGCGTAGACTCACCAATTCTTTTACAGAATTACTAAATTTAACTTAACCAACTTAATTTTTTTTAGGAATCATAAGATGAAGCTTCTATACATATACTTACAATAATGTGTGCCTCAATTTATTTATTGAAAAAAAATCTTTATACTTCTTGTAAAGATTAGTTTCTTACACAGATTATGGACTCCACTCTACTTACCCATCATTCAAATGCCACCCGGATAAGTTACCAGCATCGAAAAGAGCTTTCTTCCATCTCTTCACTTTCTTTGAATCATTCCTAGACTTGGACTCGTGCTTAGCCAAAGCTCTTTGATAACTCTCTCTGCCCCCTCTCACTTCTTTTGGGTCCACTTTGTAAAACACCGGTAGAACGATGAGGGTCTTTTGCTCCTTGCACTCCATAATCTTTGCCACCTCTTCCAAGCACCATGTTGAGGAAGCATAGTTGTTTGAGAAAACGATGACTGCGATGCACGATTCTTCAATGGCCTTCATAAGCACCGATATTTGTTCTCCCTTTTTCAGTTCCTCGCTATCCCGAAAAGTGTATATTCCATTCTGGTGTAAAGCTTGGTAGAGATGACCGACAAAATTGTTACGTAAGTCTGTACCTCTGAAACTCAAGAAGACATCATAAATCCTTTTAAGTTTCGATGAAGAAGCCATTTGATGATTTGAAACTGTGTTTTCAATTGGTTTGCTCACCACTTAATCTTCTCATTGATTTATTCTTATACTAAAGGAGAGAGATGCACGAATATTTTCATGGTAGGTCAACAAAGAGAAACATTATAACTTTGGAAAACGACGGATATCTACTAGGTGTGAACGCATGGACTTATTTTCATTAAAAAAAAAAAAACCACTTACCACCGTGTCAATTGGATAATCTGATTGACACGATCTTCTTTGTCGTCGACAAAGTAGGGACCAGTATACACCACTACTGGTTCTACCAGACTCAATTATTACACAAAATGACAACAGGTTAAGGGTAGTGGATGGTCAACAAAGAAAAGTATCAGAACTTTGAAAAATGATGGTGCTTAAGATGGACCAAGATACCTACTTGGTGTGAACACACAGACCTATTTTCATTAAAAACCGCTTACCATCACACCATTCGGATCATCTGATTGACATGATCTTTTTTGTCGCAGACAAAAGTAGGGACCGGTATAGACCACTACTGGTTCTAGACTCAATTATTGCACAAAAACAACTTAAGGGTGGTGAAGGGTCAACAAAGGAAAATATTAGAACTTTGGAAAATGATGGTGCTTAAGGATGGACCATGTCACGCCCCGATCAACGAGCACGCGCACATCCCTTTGCAGTCGATACAAATGCAATGTTCCCAGGATGCGTTGCTGACCCATTTCATTTTATTGCACATGCAGAAGTGAACCATTAATGCCCATAACGAAAAATAGCATGGAATACAAAGCAAGACAACAAAGTTACAACCAAAACACTTTCATAAACCAATGGAGTTTACAAACAGAGGTCTACAGCCAAAAGTTTACAAAAGACCGGCTTTCAAAAAGGAACTATCCTACGACCTACTAATCAGACACGTTCTCCACTCCTTCAAATTTCACCTCTACAACTCCTCAAGGCCAACCAAAACGAACTGGCCGCTCCATCCACTAAGGACCTGAAAAGTAAGCCCACGACGAGGTGAGACAATATCTCAGCAAGTTCACCCCCTAAACCCTTATTAGGAAGAAAATACGCCCCAGGGCGCTCTAGCCACACAGCCACATAATTAAAACAGATGACTTACCTCGCCTCAGTTCCTTCCAGTTCCTTCCTGCACGTCAGCACAGTTCATATCACAACCATAGTCATATAGCAATTTCACACATCAATTGGAACGTCTAAATCAATTATTGCTCACACAAGGATGAACTACCGACACACACCGGTCCATCAATTCAATCAATCCTAGGGGTCCTGATTATAGGGCTAAATCATTATGACACATCCTATTCCACGCCACACAATTTTGTCCCATAATCCAGTGCATCAATTTCATGCCACACAACATGCGTTCCAATTGATTATTACTACCAACACGGGTAGTTTTACCCGAAACACGCCAATTCTTTGGCATAGTCAAGTTCCATCTCCCTTCTTTGAGCACAGCTACATCCTCCGACACACGCTGGGGACAGCATTCCTTATGGCATTTCCGAAGGAGTATAGGTTCAGAATCTACTGCGACCCGAGTCCACTAACACACACAATGGACAGTTAATATCCACCGACACACACTGGGGATGGGTAACGTCCATCGACACACACCGGGGACGGGTTCTCTTAACCAGCACACGATCATTCAATTTCGGCCAAGGGCATTGTGCTTTGCACTCACATGTCTCAATTAAGATAACGACCTTGGCCTGTTTTCTTAGTATTAAAAACACTCTATGAAAATAATCGTGTGTGAATAAATGGTCAGATCGAACCTTGAAAAATGATACTCTTCCCTTTGAAAATCCCATGGTTTGATATAGTCTTTAAAACCACTTTCGGTGTTAAAACCCGACACCCGTGATTTTCTAAATAAATATCATATTTTCACAATAATCACTCAATTTGCACAATCCAACAATCAAATGCATAATTTGAATATACCATAGCGATCGGCACGAAATTCCATCATTAGCTATCTCGGTCTAATTTCCGGAAAATAATAAATAATTAAATATATTCCGAAAATTAGTTAAATAAACATTATACTATATTAATATAAAATAATAAAATAATATTTATAAATTCGAAATAATTAATTAATTAAAAATAATTAATTAAAGCCTAATCAAAATTACACTAACCTAATCATTTAATTAGCCCTAATTAATTATCCCCTAAACTAATCACATCCCTTAATCTAATTAAAAATTAACTAAGCTAATCTAACCACCTAACCATACTTTGCTTAATCTAAACACCCCTTAAACATGATTAACCTCATAAGCAAGGTTTAGTGAGTAAACTCACTAGTTTAGCGTTCCGGTGAGTCCACGGCGACGGTGACGCCAAGGCGGGCGACAATCCTCCTAGCGGCGACACCAACCAAGGCTAGAAAGGGCTTGAAAATGGGCCACGAAGTCCAAGACCCTTGCTGGAACTTCAGCTTTTGATTGTTGAATCGAGAAGGAAAACTAGTGACTGAACGAAAAGGAAACGGGCCAATCAGAGCTCCAGCGACCGGGTGGTCGGCAATCGGTGGCTTCCGGGGGTCAATGGAGTCTTGCTAGCGGATGGAACGGGCAAAGGAAGGGCTGGAATGGGAGAAAAATGGAGAAAACGCTAAACTGGGCAAAACCGGGCAAAGCTAAGCGGTCCGGCGGTCGATTCTTTCTCGCCTACAGACGGGACAACTGACAGATCGTTCCGGTGAGTGGCGAAGTGCCCTCGTACGGACTGGATGTCCTAAAGATGATGGTGGGTGAAGCGTGAGCTAATTCATCTAGGAAGACAACTTTTAACTTGAGTTTTTGGCAAAAGGTCAGCTGGAGAAGGAACTGACATAAGAGAAAACAAAGGAGGAAAACAGTCGACGGTGGCCTTGCAGGTGTGCAAGGGGGACCCCAAAGGCTTCTAAGGCCTCAACACTTGTCTTAATCTCTCTTGGCTTGCCCCCACCAGCCATGGCCTTCACCCTTAACCATTTTCCTCTTCTTAGCTTCCTTTAGAAACTTGCCAATGGGTCCAACAAGTTGTGTCCCCCATGGCATACGAATTTGTACCATTCTCTCTCCAATTTCATTCAATCCTCTTCAATTCCCATCCAATTGAACTCAAATAAAAGCCTATAAATTCAACCAAGGTGTCCTCACTTAAATCCACATTTTTCCTCATCCAAAGATCCTGCTTGACGACCAAAAATGCGATAAAAAATGGGCCTACCAATTTCCCGATCCAAAATAACTATACTTTGATTTTTCGCCGAAAAAATCTTCTAAGGATGAGTCGATGTTCCTAAAATGATTTGTGACATGATAGAACTTTCAATTTCTGAATTCTTGTTCAATTTCGCAGTTAATTTCAATCCGGTGCGATTTTAGCGCGTCCTAATCTACCGGGTAGCTTTTAGGAATTTGAGTGCATTTGACCTGTGGTTGATCATTTACCATCCACAATATGTATCTTTGACTCATAGGCGACTTTTGGTTGTCATATAAATCTCAAAATTTCAAATACGGACACTGGGTACATAAACGACAGAAAAATCGGTCTAGTGTCGTTCGACGAGAATATTGTGATTAGTTGGAATCATCCACACACTAATCACATACCTCTATCAAATCGACTTATCTCTAGTCTCTGGTCGATTTTAACAGTGCCGTAATGATCCTTGTAGATTAGTACAGTCGAGCAGTCGGTTTCTAGTTGAATTCTCAAGTAAATTGCATTTATATTCCTTAACGGCTTCACTTGATAGACTAGTTAACTCATGAATGTTCAACTCAGAGAAAAATTCTATAGCCGCGTCGATGAAATGCCCAACTATTAATTTGAAATTAAAACCTGAAATTTAGGATGTCACAGACCAAGATATGTCATAGGTGTGAGCACATGGACTTATTTTTATTAAAAATCGCTCGCCATCATGTCATTCGAATTTTCTTATTGACATGATCTTTTTTGTTGTCAACAAAAGTAGGGTTCAGTATAGAGCGCTATTGGTTTGACTAGACTTAATTATTGTATAAACTGACAACAACTTAAGGGTGGTGGATCCTTTATCATATGGGTCACAGGCTCACCAAGGAAAATCATCAAAAAAAAAATCATAAATTCATTATATTTGTATCAATTTAATCTTAAACCTTTTAATTTTGCCTATTAAGTCATAAACTTGTTCATATTTTGCCAATTAAGTCTATTTGGGTAATTTTGATTGGAATTTGTTGATGTGGATGCTAATTGTCTTATGTGGCACAACCGGCACTAACATAGATAATTTTTAATAATTTCTCAAATTATTATTATTATTTTCTTCTTTTTACGTTTTTTTCTCTTTTCTTTTCTTTTTTTTCAACTGGGGCTGGTGAGGGTCATTGAGCCATCACCAGTGTGAGCCCTCATTGACCACTAGGTGAGGCTAGCAAGGGTTGTCAAAACCTGGCTAGCTGCGATTAAGGGTTGTGTGGCCCTCACTTGGTCTCGCCCCAACTTTTGACAGGCCAACCTTGCTGGTTGAGGGTGAAGGCAACCTCACCTGCGGCCACAATGGCCTATGGGCCAAGGTCATTGGCAAGGCTAGTCTCCGCTAGATTGGAGTGAGGCTAGCCTTGCTACTTACCCTCGCCGACCACAATTGACTATATATTTAGGTAGTGCCTTCACCATTTGATCAATAATAATATTAGATCAATTATTACGATTATAACTTTGGAGAATGATGGTGCTTAAGGATAGATCAAGATATCTAATAGGTGTGAACACATTTGTCTTATTGACAAAAATTTCTTTGTTTGATGCTAAATTTATTGTTAGATTTTAGATGAGTATGACATTCAACAGAGAAAGAAAAAATTAATTAATGTCCGGCTTGAGGGATTGGCTTTCCACCCGTCTAGTCTTCTATTTTCTTAAGGTTAGCTTTTGTTGTAGGCTTACTAATAAGACAGAAAATTTGCTGGTTTCCTCGAATTGGTGTTCACAGCCTCTCGGTGGTTGTTTTCTCTTTGCTAAATAACAATCTAACACATGAATACTCATAAGATATATAATTATATGAACGATTTAACTATATGATTGTTCTAACCCTCTTAATTATATTTATAATCATAACTACCTAAAGGCCCATAAAACATATTATAAGCACCCATGTACCAATTAAATCTAGACCTTTGACATGTAGGCTAAGTAATACCGACATTGACACACAACATGCAACACGACATGTTGACACATTGTTTCTCAAAAAACAAAGCATTCCGACATATTGGAACACATTGTATATGTAAATGTATATTTTTATATATACATAATAAATTATCATTTTTATGATTGTTTCAATTAAATTAATTTGATTCAAATTTACAAATAAATAAATAATAATAAAAGCTTAAAATGAATTTACATTAAAAATATTAATCCACCATTTATTAATATCATTCATTATTTCAATTTGACAAATTCAACTCTAATCCAATAATCCATAAAACTTGGAAAAAAAAAACAAGTAATTCACATTCTGGACTCGCATGTTGAATGTGTTAGAAGAGAAGATTAAAAAAAAAAAAAATTGAGGGATGAATTGTGTATCACGGGAAGTAAAAGTCAGAAGAGAAAAGAAGATTATGTTTTTCTTCTTTCCCCATTTATTATTTTTATTATTATTATTTTCAATTTTTTACATTTTAACTCCTCATTTATTGAAAATTTTTAAAATTGACCAATGTATTCAAATTACGTGTCCGAAACTCGCATATCGAAATTCCGACTTGAGTACCGGAAAATGTCGGGAAAGTTGACTAGGTATCGGATTTTCCAACACATGTTGATTGAGTATCGGAGAGTGTTGCGAGAATGTCAGACACGCGTCGAAGTATCTGAATACATATGTATGGATTCCAAACTTTGTCACTTGGCAAAATGGGACCAAAGGGTTTATTGATTTACTTTCATATGACTTCTACGTGACATAAAGTCTATACATATTTACAAAATTGCATCATCCATGACTTAATGATATAGAAATATTGATAATTGTCACTTGTTGAGCCGTTATGTTTCTTAAGGTTTGTGACTACAAGTTTTGACCGATGAATGATTTTATATGGAGTTAAATATTGATGAAACGGTGGGTTTTCACAAAAGGTTTCGTCCTTTATGGGACGGCTGATCATTCTCTATAATACAAGTATGAATTTAGGGTATGTTACATATACTAAAATATTTTCGTGAAATAAAATTGAAAACTCATAATGGCCACTTAACTGCTGGCCTACCAAAAAAGACAAGAAAACTAACATGTTCATGCTTGCCGGCAGAGATTTTAAATTTTAGCTTTAATTGAAAAGAACCTAACCTTTCTGTTTGTTCCTCCGTGTTTATCTACAAGGGCCACATGACCACGACAGTACCAATACCCACTTAGTCCCAGGGAGAGAGTCTAACATAAACTGGGTCTTTGTACCCCCAACATCATATTATATTACCAAAAAAAGTCCGTGCTATGTACAGGAATTGAAGGATTAATTTTGATTATTTTTCAAAATTAACAAAAACGTTAACACTACACTAATTTTGTGCGAATATTTTTAGTAATTATTTACATAAGTAAATATTTCAAGGATAAATTTGGCAAACTTATGTGTTAATTTCTAAAAATAGACATTTTATTTCATCATTTCAAAATTGTCTAGATTATGCATTGAAAAATCACGATGAAGAAATTACATTTCAAAACTTCAAATTACAGTAAATTCTTCTTATCAAGGAATAGAAAATCTACCACCATATCAAATTTCTCAGAAATCATTTAAACGTTTTTCTTGTGCAATATAGTTGTCATACTTTTTGCTATAGAATTTTTCTTTCATATATTAATGTTTGTGAGTGATTTGCAATCTTATAAAAGGAGGCATTACATTTTCCCAGTTTGTATATTATCGAGCAAACAAATTGGTTCAAGTCTTGTGAAGTTTTAGGCTTTGTGCATATTAAAAATATAAGAAACGAGGCAATCTCTTTAATGGTTAAAAAAATCTCGTTGACTCTATATGTCATTTATAAATATTTTCCATTTTCTTCATCTAATAAATCTTTCAAAGATTGAATTCCAAATAAGAAAAGTACTGTGGACTCATAGAAATTGGTAAAATTAAAATTATGAGGATCAACGTTGTTGACAATGTGTAGTTTTTACTCCTGTTTATATTTAAATTTTTCATTCACAATCATAGAAATGTAATGGGTAAGAAGATGAATTAGACTTACATAAAGCGACATGTATGGATATGCTAAGAATGAATATGATGTATAACCAATTTATTATATAAATGACTCAGCAACAGTTCATCCACAATGGTGTTTTCTTAAAGGTTAGATGCTTTCAAAGCACTAGTCTATTAGCCAACTCATTATTCTATATCAAGTGCCTTGAATTTTTTACTTTTCCTCTAAAGAAAAATATTATGATGAAGCAGACCGGTTGAATGGACAATAATGTGGTGCTTTGGAGAGCACCTAACCATCTCTCTATTTGTGCATCAATAATGCCACTTTACTTATAGTTTAGAGATATATTCCACTAACAAAATGCGTTCGATTATGGACACAATCATTGGTAAACTTGATCTGTTGATGAGAGAACAGCTACATGGAGGCAGTTGTTTACATCTAATAAATAAGAAATTATTAACTGATATATATATATATATATATATATATATATATATATATATATATATATATAGTAGAATCAATTTGAATCACAAAAGTTGAAGAGATTCGTATAGAATCCACTATTTATAATGGGTCAAATTCAATTTAGTTTATGCACTGAATGCACTAAATAATTTTTGAGAATTCAACAGTTAAAATTCCACTTCTGTAAACTCAAGCCGCTAAATCTCAACAGTTGAAAGGATGGATCTCGCAAGAGACCAACCTTATCTAATGTGTATGATCCAATCATCCGTAGTAAACTAGAATCATCCAATAAATTTAAGAATAAGGAAGATGATCGTAATGGTGAAAATGGGTTAGACTTTGAGTATGAAAATTGTTCAAAAAACAACCAATTCAGTCATAAATATTTCAATTACACCAATTGAGTTATAAACTTTTTGGCAATTTACCGATTTAGTTCTAAACCATTTCATTATGCCAATTTAGTCATAAACCTTTTATTGATTTTTCCATTTAGTTATAAACTATCCACATTTTAGTCATTTTGATAAATTTTGATAAAAAAAATCATTGATATAACGATTCGTCAACACCGGGCCGTCCTACATGGCATGATTGACGCTGACGTGGATAATTTTTGCAATTTCTTTTAACTTTTTATTTTTATTTTTCTTGTTAAATTAATGTCTCGAGTTTGAATTCGAATAATGATTTGTTAAACTGAATTTTATTGAGGAAGATTTTCCCAAGTGGATTATAAATCGGGTGAAGAAATCTTTCTTCTTATTGGACATTCTTTTAGACATGCAAAATAAGCAAGGAAGCAAGGAGGATGTGATTTGTCACTATAAGACAAAAGTGGCACACTACATTTTATTTTTCTATTTATCTTTTAGGGGCAAAGATGTCCTCGTTGGAAGAGATAAAAAGAGGAAATTCCCTTTTACAGAAACAGAATTCTTGTAGGCATTGGTTTGTTGATGCAATGGGGCCCAAGGTCAAACTTTTGACTTTGGACACACACATAAATGCCTAGGTTTTCTTTTCCCTTTCTGCAAGTGAACGCCGCACGGTCTGAGGAGTCGCACGTCCAAAAGAGCATCACACAATAAAGACAAATGTGAAGCCGCACATACGCAAGGCAGAGACAAACATTGGTGTTCTTGGTTTTAGTGTACATAGAGCGTTTTGTTTTGAGCTTGAACGCGTGATGATTTTATGCCATGAGTTTATGTCCAAGTGAGTTGTTTATTTATAAACACTTTGGGTTTTTGGTTAAATCTAGGTGTGGGAAACTTTTGAGCGTGTGAGTGATTGTAAACTTTGATTCTCCGATTATAGTGGATTTTTTGCTGCTGACTCTCCCCGTGGATATAGGTACTGATACTCAGACTGAACCATGTAAATTTCAAGTGTCCTTATTATTTCTCGTTTATCTCTCTGGAGTTTGCACATTGACATAAATTGCAAGATCCTGTCGTTTTTGCATATTATATTTTCAACAATTAGTATCAGAGCTTAGGATCGGATTTCTTGATTGTGATTTCGAGCTTTTACTTGTTTGATTATTATCTAGAAATTCCGTTATTACAATTATGTCTGAAAGGAAATTTGAAATTAAGAAGTTTAATGGGAGGAACAACTTTCGGTTATGGAGCATCAAGATGCGGGCGTTATTAATAACTCAAGGTTTGGTCAAGACACTAGATGGTGAAAATGAGTTGCCGATTATAATAAAAACCTTTAAGAGAGTAGAGCTAATGGAAAGAGCAAAGAGCACAATCCTGTTGAACTTGTCGGATGGGGTTTTAATAGAGGTTGTTGAGGAAAATGATGCCGCAGCATTATAGGAAAAACTTTAGGCACTCTATGTGAAAAAAAAAGGCTTGAACAATCGCCTATACATGTTGAAGAGAATGTTTCAATTAGATGTACTGAAGGTACGTCTATCAGAACCCACCTAGATTAATTTAATAAACTCATGATGGATTTGAAGAACGTTGGTAAGACATTTGATGATGAAGAACAGGGCATGATGTTGTTAGCCTCTTTACCAGAGTCATGGAGCACTTTACTGATTCACTGTTGCCGTGACATCCCGATTTTCTAATTCTATTTTCAATAAATTGAGACGGGCATTTCGTTGGCACGCATATAGTTCTTTTCCTTGAGTTGGCCACTCATGTGAAAACTAGTCTGTCAGATGAAGCCGTTAAGAAATTCTAATGCATCAAACTCGAGAATTTGACCATGAAGCGACCTTTCGACCGAGCTAATCTGCAAGGGTTATTACTACACAATTAAAAATCGATTAAAGACTGGAGATAGGTCAACTCGACAAAGGCATGTGATCAAGGGTGGGTGATTCTACCAGGTTGCACAATCTTTGCCGATTGGCACCAGGCCGGCTTTTCTATCAATTGGGTATCCTATGTCCGTATTTGAAACCTTGAGATTACCCTAACAACTGAGAGTCGCCAATGTGTCAAAGATGTACATTGTGGCTTGAATTGATCAATCACAGGTTAAATGCATGAAAAATTCTAAAAGCTACCTGGTAGATTAGAACATGCTAATATTGTGCCAGAATGAAATTAACCGTGAAATTAAAAGAGAATTCAGAAATTGGAAGTCCTGGTGTGTCACAAACCATTTTAGGATCATTGACTCATCTTCGGAAGATTTTTCATGCAATTAGAGTTTTTCAGCAAATTAATCAAAGAATGACTAATTTGGCTCGAGAAATTAATAGGCCAGCATTTGGTCATGCTTTTAGGACTTAAATTGGTTCTATGGACAAGTGAAGATGTGAATTGAAGTGTAGTGATATTGGATTAATTTTATGGACTTCAATTTGGTTCAATTAGAAGATAATTGAATGAGATTGATACAAGATTTCATGCCACGGCAGAAAATGAAATTGCAACCATTAGAATAAGGTTGTGGGAGATTGGAGGTAGTGGAGTATGACATCATCAAGTGAGGTCATGGTGAGCCATGTTTGTGAGACAAAAGAGAGAGAAAAGTGGTCCCCTCCTCCTTCTCTCTCCTCCCTCTCTCTCTTCCATCGCCTTTCTCCTCCCTCTCCCTATCGTGCGACCGGTTCTACTTCTCTCCATCTTCTTCTTCTTCGAAAACCCAACAAGCCGAAGACCACCAAAGCAGCAGCGCCACTCGTCACCGTCCGCCGTCCTTGCATGCCACCAGCCGCACGCTCTCGCCTCTGTCTCTTTCTCTCCATCTTGCATCGTCGAAGCCTTCTCTCCTCCATCTCCAGTTGCTGCTTGAAGACCCAGCAGATTTGAGGATGTCAGAGCAGCCAACTAGTTGCTGGACTGCCGTCTCACGCCTCCGCCCTCTGCAGTTCACCGCCGTGCTGCACGCCGTTGCCTTGCTGCTACTCCACTCATCTCGACCTCTTTCTCGCCCAGCTCGTCGTTCCAACGAGCTATCTAGCTCATCCTAGCCATTGTGGACCATCGCTAGAGCTCTTACTGCCGCCGCTTAGGTCCAGTTCGACCTCTTCCATCCATCTAGGCCCTTGCACGCCTCAACCGGTGTCAGATCCGCCCTCAACCAGCAGCTATCAACGAGCAAAGAGATGGGTATGGCAATGGCTATTTGGCCTATTTTGGCCGACTTCCCAACCTTGGAAGCTAGGCTCGCCTAGGAGACTATCGATCCTCACATTGTCCCCGTCGTTTTGAGCCGTTTGGCTCGTTAATTGGGTGAGTTTATCCTCTAATCATTGCTTAGTAAGTTAATTATGCTTAAGAGGTGTTTATATTAGTCTAATTAGGTTTATGTGGCTAAATTAGATTATTTTAATGTAAATTAGATTAGTTGTATGATTAGTTTAATGGATGTTTAATTAGGTCTAATTGTATGTTTAAATTAATGTAATATTGTTTAAGCCCTAATTAATTATTTTTAATTATTTATTTATTTCAATTTATATATATTATATATTAAAATATATTATAATAATATAATATTTAATTATTTAATTTTCGGAATTAAATTTAATTATTTATTATTTTCAAAAATTATGTCGGGATGGCCGATCGTTAGAATTTCGCGCCGATCACAGCAGTGCGATTGATTTTTGCTAATTGTATGTTAAATTGAGAAATTGTGTAAATTAATGATTATGGTTAATTATTCTAAAGTGTGGAATTGAATGAAATTGGAGAAGTTTTGGTATTTAACTTGAAAATACCCGGTGTCGGCTTTTGGCACCGTAATTGGTTTGTATGACCAGTTTGTATCGTGGATCTGAATGAATTGTTTATCCAGTTCTCTAGTTTATTATTGATTATGCAATTTTGGCGAGTAAATATTTAATTATATATTCTACAGCTACAGCTTTGTGAGCTATTATATATATTACAGCTACAACTTTTGAGAGCTATTATATTAACTACAACTTTTGAGAGCTATCTATCTATACAGCTTGAGTGAGCTACCGTCTATATATTACAGCTTTGGAGAGCATATGTCGTATTAACGACTAGATTGATAGACGATATTGAATGATAGATAGTATTGGAAATATAAATAGTATTATTGAATTGAATCGTTGGATCAATTGTTTGATTGAGAATTGAATTGTACTGACTGCAGGAAAGGATTGAGGCGAGGTAAGTCCTCTGTCCTCTTTGTGTGGCTAAAATGCCCTGTAGTGTATTTTCTTCCTAATCGAGTCTTAGGGGGTAGGACTTGCCGAGACATTGTCTCACCCCATCGTGGGCCTAACATTTTCAGGTCCTTAGATGGCGATCGTGGAGGACTCGAAGCCATGGACATTTGTGGAGGTGGAGACCGAAGAATCAGCGAACGTGTCTGACTAGTTGGTCATAGGACAGTTCTCTTCTCATTGAGCCGATATGTTTTATAGACAATCTAGTGTTGTATATAAACCTATATGTTTATAAGAAAGCTTGTTTGGTTGTGATTGATTGCCTACTGTTCTATCACAAGTTAAATGTTGTCAGGAGATTTGTTTCGCTTCCACATGTGCAATAAAAAGAAAAAGAATGGGTCGGCGACGTGTCCTGGGAAGTTGCATATTTCTATCGACCGTAGTGCAATGTGCACGTGCTCGAGATTCGGGGTGTGATAGTTGTAGGGGTGTACTACAATTACCTCAGAAGAGATAAAGTCTGCCTTATTCTCTAAAGAGTGGCAAAGAAAGTTGCGAGATAACAGTCTAGCGCAAAGAATAGCACAAGCACTAATGATTTGAGGTAGAGGACAATATTGAGGGCCTAGTAGCAGCAAAGGGAAAAGCAGATCGAAATCACACCATAAAAAAGTTCAAAGGACGCGTGAAGTGCTTTGAGTGTCACGAGGAGAGGCACATCAGGAGAGATTGTCAAAAGCGGAAGAATAAAGATGATAAGTAGAATGCCACAAGTAGTATGGTGAACATTGCCGAGGGGAGCACTAGTGATGCAGAAGTTGTTTTATGTGTGACTATTACTTCGTTAGGAAACGAATATGTGCTAGATTCAGGGTATTCTTATCATATGACGCCTTATAAAAACTAATTTACTACTTACTGGATTGTAGATGGTGGTAGAATTCTTTTGGGGAATAACGCAACCTGTAAGGTTGTAGGGATAGGGACAATTTGGATTCGAATGCACGATAGGGTGGTATGCACATTGATAGATGTGAGGCATGTACCGAAACTCAAGAAGAATCTTATTTCCCTGGGGACACTCGACGACATCGGGTGAATGTACACCGTTGAAGGTGGAATACTAATGATCTCTCGAGGTACCATGACAATGATAAAGGGGAAGAAAGTGAATACTCTTTATCATCTACTGGGAGAGACCGTGACCGGAACCGCTGCCGTTTTATTAGGT
Organism: Eucalyptus sideroxylon; assembly: GCA_014182405.2. Classification (NCBI taxonomy): domain Eukaryota; kingdom Viridiplantae; phylum Streptophyta; class Magnoliopsida; order Myrtales; family Myrtaceae; genus Eucalyptus; species Eucalyptus sideroxylon. The sequence goes on along the minus strand of CM024552.2, from coordinate 8,893,801 downwards.
GAGTCAGATTCTGACTTGACTTAATTATGACATATGCATTTAGGGCACATGAGCGAGGCAGGTATAACAATACTGAGTGAAAAAGGGTTGTTGAAGGGTCAGAAGATAGATAAGCTAGACTTATGCAAGCACTGCATCTTTGGGAAGCAGCATTGAGTTTAGTTTACTGCAGCTATTCATTCGACCAAACGACTAGTTAAATATATTCATTTAGATGTTTGGGGGGCGTCTTCAATTCCTTCGAAAGGAGTTGCCCAATATATGCTGACATTTATCGATGATTATTCAAGGAAAGTATGGGTATACTTTTTGAAGTACAAATATGATGTGTTCGATCGGTTCAAGAAATTTAAGGCATTAATTGAGAAGTAGTTAGATAAACAAATCAGGTACTTGAGAATCAATAATGGCATGAACTTCTGTGATAAAGATTTTACCGAGTTCTATGAAAAAGGAGGTATTGTGAGACATTGCACAATACCTATGACATCATAGCAGAATGGCATGGTAGAACGAAAGAACAGAACTTTGCTTGAGCAAGCTTGATGCATGTTTTCACATGTGGGACTTGGTAAGGAATTTTGGGCTGAAGCAATGAACATGTCGTGTTACCTAGTTAATCAATCTCCATCATCTGCTATCGAGTGTAAGACTCTTGAGGAAGTGTGGTTGGGGAAACCTGTTGATTACTCCGGATTACGTATATTCGGATGTCCTGCAGATGCTCATACGAGTGAGCTTGAGCAAAGGGCAAAGAAGTGCATAATTCTGGGTTATGCATATGTGGTGAAAGGTCTATAGTGCACCGATCCCAGATCACTCGGTTTTTTAATCAATAGAGACGTGATCTTCAATGAGATTGCAATGCTTCAATAGAGGAGTTTTGAGACATTACCAGCAGAGAAGACAGATCATGATGTCATTAGTGAGGTGGAGCTTTAGGTGGAGACTCTGGAGACCTCGAAGGTAACAGAAGTTGAGAGTGTAGATAAGGCCGCAATTTTTGTAGTTGGTGATAGTGACCAACTAGCAAAGCCACAGTACACTATAACTGCAAATAGAAGAAGAAAGAAAATTAAATTACTAATACGTTATGGTTATACAGATATTACTTATGTATTGACTGTAGGTGATGAGGTGGAGACAATTGAGCCTTCGTCTTACTCTAAGGTGATGGTTAGTTCTGAGTCGTCGTAATAGTTAGGGACTATGAATGAAGAGATGGAATCACTCCGTCGAAATCAGAAATGGGAATTGGTCAAAGTACTAAAGAGCCAAAATATTATCAGAAGTAAATGGATCTTCAAACGGAAAGAGGGCATTCCCGATGTTGAGGTAGCGAGGTATAAGGTGAGACTTGTGGTGAAGTGATATACATAGCGTGAGGGCATTAACTACAATAAGGTGTTCTCTCATGTGATAAGACATACTTTAATTCGTGTTTTACTTACCTTAGTTGCTTTGTAGAGCAGCTAGATGTGAAAACTGTGTTTTTCCATAATAAGTTGGAGGAGCAAATTTATATGAGGCAGTCAGAGGGATTTGTTACTCCAGGTAAGGAAGATCATGTTTGCTTGTTAAAGGAATCTTTATATGGGCTAAAACAGTCTCTTAGGCAGTGGTATAAATGTTTTGATACTTTCATGTCTAGTCAAGACTACTCGAAAAGTCAAATGGATAGTTACATTTACTTTAGGAGATTTGAGAATGGTTCTTTAATTTATCTGCTTTTATATGTTGATGATATACTGATAGCAGCTAAGAATCTGTATGATATTGATGTGCTAAAGAGGTGATTAAATGTTGAATTTGAGATGAAAGATTTAGGTACTGCAAAGAAAATATTTGGTATGGAGATTTTGCGTGACAGGGCTACAAGAGTTTTACGTCTATCTCAGAAGAAATATATTGAGAAGATCGTGGTACGTTTTAATATGCAGTTGACAAAATCTGTAAGTACACATTTAACGAAGCACTCTAAACTTTCAGATAAATTATCATTGTAGACTGAGGAGGAGGAGAAGGAGCATATGTTCTGTGTTCCTTATTCTAATGTCGTAGGTAGTATTATGTATGCTATAGTGTGCATTAGGCTTGATATTTCACAAGCTGTGAGTGTGGTTAGTTGCTTTATGAAACGTCCTGGTAAAACTCATTAGGAAGCTGTGAAGTGGATTTTCAGAAATTTGAAGGAGACAACAGACATGGGTATAGTGTATCGGAGTGAGATCACTGGTTATATGGATTCGAATCACGCCGGTGACTTGGATGATTGCAGATCTTTAGCAGGGTATATTTTTACACTAGTGGGCGGTGCAGTTAGTTGGAAAACGTCCTTACATGATCACATTGCCTTGTCTTCGATAAGGCAGAGTACATGGCACTAACCTTTGTAGCGAAGGAGGTGATATGGTTACGAAGTTTGCTCTCGGGTTTTGGGTTAGATTAGATAAGTGTGGATATATACGGTGATAACCAAGGTGCGATATATTTGGCGTATAATCTAGTTTATCACACGTGAATGAAACATATCAACATTAGGTACCATTTCATTCGATATGTCTTAACTAAGGGTAATGTTATTATCAAAAAAATTGTTACAGTAGATAACCCGGCAGACATGATGACTAAGTTTGTTCCTTTGGCAAAGCTCAAGCTTTGCTTGAGCTCTATTGGCATTTGTGGAGAGTGAGAGCCTGTTGGGGCGTTGGGAGAGCAGCATGGATGATGAGCACGGATGACGAACACTATAACTTGGCTTCAAACATCAATCCAATGTGAAGAATTGTTAAATTAATGTCTCAAATTTGAATTCGGATAACAATTTGTTAAACTGAATTTTATTGAGAAAGATTTTCCCAAGCGGATTATAAATCGGATGAAGAAATTTTTCTTCTTATTGGACATTCTTTTGGACATGCAAAATAAGTGAGGAGGATGTGATTTTCCACTACAAGACAAAAGGGAAACACTATATTTTATTTTTCTATTTATCTTTTAAGGGCAAAGATGTCCTTGTTGGAAGAGATAAAAAGAGGAAATTCCGAAGTAGAATCCTTGTAAGCGTTGGTTTGTTGATGCAGTGGGGCCCAAGATCAAACTTTTGACTTTGGACACACACACATACATGCCTAGGTTTTCTTTTTCCCTTTCCGCAAGTGAATGCCGCACGGTATGAGGAGTTGCACATCCAGAAGAGCATCGCTCAATAAAGACGAACGTGAAGCCGTACGTACGCAAGGCAGAGACGAACATTGGCACATTCTTGGTTTTAGCATACGTAGAGCATTTTGTTTTGAGCTTGAACACGTTATAATTTTGTGTTGTAAGTTTCTGTCCAAGTGAGTTGTTTATTTATAAATACGTTGGATTTGGGGTTAAATCTAGGTGTAGAAAATAATTGAGTATGTGAGCGATTGTAGACTCTGATTTTCTGATTATAGTGGATTATTTGCTGCTGGCTCTCCCTATAGACATATGTTCCAATACTCGGACTAAACCACGTAAATTTTTGGTGTCTTTATTATTTCTCATTTTATCTCTCTCAAGTTTGCGCATTGACATAAATTGCAAGATCTTGTCGTTTTCGCGTATTATATTTCCAACAATTCTCATTTTATTTTATTTTATTTTTCTTTTTTCCCTTTGCCAGCCATTGCTAGGCATCTTCGACGGCCAACGAAGGTCATAAGCCTTAGGCGGGGGCCACCCTCACTTGGTCCTCATCAACCTCAAATGAGGGCTGTCCTTGCCGGCACTTGGCAAGGGTTGCCCTCGCCTAGGTGTGAATGGGCTGTGCTCCCACACTAGCCCAAGTGATCATCGGAGTTTGGCTAGGGCAATTGTCACCTCTAAGGCCAATGAGGCTGGGCGATGACCTATAGAGGGAAAAAAAAGAAATAAATATTCAAAACTATATTGTAAAATTGTTCACACCAATGTACAGTGCCACATTGGATGACCGTTGCTAAATAGATAGTCACGTTAGCACTTTTTAACTAATTTTGGTTGGAATGACTAATTTGACGAATTGTCAAAAGGATTATGACTAAATTAACAAATTATTAAAAAAATTAGGACTAAATTGACTTGATTGAAAGGTTTAGAACCTAATTGGCCAACGTACAATAAGTTTAGGATTTAATTGGCACAATTGAAAATTTTAGGATTAGATTGGTCGTTGTACAATAAGTTTATGACATTTTGAACAATTTTTCCAATTTTTAGCCATGTCCCTATTCTCTCAATCGTAATAGATGATAATCAATTTTTTTTTATCATGGACTAAGGATGGGTTTCAATTCGAATCCCACGATCTTGGAATTTGTCCAGCGAATACTGCAAAATTGACTTAGTCAAATGGAAGATTTAGTTTGCCCCAGTGGCCACCCTTCCAACATGAAAGAGGGAGGTGCGAGGTTCAAATCCTCACCTTCTCAAAGGAATTGTGATGGGGATGATTTAGTTTCAGGTGTGAGTTTCAACTCCTACACCCTGCAAGGAGACAGGGCGAAAATCTGAGAGTAACAGTTAGAGTAAGAATAAAGTATGATTGGAAAAAAAGAAAAAAAGAAAAGAGGAAGATTATGAAATCTCATTAGAAATTCTAAACCACGAATTTCTTGTAAATGATTCCAAGTCAAGTTCAAACATTTTGAGTGTCTTAAATTTCTTTTCAATTTTTTTGGCTTTGATACCCAACTTCCTTCGGTCGCGTTTCAGGCTATAATCTGGCTTTGGTAATTGGAATTGAGTTGAGCCGAGATAGACTTACACGTCCAAATTTGATTTCATTACTAGAATTTGTGAAGTCCGGTTGATGATGACCACGGACCCCGAAGAGAGAGAGAAGGGGAAGTTTACAATTTTCTCTTATTTTAAAGACGAAAGGCCTTCGCCCATGAATAACGATTCGCGGCAGATATACTAAATAATTCCAAAGACAATTTGAAGACAAGCAAAGTGGCAGCAAAATAATAATAATAATAATAATAATAATAATAATAATAATAATAATAATAATAATAATAATAATAATAATAATAATAATAATAATAAAAAAGAACAAAATAGCAGTTCAAAGTCTAAATAGAAAATTCTCGTTCACCACGGCAAATCTAAGCTGCTCTCGTTTTTGTCGAGCTCTCTCTACCTTTAATGGCAGTCCTCTTTAAAACCCTCGCTACATAAAACCCATCAGTATTCTACAGTACTTTCATCCCATACAATATTCTTGTTTTTCTTCGCCTTGGCATCTTCCACAGTTTCCCCATGTCTGTTTTGCATGTGTTCTCCTCCTTGGTGCCGGACTTCATAGCGTGAAGGGCGTCTTCTTTCTGCAATCGGCTTCATCCATCGTCGCTGGTTGAACTTCAAATTATGTTGCCTCAGCCGATCTTGATGCCGATTGTTACGGGTTAGCTTCATGCATGTCTTCTTCACTTGGCGATGGCCTTGCATGGGATTGCATTGTTGTTCTTCTTCATCCACTGGACTCGTCGCAGCCTATGTCGCTGTTCCTCTGCTTAACCCAATGAGATTATCCGTAAGATGGATTCCGCTACATCTTCACGTCTAGCGGCTCTCTGTTCTAGTCTTAGTCGTCTCACTACAGAAAAAATTATCGAAGATTGGGATGATTCGCCACCTGCTGATGCGGTCGAGGCATGCCGTTTAACGTTAGTTGCAAAAATTTTGTCCGATCCTTCTATAAATCTCCCAGCACTTCAAACTACGCTCCGGAAAGCTTGGCGTATCGATTCTGCAGAAATATCACAGAGTGAGACAGGTTTCTATATTCTAAAGTTTAAGACTCATGCAGATATGCAAAAAGTACTTGATGGTGGACATTGGCTCTTTTCTGGCCACTTGGTAAATGTTAAAGAATGGATTTCGAATACTCCTCTTCACTGTTATGACTTCTCAACCTGTGATTTTTGGGTACAAGTCATTGGCTTACCTCTTGAATGGTCTTCAAAATCTATGCTTCGAAAAGCTGTCCAACACCTTGGGGAGATTAAAGAGGTTAAGATGGATTCAAAGGAAGGATTTCACACAAAAACAGGAAGAGTTCGTGTGCAACTCAATGTGAATACTCCTCTCATCACAGGGAAACTTATACGAATTCAGGGCGTACCTTTTTGGCTAGATTTTCGGTACGAACGTCTATCCCATTTCTGTTTTTCCTGTGGTAGACTTGGACATTACGCTATGTATTGTAAAGATATTCCCTATTCTGAAGATAAACATGAGGGAAGAGAAATGATGGCCTATGGACCATGGCTCCGAGCGGAAGTTAAACTGCATAGTCCTTACTGGAAACTCTTTTATGACCATGGCTCTGAGCAGACAGAAGAAGTTATTCCTGAAACTCCTCCTACAAGGATTATACCAACTCAGTTAATGCCTCCTCCATCTATGACTGTAGATGTTACCTTACAAAGGGAGCCTGAAGATTACCGAAACAAGTCGACAGTTCCTTCAGTTTCAACTCCTTAGTCATTGGTCATGCATAGCATAGCCCTTGTCGCTGCTGATCAAAAGCTAAAAGGTGTACAATCCTCACCTATGGAAAGTAAAACATCCAGGAAACTAATTAATCCTCGCTTGAAACCCCTTCTTGGATCAGCAAAAAAACAGAGAAGATACAACCCATATGAATCTAAGCAAATTGTTATGGAGGAACCTTCTGACCTGAATTTGCTGGATGCACCTGTTTTCCTCGCAACGGAGACTGTAGAACGGGCTCTGGTGGCTGGCCCTAAACAGCCACCAGTTCACAAATGAAGCTCATCTGTTGGAACTGTCAGGGTTTGGGCAATCCCCTGACAGTTCGAGCCCTACGGGTAATGACAACCGTAGAAAAGCTCGATATAATGCTACTTATGGAGACTAAAAATTCTGCAGTAAAGCTGAAGCAGGTGCAAAACATCCTAACCTTTTCTCATTCCTATTTTGTCGATCCAGTGGGTCTAGCGGGCGGCTTAGCAGCATTCTGGAATGATCCCATCTCTTTACGGGTAATCACAGCTACACAATATTGGTTAGACATGAATTGTGACTTAGGCCAGCATCGACGGACAATTCGTCTTACCTTTCTTCATGCTCCAACTGATTTCCAACAACGCCAGGTGGTATGGGATGATCTTCGGCACATTTATTCCCACAATACTTTGCCTTGGCTCTGTGCAGGGGACTTCAACGATGTACTTTACCCTTGGGAGAAGATTGGTAAACGACCTGCATTGCAACATCGAATGCAATCATTTCGCACTATGTTAGATGATTGCGCTTTCACTGAATTAGAAGGTAAAGGTTGTAAATTTACCTGGTTGAATAATTGAGATGGCGAGGAGCTGGTCAAAGCAAAGTTGGATCGGATGGTATGTTCGATGAACTGGCGATTCATGTTTCCTGCAGCTGAAGTTCTTGCTTTGCCGCCAGTGGGTTCTGACCATTGCCCCCTGGTGCTTGATACATCACCAATTCGCCCTAAAGTGAGTAGGTCCTTTGTGTTTGAGGCCTTCTGGACTGATGACCCTGAATGCAGTAATCTTATTTCAGAAGTATGGAAATTAGCTAAATCCCAATTTACTGAATTTACCCGGAATGTCGGCAATGTGACTGCTGCACTTCAAAGATGGAGCCGTCGGAAATTCTCCAATGGGCACCAACATCTACTTACCCTGCAGGACAAATTAAAATATCTTATTAATCAGACTTCTCCGGTTGATAAGAAACAGGTCTTGCTTTTAAAAGATGAAATACGACAAGTCTGGCAAAGGGAGGAACAATATTGGGCCCTACGTTCTCGAATTAAATGGCTCAAATGGGGAGATAAGAACACTCGTTTCTTTCATGCGTCAACTATACAACGTCCGCCAAAGGAACCGTATCACCATTTTACAAGACGAAAATCAGCAGTGGATTCGAGACTTACCAGGACTCAAGCTGATGACTCTCTCCTATTTTTCCAGGCTCTATACTTCAGAGGGATCCCGAGACTATCTCCCGCTCCTCGACCAATGCAGGCAAGTTGTAACACCGGAGATGAATCATAAGCTAACAGCTGCCCTTACCTTTGAGGAAGTTCGCCAGGCTACCTTCCAAATGGCAGCCACCAAAGCTCCGGGCCCAGATGGATTAACAGGTCTGTTTTATCAGAAGCATTGGGAAACAGTTAAATATAGCCTATTTGAATTAGTCCAAAAGTTCATGCTATTTAAAGAAATGCCTCCAAGCCTCAATCAAACTGTCTTTACCCTCATTCCCAAAATTTCCCAACCTGAAACATTGGATCAATACCGTCCTATAAGCTTATGCAACTTTGCATACAAAGTTATATCCAAAGTGCTTGCTAATCGTCTCAAACCTTTATTGCCTACTCTAATTTCTAAAGAACAATCAGCGTTTGTCCAAGACCGCCAGATCCAAGATAATATCCTAATTGTACAAGAAGTCCTTCATCATTTCCGTACGCATCACACTACCAAGACTTTTAGTGCTATTTTGAAAACAGATATGAAAAAAGCCTACGACAGAATTGAATGGGATTTCTTACGAGATTACCTCCTTAAACTTGGTTTCCATCCAAAATGGGTAGATTGGATTATGTTATGTGTTACTACCTCCTCACTAGGTGTGAAATTCAATGGTGAAATCCTACCCTACTTCTCTCCAACTCGAGGCCTAAGACAAGGTGATCCCATCTCCCCTTATCTATTTATCCTTGTAGCGGACTGTTTATCACAGTTAATTACTCAAGCTATTAGTTTTGGGCACCTAAAAGGCTTGCGGTTGAATCGATGGTGTCCTACATTATCGCACTTATTTTTTGCGGATGACGCCATATTCTTCTTAGCTGGTACTACTTCAGAATGCCACAATTTAGCGAACATTTTAAACCTTTATTGTGTGGCTACTGGACAGTTAATTAATCGTAACAAGTCTGGCCTTATCTTTTCCAAAAACTGCCCTATTACTTTACAGCAAAACATGGCTGCAGAGCTTCGGGTTCCTATTCTACAAAGGACTGGTAAGTATCTAGGCCTACCGTCAGATTGGGGCAGGTCAAGGAAAGAAATGTTCTCATGGATTATTGCCCGAGTTAATGCTAAGCTTGAGGGATGGAAGGAGAAGTTCATTTCTAAGGGAGGTAAGGAAATCCTAATCAAATCTGTTATTCAGGCTATTCCTCAGTATGCGATGATGATTTTTCAGCTGCCTATTTCTATTTGTTCATCTATTGAGAAGTGCATAGCGAGATTCTGGTGGCGTACTAATCAGCAGAAGGGAGGGGTATATTGGAAGCGGTGGGATGTTTTGAAAACTCAGAAAATTCAAGGGGGAATGGGATTCCGTGATCTTCTTTCTTTGAACAAGGCACTTTTAGGAAAACAAGCCTGGCGAATGTTAGCTGCTCCTGATTCACTATGGGGATCTTTATTTAAAGCCTTGTATTTTCGATCTACTGATTTTTGTCGGCTGTCCGAGGAAATAGGCCGTCCTGGGGGTGGCGGAGCATCCTACATGGAAGGGACTCTATTCTACCTAATTTACGCTGGTCGGTTGGGAATGGGACTTCTATTCATATTCGAGGAGATCGCTGGTTACCTATGGGCCCTATCTACGGACCTATAGCTCAAGCAGAACCAGTAAGAGTGGCAGATATCATCGATCACAATACCCAAACCTGGCAGATACCACTCATTCAGAAATTTTTTGATGCACAAGTGGTTCAAGAAATACTATCAGTACCTATAAGACCACTATTTTCTGAAGATAGACTAATATGGTCAGCTTCAAAGACCGGCACATACTCGGTTAAAAGCAACTATTATGCAATGGTAAAATCAGACAGCCAATTACAAGCATCACAGGGTTCATCTTCTTACCAGAATGATCCGACTCTCTGGCGGAAACTATGGTCGATGAAGACTCTTCCAAAGATCCGAAGCTTCCTCTGGTCTGTCTGCCAGAATGCCCTTGCAACCCGAGCAAATCTTTTCAACCGTCGGATAGTTCAGGACCCCTTCTGTCCAATTTGCTGCACCTCTGTTCCTGAAACGATTGAACATTTACTTCTTCAGTGTTCATGGACAAATTCCATTTGGTCCCACTCACAGCTAGCCTTATCCTACTCTACAGCGTCCGTTCCCAATGTGGTTCAGTGGCTAATTAACCATGTACTGTTACCTGATTCCTCTCACGATCTTGCGGTAATTGCCACCGTCTTTTGGCAGATCTGGAAGAAAAGGAACCATTTTATTTTTCGGAATCAACGTCCGAATCCCTCCATGGTAGTGGAATCGGCTTTGGTTCAACTCTCAGCATATCAGTCTTCCACTGCAAGTACCCATCGATCGAGCATCATATCTGGCCTTGACTCTGTTCCACCCGATCAGCTCTGGCGACCTCCGTCAAAGGGTGTCCTCATATGTAATATCGACGGGAGTTATCAGCAAAACAAGTTAGAAGGAGCTATGGCGTGTATTTGTCGTGATGATCAGGGAAAACTCACTGACATTTACTCAAGATGTTTTCCAGCGACTTCACCTTTTGAATCGGAGCTTCAGGCGCTGGATTTGTCTCTCCAACATCTCTATCATTGCGGTTTCCACAACACCCCCATTGATCTTCACACAGACTGCCTTCAACTAGTTGAGATCGTGAAGGGTCTTCGTCAGCCGCCATGGGAGCAGAGGCCAGTCATAGACGAAACCCTATTTTGGCTTTCCCAATTTCCTCTCCTCTCCTTGCGACATTGTCGTCGCTCTGCTAACCTAGTGGCTGACTGGGCCGCCAAAGCCCAGTTAGCTCATCCGGCCCAAAACTTCAATCTTTCTCTTCCGTCGGATCTACTGGATTTGTTATTTTCGGATGCTTTAGCTGCAGGATGTAATTTTCATCTCTAATCAATATATCAGCGTGTTTTCTGTCAAAAAAAAAAAAAAGTCTAAATAGAAGGGAGTGTGTCAACTCTGGATTTGTGGCAAAGTCATCACAATTTAGTTGAAACAATTTAGAGAGTTTTGACTTAGTACGCTCCGATCGAGTTAAGTTAAAAACATCTCCCCTGATCAACCCCTAACATTTTCATTGCGGGCTTAATGTCAACTTATGCCCTTATGGCATGGGCCTTTTAGCTTGTTTCCTTCTCACACTTGGCGATACTCCACTTGTCGATCATCTCCCATTTAGCAATACGCACCACGTTTGCTGAGTAAGTAAGTCACGTCAGCGAAAAAAACACGACATGGCACATTATTTTAACGAAAGGACCACATTGAGCTATATTTTGAAAGTTCTGGTACTCAACTGTACAAAAGAAAAGTTGAGACACTCATTTATAAAAGAGACAAAAATTTCAAGTATTTGCAATGTTATTACCCCTTAAAAATTATGATATAGTGAAATTTTTATTTCCTTCCAAATTGTTTCTTACATTTACTTTCCAACGTCAACTGGCTCCTATTAATTTATCGACCATTGTACTACACATTCAAGGAAACCAAAAGCAAATTGAAAACAACGAAGAGTTGAAGACTACTGTGCTTGTGCTCACAAAGATCGTGTGTTCTCTCGTGCCCATAGTTAATCATTCTTTCACATGCAGCTTTCCCAACTGGAAGTTTCGCGTCGAGTAAGAGAACTCTCATGGGAGATATTTGGCGAAACTCTAAAGCAGCACTTGTCCATGCTTCCGCTACTCAAGGGCAACTGTCGCTGTGATTCAGGCTTATAGGCAAAATTACATAAGGTATATACGCAAAAGTAATGTCAAGAGAGATACACTTTCATGAATTCATGGAACAATAATAAAAGAAAGTTAACAGTATAAAACATGTCATAAAGAACATCAGCCACAGACACAACAAAGGTTGTTGCATCTCCTAATGAAAATCTTCTACATGTACTTCAAAAAAGCTACAAACTTACATGCTTCTCTTCCTATTTATTGCAGAGGAAAGGCTGCGAATTAAAATAGCCAAATCACTCTCCAGGGAAATCTCTTTTATCATCTCCACAGGGCAAAAGATAGGAGATAAATCTATGTGACTATTTTGTGAAGACTTCATTGAAGGAGTAACCATTATAATTTTTGGGTTGTGTGGAGCAAAGAAAGAAATCACAAAGTCACACCTATATTCTGGCTTATAATCATCTATTAAGAAAGCTTAAATGTGTATCAGATCACAACGTGACACTAACTACAGAATAACAAGTCTAGACCTCTTGGATATCAATCATATTCACATGCACACAAATGAGAGAACTACGTTTTAAATTACATATGACAACAATAGTTTCTAATAGTAAAAAATCACAACATTTTTAACCAAATGTCGAAACAGAGTTCTTCAAAGTTTATAACTCTATCCTTGAAACAAACCAGTTCCCGAAAAAAGACAAGAATGAGGTAATGCTTTGTATTCATAACAGCAAGATGAAAAATTAACTCGAGGACAAGGAGTGTTTCGAGTAGCATTTGAGGTACCTAGTAAAACAGAAGGAGAAAAGTTTTAACCAGTTAATGCAGACATTTGGGAGAAAATTATCCAGTCTATTTTGAGATGATGGTGACAAAAGAACATGAACAATCTGACAAACACAATGATATTTTCTCTTAATTCATGAGAACTTCAAATTTAACGCCAAGTGCAACTTCCAATTGGGAATACTGTTAAACTTGGTGGCACAACCTGAAACCTCCAACAAGCAAGCTTAGTTCAAGTATGGGTCATTAGGACGATGAATTAAAATGCACCCTAAAATCTAACTTCCATCCATAGGAAAAAGGAATCCCACAAGGTAGTGCCAATATTTTACTGGCAGAGGTATTGTGAAATACATCTCAGCATGAACAAGACTGGTTCTCTGTTGTGGTCAGGAAGACTCGGGTAATTAGGAGCCCGAGCCACATCTTAGCAAGATGCGAGAAAATAGATAGCACAAAAATTATCGAATTAAACCTCACACAACACAAATTCATCCTCAAGAAACCCAAAAAAAAAAAAAAAAAAAAGAATTCTTAGGGAGACGGACCTTTTAGGATAGTGAAAACTGCAAAATGAAGAGTTGACTAATCCCTATTAAAAGAAATAGTTTCCACTTTTCATGCAATAGGTAAGCAAGCGTTCATAACTGAGTCAAATGTGCTAGTCCATTGGGATTTATTTTGCTTTTACAACTACGAGTTTCTAGCACTAACATCTGCTCAACTTGAATGAGACAAAGAACACGATAGTACTAATTTTGGCACCACAAGTAAACTAACCTCACTTGGTACTGTCAATTTGTTGAAGAGATCCGACAAAATTGTGAGAGAACATCAGGTGAAGTTGAATTTTATCTAGAGATGAAGAAGCTTTTGTTATATCTCATATACCTAATTAAGAGAAAGAGAGGCTTTGAGAATGTTAATAAAGGGGTTGAGGAGAAGAGTTAATGAGACTTTATAGGAAAGGAACAACTTTCAATTCCAAATCAGAAAAGAGGAGGCAGGGCAGGTACCTTTCTCTTGTTTGGGTGGGTTTCTTTTCAGGATAAGTACACTAATTGTGCCATAAGTTGTGTACGGCGCTCACTTTGGTGCCAAAAGTTTCTGCTAGATCACTTACGTGCAAAATCGGAGAAAAAACGATCACTTTGGTGCCATTGGCGAGAAATTCCAGTCAAAATGATTACATGACTTTATATTTAATTTTTTTTTATAAACCCTTTAAATGACGTTGTTTTGCCATCCTATGTGGATGGCTTAGGAAAAATGACGCCGTATAGCTCATTTGTGATTGAAATTAGGGTTTTTTTTTTCATCCTTGCCAACCAAGCTTGCTCGGTCACCGTCGCTTGGCCACCGTGCTCGGCCACCGTGCTCAGCCACCATCACTCGGCCAAGAAGTGATGGGAAAATAGGAGGTGAGGGCAGAGGAGGAGGAGGAAGAAATGGGATTGAAGGTGCAGAGAGAGAGAGAAGACGAGGACTGCGAGGGAAACAAGGAGGGTGCAGATGGAGATGGTGGATTGGGCTCTGTTTAAAGAATGACTGGTGCTGGTGTTGTTCTTCGAGAAAGAAGACGCCGCCGCCATGGATTCTCTCTCTCTCTCTATTGGTGTTGTTCTTTGGGGAAGAAGACAACGTTGCCATGGCTTCTCTCTCTCTCTTTGCTGGTGTTGTTCTTCGGAGAAGAAGATGATGCTGCCATGGCTTCTCTCTCTCTCTACGCTGGTGTTGTTCTTCGGGGAAGAAGACAACGCCGCCGCCATGGCCTCTCTCTCTCTCTCTCTCTCTCTCTCTCTCTCTCTCACAATTTGGGGATTTAGGGTTTTGACTTGAGGTTTAAGATGCCAAACGACGTCATTTGGTGGTTTACTTGCTGACTGGACTCTCCGGCGAGCCACATTATTATAAGAAATTCATAAAAAAAAAAGGCCACATCGGATTTCCAACAGTTCAGATCGGCATTGGCACCAAAGTGAGCGTTTTTCAAATTTTTTGGCACTTAAGTGATCCGACGGAAACTTTTGGCACCAAAGTGAGCGCCGTACACAACTTATAGCACAATTAGTGTACTTATCCCGTTTCTTTTCTTTTAGCAAGTGGTACTTCCTTCTTGCTATATGCCCCAATTTCTGTCTCTCTGCTAGAGAAAGATGGAAAGTAGCCACTTCCAAGGCCCCAATTTCTCGCTTGACTTAATTCTGTGGGGATATCTTACATATGAAGAGTTTCTTTTTGGGTAAAGGCCATAACCAAAGTGATAAATACTCACTTCTGAACAAAGATCCCCGCATGGATTTTGAAATTCTTGAACTCCTTTAACCTCCTATACTAAACTAAAGCTAACAAAAAACCATGGATTCCACATGAATTCATTGTCTATCACGTGGACATTATAAGTAAGCCCATATAAATTAATGCTCGTGTGTATGCTCCACTTTCATCAATGCTTAACACGATGAGCAATTTTAGGATGCTTACAGGTTCATTAGAGATAATGACCTCATGCCCTTGGTACTGATAATCCCCACAAGAGCAAATGCCACCCCTGAAGTGACCAAAGCTGCTGGAATTTGTCACAACAATCTCACAATCAACAATCTTTGCAATAAGTCAAATTGCAGAACGACAATCCCCACAAACGTGAAGATTCTCATTACAGTTACCATACCATCCTCGACAGTACTAATCAATGCAAATGGAACAACAAGCCTTTCACTATGGTAAGATAATGACTCTTCCTTCCGTTTGTCTTTAATGTCATGGAGAGAAAATATCTTTCCTGGAACATAACCCAATTCCTTCAACTTCATTTTTAGCCAATCCAGCTTCCAATATATGCTCTCACTCAAAGAATAGGATTTATCACTAGAATAAAATAAATGCTTTTGCCCCTTTATACTAACCCGACTCCTACTTGGTTGCTTCACAATCCCTCTATCCCTCATAGTCACTCTTAATCTCAAGATATCACCCCAATTATTAGTAGAAGCATAGAAGTTGATATTAAGACATAAGCAGCACTACAATGTGGTTGTAGGCAAGAATATAGTTTGTAGTTCTTTTCTGCCAAATCTAGTTTAGAATGCATCTTGCAAGAACTAAGCAAAGCAAGCCATGCAACGGAGTCAGTTTTAAGGGGCGTGTTTCTTACAAGATCCTCCGATTAGCACATCCACCATGCAAGCTTAATGCTTGTGAATGGAAGTGTTCTAACTAAATTATTTGAACAAGCATCTCCCCTTTTGTAACAACCTAGAATGACAAATGGAAGAAAGGAGTCCTGTGAGTGTGATCTTATCTGGTTCTACCAATCTGCTTATCATTTGGCTAAACAACTCCATAACGCCACATCCCTTGGCCATCTTGTGCCCATCCGCAAACAATGGCACTCCGGGTGATGATGTTCTTCTCCCTGAGTCTTTTGAACACTGCAACAACATCATCAACCACTCCACACTTATTATACATGACTATAAGAGAATTGCCAACAAAAACATCACTTCCCAATTTCAGATTTTTAGTTGACGCATGGACCTCCTTACCTCAATCTGAGACTCTAAACTATAGCGAGAATTTAAAGCACTAACAAAAGAAGATTGATCAGGAAGAACACTTGTTCTCATCCTATCACTGAACACCTTTAGGCCATCTTCATGCCTACTCTTAAAGCCATAACCAGTTAGAAGAGTAGTGCATATGACCACATTCCCACACGCTGCTTCATTAAAGACTTGGGTTTCTTTCTCAATTTGTTGCAGTTAGCATAGAACATGAAGAGAGAAGCACATACAAATCCATTAAGGTAGCCTCCCAACTTGAAAATATGGCCATGAATCCGCACACCAAGATGGAAAAGACAACACATTTGCACAGGCACTCAATGCATACGTCAAAGAACTCAGATTGGTTAAACAACAGACTTGAACATTCTCTCAATAACAATTAAAGCTTCTTCACTCCTAACATTTTGGTCAAGCCCAGAATCATCGAAGTCCATGAAATCACATTTTGAGAAGGCATTTTCTCAAACAACTTCACAGCGTTGTCCACCCTCCCATCTTCACGATACCCATGAAGCATCGCATTCCATGCAGCGAGATCTCTTATGGGCATCTCCTCGGAAAAATCTTTTTGCCCGCTCAACTTGTCCAAATCGAAAAGAACCCATCTATCACCGCCGTCCACGAAACAACACTTGGTTCGGGCATTTCATCAAAAAGCTCTTCCGCCGTCATCAAGTCCCCGCGTCATCAAGTCCCCGCAATCTCGGCAGCCTTTGATCATAATGTTCCAGCAAATTGCATCTCTGACGGGCATTTCGTTGAACAGTTTCGAGGCGTCGCCAAGGCAACCAGCTTCAACGCAACCCACGATCATCTTCTTGAACGAACGAACATCTGGGCATTGAATTATGTCCAGAACCTCCCGAGTTTGATCTGGCTTTCCGTCCTCAAGGTGTGTAGAGACCGCGGGATTGTCACGAGTTGCATGACTCGCCCGTTTAAAGAAGTGCTTGGAGAGTCGGGTGTGGGTTTCGGATGAACCAAGAAGCCATGAATAATGGAATGAATCTGCACAGGAGCATCTGAGAATTGGAAAGATGGCGTGAAATCTGATCTTTTGAAACTATAATACGATCAAGACCGATATAATGAAGGCATTTAATTCAATAAATTGAGATTTTTTTGCTTGTTGTTTTGAGGAACATGAATGTGACGGTGCAATTTGTTATGTGGAGTAAAGCTTGTATCAATACTACTCCTTCTCACCACCGGCCGCGGTGGCTCCACTGGATAAGACTCTGCTGATCCTCAATGAAGAGGTGAAGGGTTCAAAACCCAGGGGAAGCGCTAGGTGTATTAAGTGTGACTCAGGGGTAGTGGGTCCTCCTGCTTAAGTGTCACTTGGGGTTTACGGCGCGGCTGTCACCGCAGTTCCGGTTCCTCCAATACCAAAAAAAAAAAAAATACTACTCCTTCTCTCTCTTAGTTCGATTAGTGGCCTGGAAAGCTTCTTCAAAAGCTTCTTCCACGTTTTGAATTTGATAATTTTATAATAATATAACCGAATGGTGAATCCTTTGAGATTTTAGCAAATCCATTAGAAATTTATATATCTTGTTTCAATATATATTTAAATATGTATTTTTTTTCTAAACAATGAGACAATATCTTTTTTTATTATATATATATAATGAATCTTTATTTTATTTTGCCTTAAAGCAATTTTTAATATTGCAATTGAATCTTGATAAAATAGAGTTGATCTTTTGTTGGATATCAGGATGGATACAGTGCGGAGTTTCTTCCATTGAGTGGTTTTAAATGTTGAATGTTGTCTATGGAGGGTTGGGGGTTCTTCCTTTTATGGCTAGTGGACAGAGTCTTTTCTCTTGGAATACAGCGTGCACACTCAAGAGGATGTGGCGTTGGCAAGGCACGACGCAGCCCAATTGGGCCAGAAACGGGATCGCACCTAGGCGCGGCCTGCTAGGTAGCAGATCGTGCAACATTTTGGGCTTAGGGCCAAGTTAGGCCCATGGGCTCCAATGGGCTGGCCTTGGCCCAATTTTCTTTTCCAATCCAGCCTTGAAGGCCAAATCCAATAATGGGGCCCTCCTATCCCCAAAAATCATGTCAGTGACCAATTCGGCCAAACAGCCGACTGTTGGGCCATAATTTAAAATTATATGTATATGCAAGTGATCGTTCAGTCACTATTGATCACCAATTACTAATCATTTGACCCCATTTACTCTCATTTTTCAATCTTTACTCATATATTAATTTCAAATGCTCTTTGTCTCTACCACCGTTTGTTAATTTCCTTTATTTCCTTCGCCTTACTAGGATTTAATTGCTTTCCAAGTATTATAATGGAGAACAAAAACAACAATGATAATAACTGTGTCAGATAATTCACATGCAATCCTAACTTCACCTTACAATAACTATGGAACTCATTCAAAGAATATCATGATAACAATGTATACATGCCAGCTCTAACTCCGTAACCAATCAAATTTGACTAAGGCAAGACACAACTACTCGTCGACTATAAGAAATTGTAGGGATGAACGCCCAAAGCTAGTACCTGCCAAGCCTCTTCCCCAAACGATTGCCCTACCCTCAAAAAGCCCCAAGCAACTGTGGCCAAGCTTTACAAAGAAAAACATATCTAAAGGAATTTCCAGCTCATGATAAATGTCAATAGTAACAAAAAGGCCATTTGCAAGGAAAAAAAATGTATTAAAAGGGTCATAAATTTCGTACAACGCGTACTTCAATGTGATTATTTTATAGTTGATCACCTGAGTGTTATAGCTTTCATACTACTTTCACTTGAATGTTATGAATCACTTAAGTATTGCAACTTCTAAAAAACATTCATGAACTCTCAAAAGAAGGATTTTTCTAATATTTGAAAGCAATGGCATTTTAATTTTTTTTTTTTAAAAAGCTAAACTATTTGTGCTCAGGGCAGGCACAGCCCGATGCTCAGCCCTATATGTTATGTGCTGATGAAGTCGGTCTCTTCGTGAATTGCTTGGGTTCAAAACTAAACTAACGCGATCCTAGACTCCTGTATATGGGCAGTCAAAGAAAAAGCTGACAAAACATTTGTTTGGATGAAAATACCTAATGTGAGAAGCTTGTTGATGCCACACGTTAAATATGTGAAAGGGTAACGGGCAAAATACAACCTTTATGGTTCGACAGTTGATATTCCCATGGTGCTCTTGAACACAAATATCCAGTTTGAGTGATATATATGATTCAGGTTTAGGTCTCCACGGCAAAGTTGCTTATGTGATTGAAGGAGGGAATGGAGGTGGCTTGTAGCAAGCTTTGAGCATAGAGGCTTTAGGTAGTTGCATTTCCCAAATCAAAGTATAGAAGATGGAGCTGTTTCCAGTAGATCTACAAGTAGTGGTTTTTAGTCAGGATGAGGCCTTGGAGTTCGTTGGTAATAGAGAGGCTTGACATTGACTTGGCATCAATGGTGTGGTTTCATCCCAATGTCCCCACATTTTCTTTTGTCAACTGGAGGTTATGTTCAATAGGTTATAAACACTTTGATAGGATGAGCAAATATGTAATGTGATATCTAATTATGGTTGTGTAATGAGAGTCATGAATTGAGGGCTCATATATTTTCCCCTTGTCCCTTCTCAAAGGAAGTTTGGCAGCATGTATCCAGAATAGGTGTGGATGGTGAACTAGCTAGAATGCCGCGATATATTAGTAAGCTTGATCTATGCCACAGATGGAGAATTCATTTTTGTTGCTGGCAGGAAATGTTCATTGTTACTTGCTGCTAGTGTTCTTTGTGGATTTTAGGGCGACTACTTTTTCTTGTAGCTGAGATTTTGTTTTTTAGTGACTGAACGGTACATCTTATGAGCTTTTTTTTTTTTTTTTTGAGTTACCTTATAGCGGAAATTAGTGTATCCCTTTTTTAACGTTTGATGATATTTACTTATCAGAAGAAAGAAGGTGCTGAATGTAATAAAATAAAATTCAATAGATGAAAATAGAAGATAAATGAAGGGTAAAGATGAATTATGCGGATGGCAATATGGGGAAGTTAAAAGAAAAATATAAGTAGTTCTTACAAAGTACCACATGTTAGCTAATGATGAATTCTCAAATGAGTACTACCTTATTTATATTAGGTTAAACAGTTGGGAACCATGCCTTAGTTTTCATAAGTATTTAGCCATTATTTAGCGAATCTTTACTCTAATAGCAATTGAGTACAAATTTCTAAACGCTCTTTAGTGACATAAGCTGGCTATGTTAAGAATAATCAACTGCCTCGATAATCTTAATATTTATGATAAAAAATTTCTAGTTTTCCTGCATCTCTCCAGGAAAGTTTGACAATCACATAGTTAAATTCTACACTCTAGAGATTCTTCTTCCATAGTTGCCAATATCCTTTATACCAACTTCATCAATACTAAATGCAAATGGATAACAAATTTGACATCGAATTAAGTTTTTGCATCATAATTCATGATTAGCACATGATCTACTTAAAGCGATGAGTCATGATATTTTTTGGTCAGCAGTTAAGATTATACATGTTTTGTGACTACATTGACCACATTTACCAAATATAGTATCATGGCGCAACAACAAAGATGTGAAATCAAACTCTATCATTATCTAAAACATAACAATCTCCATGAACACAACAAAGATTCACATGTGTAAAATCTGCTGCGACAAGTGAAAAACATAAGAGGGCAAATAAGCTTGGCCAGCTGAAAGTACCAACCGCCAACAAGGATTATGGTAAAAAGTGTACTTTACAAAGCAGCTCTAACATACGGTCCCAAGAATCAAGCTGACCTAGATCCGAATCGCTTCAACCGGTCATAGCAATCAAGCTAACTCGGACCACAAATTGCGTCAAGCAAGAAGAATGCTTCGATTATGCTGAAAGAGCGAAAATCTCTATCTCGAGAGAATAAGTAGATTAGTCACCCGTTAATTGCCAACTTAAAAAACTTCATCCCATGCTATACTCAACTGTACGTAGATTAGTCACCCCTCAGAAAACCAAATAACATAAGAAAGAGGCTATGATTTAATATAACTTATCATTTGCGAAATCCTCTTCTGCTTGAATTGTGGTGAAGATAAAGGAAATCCCGTGAAAGAGAACGAAATGAAATATTGGGAACCGGGGGCAATATGCTTGGAGATTATAAGCCGACCTTTCTTCGTAAATGTTGAGTGCCATGCTCCATTACTATACGCAGAAGGGAACAATATAGCATCCGGAGAGAGACCTATTGGTGCTTTAAAAAAAAAATCCTATTTTTTTTTTTAAACCGATGCTAAGAAAAGCTGTTAATTAAATGGGCTGAACTAATGATATGTTGGGAATTGGGGTTGGGCCCTAAGGACCACTTATTCGCCTGCTCAGGCTTGCCCGAAACTTTGGACTTGGGAGATTCCTCTTCTTTTTTCCCCTGAACGGTGGTTGAATCTTTCGTTCGATCTGAGATCCAACTTGCTAATCAGCCCACTTCTTTTATTTGGTTGTATGATGATATTTACTTACCAGAAAAATGACGATACTAAATGTAATAACATTAATATATAGAATAAGAGATTAATGAAAGGTAAAGCTCAAATATGTGGATGGTAATATTGAAATGTTGAAAGGAAGAAATATGTTGTTCTTATAAAGTACTGCATTTCCAATTACGATGAACAAGGAAAAATTGCTGAAAAATCTTAAATTTATTGCACTTTTGTCAAATTAATTATAAATATTCCAATTTTGTCAATTGAATCCTAAATATTTCCACATTTTGCCAATTAAGTCCATTTGGCTAATTTGACTGGAATTCTCTGATATGAACGTCGGCCATCCAATATGGCATTAGGTACTGGCGTTCACAATTTGAATAACATTTTAATATATTTCTTCTCAATTTTTTAAAATTATTTAAATTTTAATATATATATATATATATATATATATATTTTCACTATGGCCATCAAGTTCTTAGACCTCCCTTCTGATGCGGCCTTAGCCGGGCTTCAAATTTCTCCATTCTTGTCTTCTGTCAGCAAAAAGTGACCCGCCACTAAGGAAGAATTCTATACCTGCGTCACTAAGTCAATCGATGTACAGGGGACTCTGGACCTTCGGCATGCTCGTCTCTCCTGCCACGACGGTGCAAAGGATGATATTCCCCATCATTGAGAAAGAGAGTGAAGAAGGAGAAAAAGAGTCGGGCCTTCACGCCTCAAAGAATGGCTAAAATCACAACACCACTGATTAAGCCCCAAGGCCAGATCGCTATGGAGTAAGGATCAATGAATCTTACATTGGCCAAGTCGTCTAAATACTCCTAACTGCCGCCAGAATATGCCTCGATATTGCCATGTTCAAAGAAACTATGGCCACCATATAGAGATTGCCATGAATTAGGCAATGAAATTGGACAATTGATCCAAAGAGAGCACCTTACTAAGTACGCCAAGATGGAGTCTGTCACACTGTCACAGAGTGTCCAACTAAGTAAGCGCTAGAACCCTCCTAATAATGCACAAGTATCTATCCAACCTTGAGAAGTATTAGAAACTATAAGTTGTGGCCTTTCTCTAGATGGCACGGTCCATTGATAGATGAGTACATTTCATCTCCGAAGGTTCCATAGATGAAAGGCATCATTCTTTCTTTTTTCAGGTATCTTCTTTTAACACGCCAAACAAGGAGAGCAATGCTAGGCAATAGGGCCAACAGTGATGAGAATGTCAATCATTTAATGAGAGAATGTGATTTGTAAGTTAAAACCCACTCCAAATGATCAACACCTTGTGTGGTTATTTTGAGTACTCATGTTGGTGGCCTAGCCTATGGAACTAGGTTGGATGGTCACAATAACTTGACATCGCATATTGTGAAAGGAAAAAACTTGAGGGCCTTCATAGAAAATTCATGAACTTTTCACAATTAGTCAACCTTGATTTTGCTCAAAATCGTAACCTTAAACTAAAATATCATATACAGGTTTATAAAACCACATATAAATGAGATTGCAAAAACATTGATTAATCAAGAAAAAATTCTATTTGTCCCAAATTGATTCTTTAAAAATAATTCTAAGCACTAGACAAATATTCAAGCTTATGTGCTCTTTGCAGACCTAGGTCCTCATATAATCCTTTCACAAAAGATGTTCTAAAAGTAGCACTCTTACTAATGTCACTAAACACAAATTGAAATGAATCAATTGGCTTACTACTAAAGTTTAATGAAGTTCCAAAGATCCTTAAAGGCATTCAACTCTCAAATGGAAAACTAAATACTGTTATCAAATTTTGATAACATCAAAATCTCAATTTCTTTGAGTCTGACCACATAAGAATCTCTCCGTACCTCGGATACAAGAGCATAATATTTGTAAAATTGCAATAATGTTGAATATGATCAAATGTCCATCAACCTTAATATGTGCCTCAAGTACATGCACATAATACAAAATGAATTCATGCCTTGCAAGTCTAAGCATTTCACGAAAGAGATATCACATGCATACCACTAAGCTTATTCACTTACACTTAGTAACAAGATGTAGTAGAAAACCTGTGTATGACGAGCTCACATACTTGTTAGGCCGTGAAGATGCCACAACTTTAGCAAAGAATTTCTTTTATAAAATTCCGTCTTATATTATCAAAATTATTTAAGTCCTTCATACTTCAATTAAACATTTCAAAGGAGACAATTGAACAAAACCTTTAAGAGTTAATGGTGTTTTTTTTTTTAGGTGTCGATCCCACATCAGTCTCCAATGTTTGATTGGATCATCTAGGAAAATTTATCACACATTTGATTTGTTTACATAGGCATCAATAATGAAATAAATGCACTTAATTATAACTTATAGAATGCACGGCGGAATAACTTAAGCGCTTAGCTCTTTCACTTCTTTTTCGTTTGTTCTTTCTATATTTTGAGAGCTCAACTCTCATTTAACATGAAGAAGATTTGACGGTGAACATGTCATTAAGTTGTGCAAGGCTACATTACCAAAGGATAGACCATATAACACAAACATGCAGTACAAAAACCACAGTATAAAACCGATAAAGCCTAGAATCAAAGCCACCGAGGGAAAAAGAAGAAGAAGAAGAAGAAGAAGAAAATTTAGCAGTTCCCCTCAAGCAGTGCCGTTGTCTCTTCTGATTAATCCTTTTTCCACGGTCTTGAGTTGATGATAACCTCCAGAATAAAAATGGCGGTAGAACCCATCCCCCCAGTTCCACCTACCAAACACAACACGTCAAAAGTTCTCATTAGCTATCTATACATATTCATACAAGAGTAGATTTTGCACTACGTGCATGCATATTTCTCCCTTTTCTTACGTATATATAAGTGAACGGAGATGTATATTATTTTCTCCATTCAGAAATTCAGTGGGTGCGAAAATGCCATGCATGAATAAACCCTAAAGGCAACATGGGAAAAGCAAAAATGAAAGAAATAGGCAAAAGCATACCAAGGAAGCATTTCAAAACTCCGAAGAGAAGAACCTCGGGTCCAATGATGAACAGCTGTTTAGCGACTTTTTCCGCCATGGAAAAAACGCTCTTGCTCCAGCACAACGTTGTCATACCCGAGGCCCCCTCCGTCGTCATACTAACAACGGCTTTCACAAGCTCAGCGACCCTCTGCATCGTCGTTGGTGGTCTCTCTCTCTCTCTCTGCGTTTCGTTTTGGTTTTTGTGAAGCAAAATGCATGCGATAGGAGTCGCCGAGTGTGGTTCGGGGACGGTTTTTGTAGCGGATTTTTGAAGAAGCAAAATGAGAAAAGGATTCGGTGGTTCTTTTTTAAAAGAGAGGAATACGAGAGATGAGGACTCTTTAACAAAGTAAAACCGATCGTGAGCTTCAAAGGGATGGCTTTCGGTGGCTGGAGAATTCAAAAGGGAGATTTGAGTGAGAGTTGGTCGGTAAAGGAAAACCAGAATTAGACAAGATTAGAAAGCTGTGAGAGGAAGAAAAAGCTTGAGAATCAAAAGGGGTAGGATTCGTTTCTCACGCTATTTTGATATGAAATTCGCAGTCTTAATCCCCTTCACATGAACTTGTCTGGGGCTGAATCAGGTCGCCTAGTTATTCCCTTGGCATGATGGTATTGGCCAAAGTATGTTTCGTCCATGTTTGGTCCCTTGAAGTATCATGGAGTGACCTCGTTGTTTGTCTGCATAATTTTGCTTCATCCATTACGTTTCCGTTGCGTTAGATTTGCTTTTACGTTACATCCAGTATGTGTGTAGTTTGTTATTTACGATTTTTGGAAGTATTCTCCTCGTCGTTTTTACGTAGTGTTGGCCTTTTACCTGCGCTTCATCCACCCAAAAGTTCGGATCTTTTTACCTTTTGGTCATGCATATAGCTTTACTTAGCTCATAAGCATTCGATTAGCACTTGCTTAGATTAAATCATAATAGTACTGAGGATCATTATGGTAATGTATCGGTTTCGTTAAATTTGTCAATTAGTCATCCATTTTATGCTCTACTTGGACTTTCATTGAACAAGGAAAATGTAGACTTAAGCATATGATTTGTGATAACATTGTACGGATAAAATCCCAAAAAAAAAAAAAGAAAAAGGAAAATAAACGGTTGCCATTGAATTATTTTTCTAAAATAGGTTGTCCTTGATAACACAATGGGTAATTGATCTTTCTAAGGAATATGGCCCCACAAAAGCAAGAGCAATTAAAGGAGTTAAAGAATCACACCACTTTAATTTAAAGAATGATCCGCTAAGGAATGAGAAGATAGGGTATAAATGCAAGATAAAATTTCATCTCTTTCTTGAGGAGTTTGTGTTGCTCTTATTGGACGGAGCTAGAATAAGTGAAAACTAGCACACACTCGACGCACTAGATGATAGATGCTCTTGCTCAACTTGCATTTTGAGTCTTTAATGAAAGTGGCATATATTACTCTATTGTCAGATCAAGATTGTAATGCTTAATTAATCGATAGTTTATTTATAACGTTCTGTTTGACCTAAGCATGTGAAGCCATTGATGTGTGCTGTCATGATGCTCTCATGGCAGGTTTCTTTCAACTTGGAATGCTAAGTTGTCCCGTCTAGTTTATCACAACCTTTCCAACACAAATGAGGACCTTTATTGATTCACTTCTCTGATTTACCCTTAAATTTATCATAAGTCTCGCAACATAAGTAAATTCCGAGTGCAATGAAATGGGCCATATCTCACCTAAATTAGGAAACTCATATTTATTATTTACTTTAATGCACGTTACTTTTTATGCATAGCTCACGGGGATCCTATCTCAAAACTTAATAGCAAGACATTGTATATGTATAATGTTGCCCAATATGGTTCAGGTTATTTCTTTCCTTGTGTTTTACTTTCTTTGTTATTATTTAAATGGGTTTTTAATTTTTTGAGTCTCCATACATGATTATTTAGATTTCTATTTCTTCTAAAAAATCAAAAAATAAAATAGGGAAGATTTCATGCAAAGCCTATTATAAAAGGAAATGGTACCCATGACGAGAATTGCATTTATCTAGCATCACAAAATTCCTGGGCTTATGATTCTCTAGTTCACAGAAGAAGCGGTCTCCCACATCTTACTTGGCTCCTAACCTTAGTGGCGAATCTAGTTAAAATCAATCAAATAATTAATGAGAAAGTAATTTCCGATTGGTAGGGCTTGGGATAATTTCTACGGAGCATAAGTGCCATCTTGCAAAAGGGTTATTTGTGCTGGCTCAGCAATCCATTAAACTCTCTTGGATTCACCTCGATAGGGTCACAACACATTGAAACAAAACCAGTTCTTCAAATAAGACCAGAATGAAGTATTGCTTGTACTCAGAACAGCAAGACTTTTCTAGAAAACAAACAATTGTTTCGAAAATTTCAAGTCATGATCTTTCTAAGAGCATGAATATCGAGTCAATTGGATGAAAGAGAAATGAGGGGTCAAAGTTTGGAAAAATATATAAATAAAACAAACGGTTCTTCAAAGAAAGGGAAAATCGGTGCTAGGTTGTTGCACGCCTAAGAAGTGCGTATCACATGGCATTTGTAGCCAAAGCCTATTCCCCGTGCTGATTCTTTTCTGCCGAGAGGCCCGACTCTACTAAGGAACGAGTCGAGGGCCAATGGCCCAATGGCCTTTAAGTAAGGCCCCACATCCCTTGGCGCTTTCGATTTTTCCATTTAAATAAAGGGGTCAAGACACTTATTTCTTCAAGGTTACTTCTGTGGGCAAAAGTCCACCTAATGGACGGATACAGAGATAGTATCTATTGAATCGATTTTCTTCTTTGAATCAACTCCTGGAATCATTAGGAAGTCAGCACGCGGGCAACGCTCTTTGATTAAAGAGGGAGAAGACAAGATATCGATAGTTGAGGCAATAGAGAATTTCTAATTACGAGTCTGTTTGAAAGCTAACTTCATGCCCAAGCGCAGATACAGTAATAATATGGAGTAATGACCACACCGAGGGACAGGCCCTGAAGTGAAGGACGAGAACGAGCGGAATCAATGTGTTCCAATTTTTGGCCTTGCATTGACCATCCAATGGACCATGGACTAAATGGCCATAGGAAATTCGACGAACAAAGGAAAATCTATCAGTCCGCTTCCAAAAAAAAACTTAGAGAGCTCCATCATATCTTTAATCTCTCTATGCAATAAACTCATTACTTAAGGGATATTGGCGATTTATGTGAGAATTCATAGTGACATTGGTTTAAAAATAAGTTAAAACAACTTGACTCATCGGAGATATCAAAACTAAAAATATGTGGAGTACACAGTCGGTTTAGGCAACAAATTGCCCTAAACTGATAAATTGGGTTTATATTGGCTTCTAAATGAAACCCTAGCCCCTAAGTTCAGTTGCAACCCAACTTGCTAGTCATAAGGCAAGTTCCTTGAGGAAGGAGAGTTCATGCGTGAAGTCGTTGTGGGATGCGACATGGAGGATATTTTGGTCAGTGGAACATCGAGAGTTGTTACTAAGCTAGTAAAATTTCAACTTATTATGGTGTCATTACAACTTTTGTTTATAAGAACTTTTTGCCAGAAATTCTTATATACATATGTGCCGATTTTGTAAGTATGTGTAACTTTCTTAAATAACCGTACATTACTCAATCCTGCATTAGTTTCCCTATTCTTGTCCACAATTTTCATGAGAAGTTTGGTCCTTGGTGATATGAATAATCACCGGGGAAAAGTACCAAAAAAGTGATTAATCTATGGTATTGATATCAATTTACTCATAAATCTTTCAATTGGACCAATTTAGTCCTAAACCTTCTCATATTGGTACCAATTCAACTTTCTTAAATAACCCTACATTACTCAATCCTATATTAGTTTCCCTATTCTTGTCCGCAATTTTCATGAGAAGTTTGGACCTTGGTGATATGAATAATCACCAGGAAAAATACCAAAAAGTCATAAATCTATGGTATTAATATTAATTTAGTCTTAAACTTTTCAATTTGATCAATTTAGTCATAAACCTTCTCATATTGGTATCAATTCAGTTTATCATGCCAATTTTGACTGATCAATGATGATGTGGACACTAGCAAGCTAGCAAACACTGACATGACAATTTTTAAATGATTTTAAAAAAAAATTGAATTTTTTTATTTCTTTTTCTTTTTCCTCTTCTTCCTCCTTGGGGTTCTTCCTCCGGTGGCCAATGAGGCTCTCACAAGACTTGGGGGTCATGAGCGAGGTGGCTTTGCCCAAATTTGGGTGAGGCCAACCTCGCCATGGCCTTGCCATAGGCAAAGGCAACCTTGCCCAGATCTAGGCAAAGCCGCCTCACCCACAACCTTAGGTGAGGCAAGGGGCAAGGACTATGACCCTTGCCGACCATCAATGAGGGCTTAGCAACCCTCATGCAATGGCTATGAGCCACTACGGGGAGAAGAAAGGCCAAGAGGAAGAAGAGGAGAAAGAAAAAGAAAATAATTCGAAAAAATAAAAAAAAAACAAAACTTATTTAAAAATTGTTACGTCAGCGTTCATCGGCCAACCTACACCAGCTGACGTCCAAGTCAGCACCGATCAACCAAAATTTGACTAGATGGACTAAATTGATATCAATGTGAATATATTTATGACCAAATTGATCCAATTAAAAGATTTAGTATTAAATTGGTACTAATATCATAGGTTTATAACTTTTTTGATACTTTTCCCATAATCGCTACTATGATTTTTTGAACAAGGCATATGTCTAATACTCTCTCCTAATTATCTGCACCTACTCTATTTTCCTTTCTATATTACTGGCAACTAAGTGCCAATCCACCCGATGAATGGACCAATATTAAAGGATGAAATTCTCAAAAATAGAAACAAGATTAGAAATTACATCATAATAAAGATGTATAACAAGTCCACACTTGAAAAAAAAAAAAAAAAGACACCCACAACAACCAAATACATGTTTAATGCGTATATATTACACTCATACACATACTTTAGTCGTCATCGAATTACATTCCACGTAAAATTATAACAAGAAGATAGATGTTTGACACTTCGAGAGGTTGAGGAGGTTGACGTTGCACGTCTTATTTTAATCATCTAAGAACTGGTGGAAAAAGAAAAATTGACCATCAAGATTTGAAACTATGTTGCAGCACAATACCACTAATATGTCTTATTCAATCCAATTTCGCCTCTTTAAAAAGAAAATTCAGTCAAAAGAACAGTCAGATCAAATCTAAAAGAGCGGCAAATATATTAATGACGACACTGAAAGAATAATAATTTACATTGCTACAGGCGACTAAGTTTGTGATATCGACACGAATGAAATCAAAGAAGAATTTGCAAGTAACTGCCGCCTTTGATACTTTACAACTGGGAAGAAAAATCTCGTGCTATAACAGATTAGATGAGTTCAGGTGGTTAGAAGTTAGAATCTATTTCATTTTTTTTTTTTTTTTTTTTTTTTGCAGAATAGAGTTTGTATTCCAATTGACCTTCGGAGCTGAAACAGTAGCTTTTTCTATTTAAGTTTCTAGCTCGTAATTCCCATACTTTGGAGAAGATGGCAATCAAGGCTAAGATGCACAAGAGTACGAAATGGGAAACTTCGAATTCAGTTGATCGCTGAACATTGCTCGAAGAGGCACGGAGGTTATACTTAATTGTCCTTTTGTCGTAAGTAATGGCAAAGTCTCATCAGTCTCATGGCACTGGTGTGTCTGTCATCACTTTTGGCCATCGTGAACCGTCACTCTGGACGGTAGAAGCACCAGCATCCTTTTCTCTGTACCTATCAGCCTCACAGGAAAGGGGAACATAGATGAAATTTCTGTGCAAACCAGCCAATAATTTCAATGATTCACCATTTTTCCTAGCTCAGCCTGAAACCCGAGACAGATTCCATTTTCAAAACACGTCCATATATCATGCAAGAGATAATTTAGCAGACTAATTGACAAAACACTTTGATAAAGAAGGTAATATCTAAGGAAACACAAGTTCCCTGATAGGAGAGTTTAGGAAGTTTGCATTACAGTCCTAAGAATATCAATATTAAGTAATGTCTGTACTCCAGGAAATAGGTTTTCATGCAAGCATATTATCTCTGAAGTGTACCATTGATTCAATTGATGGTAACTAGGCTCCCTAAAGTGGCATTGACTTTGACAAAATTCCTGGGTCAATATTTAAAAGAGGTGTTTTGGATAAATATGGCCAATTTTTTTTTATTTTAAGGATACCTCTAGGTCCTAATGTCCTTGAAAAAAAACAACACACTGTAAACCAGGCAATACTTAGATGTTTTTATCTTGGATGGATAACTTCTCTTCAGAGAAATCTCAGCACCAGTGATCTGATAGAGAGATGATTTTTGGATGACTTGTATACTAGTACTAGGGGAACTAGGATGAGTTCCCATCAGTTACATCTTCCAAACATTGCATAAGATTCATGCTCACCATTATAACCATGGACTCATTCTCTCTATCATGAAACTATGCCATAATTACGGCTAGTTTTGGAGCTCTAGAGGGTGGAAATTGAGCAAGGTGGTGCATTATCTGCAAGATGAGTCCTCTTGCTTGATATCATATTCAGAATGGCAATGAGCTAGATCATGTTCCCTACAATGCTTTTGACTAATAATCAGATCATTGGGAGCAGCATAAACTATAAATCTCAAGCTCTAAAAGTCAGAGATTTCCTGGCTTATTTTTTTTCCCCTAAATTTTTTGTTTGGATGCATTCTTAGCACATCTCTTGCTTCTTCGCCTTGTCCTGGAACATGTCATTTCAAGACTAATTCTTAAACGGACAATGTCCGTAATCTAGGTTAGCTACTCTGTGTACTGCTCAAATCTCAATGAAACAGATCCTGTTTCATTATATTTTTACTTTTATGTCAACAAAGTCTGATTAAAACTTTTATGAGTTCTGAACAAGCTTAGGAAACATAAAATATTAGATCATGGCAGCATCAGACAGAAAAAAATCATACCGGAAAGCCAAATATACAATATGTTTTAACAGGCATGTATTCTCATATTTGCAAGAATAGACACTTGCAACTTAAAAACCAGAAAAGAGATTTCTTTATCAAGTACTTTGCACATGGCATATTGGAAGATTTTAAATAAGATAACATTAAAGACATCAAACAATCTCACAGCAGTGAAAAAAAGTGAGGAAAAAGAGATCAAGAAACAGGGGAGAAAAAAATTTTTTTTTTCTTTACCAAAAAAAAAAAAAAAAAAAAGAAACAGGGGGAAATTATTCACCAAAAAAGAAAAAAACACTAAAAGGAAAGAAAACACTAATGTTAGTTTAGTGTGTAGCACTTCCTGAGACTGTAAATTTTTAGGGCAAATAAAAAAATACAGAAATGTCTAACAAGTCACAAAAATTTAAGAAAAGGAAACAAAGTGGGGAAAGAAAGAATTAATATAAACTTCTTGATGCTTCCAGCAACTCCACTTTCTTCCTATTAGACTCAGTAAAGGACATTAAAGATGGAAAATTAGTTTTTAAACCTCCATTTTTTTTCATGGTCATGTGTTGCAATATTCAAAGTGCAACAACAAACAGAATCACTAAGAATCCACATCCAGCAGTAATCAACATAAGGAAGCACAGTCGACCTCCAGTAAGCTTTAGTCATCAACTATCGTATGTCACAATTTCAAAGTGGAGCTAAGTAAATACGAAATCAGCAACATAAGCAAGTGCAGAAACTCACCTAATCATGCCTTGGAGCTACTTGAATGCAAAGAAAGTATTGAGCAACTGCCTCCAAGTTTATCATTTGCACAGCCATGATGTACTTCATTTATGCCTAAAAAGGGTTAAGAGTCATCTAATCATAGGAATAAACAAATTCTAGGAAAGTTTAGTTTTGTTTCATCATGATCAACAGATGTACCTATGATCGATAATGCTGTAACACAAATTATGGTTCAAATGTCACATGAAGCAGAATGCTGAAAGCTTCTCTGTAACTTCCGTAGCCAAAAATCTAGTTCTCTGCCACTGTTCAAGAGGAACATCAAGAGCTTCCATCTCTGCATGTCTTGTTGCCCACGAAAGCACAAGGAGGAAACAAAGCAAGCATATCAATTTTAGGAGCTATGTCAGAGAGACAGCTGCTCTTGCTGTAGTTTCAACATAAATTTAGGCAATGAATTTAATGAGAAATGTTTTCTTCTTTTAGTTAACTGTTTGAGACTATATATAAGATTGATAAGG
Source organism: Eucalyptus sideroxylon (assembly GCA_014182405.2). Classification (NCBI taxonomy): domain Eukaryota; kingdom Viridiplantae; phylum Streptophyta; class Magnoliopsida; order Myrtales; family Myrtaceae; genus Eucalyptus; species Eucalyptus sideroxylon. The sequence goes on along the minus strand of CM024552.2, from coordinate 8,861,003 downwards.
CATATACTACATAAAGTCAACAAGATGCTCACTTGAAGTTGCCAAGAGTCTCACTCCACCTTTTCTAACAATATTTTGTTATATATATGCCTGAAGCAAGGTGCCTTTGGTTTTGAATCATTCTCCAAAAAGATACTAAAGGGCCAAATATTTTGGCATCAACTATCCAATTCTGTCCACAAAATCATTTATAGTTGTGTATTGTCACCACATAACTATGAATGACAGCAACAGACTATTAGATAAGAGATGTCTTCTAGAAACCAGGCTCAAACTATTTGTGTAAATTTGGTCATCGTATGAAGGAATGTGGCCAAGGAGCAGGTTCTTACAGCATTAAAGGCAGTACAATACTGACAATGCATTTTCATGCCAAAAAAGTATATCATAAATCCAGCTATGACAGCCTAAGAAAACAACATTAGGAACTTCACCAAAGTAGATAAAGACTGCGATATGGTTCCAGACAGAGCATAGTGGCAAATGAAAAACGTCAAACATTGGAATAATAAAGCAAGATTACTGTTGTTGTCAGCCACAACCACATTTTATGAAAGAATAATGAGAACAAACCCTTTACAGCATTATAATGCATGGATATCCCAATTATTAACAGATTTGTGCAGATATATTATTTTATCATAAAGAAATAATTAAGGGAGGAACATAAAATATCAACAATAAACTATGAACAGACTCTCAAGGGTATCAATTCAGAACAACAACAAAGTGCCATTGGCCAAAATTTATAAAGGGGCTGGAGAAGCAATGATAAACATACATTTCGTGTCTCATTACACCAGTTTCTTCCTGCTGCAATAACGTTTGCATCCTCAACAATCGCACAGCTATTCAATCAAGCTATAACATAAATAAATTTGAGATCATTCACTAATGAAGACTGAAATACTAATTATCTTAATAGAAAAAAAGCAACATATCTGAAATGCACCTGGTTACTGAAAACCAGTTTCTTACATGACTGGAACAGGCTGTGCAGAGCAAGCTTTGCCTTATACAAGAAAGGCAAATAGGTCTTGTTATTTGTTAGGAGAAAAAAATATGAGGACAATGGACAACTAGAGGAAATCAGCACCAAGTTGCCAGCAGTAGAAATATTTCATTATTAATATGCAGCTACTAATGGAATGAATTTATATCTCGTGGCTATAAGATCAAGATTGTGTGAGTTTGGTATAATATGCTGGTCACAAACTTCCAAGTAATGATTATTAATACATACTCATCTTGTAATTCAGATGCAAATCCCACCTAACACTCAAACTGGTATGGCTCTAACAACACTAAAGCAAAAACAACAACTAATTTGAGAAACTACATGTTACTCTTTCCAATGTGTCTTATTATTGGCTCCTCAGAAGTTTACCTTTCATTAATCAGGTTTCACTCAAACATTCAAGAAGCATCCAGGAGTTTTAGCTTCTCAGTCATTTTCCTTCTTAAAAGCCAAGGCACCTGAGGATAAAAAAAGAATCCTAAACTATTGTGAAGGCCTCAGAAATCAGAATTGACAATCAGCTTCTTGTGCTTTTGCCTCTATTCTGCTGAATAACTGATGTAAACTCCGTGTTTCTCGTGATTATTTCTTTTTCATATCTACATTCCATAGGGCAAAAGAAAATAACCACCAAAGCAGTTATCCATGGGCACAACCGATGTTGATATTACTCTCACTCCAAGTGAATTTGGTTTTCAATTCTCCCTAGTTGCCAATGTCAAGAAGTGGTTAAAGGCCTCGACTGTCAAGCGACCTTTCCTCGTGGCTTGCCATCTCACTGCATCTTCTTTATTCCTCTATGGTTTTGCCTCTTCAAGCGCCTCAAAAAACATATTCTTATGATAAGTACATACTACAATCCACATTTCCTAGACACCCAAAAACACCCAAATCCCTCCCTCCCAACCTACAGCACCCAGGATTTGCTCAATTTTTTGCCTGAAAAGGGGACTGAACCAACCCATGTACGCCCTCCTCCCCATTATATCACTCTCCCTCCCTTGTTTTTCTTTTGAACCTAGACTTCACCTAACTTCTTTCAATAAATTGCCACCTATGAAAACAAGAGAAGGAAAAGCTATACCTTCCAGAGATTGTCACTGATTTTGCAGCCTGTAATGTCGATAACCTATGAATTCACCATCAAGCATCCACAGACAAAACTTGCGAAGAAACACTGATTCAGCTTCTCTCAAACAGATTCAACGACACATTCTTCAAGTTCCCGCGCAATTGCAGCACCAAACAAACCGAATTCAAAAATCCATCTCAAGCATTCCACCAACTTAATAAAATTCGGACGTGCCAGGCGTTACCTGGTCTATAGCAAGCTGCACGAAGCCCAAAACCTCAGGAGAGAATCTTTCACCTCAAGCTACGTCACCAGTTTCCATGGCCGGTCTCCGTCAGCCGTCGGTTCGGTAGGGACTCCGTTTCCGGAAGACGAGCTTCTTCTTCTGTTCGTCGACTCCGTTGGCAGGTGGCGATCTTCAATGCGTGAGAGCTCACTGGCATCTTATCGATGGAGTTGGAAGTTTGGCTATGGCGGAGAAAAGGAAGGAGCTTCCAAACAACGGGAAAATCAGAGAAAATGAACAAAGAGAAGGAAACAATTACAGAATCCGTTTGGGAATTAGAGTTAACTAACTAGGGTTAATAAAAAGTAATTGTTTATTTTAAGCAAGCGACCATCACATATATATTATTTTCTATAATAATGGAAGGCTACTTCTACAAAGACAAAAAATTTCGAATTATGATTTTCAAAAGAATAAAATTTGACATTATGGGACAGTTTTTGGTCAAGGCTTTGAATGAATTTTCATGAGTCGAATTCAAATCTGATAGTTGAGTGAAAAGAGCACTGATCGAGATCAGTCCGTGATTTCATACTGAAGTATAAAAATGCAAGAATGAGGCTTGAATTGAGGGATCAATCTAAGTGCGAATAAAAGTAGGCGTACTGGAATTGAAATCATATGAAAAGAAATAATCGTGAAGCGAAAGTACACGGAAATGAAAGTGGCAAGAACCGAAGGCGCGAGTAAAGAGAACGTGAAAAAAAATGAAAGGCAAAAGATGGATAAAACTCACGGAGAGTATTCTTGGTCCTTCATACTCACATGACATGGAATGGAAGTTGTTTGTGCCTTTCTCTTCCAATTTTTCACCTCCACCAGCATCAAATCCTCATCCCGCGATGATAAACCGCACGGTGATTCCCCATTTAAGTGAGAGGTCTGATAATTTGATTCACAGGGACCCCTTAACCTCGGGAGCCGTTCGGGCACGGGAACATGTTCCGACCAAATCACCCAAAAAAAAAAAAAAATTCATCCCATCAAACCGCACGCCCTGATTTCCCACTTCATCGCATGTTCTGACCAAATCCTCATCCATCATCCCGCATGTTTGCATGCTTTGCCACATGTAGATGAGCATGCTGCGATCTTCTTCTTCGTCTTCTTGTTTGCCCAAGCCTCATCACGCGACTCGCCAGCCACGACCTCCGCATGCTTTTCTCGGTCGAATCATCCTCTCGATATTAAGTTCGAGAAGGCGGTCAGCTTCTCTCTCCTTGTCGAGCTCTCGCCCAGGGCTGATCATTTTCCTCGTTGTAGCTGGCAAAATTAATGCTAACTCAAGTGGACACATCAAAAGTACGTCAATGTTAATGTATGGGTGAAAGTGGGTACTAGTCAAAAGTCTTTCTGAGAAAAGATAACGACAAGAACGAGGAAGAAAGAAGGCATTGTAATCAAGATCAGCTCAGTTCACTCACGTACAAATCGCTTCCGTACCAAGTCTCCCAATCATTCCAACTACAAATGCAGCCAGCCGACACCACCGTGCCCGTTTCCATCGGTCAAATATAGAAGTCAACATCGTCTTGATTCGCTTGCCTAGAGGGAAATTAAACTCACGTCTTCTTTTTTATCCTATTTGACTATGTTTCCCTGTGCTCATTTGACTATGTTGCGAGTCCTCCTCTAGATCTGCTTCGCTTGGATTATCTTTGTGCACATGTGAACTCTCGGCTATTGGATCTATTGATTCATGACCAACCTTGTAGAGTAAAGCCAGATCTATCAACTGATTATCTCGAAATTCAACCTTTTGATGGTCCCCTAGTTGCTCGCATATTATTTGGAATCCCCACTTTTTCATGACTCTACCCACTACTCCAACACCAAATTGTATATAACGCCCATCAATTTGAGCAAAATCAACTTCTCCCCATAATTCACATGGTAAAAGATAATCGACAAAGATATGATTAGAATCCGACGATCCACACCATCGTCCATGGCAACCCAGCCTTTTTCCATTAGCATGTGGTGCAATATCAAATCGATAATTATCTTTATGTTCATCATTACCGAGAACGATGCAAAATGCCCATCCAAGAATTTTCTCATACAAGTCTTCTGAAACCATGAAAGATATGGAACCCTCTTCAATAGGAACAGCCCATTGTGGCATCTCTCCTTGAGGGAGAACTATTCTGAAATTTAGCTGATTCTGTTACAAAGATAGACTCACAGTAAGTATCCAAGTTTGTAATGTACCCAAACAGGAAGATCCATTGATCCTTGCTTGCATTAATACACAAGTCTCATGCAATAGAAATCATTCCCATAAAAGTACGGCAGCCACCTATCTTATATTCATATCCGTGCAGAACCACTTCATTTTATTTTGCTTTTCATAAGCCTTCAATCTTGCATTTTCACTGTGGGCATTTTGTTCACAAGCATGAATGGACCCAGCATGTACTCCACATTGATATGGGTGGTGTTTGTGTGTACGTGAGAGAGAGAGAATCTAACCTTGCTAGGTGAGCCAACCGTGTCAGCCAAACCTCTGTGGACAAGATGATGAATTGAGGTTAAATCTTCATTTTTCTGTAGAGATTCGCAATTAACTGCAAAAAAATGTCTCAAAAATGGAGGAAGCTCTGGAATCTCTTGTAATTGATGGCAATTGTCAACACGCAATACAGACAAACTATCACGCTTGCTGATGGATGTAGGAAGGGTCAGAATATTTTCTCCATCAAAGTTAAGTCTTCAAGAGGGGAAAACAGGAAAGATTCTCAAGAAACTCTACTTCAGATAGATTACATCCCGAAAGATATAATTTGTGTAAATTTGGAAGTCTGGCCTTCATGGATGAATCAGCTGAATCCCCGTACTTTGGAAACCCAATCAAATTTGGGCAATCCATAATTTGCAAGTCTTCAAGGTTCTGTAACTCGTAAATGCTAGATGGAAGATGTCTCAAGTTCTTGCAACCACTTATAAACATACTCTTCAAAGCAACGAGATTTTCTATTGATATAGGAAGTTCTTTAATAGCGGTCTCCATTAAGTTAAGCCTTTTAAAACTTTCAAGTTGATGTGGAATATCAGGGAACCTTTCAAATTTTGTGCAATAAAATAAAATCCTCGCAAATTTTTCGAATTGAGCACCTTGGGAAAAACACTAAGTTCATGGCACCCCCCTAAATTCAACATCTCCAACTTGTGAAGATATGCGATGGACTCATGGGCTTCTACCAAGTTTTCACAACCACCAAAATTTAATTCCTTGAGATTTGGAGAACACGAGAAGTCAGGCATCTGATCCATTAACTTGCAACTATTGAAATTCATGAACGTCAAATTTTGGAAATCCTGCAAAAACAAAGAAACCAACTTTGATAAACACTATGAAATTATTATATATTAAGTCTTCCATAAATGGGCAATTTGTTTATTTAAAGAAGAAGTGATCTATTGCAGAGTCTACAAATAGGCCTATGTAAGTTGTTATACATAGATGGGAGAGTCAAACTCGTGAAATGATGGTAATTTAATATTCGGATGTCATTCACGTTGTCCATGGTTTTACTTTTTGATCATTAATAATATCATAATTTATTTGTAGGGGCTTAGCTTGATTAAGGGTTATAAAATTGGCTACACAACACATGGGGGAGATTGCGGTTTCTCAAGGATAATTACATATCCTTGATTGTTATATAATCTATATATTGACCAGGTGTATATGTCATGATTACATAATCTTCGGCCACAACACTTGTGGAAGGAAGCAAGGACCTTCGGTATATTAGACAACTCGAAGCCTACTATTCCGGTTTCCGAGTGAATTCCTTGACCTATGGATTAACTTTTCATTCAAAGTTACTTTGAACTGATTTTGTGAGAATTAACTATTGTCTTGAGAAATTGCTAAAAACTTAAAAACTTCACCGGTACTTACACACACACCATATATAGATTAGCAAATTAGAGCTAACTCTCGTTATTTTACATTTTAGATATTATTTGAAAAAATTGAAAATCTATAGATACACAATACAAAAAAGTTCACAGACAAAATTGGGTTAACAATTATTAAAAAAAAAAGAATAAATACCATTTAAAATCCCAAATTATTATATAAATTTATCTCTAACTAATTTTTGTCTCACAAAAACCCTTAATTAGTATGATGATGAAAAATTTATCCCAAACTAATTTTTATCTAACAAAAAATCTCAAACTAGTACTCCTCACCCAAATCTACACACCATTAGCAGACGAAAATTAATTTGAGATAAAACTGTGTTGTGTGTCATGCATGTGGCAATCACAAAATTCAAGTGAAGTGTCATGTGGTGAGCATGCGAATATAGGCCACATAACAAAATTATGCCACGTGTCATGCCACGTGATAACCATAGAAGCATAATGAAGTGCCACATGGCAAGTGTAGATGTGGGCCATGTGACAAAATTATTCCACGTGTGACGTCATATGGCAATCACAAAAGCAAAGTGGAGTACCGTGTGGCGAGCATAGGAATGAAAACTCTGCTAGGTGTGGCTTTAACTCTATATCGTAGATGAATAGGGGTATAAATACTTTCACAATGTACTTGCGTAAAAATTAATAAACTTTGGTTTCTGTTCTTTTTGAAGTCATGCAAGGAAAATGAATGCAACTTTGAAAAACATTCGGAAAAAATAAAAATTTCATATACTCATTTCAAAATTCAGCTCTGACTTTCTACTAAGAAACTAGTGAATGCCCTTACTGGATCACTCACATTGATTTAGTTGTGCACACATTATTGGAAAGTTCCTAATAATTACTCTTGTTATGTACACTTAGAAGTGCTGCTCCTTAAGAAATGATTTAAGCAACTAACAATGCCTTACTTGCATTTAAACCTTCAATTCAACTAATTTTATTGATGCTGGACAAATCCTGATTGTTTAGGAACTTGCATTGGGTACGTGGCCTACCACTAAACCAGCCACTTCTTGGGTGTTTTTATTCTACGTACATGTCAACAGGTAGGTTCGTCATATTTTTATTCACCTCTTGTTCGATCACTATACAATTTTTTTGTAATATAATAAAGTTCATATGTAAACAACCGACAACAAATTGCATACTGAATTTCTTCACTCGGTAGATTTGATCTAATTTTGAAATATATCTATGTTAATGGTTAGAGATATTAGGTTTAAAAAGTATGTAAACTTTATCTATAGTATATATAAGGTAAAGACGATCTCCTACAATAAAAGATTTCAATATTTTTCCTCTTTTTTTTTATTCCCTCCATCAAGTATCCTCAATTACTTATTCTACAGATTATATAATGGACATATATATTAAATTGATTATTTTATTTTTTAGCTCTCGCTATTTCAATAAGAAACTTCAAATTTTCTAATGATGCAATGGCCTTCATAAAAAAATTTCAAATCTTGCAATATCTTTCTCTTTCCACATATATGTATAAAACTTCTTTGTATTGTGTACTTTATTAACAAAAATGTTTCCATTGAGTATTTCTAATGAAGTTTTTCTTTTACGTTTCTTAATGTCAATTTTGCTTCACTTAAAAATATCTCTAACGCAAGTAATGAGGGTCATATTAAGAGAAAATAGCAAAGAGGTACCTGAAACAGAGGAACACCACTTCCTTTCTTGTACTAGTACATATAATACCCATCTATATCTACAAATTAAGTAGATAATAAAAAGGTCTAAGTTGGTAATGCTCACCTTAAATTGTTTTAGGCCTCCTGTGACATTGCCTTTACTCATATCAAGCCCCACTAATTTATTTGGACCAGGGGAAAATTTTGGAATTTGGCGAGCACATCCAGGCCATTCAAACCATCTGAGCTCATTAGGAAGGTATATAGGACCATGAATAGAATCATGCACATTGTGCAAGATGAGCAATTTCAGCCTTTTCAATTTTGTAAAAGCATCAGGATTGATACACATCTCTGTTGGCTTAGGTAGTGCCAACACTATGGCTTTTACGGCACAATTTACCTGTAAATACATGACTAATTTAGATTATGCATTTTCAATAAAGAGAGTAAAAAATGTAGCAAAATTTTGATCTTATTTACAAGTCTTACCATGTCACTTGACAGAACATCAACAACGTGATCATACAACCATAGTCTGCTGCGTCTTCCAGGATCATCTCGACATTCTTGGTTCACAATATCCATACCCATTGCTTGAATTAAGTCATGCACTTCTAGGATTCCAAACTCAATACTTATCAAGGACCTTTTAATGAGAGTATCAAATCCTACAATTGTCTGAAGATCACAACTGTCGAGAACTTTCTTTGCATACTCTCTTGTCCTCCCCTTAAAAAAGCAGGCAATGTGGAGAAAGATCTCTCTCTCATTTTCATCTAATCCATCAAAACTCACTTTGAGCACATTATTAATGTTTTTGTTAGGACTCTTTGAAAGTTTTTCTATTGTACTTTCCCAAACATCTTCTGTTGTACCACATAATAAGGAACCTAGCACCTCAAGTGCTAAAGGAAGGCCTTTAGCATATTTCAGAGCACTATCCACTAGATCTGTTCTGATTTTGTGTGTCTGAAAAGTGTGTTTACTAAGTAGCTTATGAGCTTGACTATTATCCAATTCTTTAACTTCATGCACATGATCATCATCTATCCGGCAACAAGTTAGCAATTGTTTATCTCTTGTAGTAATGATGATCCTACTTCCATTACCAAAACAGTTGCCTTCTCCTCCTAAAGCATCCAATTGTTGCAAGGAATCCACATCATCAAGGATGAGGAGAACTTTTTTGTGACCAAGTCTGTGTTGTATTAGATAAACACCTTCATCGACATTGGACACTTCTAATCTTTTTTGCGGTAATAATATAATGTTTAGTATTTTTTCTTGCAAAGTAGCAAAACCCCTGCTATCTTTTGAAGTTTCTCGAACATTTGCCAGAAAACATGCACCCTCAAATTTTCTGAACATGGCATTGTAAAGAGCTTTTGCTAAACATGTCTTTCCTATACCTCCCTTTCCCCATAATCCCACCATGAGCACACCGTCATTAGACTCAAGATTTAATAGTGATTTCAACTTAACAACTTGGGAATCTATGCCAACTGGATGCTTAGCAACACGTAAAGGACGGTCTAGGTGAGTGGAGATCTTGTTCACAATGTCTTGTATAAGCTCTGACTCGTCTCTGACAAAAACAGAAAAACAAGTTGTAGAATCATTGTAGCGATTTGAATAAACAAATAACGAGAGCACACTGCTAACAATGACAAAGCGGTGCTCATATTTTCAGATAAAGACAGCCAATGTATTCCCTCCAAGGCGAACTAGAACTCCAAAAGCTCAACACCAATTAAAATAAGTTCGAGGTTTTAACCTTTAGTTATCCAAGTGATTCATGTTCTCTTGATTTATACATGACAATTTACGTGACAAAAAAGTGATTTATTAATACGCTTAATCAAAAAGCGCTCTTTAGAACATTAAACAGTGATTATAATTTTGATTCCAAAATTATTAAATACCCTGAAGCACGATGTTATTGCCTTTAGGTGGCCCGTAAACAGTAATCATCCTATATCAAGCGTTGTGAACTTTTTCCTTCCTAAGAAATGGGGAAAGTGCAATAATACTACTTAACATTTTGTCCATTGATCAATCAAGTTTTAATTTTTTATTATGTTCAAATGAGCCAGTGAATATTTCAGCCGATAAAGTCCCAGTGTCGATTTTCTATTATTGAAAAAGCCAAGTTTCTGTTCTATGAAAAGCCACATGTGATTTTTTGAACTCAAAATGCCAATTGTAACGACTTTAGACTTGGTCGACCAAAATCGAAAATCTATGGAACTCAATTTTACCAAAATTAAACGAGAAGAACTCAATTTCTGTTCTAGAACTTTTATTACACTTTGAAGAGGGCAACAAGTATCCAAAAGAAAGAGCCACATACCTTACCCGAATGAAACAGGGCTTAGCAAAAGCTAAAGGCATAGTTCTATTATTTGATGCCCAAAATTAGATTTTTTTTTTCATGCTGGTGAATTTTAATAAATATTGGTAATTGTAAAAAAAAAAAAAACTGTCATTAAAAGAAATCAGTGACTTTTTCTTTCACATTTGTTAGTGACTTACCAAATAGTTTCATAAAATCACCAACTACTTTCTATAGACTGCACATTACCCATTTCATACTAACTAACAAAATTTGGTTTGCATAACTTACGGCTTCAAATTTACTAATTTTTATTTAAAATTACAAATATAATTAGAGTGACTTACCATCTTTGATAATGTTAGATAATGGCCTACTAGCTTTGGATTACGAAATCTTACTTCAGCTGCTTATCAATGTTTACCTGTTCTTCTAATTTGCCAACTTTTCTATTGGGTTCCTAGCTCTCATTTGAGTTTCTTACTTACTCATTTTTGAGTTTGTCAATCTTAATTTAAGTGACTTAACAATTTTTCTTCGATTAAGTTACCAATTAATTTTAGATTAACAATTCTCGTTTGAGTTACATGTCAAGTTTAATTTTCTTTTAATTATCAATTTTTGTTACCTTTTGCCAAATTTTATTTATCTTTCTTAACTACACTTAGATTCACCAATTCTTTTATGAAATTAGTAACTTAAACTTAACAGACATAAGAATTTTCAGGAATCATAAGATGAAGCATCTATACTTATAAGCACGTGTGTGTGTGTGTGTTTTTTTTTTTTTTTTTTTAATATTCATACTTAATTGTAAAGATTACTTTTCTTATAGAAAAAATGGACTGCACTCTACTTACCCATCATTCAAGTGCCACCCGGACAAATTCCCAGCATCGGAAAGAGCTTTCTTCCATCTCTTCACTTTCTTTTGAATCATTCCCGAGCTTAAACTCGTGCTCAACCATAGATCTCTGATAACTCTTTCTTGCCCCCTCTCACTTCTCTTGGGTCCACTTTATAAAACACTGGTAGAACAATGAGGTTCTTTTGCTCCTTGCACTCTATAATCTTTGCCAACTCTTCCAAGCACCACTTTGAGGAAGCATAGTTCTCGGAGAAAACGATTATTGCGATGCATGATTCTTCGATAGCCTTCATAAGGACTGGCGATATTTGATCTCCCTTTTTCAATTCCTCACTATCTATGAAAGTGTATACTCCATCTCGGTGTAAAGCTTGGTAAAGATGGCCAATGAAGTTGTTGCGCAAATCTGCACCTCTGAAACTCAAGAAGACGTCATAAATCTTTTTGGGTTCCGATGAAGAAGCCATCGGATGATGGAGTTTACCAATCAGCAACGACTATTTGCTAAAAATTTGAGACTCTATTTTCAGGTAGTTCACCCCTAGGTAGCACTGACACGTTGCCGGAGCTTCCAAGACACGTCGACACACGCTCGGACACGCTCGGACACGTTCGGACACACTTTGACACGCGTGTCCGAAAGGGCGGAGGCTGCGAGTGAAGGCAAGCCTGCGACGACGAGAGACGGCCAGAGAAAGAGAAAAGAGTGAGGCGAGGGCCGTGAGGAGGAACTTCACGAGGGAGGCACTCGTGGGGGAGGGTGGCGTCGTCAAGTGGGGCAGCGGCGGCGGCAAGGGGGAGGAGGAGGAGTTCGCGGCAGTGTGCAGCCTCTCCGTGCACAGGGACCACACATTCCGCCTTCTTTTCCGATCCCTTCCACTGAAATTTTTTCTAGGTTACTCCCTTTTCCGCTCCTTCGGTGAATGTTGGTGCTTTTCTTGCGAGTCTTTGATGCTTTCGAAGATAGGCGTCGTGCGGCGAGGACTGAGGAGGAGGAGAAGAAGGTGCCGTGCTGCTAGGGTTTTGAGAACTGTGAAGGAAAATAAAAGATTAAAAAAAGGGGCTTGCGTGTTGGGGGAAGGAGGAAATGATAGGAGGGAGGCGAAGGGACAGCTGTCAGGTGGTGGGGAGGGAAAAAAAGTGAAAAAATTTGGGGGTGGGGTCTGTCGACGGAAAAAAAGGGAGGGAGTTTGGGCCCGCGGGGTTTTTTAGTGAGGGTTTGATTTTAAAGAAATAAAAGTAAATTTGAGATAATGAAATAAAAAAAAAACTTAGAATCTTATCAAAAATGTTGAATGATTAGTATAAATTTATAATAAGTTCTTTTTAATTATTTATTTATAAATTAGATTCAAATTAATTAAAAATAAAAAAATTTATTTAATATATAATGTGTCCCAACATATCAGAATTTTTTACTTTTGAAAAATGACGTTTCGACGTATCGTATTGTGTCGTGTCATATCGTGTCGCGCCATGTCGATGCAACCTAGGTTCACCCACCCCTTGATCTTCTTGCTGATTTATTCCTTTACTAGAGGCAAAGATGCATTACCTTTTTTCGGGCGGGGTCAACAAAGAATAATATATTCAAACTTTGGAGAACGAAGACCGCATACAACTGCATGACACGAGTTTCTTTGTGGCCGACAAAAGTAGGGACTAATAAAGATCACAACTAGACAAACAACTTTAGGACAGTGGATTCTCGTGATCTAGGTCATGGGCTCACCCATGAAGCCAACTTTTGTGGTCTTCCTCGAAATTTCATCTCCAACTTCCGAGAAGGAGCTTTTCCTTGTTGTATAGTAATTTACCTCGTGACCACTCAAAATAAAATATATGATCTAAATAGTGGAACTTTAGAAAAATATGGTGCTTAAATATGGACTAACATATGTTAATAGGTATGGATACATGGACTTCTTTTCACTACTGTGTTATTTGGATTATTTGATTGACACAAGCTTCTTTGTGGCCGATAAACTTTGGGGTGGGGTGGGGGGGAGGGGGTTTGATTTTAAAGAAATAAAAGTAAATTTGGGATGATGAAATAAAAAATAAAAATAAAAACTTAGAATCTTATTGAAAATGTTGAATGATTAGTATAAATTTATAATAAGTTCTTTTTAATTAATTATTTATTTATAAATTAGATTCAAATTAATTAAAAATAAAAAAAATTATTTAATATATAATGTGTTACAATGTATCGAAATTTTTTATTTTTGAAAAATGACGTGTCGACGTATCATATCGTATTGTGCCATATCGTATCGCACTGTGTCGGTGCAACCTAGGTTCACCCACCCCTTGATCTTCTCGCTGATTTATTCCTTTACTAGAGGCAAAGATGCATTACCTTTTTTGGGGCGGGGTCCACAAAGAATAATATATTCGAACTTTGGAGAACAAAGACCGCGTACAGCTGCGTGACACGAGTTTCTTTGTGGCCGACAAAAGTAGGGACTAATAAAGATCACAACCAGACAAACAACTTTAGGGCAGTGGATTCTTGTGATCTAGTTCATGGGCTCACCCATGAAGCCAACTTTTGGTCTTCCTCGAAATTTCATCCCCAACTTCTGAGAATGAGCTTTTCCTTGCTGTATAGTAATTTACCTCATGACCACTCAAAATAAAATATATGATCTAAATAGTGGAACTTTAGAAAAATATGGTGCTTAAATATGGACTAACATATGTTAACAGGTATGGACACATGGACTTCTTTTCACCATTGTGTTATTTGGATTATTTGATTGACACAAGCTTCTTTGTGGCCGATAAACTTTGGGGTGGATTTTTCATTCTTGTGATTTGGTCTTAGACTAGCTAATTAAAAAATCTTTGCCGGCTTCCTCAAAATGGCCTCCCAACCTCTGAGTGTTTTCTTTTACTAAATAATTAAGCATGACTACTCAAATGATAATGATCTATTATTCAGATAGTTACAAAATTCCTCACCAAATGTCATATGAGTCAATTTTTCAAAGTTTATGCCTCTCACCTTGCGTTGTGGACACACAAATTTTTGCTTGGGACATTTCATTCATTTCATGAGAATATTAAGCATCGAGTTTGCCAATAGCGGTGCAATCGGATCTTCAAACAAAAACATTTGCTTAGCTTAGTCTTATAGTCACTTCTTCCTCTTCTTTTTTCTTTTTTGGAATTTTGCATTCAGACAATAGAAACATTTATGTTAGGCACAACGCATTTGAATTAAAGAAAGCTTGTTTGCATCGAACAAAACAGGGGCACGTTCTTCATTTTAATTGGCCCGGTGGATGGCTTGACATATGAGATGAACTAGAATTCACAACTCTAAAATCGTGGGAGTCAGCTTCAATTTCATAATAGGGCGATTGGACACAACTCCATGATTGCAGAAGGTGATCTTAAACTCCAAGATAGTGGGACTGGAGATGATTCCAAGATAGTGGAATCGGTCCTAACTCCTTGCCATGGAGTTAGATATGATTCAAACAAGTTGGATCCCGACTCCAAGGATTGGGGAAGTTTGGATCAAAGATATTCAAGATGAGGATTAGATGAGTCGAGGCCCACCAAGATGGTGGGCTGTCACGAAAAAAACAACCGGTTTTTGAAGAGGATTTTTGAAGGAGCAAAATACGGTCAAGGGAGTTGGATTACACAATATCTAACATGGTCATACACTCATAGAGGAACCTCAGTTCATGGCCAAAAGACAGAGCAAAGATCTGGAGTTTTAAAAGATTGATTCGGTCAAGTGAGCTGGCCTGGGGGAAAACAGAAAGCGGGTCATTTGGTGATTGATTAAGGAAAATCTGTCTATGAGCTTTAGAGACAGAATGAGAAAAGGATTCGGTGGTTCTTTTAGAAAAGATAGATAAATACGTGAGATGGGGAAATTTTGAGAAAGTAAAATTGATCGTAAGCTTCGAGCGTGGGATGGCTTTCGGTGGGTGGGGAATTTCAAAAAAGAGGGATTTGAGTGTGAGTTGGAAAGTAACGGAAAATCAAAATCAGAAAAGATTCGAACGTCGTCAGTGGAAGAAAAAGCTGGAGAGTCAAAAGGTGCAGGATTCGGTGATCTCGAGGAGGAACGAGAGTTCACACACTCGGCCATCCGCTCATCATGGTAAAGCCTGCTGATTCCTTGACATTTCCGTTCATGTTTTCATTTGATTGAATCAAATTCCATGTTTGCCACTCTTGCGATTTATTTCCAGAGTCCCAAAGCCATGCATGTATGAATACTAAGGTGTTCGTGTGAAATAGCACGAGTCCAGAATTTCCATGCTCATGTTTAGATTCCACAATTCGTTTCTCACTTTATTTGCACCTAAAAGCTAGTGTCTACTATATTCAACGATTCAAGTCCAAATTTTTGACGTGTGATCATCACTAACAAAAACACAAGATCTAATGATCGATTGCCAATTTTGTTTGACAAATCTATTAATATGGAATGAGTTTGTGCTTAACTTTGCAATTGCTCCATCAATTCTCCTTGTGTTCTTGATTTCGCTTTGTTTTTCAATATTCGTACTCTGTTTCGATTTACTTTCATGAAAACTATATACTTCTACATTTTTTTAAAACTATATACTTCTGCATTTTTTTGAGTAATGAATACAATTTTCTTTCAATAAAAAAAAAGTCCAAATTTAGCTTGTGCACTAAGTTCACTTTATCTGCTTTTCTCTTTAGCACCAAAATAAAAGAAGAGTGATGACTTTGAAGTCAAGCCTATGAAATTTTTCCAAAGTGGAGGAAAAGGTTTCTAGCTTTATTAGCTAGAGGATCCACGCTTGGAGATAGCCATGAAGAATGTGAATGAACACATGGATTGTGTCGTGACCTAACTTCGGGTGCACCACCTAAGGTTTGGTTAATGGACTACTAAATCTAAACTTAGCTCGGGCTCTCCCAAGCCCATACCAATTCGCGACTTAAGTTCAAGTATTTAGCATGAAAAAAATTATTAGTTAGGAGTCGCCACTAATCTATTTTTGGTGGGTCAATTAGAAAACAAGTAAAGTAAATCATTACTTTACTCCTGCGAATTAGAGATTGTGAGTTCGGGGATTTGATTACGCTAGATTTCTTTAACGCCCTTTTGGTACCTTTCTCTTTTATTTTGAAAAAAAATGTTTTGCGGGCCACTTAAATTGATTTTAATTTACTTCCCTAACATGTGATGTTAGCTCAAAATTCACATCAAAAACCTTAGATATGATTCTTAATTAACACACAGTCACTCAATCTTTTTAAAGGATTTTCTCTTGTTTAATAAAATGTGCAATGCAATTTAACCAAATGACTAACCAAATGACCTAATTCTAATGACGGACAATTTCTAATTAAATGGTCCTAGTAACAATCACTAAATGACATGTATTTCATGAACCTAATTCTATATGACATGCGCATGACATTTTTGTATTTTTTTTTTTATAAAAATTCGTAATTAAAAATTAATAATAATCTACCTAAAGTGAGATATTATCTATAGACTAACCTAAATCCTGTCTTAACCTAGATAGATATCTCAAAAAAAAAAAAATCAATGCAAAGACGTAATTCGGTCTAAATATTATCTAAACATGCATCCTGAAAAAAAGGGTGGCAAAACTATTATATCATGCAAATCTAACTACAAAACTAATTCTAATATACATGATGCACAATTTTTGTATTTTCAGCACAAATAAAGCAATTAAAGCAAGCACTAAATCACTCAAGATCATATATCATCCAATCAATGCGAATAAGGAAATAATATCCAATCAACTTGCAATCTTGCGAATAAAACCGATAAGATAATCTTAAGTCTTAAAGATCAAAATATCAATTTTAAAGATTATTGCGGAATCATCCATCTAAAAACCTTA
Source organism: Eucalyptus sideroxylon (assembly GCA_014182405.2). Taxonomy (NCBI): domain Eukaryota; kingdom Viridiplantae; phylum Streptophyta; class Magnoliopsida; order Myrtales; family Myrtaceae; genus Eucalyptus; species Eucalyptus sideroxylon. Next base: position 8,843,960 of record CM024552.2, on the reverse strand, counting down.
TAGGTGGAATCAAATATTATATGCGGTTGCGAATTTGGAAATAAATCCTAGTTGAAATTGTGCCTATTACCTGAGGAGATCTGATTAAATGTCAATATGCAGCAAATATGAAATAAAATATTCAAATTATTTTGGATTAAGAAATTTTACCTAATTTGAATATTGTACGGATATTGCTTCCCAACTCGAATTTGTCGGCGGCTCGCGAACAGTGATTCACGGGAGCACAGCTATGACGATGGTTCAGCCAAGTATCTCTCCGGAATTAGAATTTATGGCAATGAGGAGGAGTTGAACTGGCTGAGCTTGGCAATGGACTTCTTCTCGAATGCGGATATCGTGTGGCTTGCCAGCCGAAGTCCTCAATTGCCACTTCGTTTCCGATTATCTTTTATTTCTTAGACTCACGGCTGTGGCTTTCTCTGACAACATATTATTGACTTGGGTTCGCAAGATGTGATGGAAAAGGACAAAACCCACCTCTTAGGACTCATGGCCTTCAATCCTCATCTTGGATGAATTGGTTTCTCGATGACGGAGATAATATCAGCAACTAAGAAGTGATCGTCCAAAAAATCCAGCAAAGATGGTAGCTCTGGTGTCTTGCTAGAGAATCTCCAACGATCAGATCGGCAAAGTAGGGACGCCGTCAACGGGGCAACGACGCACAACAGATCAATGTGTGGTCTCAGAGCGGTGGCGGGAGTAGCAACAGAGTTGTGGCGAAGACCAAGAGGGAGCTATGTGGGTGGAATGAACTTCACGACCAGCAACGCAACGGACTCATCAGAACGGGCTAAAAATCAGCGCAGCGAGTTGTCTCTGGAACAAAGAGTGTGGCATCAGCATGAGACCCGCGGGAGGAGCGTTGGTCGTCAGAAGTGAAGCGCGGCAAGCTGATGAAAGCAAGGTCATAGCCAAGACGGGGCTAGGTCACAGCCAAGACGGGGCTCGACCGTGACACGCTCTTCCCCGTCTCTCTATCTCTCTCAAAAAGTGCCCTATATTCAATGTGTGGCCTTCTCTTGGGATCGTCTTCTTTCTTCTTATTTATATGTGTCTATCCTGTTTGTAAAAGGCAAGATATCTTGGGCTGGCGTGAATGAAATCCACCACTTGATATTCTCAATATTATGCTCAGCCCCTATTAGTACGTAAATCTCCCACTTCCCTTTGAGTCATTGCTAAATATTTCCCTCGAATAATTGGAAAATCCCATTGAATTTGCCTTTTCTTTCTCCACCGCCATACACACATGCACCAATCTCCTTTCTTGATTTTCCCTTACTTTGTTGGTCAAATTTTCCTTTTATGCTCTTGAACGAATATTGACACAATATTTCTTTTGGTCTTGTTCCGATTGTGAATTTTCCCCCAAATATTTGACGAAGATATTCATTCCTTGTTTGAAATAAAGAAATATCACATCGAAGAGTAGAATGCATTTGTATCTATTAAGCTTAAAACCATTTGTTCGAGTCCATTCACCATTGTCGATCCAATGCGAATGCAATAATAAATGTACCTAAAATTATATACTATGCAATTAATATTATATATATATATATATATATATATATATATATTAGGGCTTAAAAATTAATCTCTAATTTTCTATGCAATGAATAAATGATTGGGTCGCCAAAATTTAGGTGTCAACAGATTATCTTGATCCTTTTGAGCAATAACTTCAAATACACATGCATTTAGTTCTCTTAAATTCTGTTATTTATTATGTAATAAATGCACATAAAATTATATACTATGTAATTAATTTATATATATATATATATATATATATATATATATTAGGGCTTAAAAATTCATCCTTAATTTTCTATGCAATGAATAAATGATTGGATCGCCAAAATTTAGGTGTCAACAGATTGTCTTGGTCCTTTTGAGCAATAACTTAGAATACAAATGCATTTAGTTCTCTTAAATTCTGTCATTTATTATGTGGGCAATTGTCACAGCATCAACTACTTACGACAGCAGTTATTTTAAGTGCAATGACTAGTTCCAAAGGTAATTTTATTATTATATTAGTCTGATTTATTTCTGTCTATTTCCACATGCATTTCCCAACTGCGATCATTCTACCTTCTCTTCTTCACTCCGAGTCCGAGGTGCTTTCCACGACCAAAACTTAAACTCGGAGACAGTTGTTTGCATCTAATAAGTAAGAAATTATTAAATGGAATATATATATATATATATATATATATATATATTGTAAACTAAATCTAAATCATAAAAATTGAACTGATTCAAATTCAATTTAATTTATGCATACGTTCACTCGATAATTTTTCTAAATAGATAACCGTGTCACTACTTTTTAATGCGTACAAACTATCCTTTTGAGAGTTCAATGGAAATAATACCACTTGTCTAATCTCGATCTGCTAAATTTCATGCTTTGAAAGGATGGATCCTGCGTAAGACCCACATTTTTTAATATGTTTGATCCAATCATTCTTGGTAAATTAGATTCATTAAATTAATTTTTGAAATGATGGAGTGATCATAATGGTGTAGGCGGATCAAATGTTTAGCCGTGTTCCAATCTGTGGAAGACTATAATTGTCATTATAAATTCCCCACCTTGAATTTCTTGTCAACAAATCCAAGACTAAGTTGACACTTTTTAAGTGTCTTAATTTTTCTTCTAGAGAGAGTGTATCGGCAACAGTAAGCGCCAATGTTAGAGTTTGGAGAAAAAGAAATTAAATGTGCTGTTGGGCCCTCTGTGCACTGAACAAGGCTTCTCTTCACCATGAAGATAAGGCATCTTATTTTCTCTTTAACACAGAAAGACTAGCGATGACTTTAAGTCAAGCTTATGAATTTCTTTTTTTCCTTCGCCATGAGAAAAAGCCCCTCAAATTTTCCCAAAGTGGGAGGAAAAAGTTTCTAGCTTTTTGAATTAATGGAACGACACATCGCGATAGTGATGAAGAATGTGCATGCCCAGGAGATGACCAGAGACAATGCTTCCAGCTTTGTTATGAGGCATCTGTGAAAGGTTTCATGCGAGAATGACTTTTTCCCCCTAATTTGCGTTAGGTGGATTGTCCTGGTATTTTTGAGCAATAACTTAGAATTAAGCTTTATGCATTCAGTTTTTTCCAAGATATTTTATTTGTTTTGTGTGCAATTGCCATGGCAATGGTTACTAATATGACAATTACTTTTAGTGTAATGACCAACATTTGAATGCAAATTGAAATCTAAAGTTCTGCTTGTTTTGTGGAAAATGAATTATTTGAAAAATGTTTTCCTAAATGATCACTTGTATGGCTTAATATAATTATATGAAAAAATTTACATTATTTACAATAATTTATGTCAAAAATTTTGCAAGTTACGTCATCAATTCGGCTTAATTTTATCAAAGTAAGCGAGCCATGTTATCATAATTACATAACATGACAATTTATTTAATGGTGGTCTCAATTTGAGCCAAATTTGAAAAGTTAAGATACTTGATTGAATAAAAAGGAAGTTAAGGTACTTGATTAAAGAACGAACAACAATTGAAAATACTTATAAATTCATTATTCCTTATCTATTCATATCATCTTTTAGTTATATATGGGACAAAAAGTATACGATTCAGAATACGAACAGATATATATTGTCATTTTCCTTAAAACTACACAAAAAAAGTCTGGTGTTATTATAATAGAAGCTATATGATGTTATCTTGCTTATAATCAATTTTTATTGACAAGAAGAATTTAAATATTATGAAGGACTATTTGAGTTACAAGACTTTATAGAAAAATCGAATCTAATAACTGAATTTTGTTACTAATTCGTGCTATCCAATGAGAAATCACAAGAGAATTATTTTATTTCTGTGAATATGAAATAAAATAATCATAATTTGGGCATTAATGATTTTGACATTTACATTCACTAAAGAAAAGCTATTAAATAAGTTCATTGTAGTACTTTACCCGAATAGATATTTCGGTTCAATAAAAAGGTGTGAGTATTTTTCCGTGAGTTCAGCAAATGTGTGGGAGACACAAATTTCTTTTTTTTTTTTAAAAGTACTTATGTTATTTCACGTAAAAATGAGTACTTTATTAATAGAGTTATTCCTCGACTAATGGCTAACAGTATAAACGAATATTGACACCAGCCATTGTTATACTTTGGTAAGGTATTATACTCAAAACTATTTATATGCAATCTAATATGCGAACATCGAATTCTTCAATAAGTCAAGCGAAAAAAAAAAAAAAAAAGAGAGAGGGAGTTAAGCTTGTAATTTTATTGCTTTTTTCTATATTATTTGATTGCATTTAAATAATAGTGCTAACTTTGTAAGCACGTCATTTCATGAGTAAACTCACAGATGTTAAATTACATCTAATTTTTTTTTTTTTGACAAAAACTATTCTTGTTTCTTTTTCTCTTTCAGAAATTGACAAAAATTGGCTCATTTGCTAAAGCTCTTTGTATGAGACACGTTCGGTCTGCCCATTAATAATAATATATTAAATTTTAACTTTTTGAGACAACTATTTTCGAGTTAACCTATCTATATTTAATAAAATGGTCTTAAGTTGACGTCATAGGAACACAACCGGGTTGCTAACGACATCGGCGCTACGAGACCCGAATGAAAAATGGGCGAGGTTGGAGGATTTGTCTGACTTAGAAAAGCTCGATCCACTAATGCTTGGGAGAGGCCCAGTGCAAAAGTTCTATTAATTTTTGTAATAGCAGGCTAGCTTCGATGAAAAGGTTAGGCCAACAATGGTAAGGAAAAAACATTGAGAAATAACTGCATGATAGATATCCAATTATACAAGTAAAAGAATTCTACTCAGGTCTTATTTGAAGGCTGTGGAATCAGATTCCCTAATGATTGGAGGATTCAAAATTTTGTAATTTTCATTTAGACATATATTTAAACTTCGAATTGAAATATCGAGCAACGCTTGTTATTGAACTTTTACTAGAATCGCAGTTATACTACATCACCATCAAAATCATGAGAAGTATGATTCACCAAGGACCTCAAGGGCTAGTTCATTGTTATTATATTTGCTTCTCTTCGCCTCAATTGAGATTGTCCATAAGGTTTGGCAAGAGAGATGTAGAGAATAATATACTCTAAAATATCTAGGACCCAAGAGTTAGGCTCGTAACCTCGATGCCCTGGTCTGGTGATCCCTAGCCAGCCTCATGATCTTGATGCTTAAACGCAAGATCTTGGAGGTAGACCCGGGACCTTGGCACTAGCGGCCAAGACCAATTGGTCAATCTACAATTCTATTTATGTGTGAATGGATTCTTCTACCATTATTGTTGACATTGTCATGCTCCATTCCTTTATTACATTATTATATAATTAGAAGTTAATTTAGTTTATTATCCTCAAATGGTAGCCATTTGGATTACTAAAAGTTCATCGAAAAGCCTCAATGCTGGTGGAAGTGGCTTTCTAGAACTCTCCTTTCTTTGACTTTCTTAACTACATCAGCGATTACTGAAAAGAAATTTGGTCATTTTCTTCGTTGCCCCTTTCTCTTCTCATTCATCTATATTATCCATTAATACTTAATATTTCCTGATTAATGTCCAGATAACCCCTACAGAAACCCATCAACTATGGGAAGCCGGTCACTTTTTCATCCTTATCAAGTGCAGTACGAAATATATATCTCTCTTTTTTCAAGGAGATCTTCTCGAAATTAAGAGTGATAACGCCAACCCAGATAATTAAAGCTGTACATTCAAAATTTCACGGTCATAGACTCATGGTGGCCTTCAATTACTTTCGTATTATTCAGTATTTGCTTTGCACAGGGGTTTAGATTTCTGAACGAATACAAGTACTTCTCTCTTTGCAATTACTATTACAAGCACTCAATTCATTACCAATGTTTGATCACGTAAACTATTCTTGGATAGCACTCGCTTAAGTAGAAAATTTCTTGATTCCGAACTTATTGAAGCCTTGAGTGTTGGAAAAAAAGAAGAAAAAAGAACATAGTTAAAATTACGATCAGTCGTTGTAATTGGGGGTGTGCTCTACAAGAGCAACGCTCAATTTGCCCATGAAGGGATGGCCGGATCATGGATATCATGACTTTTAACTATGGCCATCTGATTTCCCACTAAATGATGAATTTAGGTATATCTAGCGTCAACACGCCTCAAGAATCGGATCAATTAGAGTTTCAACAAGGAAGATGTTGCGACTTCGCACTGGTGACCAACCATTCAACCTAATATGCGAACTCCATAATCCTGAAACTTTTCCAAAAATCAGACTGAATTTTCAAAATATTCAGATCATGGCTTGTCGACTCTGAAGGCGAATATGGGGTCAATTCGACGGAAAAAAAAGGAAAAGAACGGTGGTCAACGTTCCGATTTATGTATAAATGAAATCAATGATTTTTCCAAAAAAAATAAGGGAAAATTTGTGCTTGGGAGCATGGCAGTGCCCCGCTTGCGCCTCGCGCTGGTTCTTTTCTGCTTAGAAAGCCCGAATCTGCTAAAGCAGCGGGCCGAGGACCCTGTACAATATCGTTTTGACGCTGTGCAATGGCCCAATGGCCTTGAGTAAGGCCACAGGTCCCTTGCTCAACATTCCCCTTGCGCTCCCGCTTTTTTCCTTTAAATAGGGGGTCAAACGCTCATTTTTTTTTCAAGGTAAATTATGTTGGAAAGACTCCTTATATATCTTGAAGATGACAAAACAGATTATATGAACTCATACATTTACATGTGAGTGTGCTGGCGAATTATCCTCCACATATATAACTTTATATGCAGATGATCTTAACACAATGATGTATGTGCTATTGTAGAATTTTCTTACTTTGCATATAAAGAATAAGATACTAAGTGAAGAGCGTTAGACTTGGGAAAACCATTTGATGTTGGTGAGGAAGATAGGGACATGGGATCTGAGGTGCTTGCATGGACCAAACAAAAGGAGAACAACTTTAATAGTATCAGGATATCGATATGCTTGGAAGAACCTAAATGTAAAAGGTGAATAGATCGAGATTAAGCGAAATTGCCCAGTTTGAATGTATCATGTTGTAAAGGAAGTTTATTGATAGAGTAGACTATTCCAAGCACATAGAAATGAAGACCTACCTCTAAATCAATTTAATTCAAATTCCATGGGGTGCTTTGAAGTGAATTATTTATAAAGCCTAACTAAGGTTGTTTTTACCCTGCGCAGGGGTAGGCGCACCCTAGGCCTTGGTTAGCAATGGCAAGCGCTGCGAAGCACTGACCTATCTCTAGTAGAGGGGCATTGACCCCTATGATTATGCATAAAGTTTTCATCCAACATCCGATTGACCCAATTTTCGCATCCATGGCATGCTAGTGACTTGAATCAAATTCCTGAGAGTCAGGCCAAGCATATAGTTATGGTGGAAGGTTAAGATATTTTCTTTGTTAAAAATCCAATCAATGAGATTCTTGGAGTTTGAAAAACTTGTGATTTGATATTTGAGATGAAATTAATCAAGTGGGTCAAATCACAAATTGCTTACAATCACGATCGGGCAACTGTAAGTAAAAGTTAGGATTTTGAGAACCAACTATTCAACTTTAGCAAATTGGATATTGTTGGAAAATTGGTAACGAGTTACAATGTAATCATATCCTCGGATCTAATTTTTAAGTATGTAATCATATCGTTGGATCTAATTTTTAATGAGTTACAATGTAAAAATTAGGTCTACGAGCATTTTGAGAATAATGTAGAAATATTTGAAAAATAGGTTTTGATAAACCAACTCTATTTCTCGATCATGTGCAACATATGCATTGGAAAGTATTGCTTATGCGGACTCATCCATGTTATGTCGTGAAACTTATGCCATGAATCGGACACGCAAATACTGATTTGTGTTGGCTCGTGTCATTTATGCTGCATGTAGGACCAATGCATGTCATTTTGAATTTATTACACGTTTGCACATGTCACGAAATTAGCTAGTTGCACATTATACATCGTAAATAGTATTTCGCATCAAAAAGTATGTATTCACCCGAGGATCGGGCCTTTGTATCTGACTTCATTCGTCCTCGTGATTTTGCAAGTCGTTTTGCACCTATTATAATATGTCTGTTGGCTCGCTATTTTAATTTGATTTGTTTTTGTTTTAAGAGCAGTATGCATTGGATTGATACAGGCTGCTGTGATTGAATTCAAGTTGTTATTTTGAATCCTATGCGATGGATTCATGCACGCTGCTCTAATTAGAGTTGCGATTGTTGGATTCACGATCGACGTTCAAACATTATCTTCAAATCCGACTCTTTGAAGTTGCTTTCGTTTATTTAACATGGCATCATATTCATGCCCTTTTTGCTCACTGCTTTAATAAATCCATGCTTGTTTGATGCATTGGATTTATTCACGGCGTAATTCCTTTTTGGAAAGAACATGGATCACATCATGATTAGTCGAGCCCTTATTCGCTCGCATGATGCGGCAATTTCACCCAAGAGTGAGTAACAGAGTTTTTAATGTTCAAAACATAAAACTATAATATGTATCACTTAAGGAAATCTCATGATATGAGGATATAACCATGGAATGTGTCACCGAAAGAGTGATGTGGAATATGCAAACCCTTTCCTGCATGTAACTGAATCCTTGAGCCTTAAACTTTTGATTGTCGCGTTGTGGTCTGGTTGACCTTTTTTGTTTGCAATCAAGCTCAAAAAAGGTTGGGGTGAACTCCCAAAATGGTTTAAGAATTTGGATCAAAGTGGCTCAGCCCCACCTAGAAAGGGAAGAACATAGATGCTTAGAGTTTTGGGCGGAACTTTTGGACTTACTCTCAAAATTTTAGTTCTTTCTGAAAAATCCGCAAGGGACACGCTATAGGGACCATGCCATGTTTTATGAATAATTTGGTTTCGTGTACTGAGTATTAGAAGAGACATGACTAATTGAAGGATTTCAGATACTTTATGCTAAAGATTGATGAATTACATGATGAGGCTATGATCCAAAGTTCGATGCTTAAGGTAGTGCAAAAGTATAGCTTTAGTATCTTCTTTCTTAATCAAACGAGTTCCCCAATTAGGTAGAAGTTAATTGTCTTATTTAATGAAACTGTTCCGAGAATCTGTGCCAGGCACGAGCTTACGTGTACTTTCCTGGAGGCCCCACCTTGCAAATTTCATTACTACTAATAATATTAATATTTTCTGTCAATTCTTTTTATTGCTTGTCCTGATAAGTGTACGGTAATTCAGGGACGAACGGAGCATGTCTTGAACGGCCAAGCATACTCTCCGACACGAAAAAAAATAATAACAACATTTAACGAACTTAATATTTTAAAACAAGAAATGAAATTGGATATTAATTCTTTAAGACAGACATAAATTGGAATTCTTCTCTTAAAGATCTCTTCAATGACCTAATAGAGTGTGAGCTTTTAATGGGTAATAGCTATCACCTAAAAATCTTTCCAAATTAGCGAAATTATGCTTTATCCCAAAACATGGCAAGAATTGTTGACCTCACCCAACATTTTGGTATTAGAATCAAGGGTAATCTACTTGGACACCCCCTCAATTTCAAAAAAAAAAAAAAAAAAAAAAAAAAACACACACATACACACTTCACCCCTTGCATTTTCAAAATGCACTCTGCCCGTTTATCGTTACATAGGTATAATAATAATAATAATAATAATAATAATAATAATAATAATAATCAAACTTTAAATCTGAATTATTATTAATATTATTATTATTGGGAAGTATAGTTGGATCTTAAAAGTTGACTTGGAATTGATCAAATTCCGCGTATCCAAGGAAGAGACATGAAAACAGGGTCCAACTTAAATAATCCTACCCGCTTGATTAGAAGAACACTAATTTGTCTTGATGTTTAATAAATGATTCTGCATTTATGCTTTTCTGAACATCATTGTTCATCGTTCAATGCCAAATGTGTAAACCGAAACTTTAACATCTTCTTTCTCTCTCCATTCACGGTTGAGCACGATTCATTTTGCAATTTGATCTCAATTGGTCTAGAAGTCCCGAGTTCAAACCCTCAACCTCCACGAAAAAGCTGATAAAGAAGAAATCTGACCTCACTGTCAATAATGACAAAACCCCACGAAGAAGCCCGAGATAGCAATCAATATGAAAGAACATGTTAGATGCAAATTGCTCGTAAATGGTGACCCGGAGTTTTGTGAAATCCAAGTCATTGTTCATATTCCAGCTATATTTTGAAAACTCAATGGTAACCAGTTAGTTTTGTATTAGTCTTTTAAAAGTAAAAGAATCTCTGGCAAAGTGGTCAGAGTGCATTTCGAAAATGCAGGGGGTATCCGAGTAATTTTGACAAAATTGAGGGGGTGTCCAAGTAATTTACCCTAGAATCAATATTACGGTGGGAAAATAGATCTTAATCCAAGATTTCTTTTTTTAGTAGAAGTTCCGAGAAGTTCCTTAAAAATTGGAATTTAAAGAAATATCATTAAATTGGGGCTGAGCTTTATGATCCGTATGTAAACTTTTTCCCTAACTGGGGCTTAATTGTAATTGTGAATTTAAATCAAATTAATTTGATTAAAATAATCATAAAATAATAATTTATCATGTATATATAAAAATATACATTTAATATACAACATGTCCTAATTTGTCAGATTTTTTTTTTTTTGAAAAATAAGGTGTTAGCGTGTCATGTTACGTCGTATCATGTCGCTTCTCGATGTCATTGTTACTTAGTGAATAACATTTTTTTTGACCAAAAAAAAAAAAAAAAAAAAAGAACATTCTGTTTTGACTTATGTTCATCTTGTTATTATACAGCAATGGGATTCTCATATTTCTTGAAAAAAAAAAAAAAAAAATCTACATTGCCGCATCTAGAGGAGCAATAGAGTCAAGGATGAGGCCATTTCCTTGCTTATAAAAACATAGGCACTTTCTGTAGCGTGGGACTAGCCCATGAATTTCTATCTTGATATTGTTTCTCTAGTCCTTCCGTACAATAAAGTAAACTCAATGATTTCTAAATGGAATTAAATCTCTAATCTCTCGACACTATAACAACTTCATTGGCGATTTAGTTCAAATGAGAATTCAAGGCCACATTATTTTATGAATAAATTAAACATTGGATATATGTGGACTTAAAATATGAGAAGTACACAGCCGGTTGAGGCAACAAATTGCCCTAAATCGATAAATTGGAGTTAAATTGATTTCTAAGTGAAACCCGAGCCCCTAAATTTAGTCGCAAGCCAACTTGCATGTCACGAGGCAAGGTCCTTGAGGAAGAAGAGCTCATGGGTAAGGTCTTTGAGGACGGAACATGGAGGATATATTAGTCAATAGAACGTTGACTATGGGGGTGAACCCTAGCCCCTAAGTTTAGTTGATTCCGCACGAGGCGCCAGCATTTTTCATCCATGATGTTAATTGAAGCGTTGCATTGACCTTGATTTGAAAAGTGAATGTGTTTTTTTTTTTTTTTTGGTCGAAGAAAAGTGAATGTATTTGAGGAAAAAGAAAAAAAGTCGACGCACTTGATTGAAAAATGAGTAAAAGTTTAAATTATTGTGACGTCAGAACGACTTTTTTTTATAATAATAACCTTTGTCCTAAAATTCTTATAAGTACATATATGCCGATTTTGTAATAGTAGATTCTGATATGTGAAACTTTCTTAAATTACCGTACATTTTCTAATCCTGTATTAGTTTCCCTTTTCTTGCCTGCCATTTTCATGTAAAACATGGTCCTTGATAATATGAATATTCGCCACTCTCATTTTTGGAACGAGGCGTACATTTATTCCTCTCTCTCTTCTAATTACTGCACTCATGATGTTGTTACTTCCTATATAAGTAAGGAGCGTCAACATGTGGAACAAAATTAAAGAATGAAATTCTCGCTAAGTCTATATGAGATTAGTAATTATATCATGATACGGATGTAAAATAAGTCCACACTGAAAAAAGAAAGAAAGGACACACAAAATCCAAATTAATGTTTTATGCATATATATTACACGCGCACCCATACCTAGTCGCTATCAAATTGCCTTCCACATAAAATTATAATAGGAAGACGGATATTTAACACTTTGAGAGAGTTGTACATGTCTCGTCCTAATCATCTAAGAATTAGTGGAAAAGGAAAAAAATTGACCATCAAGATTTAAAACTATGTTACAGCACAATAGTCATTGATATGTCCTATTCAATCTAATTTCGCCTCTTTAAGAAAGAAAATTCGGTCGAAAAAACAATCATATCAATTTAGTTATGGTGAAGAGATTACCTAATTGATAGATTCTAGGTATCTCCTTATTAACATGATCAATATTGGAACCTTATGCGCATCTAACTTTTAAGTTACTCAGGCTTAGTACTCCCTTGTATGCAGCTTGAGCTTGATTTGGATAACCATCACTATGATAAAGAGAAATGCACCGTGACACAAAATAAAGAATTTGAGAATTTGGCGAAGCATCTTGGGAATGTTGAGATTGTTGGCTTTGTGAGATTTTGTGGGATCATAATTGACTATTCTAAAAGCTTAAGTTATTAGATGAATACATTACTTAATATTTAATTATTCTAATACTATCCCTCACACTTAGTCTAATCTTTTTGCCTAGTATTGAGCGTGGATATATTTAATTGGGGGGAAAACTGGAACCTGGAAAGATTTGATCTCAAGACCTCCAATTTTGATATCATGTAAGATTTTGTAAGACCATAGCTAATATTCTAAAAGTTTAAGCTATTAGATGAAGGCATAATTTAATATTTAATTATTCCAATAGGTTTCAGTCCTACATGTATTTGGGACTGAAATAGTGGCTTTTTGTGGTTAAATTTCTTCTTCATAATTCACATGGTTTGGAGAAGATAGCGATCAAGGCTAAGATGCACAAAGCTAAGAATGGAAAACTCTGAAGTCAGATAATCTCAGAATATTGCTTAAAGTGGCATGAAGGTTATACTTGGTTGTCCTTTTGTCGCAAGTAATGGCAAGGTCCCATCAGTCTCGTGGCATTGGTATGTTCGTCATCAATTTTAGCCATAATGAACCGTCGCTCTGGACCATAGGAGCATGAGCATCCTTTTCTTTGTACCTATCAGCCACACTTGGCTGAGCTTCGGCTTCATTTGCAGAGGAGAGGAAATGATTAGCGGAGATGAAGATGAACCTGTCGGTGAGGCTTTGCTGATGATGATCACATTAGGTCGTTCCTCTGGGACATCAAACTTTTGGCCTCGAACCCTGATGGATACTCCAGGATATGAATCCAGATATGATCGAAGTCTGCATTGTTCTGATTCCTTTATGCCGGTCCCCGATCTTATCCCCTTTTCGCAATTCCGTTTTTTCTAAGTTTCCATATCCTGCGGAAGTTGTATTGTTGGCATGGACAAATTCCTGATGTGGCTCGCTTAAGTAGGCGATCGGAAGATAAAAAAGTAAAAGGACATTCTCCAACAGGAGAAAAGTTCCAAAATGAATGACAGCTCCACTAGGTCCCTGTTTCGCAATCTGTAACTGTTTTCGTCGTCTTTTCTAGCATATGTTTTGTTAACAACCATTCCACTGATTTGTTGGAGTTGTGAATCTGCTATTTTTTTCCTCCACGTAAAGACCTTGTGGAGCTGTCAGAATTAATTGTATCTGATAGATCCGACTGCTCTTTTGGCATCTGGTGTGATTTTGCTTCTTGGCATAGATTTGTGAAGGCTCCTTTATAATTTCTTGAAGTGGCCGTACTATGATTATTTGCATGGCTTTGTCAGACATGAGTAGGAAAGAAGGGTTGGGTGACCGGATTGTAGATGCACCCTTGCATCTTTCGTTTAATCTGGAGTTTGTGATTACGTTTCAATTGTCAATATCAGTAGTTGTGGATGACGTCTATCTGGCATTTTTTGAAATTTTAATGAAAAGTCATTGCCAATATACAGAATGATAGTGAAATCCGAATATAAGAAAAAGAATGTACACTCTATAGTTGGCTAGTTTCACGACTAATGTGTCCATGCAATGTTTTTATTGGTGTTTATTATGATCTAAAAAAAGGTAACCTAACCATTCAACTAAAGAAAGCAAATCACAACATAGGAAAATAAATATAAAAGAATCACAATCAATTAATCTAAGAAAGTAACGAAGACAGAGTAAAAGATACAGTGCAATGAAGTAACCTGATACAAGTTGAACAATAAATATTACAATTCTTTTACTTCATTTTCTTGCCCCCATCGTCTTCTTCCTAGCAACCTCGGAACCCACGCATGCGAGAAAACCAAAACTTCGACAATGATTCATGTCTATTCTTTCTTGAACCGAAAATGACACGCTTCCCTATCAACAATCTCCAGTCACTAGACCGATGCTGCCGCCACCACCGTTGTTAGTGGCCACCATCAGTCATCATTTCAATCAACAGTCACCCAATACTCGTGGTCACATCCAAATACCACCGAATCAAGCAGATAGAAGGAATTCTATGGACAAACAAATGAAAGAGATTAACGTTCAACTCATCGATCTTGAGTTATTTCCTCTCTGGCAATTGCCACTGAACATCACCAGGACACATATGAAAACATAGAACAACACAAGAAAAATCGGAGTTACTCTTGACCACACATCCAAAACTTAAGAAACAGGGTTGAAATGGGTGAATCGAAATTACCAATCATGATTCGAATCATGCTATGAACATACGAATGATAATAATTCAGAGGAAATTCCTCGAGTAAGTCCGTGGTTTCATTTAAGCATTTTCACAAACATATGGTATCCATTTTTAACGCAACGCACAGAAACAAATACAAAGTGCTTATCTCAATCCTAACAAAGGAGACAACATCTTCAGGAGTTCAAAGTACTGACCATTCCTTAATCATGGCGACTTTCATTCAAGCCAAAACAACAACTCATGGACTCGGATTAACAGAATTGAGCAAAAATGTGCAGGAAACACATAACAAAAGCACACTTAGATTCGGCCTCAGCAATGGCAGGATAATAAGAGGATAGTGGTTCACAATCAATGAAAGATTTCCATCCTATGATACACTTTCATATAATCTCGGAACAAACAAAAATCGGAGGCAAATCCAAACAAGCTTGGTTCTGGCAATTATCGAATAGATGAAGCGATTCTCAGCTAAAGGGGACTCATGTATGAGATTTCAAGTGCGACTTGTTTCTGATCATTTCAATCAGCAAAGATCAGACCCAAATAATCAAAACAGACTCATTAGATGCCAGTTTTCGAATAATCACGACCTTATATCTATACCTATCTCTTTACATATAAAAAGAACCGTAACAAGAGACACGATTGTAACTTTACTCGAAACGAATATACCCACTCGGCCAGTGAGCAAATATAAGAGTAGAGATCCTTTGATGTGTCAATGATGAAGAAGCACACCGATAAGAGTAGAGTGAACGGGAACTCAACAATTCAAGCTCCTAGATCCGGAAACGTGTGTTAGAGTCAAACAGGGAATCTCGACATGGCTCTACAGGCGAACTGGAATGCAAACCACAGATAGAAATGGTGAGTGGTGTTCGGAAGAGTTAAAACCAACAAGATAGAGGGAGATTATTTCGCTGACAGGATTTTTTCGCCAGTGGTGCAGCTAAGATGGTGAAATGTTTCTCCCAAGGGCGAACTTTCGTTTGAAAAATCTCTCTGCTCTCTCTCTCTCTCTCTCTCTCGGATGTGAACGACAAAAATGGCCTTCCCTAAACCCGAGCGTGTAACTAGCATTTTAGACGGGAATTGTGAAAACGGTTAGAGGAAAATCCTCGCGGTGAAAACATGGGCTGAGTCTTTTTCATGGGCTTTTGCATGGTCACAGTCGCTCTCCATTCAAGCTCAACATGCTCCTTTCTTTTCTTTTGTTTTTATATTTATACTTACGCATTAATTCTAGATAGAAAGTCATTGAACCTTAAATTATCATGGAGGAGTACTATCGCGACCTTTCTCGGGCGACCTATTAAAAGGAAAGTTAATGGGTTTACTAAGCCAAAGACTTAGCGCAAAATATCCCAAGCTTATACCAATTGTAACTTTAGGGTTTTAATTTAATCGATTTAACATACAATTCAATTCAATTAAGAATCGTCATTAATTTTTTTTTACTTGTATGAACCAAATATTCATAAATATGAGACTTACTCACGCTAGAAAAATCAAATGCACTTTCAGTACATTTTATTTTTAATTGAAAAATGTTATGCAAGTGGTCTAGATCAATTTTAAACCTAGATCACTAACATAAGCTTCACAGGTCATGGGTTACATAGGCTTCTCATTAGATCTAGGTGCATCCATTCTTCCTGTTGAATCTCTTTTTGCCTTTGCACAACTAGGTAAGGTCTCTGAAGTCATGATCCTTTGCTCACCTCTTCTGCAAAAATGTGAGAGGTCCCGTCATCTAGCTAGGCAAGGCAAGGCCTGTCACTCTGAGCAAGTTGGCCACCAGTGAGCAGTGAGGGTCTGGTTCTAGATGGAACGATGGGTACACCATGACGGCACATTTTCTGGAGTTTTGCAGTGGGCTAAGGTGCGGGTTTGTGTCGGACCTCAATGTGGTGATGGAGCAATCATACTTCAATGCGTTCTTCGAGATCCTACTTGGCCAGTCTATGGATTAACTTTGGGAGGTGTATATAATGTCACGGTATGAGACCATTGTCGTAGAACCAACATTAGCACCAAAGCATGGCATATTAATTCAATCAATCATGTGACTATGAGACAACAATAATAGTGTCTGGGGAGTGGTTTTCTTTTTTGCCTCATCTATAAATATACAAATCAATAAAATGCTGAGGAAGTATCAAAGCAAGAAAGATTATTTATGCTTCAATGTGCAGGAGCTTGTATTTTCATTGCATCTTTGCATAGATCTCTCTCTCTCTCTCTCTCAATCCCATATAATTTCTCCCAGGTTTAGATAGTCGTATGTGAAAGCATATAACATTAAAATTTTAAAAGGTGTCAAACAAATTGGAACCATTGTTCAATCTATTTGCAATGATTAGCATTTCTCCCAAAATCACGAGAATTTTGTTTTTGTTTTTCTGATTTTCAGCTAGCAAGTCATCAAATCTAATGAACAACACGTTTCTTACATGCACAAAAAAAGTCAAGAAATAGTTTCATTCACCACATCGGTTAGATTGTGAAAAATCACAATGGGTTTCCAAATATATGGGAGGAGTGACAAACAATCCAATATTCAATAAACATGTCAAAATTGCGTATAAGCATTCTCTATCACCAAACTTTTCTAAATCAGTCGACGTATAGCTACTAACGTAGGAATTGTCTTTGATGTGCCGCGGGTTTAAAGTTTGAACTAGACCTGATCACCGTGCGGACCTAGACGGGCTCGGGCCGAAGCTACTCGTGTTCGGACTTTCCAGGGACCTTCCCTAGGCCCAAGCCCGCCCAATGCAAAAACATGTGTTTCAGAAGCTTGCCCAGATACGCAACATTTATTTTTATGTTTAATTGACAATAAAAAAAAAAACGAAACATGAGTGGAAATAATTACCAGAGAATTTGTGGTGTTTTGCATTACTATGCCCATATGTGATGTATTTTTTTTTTTTTCATATAAGAATTTGGCCCCCTTTTTTTTTTTTTTTAGTCTTTAAAATATTCATGCATCAAGGTAGGAAAATCAATGAAAGATATTCTCACAATATTTTTTAGGGCTAGGCTTGAAAAAACAGTTTGCCGTTTCACTCCATGTTTTGGGATTGATAATGTAAGAAATTCAACAATCTAAAATTGGTATACATAATTTAGAAATACCTATCCTTAAATAAAAACACGTAGCTGGTTTAGCCAAACATCATTCTTGAACTGATCAAAACAAATGAAATCGTACGAATTCGAGAGTAGGTCTTCCTGTCCTTCTTCTCCTTTGGACGGTCTCATTGGATAAACAGTAAGCGTATGAAATTAGGAGAGGAGAGAGGACTATAACATATTTACATAGCATATTCTAAGAGAGTCATCTATCACAAGTCATTATTAAAATACTGACCTATATTGACCATTCAACTACGATCACTATAACTAAGATGTGCTAAGCCCAATATAATATAATTACATGAACGAACTTGGTGATTTAGCATTGTCTCGTTTTATTAACTTTATAACAATCTGTTTCACAAACTAAAATATTGTGCAATTAATGTTAACCCACATTCATAAGTATTTTCAACATTCTTTCACTTGAGCAACGTTAATTGCAAGACATTTTTGAAAAAACTAAATTTTATAAAATAACTCGAAGGCTGCTAAAACATTAAACAACCACCACCAACAAAAACAACAACATCGAACCATAGCCATCATAACCCCTCTCTCAATCAATGTCAGACAACCATGACTACAAATGCTATATGCTATTCTATCGGGATGGGTCAATGTGGTGACATAGTCGAAAATAACATTTCTTCATGTGATCCATTAATGCTATTTTAAAGTCCGGTCCTCCTTTGATTTCTATGTAAAATGTTATACTTCAACAAAAGTTAGAGAAACTCAATTGACACTTATGCCTCATATGTCTCTTATGATATTAACCTTGCGGTAATATTTTATGTTATTTTCCTTGAAAGATATCCTTTTAGCAAAACCGTCATACCCAAGATGGCCATCCAATCTCGAGACTTCTTACTAGAATTAGTAATACCTTATACACATTTCAAAAAAAAAAAAAAAATAAGAAGATCAAAATGAATAAATATTAAACCACGTATTTATCTAATAGTTTAAGCTTTTAGAACAGTTACAATAGTCCCACAAAATCTCACATTGTATCAAAGCAAGAATTCATAAGTTTAAATCTTCTAGACCTTAGTAATGGTGCAATTGTCCTGCAAAATCTCACAAGATCAATGATGTACTCCAATCCTTTGATCAAAATCAATTAACATTTCCAAAATCTTCGAACAAAAAATAAATTCTCAGGTTCCCGCTATCCAATCATTAATCTTTTGACATTGTAATGCACCTGCAAAGATTTCTCATTGTTTCTATGAGAAAATATGCCATAAAATGATTTCAATTGATTTTCAGTACCTTCTAGATGGAACCAACTATGAAACGTCAAAACATAATAACCATCATGATAATATAAGTAACTCCCACTGATAAAAGCAATTCTATACAACACTTTACTATACTTGTAAAGAATGTTAAAAGAAGCAGCCGAAAACATTAATGGTGTTGAAGCTTTCGATTTAAAAGCATGTCACAACTTACATTTCAAAATACTTTATTTTTTTACATTGGTAACCATTGTTACCAAAGATATGCATGAATTCCCTTTGAGAATCTTCAAATATTGACTCTTGCTATGTCAAATATTTAACATACTGCAAAACATGCAAGTTAGCAAGCCGAGCCTACTAAAAATATACCAAATGTAGGTTCATCAAAAGGTTGAATTTAGTGATTCGCATTAAATCCAAATAATCATTAGTTCTGGTTTTGACCCAAATTCAAATTAAATTTTGAGAAGTACTGCTGACTTTTAAACTTACCATATTTTTCGCAAAACATCAAACCTTTTAGAAAAGGTAGTCAGCCAACAAAGTTTCTTTATAACAACCTGAGTTTCATTTCAAAAACATCATCCTTTATAAATAAACCATGCTATTTAGAGAAATGTATTAAATATAATTTGGTACTTGACAAGTTGTAAATAACTTGGATGAAGGGAGCATCAAATGGAACTTTTCCAATATTTGAAACCACTCATATGCTGTCAGATTTTACTGAGTAGATGATTTCTACACCTTATTCAAAAAGCTTAATGAAGCGTGTCATCAATAAATACGATAAAACTATATTGCCAGTGAAACTTTGAGATCCATAGATGTCAACTTCCTTCTGGGAAACTTCCTTCCCCTCAACGTCTGCTGCCAGCAACCATCCCCGGATCTCCATCACAGTCTCGGTTCACCACAGAACCAATTCAATTTCATTATCGGCCTCTCCATTCCCTACCGGATCACCGTCACTCACACGCAGGCCATAATCACTCAAACGCAGAGCATAGGAACAGGAACGTACTTGGATAAACAAGCGCCGCAATCAAACCAGTGCCTCAGAACTTAGAGACGGAATGCTTGGACCATCATTTTGAATGCCAATTCCTCTCGTCAGTGGCTATTGTGATCGAACGCAGCAAAGAAACATGCCAAATACAAAGAAGAGACGAACAGAACAGAACACGTTCAGAATCAATGCTGATGATGAAACATAACCGGAATTGAATCAATGCACCAAGAAAATAATGAGTCTACGTCTGCGCAACTTCAGTTTGAACGAAACCGCAATCTATTCAATGTCAGTGACTTAGAGGCATATTATCAAACACTCGGTGGTCAACAAATCGGGAAGTAAAATTACGCTGTCTCAGGCTCGAATTCACCGCCTGATTCGAAGCAGATCAACCAGCAGCACTCGGAGCAAGGCAACAATCCAATCGCGCCCAACGCGTGCTTTAATCCTAAAAGAAAGAACATCGATCTCAATCGAAATCTATCGAAAGCAGAGCAAGGATAATAGATATTAACCAAGCCCGTGACGTTTGCATTGCGACAAACGCTCGAATCGGCAACAGGACCTTTTACGATTCAACCAACGAACGTAACCTCCCATGCCGTTAAGTTTTGTGGATGGTGGTGCCTAGGTAGCAAGTCCCACGTAAGGGGGGCGTTTTTGGTTAAATCTCTGCTAGAGGAGACAGATTTCCCCTTGAAGCTTGTGAAACCCCTTTTTATATCTTTTTATGTGGGGATGACCGGATCGAAATGGCCCTAAAGTGGAGGGCTTGTAAATTTTAAAATGTTCCGAATAAATAAATAAAACATGGGAGATATGTGATATGTGTATGTGTTTTTCCTTACTATCCATTGTTGTTGTTGATTGAGTGTTGAAAATTACATGCTTTTACATTAAGAAAGATAAAAATCAGTGGGACGGCAACGCCTCTTAAAATATCACAAATTAATCCCAATGTAATCCTGATGTGACAGATGTCACATTCCCGCAATGAGGATAAGATTTGGGACATGACATCTACCATGTAAAATAAGACATGATACTACAAAAAAGACACGATGCAAAGTAAAAATGAATATTTTATACTTATATAAAAACAAAATAAAATTTTCTCTAAAACTTTTTATGAAATTTTTGAAACTTATTAAAAAATTATCAATGTCTATCAAATTTCAAGAACCATAGTTATTTCATAAGTAGTATTAAAATAATATGAAAATTTTGTGTTACAAAGTTCAAGAAGATTTCTACTATTACATATACAAATTGTCAATAACTATTAAATTAGCAAGAAAGAAAGAAAGAATCAATTATGAGAGCAATATATGATAATAAATGATATTTAAGTAGGCCAAAGTACGACGTTTTACCACTATGACAAAAAAAGCACAACTAGAACCAGTAACGACTAGAACCAGCACATCCTCAACCTCAAAATACAGTCCCTTTTTAACTTAATATTGATTTCATGGTGTCTCCATAACACTAAAATCACTTTATTTTCTCTAAAAAAAAAAAAAAAACTCCTCCTTAAAGAAGTACACGAAATTATTTTTTCCAAAATAGGACCTTTTGGATAAAGGTCTAGACTTTCCAGTTATGGACCAAAAATGTTGTGCATCTTTTTCGTACCTTCGAAAGGTTGTGTTCAAATGGTCATAGTGATGAAAATTTGTATTTTTTGTATTTGACCTGGTTAAGTATCTTTAGAAAATAAAAATTCAAACTCAATAAATAGCATGATCAAAATTACAATCAAGAAGAGAAAAAAATGAAAACAAATCACTTTTCTTTACGTAAAATATCATGAAATTGATGAAAACCGTCTTATACAAATATGAGGAATTTTGGGGATGAGAGCATATTTCAATTTTAAAAGTTGGAATGCTCTCCCTTACTCATAGACTAGGATTTTTCAGAACACTAAAGGTAGAAACATGTAATTCGAAAGAGATTTGAGCAAACAAATTGGATTTCCTACTTTATCACATGAAAAGTTTTATAAAATCATTGTCAACTATCATAGAAGTGCAAGTTATCAAATGAATGGGCATTTTAATATTTAACTATCGTAAGAAAGGGCTCATATTAGTACGTCTTACCGATAATTTTAGAATAAGTTCTTCATTATAGTAAAATCACTAAAGTTTCATGCTTTTCTTTTTCTATTTGCCATGCATGGCACGGGTAGCCAAGCCAGTATATATGTAAATTGAAAGCGCAATAAATTCACTTGTATCAAACCCTTCCCCCCCAGTCCAACTTTCAATTCCAGGATACAACATCAAGAAGCACGACTTCAGTCCTCTACTTGATGGGTTGGATCTCGCTCGAGAAAAAGCTTGATCATACAGGCCCCACCCCGAAACAAGCCCAATACACCACCACCATGCCTCCTCCCTATCTCCCTGAAAGACCCAACTAATGTCAACAAAGTCCTCCTGCTCCCTCCCAACGATCAAAATGGGCTCTAGCAATCCCTATTTGGTGGAGCCCGCAATGGTGCCCTAAGGTTCTTCGTAGCGCTTGACCATTGCATGGCCGGGCTGTGCCACCGTTTGACCTCCGCGCTGCCAGTGAAGATGCCAAGTCGATGGCGTTGGAAACAATAGCCGACATATCCTCGAACATGATCACAACTGTACAAACTTTTGATCTAACCCAAATGCAACCCAATGAAACTTGATTTACATGTGAATATCTAAACGGGATCTAGGGATGGAGCATCTCTTATTCACGTAGAGTCTTGAATTTTTAATTTTGTTAGAATACATCTATGAATTTTTGTATGCATTGTATGTTTGGCCTCCTTTGTAGACTTTAGCCCCACTTCCATATTATAATCTTGACCCATTAGAATATAAAAAGACAAAACGACAT
Source organism: Eucalyptus sideroxylon (assembly GCA_014182405.2). Classification (NCBI taxonomy): domain Eukaryota; kingdom Viridiplantae; phylum Streptophyta; class Magnoliopsida; order Myrtales; family Myrtaceae; genus Eucalyptus; species Eucalyptus sideroxylon. The sequence continues at coordinate 8,820,949 of CM024552.2, read as the reverse complement.
AAAAAAAAATTCAAAATTAAAATTTACATTTGAATTAGAAAAGGAAAATGATAGAAAGCATATTAAAAACACGAAATTTTTATGTGTGGAATGCAGTTGAGTGATAAGCCTTTTTTTCTTGCCAATTAGTTAGAAATTTTTTTAAGTAATGCAACTATATGATCATATTTTCTCCATTTCTTGCATATTTATATCTCTGACACTATTACTTGAACAAATTACTCTACTAATACCCAATAAACTTCGTCACATTTAGAAAAAGGAACAATAAACTTGTGTGTAATAATTACACAAAGGCCCTTATCTTCCATTGGTTTGAAGATCATTACTACTCATTCTCTTAAATCAACACTCAAAGTGCATGCTATGATTACTTTTAAAAAGATTAAAATTTGATAGTATCAAATGAATGATTAATAATTAGATTGCGTTTTATACATAAGGTCCAGAGCTTCCTATGATCTTTTTTTTTCATTAAAACGTATCCAATCATACCACATATTATTTCATATTGTCGTGCTTTAGTTATTTCATTTATATAAAAGCTTTCCTCATTATAGTATGATATTATGAAAACATAAAATTTTATGCAATTTTAACGGACTACGTTGATATGAACGACATTGACTTCAATTGAAAGTGAGTGAAGTTTGCAGATGAGACGACGGACTTGAAGCTCATGGACGACTTAAAGATTGTGGACGATGAATCTAGGAAAGAAGAGCCAACGGTGAACAGCGAACAGTGGACTGAAGCTTGCGATGAGTGGGTGACGAGTGACGAGGATCAGGCGAGCGACGAAGACTCGAGCGGTGTGGCTTGGGACCAAGCGAGTGGCGAAGACTGAAAATGGCACAGCCGAGGATCAGGTGAGCGGCGAAGATCGGGAGTGGCGCAGTCGAGGATCAAGAAAACAAGGGAAAAAGAAAATGTGAAAATAGAAAAGTCATTTGGGGATTTTTTTTAAATTTTTTATCCAATGACAGATTTTGACCAAAATTACCCCGTTCAAGTCGTCGGAAATGGCCCTCTGGTGAGGCTAGATCCTTATTAGAGATTGATTTGGCCAATATGACCTACTCTAGACCCTCTTTTGAGAAAATAACCCCACTTAGATCCTTAATTAGAAATTTGCCTTTTACCACAGAGAAATGTAACACAGGATTTCATACGTACCCGAAAATTGCATAAAATGTTATTACTTTGACAAAAGAGTAGCATTCTTTAGTAATCCATCCATTTTGTCTCTACTATTATGTCCACGTGTTAGCCTACCAAACTCACTCTACATTGACAGCAAGTAATGTCTTGTACCAACATACCTCAATCCCTCAATTACAGTCCACTTCCATCTTAATGTGGATTTCATGGTATCTTCTCGATACTCAAATCACTTTATTTTCTATAAATAAATAAATAAAAATTCCATCCTCCTAAAAGAAGTACAGAAATTGTTTTTCCAAAATTGGATCTTACGGATAGAGGTCTAGATATTCCGGTTATGGACCAAATACTAATAGACGTGATTTTGGTCACATAGGTCAACCAATGGGCAATTTTTTTTTTTTTTTGTATATTTGAAAGGTTGTGTTACAAAGGGAAAATGAATGTTGCGCTTTTGTTAGTACATGAGAAATGTCGTAATATGGTCACAGTAAAAAAAAAAAAAAGTTGTGTTAGTACATGAGAAATGTCGTAATATGGTCAAATATGACCATAGCTGCGCAAACTTCTGATTTAGCCCAGAGAAAACCCAACTAGTCTTGATCAACCAATGAACATTTGAACTGGATCGAAGGACAACGCAACCCTCATTTGAGTGGGGTCTCAAATTGTTATATTTCATATTATATATCTGTAAATTTTCACATGCAGTATCTATTTATCTCTTTCGTAGACTTTGGCCCCACTAATTTTTTAAAATTACAAACTTGACCCCTAAAAAATGAAAAGACCAAATGATATCAAAGGAAGCACAGATTTATATTTGTATTTTTCAGAAAACAAATAGATAAAAAGCATATTAGAAGTATAAAATTTTTATGAGTCAAGTAATAAGCCTTTTTTTTGTTGCCAATGGGCTATGAACTTTTCAAATAGTGCAACCGAATTGTAAGTTTTTTTCCCCTAATAGTACATTCTAGTCAATTTGGTTATCACTTCTCAATTGTCTTGTACATTTAAATCTCTAAGGCTATCACTCGAGCAATTTATAGTACCAATACCCATTAAACTTCATCACATTTTAAAAAGAGGAAAATTAGAGCATACACAACCAATGTAGAGAAAATTTTACACAATAGAGCTTATCCCCCATCAATTTGAGGATTATAAGTGCCGGTTCTCTTAAATTAATGGTGAGTTTATGTTGCTTGTGTAATTTTTTTTTTCCTTTGCACTGGATAGTTTCAAATGCATGATTTTCTTATTAGATTGCGTTTTATACTAAATGTATAAAACTTCTAAGAAACATTTTTCAAAGAAACAACCAATGATTTTGACTTTTTATATCAATATTTAATTTGCAACATGCTATACCAGCAATATCTTGATTTACTACTGCCATTTTGGTACTGTTAATTTTTGGGGGTTAAAATACTGTGCTTTGTAATTTATGCATTTCGTCACTAAATCCAACCTAATCAATATGGGATAAGAATTTTGGATACTTAAAACAGAAACTCATTTAATGCTAGTGCAACCTAAATGTGTGGTGTTTGTTCCTTCTAGCAACCTCCATGTGTGATGTTTGTTCTTCCAATGAGAATACCAATCTTTTGCTGGTAAAATGGCTCCATTATCCAAAAGATTGCCCGAAATTGAACTGGTTCTAAATTTAGGCTCAGGACGTGGTCTCATATTCAATTCGTATTTAGTGCAATCTCCTGATGAAGTTATTTACTATATATGAATTGTCAATTTTTTGATGGATGAGGAAAATAGAAATTCACTCTTTGCTTCATAAAGAGTGCTCCAGAATACTCGTTCATCAGTTAAACGTTAAAATAGCTCCATTCCCATTTTATTGACAATTGTTTTCATTTATGTCTAATAACAACATATCAGGTTGATAGAGATGGTTAAAAAACTTCAACATAAAAAATGCCTCAAGAAGCGCACGATAGCATTAGGATGATGGACTACTCCTCTTTCATGCGATTACTCATGTATTTTAAATGTCTTTCTTTTTTATACTTTCTCCTGGTAATTGGGTCACTCTAACTGTAAAAGTAGATTCTAAAACAAATATATATATATATATATATATATATATATTAATAAAGAAATTGTATAGGTAATTCTAGAAGGAAGAGAAGAAACTAAAGAGTGATGAATAATATAAAATATATTGCCAGTGTAAATGAAATTTTATACAAGAGATTTTATCCGCTCTTGATTTGACGATTAAAATTATTCAATCTTTTAAATCAATGGTAGATTTGCATGGCTTGTGCAAATTTTGTTTACACTAAATGTGGATATTATAATTACTCTTATAAAGATTAAGACCTGATAGTATAAAATGAATGATTTGTGATTAAAATGCATTTCAAGTTAAGGTTTATAATTTCAGTAAACTTTTTTTTTTTTTTTTTTTATGTAAAATCTCATCCAATCATATAAAATATTGCTTCGTACAAAAGATAACTATTTTGTTGTTACACCAAAAAAAAAATTATTTGACAATTGATACGTAATTTGTCGCTCTTTAGTTAATGTATTAATATAAAACCATTTCTCATTATAATATGATACAATAGGACCATAAAAATCTATGGCTAAACTTAGTTCTACCCTTGCAATATAGACACCAACTTATGACCGGATCTTTTCCCCTTTTGCTCAATGTCAATTGGGTCGGTCCAACGTTTCAGTCTTTCGATTGTGGTCCCCCAATTATCACTTCTTCCGGCCTTTCAACTTATGAAACGTTCGTGCTTTGTATAACCGGATCTTTTCCCCTTTTGCTCAATGTCAATTGGGCCGGTCCATCAACGTTTCCGTCTTTCGATTGTGGTCCCCCAATTATCACTTCTTCTTCTTCTTCTGGCCTTTCAACTTATGAAATGTTCGTGCTTTATATAACCGGATCTTTTCCCCATTTGCTCAATGTCAATTGGGCCGGTCCATCAACGTTTTTGTCTTTCGATTGTGGTCCCCCAATTATCACTTCTTCTTCTTGTTAGAACTGAAAATTCATTTTTTTTATACCCATTATTTATATTGCAAAATGATACAACCCCCTTAAATTTCCTACGCTGCCATTTTGGTACTATAATTTCATGCATTACGTCACTAAATTCAACCTAATCTAGTGGGGATAGGAGATGACCCCCCCCAAAAAAAAAAAAAAGAAAAGAAAAGAAGGAAATGTGGGAATAAGAGATATTACAGATAGAATGCATTTTTGTATCAAGAAAATCACGTGTGATGTTCATCAAAATTGTATGCATATTTTATCGTGAGGCTTTGACTAGTAGAAACTCATTCAATGCTAATGCAATCTACATGTGTGATATCCGTTGCTCGAGTAAGAAAACAAATCTTTTGCTAGTGAAATGGCTCCATTTTCCAAGAAATTCTAACTGACTCGGAATTGAAATAACTCTAAACCTGGGTTCAAGATGAGGTCTCATATTCAATTTGTACTTGGTGCAATCTCTTGATGAGATAATTTCCTATATACAAATCGACAATTTCAAGTAAGATGGCCATTTTTTTTTTTTTGTCAATCAAGAAAATGGACTCGTTTTATTATTTCATGAATATTGCTCCACAATACCCATCCACCAATAAAAATTTTAAAATACCTCTATACCTTTTATATTGACAATTACTCCATATATGCCTAATAACATATTAGGTTGATCGAAATGATTCACCTCACAAAAATACTCGAGAAGCATACGATTATGTATATGCACATGAATCAACAAAACGCACTTTTCTTGGGTCACTCCTACGTGACAGTATGGGATGGAGGGACTATTCCTTTAAATTGGGTCTTCTTGACTATAAAAGAATAAATAAATAAATAAAGAGTTATGCCCTTCCATCTCTTATAATTCCTCTAGGCATCAATTTTGTTAGGATGAATTGCACCTATGGGGATCATGTGCTTGAATGCTTATCAAAATCATACCAATCTAGAGCCATGTTGATTTTCTTTGTAATACAGGCATATTGCTTAAATTGATTGCATTTATGTCTATGTTGACATGGTAAACTCAAGTGTTCTAAGAATGAAATCTCATCGACTTAAGTGGCCAAAATAGATGGTTCCACTCTACCAACTCATTGACTTAGCTCGTATTTAGTCTCTTTTGTCATCTCAGCACATGGGACAAGTCTAGTTCTTTTATATTTTTCACGATTAATTATTCGGTTTTTCGCTTTTTGAAAATTTTCATGATTCCAAGCGATCTTAATAAACGCACTTTGTACTCCACTTCTGGGATAGAAACTTACTGCGATGGCGACAATCACTACAGCATGTGCAGTTGCAACAGTCAACTACATTAAATGAAAAGATCTCGTGTCTTTATTTCATCCTCGAGATTACCTTATATATATATATACTCCACAAGCAGACACAAGAGATTGCATAAACCTCATCACAATCTGATACATTACATCTTCTCAGAATGAGACCTTTGAAGCTCTTTCTTCTCTTCCTTTTTGTCTTCGTTGCTCTGAAACCAACACAAGAAGCTCGAGACTTTATCTGCGTGGTCCTTGACAACACCTCCAACACCCCCTGCAACAGATTCAAGGATGAGATCGGATCTGAATTCGCTGTGGAAACTTTATCAACCGCTTCTGACTTCGTCTTGGAGACGTTCAATCAAAGCAACGGTGGGGGAAGAGGCTACTCCACGGTGCTTGCGATCATCGAGAGCTTCGTTGCTAATGGATATCCCCCCACCATCGCAACCAACAACGGTAACCAATTCCGAGTGGACGCAGACTACCTCCAAGCATATGTTGGTGACGTGAAGGCCGAGTTCACGGGGATTGTATACCACGAAAGCGCTCGCGTATGGCAATGGACAGGCAGTGATACTGCCCCTATCGGCCTTATTACAGGCATTGCCGACTACATCCGGTTGAACGCGGGATGGCCATCAAAGTATTGGCTGCCGAGAGGGTCTGGTTCCAGATGGGACGATGGGTATGCCGTGACGGCGTATTTCCTGGAGTTTTGCGACGGGAAGAGGCGTGGGTTCGTGTCAGACCTCAACGCAATGATGGAGAGTTTGTACTCCGATGCGTTTTTCATGATCCTCCTTGGTCAGTCTGTGGATGAATTATGGGAGGAGTATATCACGTTACAGTATGAGACCATTGTCCCCGCACCGGCATTAGCACCGGAGCATGCATACTGAATTAATCAAGTAGGTGACTATGAGACAACTATAATAGTGTCTAAAGGGTGCTTTTCCTTATTACTCATCTATAGATATACGAGTCAATAAAATGTTGAGGAAGTACTGAAGCAGGAAAGATTATTGAGGGTTCAATGGGCAGGACCTTGTATTTTAATTTCATCTTTGCATAGATCTCTCTGTTTCTATCGACTGATCTCTTTTAGATTTAGAAAGCCGTTTGTGAAAGCATTAACTTTAAAATTATAAGGGACGAAAAGGATTATAAAAAAAACCCCCCGTGTTTCTATCAATTTGTGACGATATTTTGTTTTCATTTTGGGCTATAAAGTTCTAAAAAGAAATGAAAAATAGGATTTTTACATACACAAAAGGAATCAAGATATATAGTTTCTTGATCACATCCATAAGATTGTGAAAAAATCACTCCTGTCCATTTGTAACTGATGAGAAAAATTACTCCTTTTGTATACCTCTCCTTTCTCCTCCTCCTTCGTATGGTCATTCGGCTTTAGATCACACGCCAGCTTATACCCCCTTTTTCTCGAAGGTTAACCATTTATTTGATAGCCTAATGACGTTCCAATTAGAACAAATTTGCACCATTAAACTCGATTTGGGTGCCCTGAATTAGAAATTAAAGCTGCAAAAAAGACTGAAATTGCTGTGAGTAATGCGATAATGAAGGGAATTTAGACATTTAAACAGTGTCACGAAGCTTACTCACGCGTCTAAAAAACTAACAATGATCCAATTATTAGGATTCGGGTGCCTTGAGTGGATTTCATTTTAAATTAAAGATGCAAAATGACCGAAATTGCTGTGGGTAGCATGATAAGAAATCAACATCTAATTTGAAGCTTGTTTTCCTGGTTATAAGGTAATTATTCAGAAAATTTATGAAACTTCTAGATCGAAATTTTCGTGACCTAGTTAAATATCATGACATGAAATTCACATAGTAGAACTGATATATGTTGTAGAACAAAACTCGAGAACTGATTTTGAGCTTTAATAAGTAAAATTAGTGAATTGCACCAAATGATTTTCGATTCTCTTATTCATATCGAAATCTTCAAGTCGGAAGTTCTTGATGCACAAATTAAATTAGGGCACAGAATTTATAGTGTATAAGAATTGTTGCATGGTTAACGAAACCCATAATTTAATTGTCAAATTAACAACCAAAAAGGTCAAATTGCAAAATATCATTTCTAGTTCACATGTCTTTCAATATTTGAAATTCTCATGCATAGATTGAGAACTGACTAACTAGATTTTCTATGATCTCTTCAGGGATTGTTCCACCACCCCCCCCAAAAAAAAAAGGTCGTGCTTTTGTGCATTTTATAGTATTTTCTATGCAAAATTTCATACCATACAAACACTTCAAAGACTATAAAAAAATAACCGAAATTCATTCTTTTGTGATTAAAGTATCACCAATATCCATTTTAATCCTTTGGCTTTACAAACAAATATTTAAAAGGTGTCTCAAGTCCTCGGCATTATGGGCTCAAGTTCTAACTTATAAGCTTTGCCTTAAAAAAAAAGTGAGACAAATTTGTTGCAAAAAGTACAAAGCAATTATCTGTTACCAATGGCTCCCTGTTAGTTTATGATTTTTTGTAATATTTTTTTATAAAAAAGATAAGAAAAATCATAAGAATTAATTACTATCCGCAACAGGAGCAACGGCACAACTCAAGCTTCGAAATGGTGGTCCTATAAATGAAGACGAGACAATAATTCCATTGAAAAGCGAAGAAAATTTAGGAGTGGCCAAAACAAAACAAAGGAAAATTAGAAAAAGGGGAAGGAAGTTCGAAAACAAAGGCCTTATGGTTGGCCCCTCCATCAATATCTGGGGTAGAGATGGCAGCTTCGTCTCTCCTTGATGTTTGCTCATCTTCTTTAACAAAAACGCTTGCATGACCGACCAATGGACGTTCTCATCGGTCACAAACTTATTCACAACAGCAGGCATATTCTCATATTGAAAATATACCGGCATGTTCTAAGCGAGCATGCTTAAAATTTGATTTAATTGATACATTCCATTTGTGTGTTAACCGAAGCTTATAGCTACAAAACTATCAAAAGCACAACTCGATCGGCCGCCTCCCTTTCTTAGCTGTCAGTTGCTGGTAGTGGGCACCGTCGGTCGCCAATGCCGCTACCGCCGTCTATAGTTGCTGGTCATAGTCACGGTCACTAGTCATTCACTGCTTTTCATCGTCGATGAGAAGTATTCTCCAATGAGATCATGACGTGTTTGTCATCCATGTGATGAAAAAGGAAATTTTAATATAAAGCATGATATTGCATCACTCATTTTAAGATGGGGCAGCATATGGACAATGAATCAAAGCCCAACCCTGAGGCTGAGAAGTCGAAAGAAAGAATGAACTGAGGAGGCCGTCAGGACATGTTGTTGTTTAAAAGAATCATAAACACCAAACAACGTTTCGATTTTTCGTCAATTTTTGACGTTAAAAATCAACAGCTAGAATCAAAAGAAGAAAGAAGCCAGAGTTTCCCTCTCGACCTCAAAGCTTCTCTCTAATTCAGCCGGTCCTTCACTCCTCGCCAAACCAGAATCAAAAAATGGCAAGAAAGGCGGCATGTCTCTGCCGCGTCTCGCGAGAATCCTCCCGCTTCCGGCGCTTGGCCGAGTTCTGGAAAGAGGTGTCCCCCTCTTCTCTTTCCCCGCACCGATCGGGTTTGTCACTTTCTTTCGGGTCCTGAAATGCTCTTTCGCTGATTGCAGATTCTGGCTTTGGAGGAGGTGGAGACCCCCAAGTTCGAGCTCAAGGTGATATGGCCGGTACGGCGTGAGCTCACCCGCCGGTCGATCCCAAGTACCTTCCCTGAGCCCACCATGTCTGCTTCACCATCTCCAGTTCCGATCCTTTCGTACAAACTCTTTCGAGGTTAATTCTTTCTTTTGGTTTGGTTGAGTTGAGACTTGAGAGAGATAGAGAGAGTCCATGGACACGAACGTGGCTTCGTCGAGCGCATTTCGCGAGCTTCTTTGGACTTCGATCTTGGAGAGATATCACCAGTCCAAAGCTTAAGGTCACCACCGCCGGAGTCGTCGATTATCTCTATCGTGGACAGGTACTCCTCGAAACAGAGTCCAGCTTACTCATTTCAGCAACACCTTCCTTGCAAACTCGGTTCCTCCTCCACAGCGTAATCAACCGCAATAGAACTCGGACAACAGCGAGGGCAAAGCAGGAATGAACTGAAATCATATCTAGAATTCAGTCAGATGCAAAATGACCTAGTTCAGCTGTGGGCGTCATCAATGAGTCAGCGAAGGCCACAAACGGCTTCAAGCCATCGCCCTCAGAAACTCAACGCCGGGTACGCGCAATCCCGAGGCCGAAGCCCAAAGCAATGCTGGAGAGGGACAGATGACGGAAGAAGAGGAGGCTGGAGCATGGTGCTTGAAGGATCGCGAAGCGAGCGTAGTCGGATTGAGATCGAGACTGTCACAGGCGAGGCGGTGATAGTGATGGCTGCCGGAGAGGGGAAAACCCAAACAGAGGAGCCATCGGCGGTAGCAGAGACATGCCGGCGGTGGGAGAGGAGCTGCGCCGGAGGCGGAGGCGGAGGCGAGTCAAGCTACGATAAATGGGCTGGAAGCTTTATTATTTTCTTCTCTCTCTCTTCTTTTCTTTTCCATTTTTAACTTTTCATTTTTGTATTTATTTATTTTTCTACAAAAATGCATTCTTGATTTCTCAAGCACTAAAAGCATCTCACAAGAAACCCACCCGTGGACAGCGAAATTGGTTGAGAACTCTCATCTAGCCAAGGAGGTCAAGGGTTCGAAACCCTGCATTGTTAACAAGGGCCAGTTTCCCCCGAGATATAATCGCTGTTGAGCCTCCACCGCGAAGACTCGTGAGAATCGGCGTAAGTCAACAAGGGCAAGCTCCGGCGGATCATACACTTTGTAACAAGATGTTATAAAGTGCTCTCTATATGATGAGCTCACATAATCTGTAAGGCAATATAAATGACACAAAATTAAGAAGTAATCTCTTAGCATAATTGAAGCTCCATCTCGATTTTATTATACATTAAAAACACGGAATACTTTAATTTGAAATAAAGTCTCTGATTTATCAAAAGATAGACCAACGGACGAAAGACTGGTGAATAACACCATTACCGATCAAACGCGTTCTCTAGTAAATGCATGATAACTTTGAAATTACACTAAATTAAATGGTTTTTAAGATCAGAAACAGCATCACAAAGCTTCCTCATGCATCTAAAAACCTACGGACATCCAATTATTAGGATTCAAGTGCTTTGAATGGATTTCTTTGAAATTAAAGATGCGAAATGACCGAAATTGTTGTGGGTGGCACGATAATGAAGCCTATTTTGGACTTAAAATAAGAAATCAACATCCAATTGGAAGCTTATTTACCTGGTTATAAGGTAATTATTCCGAACATTAATGAAATTTCTCGATCAAAATTCTCACGACCCAATTCATATCACGACATGAAATTCACATAGTAGAACCAATACACGTTATAGAACAAAACTCATGAACTGATTTTGAGCAATAATAAGTAAAATTATCGAATTGCACCACATGATTTTCGATTCTCTTGTTCATACTGAAATCTTCAAGTTGGAAATTCTTGATGCATAAATTAAATTAGGGCACTAAACTTACAGCGCATAAGAACCCTTCCATGAATAACAAAACCCATAATTTAATTGACCAAATAACAAACCAAAAGGTCAAATTTGCAAAATATCATTTTCAATTCACTTGTTTTTCAATATTTGAAATTCTTAGGTCATGGACCGAGTTATAACACGAAATTCGCCAAGAAGATCTACCATGAAATGGGTAACTAAAATCCCATATCAATATTTAAAATGAGCAACCAAAAGAACCAAATTCCCTAACTCGCCAATAAACCATTAAATATATGCAGTATACATGCATTGACATTGAGATTATGCATCAAGTAACTTTTGAACCTATATACAGCTGCTTTTATATCACATTTAAGAAATTCAATGATCTAAAACTCATGTATAGAATTTACAATACCTAGACTTAGGAATAAAACACACGTACCTAATTTAGCCAATTATCGTCTTTGAATTCAGCACTATAGATAAGGATTAGGCTTTTTCCCTTTCTCCTTCCTTAGTCTTGATGAATAAACCATAGGTGCATGGTATTAGGAGGGGAATGACCAATATTTTAATAAAGACCTATAATGGATAAGTTTATTAAATATACTACATAAATAGGTCATGGTAAGAGCTATATAATAATAACACATAACCATGATTGGGTCATATAATATTCTCATATTTTATTAATATTATAACAGAGCATTTTTCAAGGACCAAAATATTATGCAATTAATGTTAGCCCGCACTTCGTAAAAATTTTGAACACATTATGGTCGAAAATTACAATCTTCCTATTCGTGTTAGACTATTGGTTTTTCAAGCAAATATTTTGGTATTTTCAAATGTTTTAACAGATTGGGTTATGATATAATCAGTACTAGCTAGAAAGAACTCAAATTTAACATTTTATAACTGGACCAAAAAGGGTCTCTCATGGAGGATTCAACAATACAGAAAGCACACTCAGGGAAAAAGCAATTGCCAATTGCCTCTTGATCGAGCAGAACATTGAGATTATCATGTACTCTTGGAGCCACCACTTGACTATCTAAACCAACCGCGATCACCACGTGACCAATTCAATCATTGAGATTTTCCCACTATTCTAATGCTAGGCAAAGTCAGCAATGATCACTACATTAAATGGCTCTGCAAAATTATATATTCAAGAGGTTTATGACACAATTTGTACAATCAAGCTCGATATGCAGAGTCCTTTCCTCTCAACTTGTAGAGTTCCTTTACCCATGGCCACTCGTGGAAATTGAAACCCTAACCCCACAGTTCACTTCGATTTTCTTCGCACGCTTTTGTTTTCTCCTTTAATCGTCATCCAGGTCGGTCTTGTTCTGCTTCTCTTCTGAATCGCGGTGTTCGTGACAGCTGAGATTGTATCCAGAGGTGATGGCAGTCCGTTCTTGACGAAGAAGCCTTCCCTTCGTGCCTTCTTCCTCAGTCTCACTTGGGCGGTCTTATTCTGTTTATATTCTGAATCGCGGTGTTCGCGAGAGCTGCGTTTGTATCCAGAGCTGATGGCGGCCTGTATTTGACGAAGAAGTCTTCCCTTCGTGCCTTCTCCCACTGTTTGGTTTGTTTCACGGTTCTGTTATCTTCCCCTGTTTTTCTTGTCATCTTATGAGACTTCGATCAGCGATTAATATTTCATGTGGGGTCTTCGCATCTCTGCGACTTTACCTGATTGTCCCTTACTGTGCGACTCCACTTAGTTGGCCCCTCTTTCTTTATTTGCTGTTCTCTTTGCGTCATGGACTCTGAAGAATATAGTGACTCTGATCGCCTTGCTGCTCTCTGTTCAAGATTGGGGAGACTTACCACAGAGAAGAATATAGATTGCTGGAACAAACAACCATCACCTGCAAAATTGGTGGAATGTAACTTGATGTTGGTGTGCAAAATTTTGTCGAGACCCTATCGTAAATTTCCGGCATTCCAGTACAATTAAGAAGGCATGGAGAACTGACCGAGTTGATATCACACAACGTGAAGAGGGACTATACGTAGCTAAATTTCACTCTCTTGCAGATAAACAGCGTGTTCTTGATGGTGGTCCCTGGCTCTTTTCGGGTCATCTAGTAATTGTAAAGTCATGGCAATCTAAAACTCCCTTGCACTGTTATGATTTTTCCAGGTGTGCTTTTTGGGTACAAATATTGGGATTGCCTTTGGAATGGACTACTGAACAGACTATTATTAAGGCTGTGCAAGATCTTGGGCGGGTAATTGAAGTGAGAGTTGATACTAAAGAGGGCATGATCTCTAGGACTGCTAGGGCAAAGGTTGTTCTAACAATACAGGATCCCTTAAGGACAGGTAAACTCATTCGCATTGAGGGTAAACTATTCTGGCTTGACTTTCGATACGAGCGTCTTTCTCATTTTTGTTACTCCTGTGGAAGGTTGGGTCATTATGCTATGTCTTGTAGAGAGATCCCCTATGATGAGTCAAAATTTGAAGGACGAGATACCATGGTTTATGGTCCATGGCTGAAAGCAGAAACTAAACAAGCTAGTCCTTACTGGCAATCATTTTATAACCCTCCACACTCCACGAATGAGTCAGGAGATAGTATACCTGAGACGCCTCCTTCCCAACTCATGCTCTTGCCCCCACCACTCAAGCTATCGTTGCTTTGCACCAAAGAATACCTCGATTTCCTTCAGGACAAGCAAGTTACAACACTTGCACATCACGAAAATCCTGAGATCTTGATAGGGACCTAACATCATACAGCACTAATTCTAGCAACAGCTAAATTGAAGGGGATTTCTACCCTGCCTGGTGTTGTACCTGGTTGTTCTATCCAGTCTGATCCAATACCTGACACAAAGACACTTACCGAGCTCTCGGGCTCGGGAATCTCCGTCATTCGAGCTAAGAAGTCCAAGGTTTCTCGTCCTGCTCCAAAGATAGGACCTGCAAAAAAGATAAGGCGTTATAACCCTTATGATTTAAAGGGTGCTGGTCCCCCTGGTTTTGATGAATCTGTGCTTCTTGATACTCCCATTTTGGAAGCATCTCAAGCTGACTTATGGGCGACGGTGGCTGGCCCTCAACAGCCACCACCTCATCGATGAAAATTCTATGTTGGAATTGTCAGGGGTTGGGCAATCCCCTGACAGTTCAAGCGCTTAAAGCCCTGGTGGCTAAAGAAAAGCCTAACCTTCTTTTTTTGATGGAGACCAAACAGAGTGAGGTCTTTCTCCAACGTTTACACCATAGCCTCCATTTTGGTAATCTTCGGGTGGTCAGTTCGATGGGTTCAGCTGGGGGTTTGGCTCTTTTTGGAATGACAGACTCTTGGACTTCGCTTCGCTGATCAACCCCTTCTTTTTGACTTCTTCCGTCATGATTCCGAGGATGACAGCAAGAATCGTGTTACTTGTCTACATGCTCCGGCGGTATATCCCCTTCGGAGGCTTTTCGGCAAGAGCTACGCATGATCAGCTGTGAGAATCATGCTCCTTGGGTTTGTCTAGGTGACTTCAACGACATCCTTTACCCATGGGAGAAGGTGGGCAAAAGATCGCAGATTTATCCCGTATGTCTTCATTTCGTGATGTCCTAACCGACTGTGCTCTAATGGACATGGAATCAAAAGGTTGTGCCTTCACTTGGCAGAATAATCGAGATGGGGATGATCTTGTTAGAGAACGACTTGACAGGGTTCTATGTACTTTGAACTGGCGATTAAAGTTTCCTTCAGCAGAAGCTTATGCTCTCCCTGCTGTTGCCTCCGATCACAGTCCCCTTCTATTATCTACTATCGCTTCTAAAAGCGAAGTCGAGGTTTTTAGATATGAAGCATTTTGGAATGAGGACAAAGATTGTCGCCAGATTATCGAATCTTCCTGGCATTCGGGTTCGCTGGTGAATTCGAGCCTCTCTACCAAATTACGCCTAGTTGCTTATGCTTTGCTTCGGTGGAGTCGTCTCAAATTCGGGAACAACCATACTCGCATCACTGAAATTCAGCAGCAGCTTCTACAAATCACTAACCAGTCTATGCCTCCTTATGACAAATCCAAAGTTATGGCTTTGAAAATGAAATTACATAATGCATGGCAAATAATAAGAATAGTTTTGGGCCATGAGATCTCGTATACATTGGCTGAAATGGGGGGATCGAAATACACGTTTTTTTCACGCAACTACAATCCAGAGGCGACAAAGGAATAAGATTACGATGCTCAGGGATGAAACGGGGGATTGGGTCAGGGATCCTACTCGGCTTCAGGAGATGACAACTTCTTTCTTCTCATCATTATATACCACAGTCGGACCTCGCAATTTTGAACCTATTTTAGATCAGTGTCCTACAGTGGTGACGCCAGCCATGAATAACGCTCTAACGTCATTGTTGACCTTGGAAGAATTGAGACTAGCTACGTTTCAGCTGGGAGCAACCAAAGCTCCCGGTCCCGATGGGCTGACCGGTCTTTTTATAGGACTCATTGGGATATTATCAAGGATGATTTCTTCAAAGAGGTTCAACATTTCTTTCTCTCGGCCGTTTCCCTTTAGCCTTAAATAAAACAGTTATTACTTTGATCCCAAAACTCCCTCACCCTGAGAGTCTTGATCAATTTCGCCCTATTAGTTTATGCAATTATGCCTATAAGGTTATCTCTAAAGTGCTTGCAAATAGACTGAAACCTCTGCTACCATCTCTAATTTCTGAGGAACAATCGGCTTTTGTGGGTGGGCGCCAGATACAAGATAATATATTGCTAGTACAAGAGGTTTTACATCAACTTAGATCTAAAAGGAGGAAGAGCAAATTTCATGCTGTTGTCAAGTTGGATATGCGGAAGGCCTACGATAGAGTGGAATGGGACTTTTTACATGCTTATCTACTTAAGTTAGGCTTTCATCCATTATGGAGTACTCTGTTATGCGGTGTATCACCACTACATCTTTCGTATCAACATGAATGGCGATCGCTTAGGCCCTTTCATCCTACCGGGGCCTTCGCCAAGGAGATCCTCTCTCCCCATACCTTTTTATCCTTCTATCCAATCTATTATCATCTCTTATTCATAATGCACTCGATATGGAGACACAAAGGTATTAAACTCAACAGATGGTGCCCAACTCTTTCACACCTTCTTTTCGCAGACGATGCAATTTTCTTTGTAGAAGGATCAGTTCGGGAATGTCAGAATTTATCAAATCTGCTGAATCAATATTGCTTTGCCACGGGCCAAGAGGTGAACCGCAACAAATCTGGTATATTTTTTAGTAAATCTTGCCCTACTTCTCTACAGGAAAATATGGCTAATGCTATTAGAGTACCTATACTGCAACGTTGTGGGAAATATCTTGGTATACCATCTGATTGGGGTAGGTCGAAAAGGGATATGTTCTCTTGGATACTAGCTCGAGTGAATACTAGATTGGAAGGTTGGAAGGAAAACCTTTTCTCAAAGGCAAGGAAAGAGATTATGTTGAAGGCTGTAGTACAATCCATACCACAGTATGCCATGTCCATATTTCGACTACCCATTTCTCTATGTACCTCTATTGAACAAAGAATCGCGAAATTTTGGTGGCAGAATGATAAACAACGAGCAGGCATACATTGGCGAAATTGGGAGGTACTAAAACAGAGAAAGGCAGCTGGTGGTTTAGAGTTTCGGGATCTCCTCGGTTTAATTTAGCCATGCTTTGGGTAAGCAAGCATGGCGACTACTTCTTCAGCCATCCTCCTTGTGGGGTAGAGTTTTTAAAGGATTATATTTTCCAACCACACGGTTTGATGAGGCGAGAAAAAGGCTCTCGCCCGTCATGGGGCGGAGCCTTTTGAGTGGACGTGATGCAATTTTTCCTTATGTTTGCTGGTCGGTAGGAGATGGGAGTTCCATCGAATCGGGAAGATAGGTGGTTACCTATAGGCAAATTAACAGGACCTCCTCAACGAGAAGAGCCCACTTTAGTGGCTGATCTTATTGATCACTCTACCAAAGCACATGGAAGTACTCTCTACTCCACAGATTTTTGACTCCCAAGTAGTTCACCGGATTGCATCTATTCCTAAGGTCGACCCAGTTTTCCATGGATAAACTTATTTGGACTGCTACTTCTAATGGTGACTACACGCTTAAATCAAGCATATCACAATATCAAACATTCAGCGGAGCTTAAACTCAATAGCGCACCCTCATCCTCACATCAACATCCATCTTTACTATGGCACAAATTGTGGAAAATGCACACCGCTCCTAAGGTACGACACTTCTTGTGGTTACTATGTCAAAATAGTTTAGCAACAAGAGTTAATCTGCATCATAGGCATATCATTGACAATCCAAAATGCCCTATTTGTGATCAAGACACCCGAAACCTTGGAACACTTGTTCCCGTTCCGTCCTTGGGTTTTGCGCGTTTGGAGTAATCCTCGATCAACCTCCCCATTCAAACTCGAATATAAGGAATATCACACTGGATCATAGAGCATGTCGGTGATCGAAACCCTTACCGTGTCTTCCGGTGATCGCCACAGTCCTTTGGCACATATGGAAGGCTCGAAATGCATTTATTTTTGGATGAAAACATCCTAATCCGCATCGTGTAGCTGAAGAAGCAATGCTTCAATCTCGTGTGGATTCTACCGTTGCTCGTTCTTCCACCCGCAAAGCTGCTTTTTTCAACATCACGGAACTCTATGGAGACCCCCGGTCCGGGGTTTTAAAGGTCAATATCGATGGATCTTATCAACGGGGAGCAAAGAAGGGACTATGGCTTGTGTGTGTCGTGATTCGCAAGGACAACTTACTTGGTGGCTTCTCGGATAGCTTTGCTGCCTTCTCGGCTCTACAAGCGGAGATCCACGCTTGCTTGCTTGCTCTCCATCAATTGATTGATCAAGACCTCTCTCATGTTGCGCCGACTCTTGAATCGATTGCCAAACCCTCATCGAGACACCGAAGGGTCGGCGCCGCCGCCATGGCAAGAACGAAGCCTCTTCTCAGAAGCTGCCTTCCTGCTTTCGTTTTTTCCCAATATTTCGCTAGCATTCTGTCGTCGTGAGGCAAATGTTGTTGCTGACTGGGCTGCGAAGGCACATAGGGTCAATTCCAAGCGAAGTAACTGGGCTGTTTTTCCCCCTCCCCCTCTTTTAGATCTTATTTACGCTGATGCGATAGCTGCTGCTTGTAATCGGTTTGGTCCATAAATATAATAGGTTCTGTTTGAGAAAAAAAAAAAAAAAAAAGAAGCTTAAATCCATCAATGCATTATTTGCCAGGAAATCCATGTGAATCACACGCAAATTATATACAACTTTATCATCATTAGGGATCACACATGATGTAGTCCAAACACTGGTGCTCAAACAGATCAATTGCATGCCTAGAATTAACTCAAAGTTCGAAAAACTCATAAAAAGAAAAAATCAAGCAAAATACAGAACATGTCGATGGCAAAAATTAGCATTAAAAAAAAGTGATACCAACATAGGGTGTGCCTAAATTATCTTAACGATCTAATAATTAAGTTAAACCACAAAATGAACATGTGATTGTAGCTGCAATCCTCAGTGAACACATACATGACCATCTGGGCAAAAACTAATCTGGACAAGAATCGGGCTTCTTCTCTCAGGCCCCTTGAGGAATTCTGTGATTGGCAAAGTAGTAAATGGCACATGTATTGTCAGTCAGTGCATAGAATCATTTAAAGCTGCTTTATGGAATGCTAGATGTTTAACTACATCCTCTTATCACAAAATAGAATTCTAATCATCATCGGTAATATTCAAACGAGTGTCTATACTAAATAGCCATTTGAACTTACATTTGTGATAAAATAATTAATTGTTTCTAATATCACACACAAGCAGGAGAATATTTTATTATGCTAGAATCAGCACCCATGATATCACATCCAGATTTGTGCTTTACATGTAGAATACAAAGAATCACAAAACTATAGTTCAAAAATAATTTCTTGATGAGTTCCCCTCAAGAATGGGAACTACCTTAAACTGCAAGTTTGACTTAGGTTATAGTCAAATAAAGAGATTAACTAACAGGAATAACAAAATTGAACAATATAATCAGAATAAAGCAAGAATCAGGAATGAAGAGCAAGGATGTTGTCTAACTTCATATTGAAGAACTTTATAGCGTCCTCGTCGTGATTGACTACTATCATACAAGGAAATATATAGCAACAGGTATACTCCATTTTAGCATGAGCATCATATCCTACAGCCACAGCAAGAAACATTGCCACAGCGCCATAATCCATGCCAATCCCTTTTAACAGGCTATCTATAGAAGGTCACACCATTATTATATGCACAAGTAATTGACAATCATTCAACATGCAACAGAGGTGCATCACAGTACCATACAAGATGTCCATGATGTTCAGAAAAGCAACAATCACAGTACCATACAAGATGTCCATGATGTTCAGAAAATCAACAATCATAATCCAAAGGTCTTACCTAGTTGTGCAAAGCCATGAGAAGATTCAACAGGAAGAACCAATGCACCCACATCTAACAAAAAGCCTGGGTAACCCGTGACCTGTAAGGCTTTGGAGCTGAAATCCATATATAAGCATTCAGTATTTATCTACAATATTTGAAGAAATCATAGACTGCACAATGTCATAAACAGCAAATGAATGGAAAAGGATGGGAAAATGACGAAATAAATGACATTCAAGTTACAGGGTTCTATAAAACAGAGAAGGAAAAAAATTCATTTTATAATTGCCTAGACAAAATATTTCAAGGCCATATTTTCTGTATGTAATGAGTTGCCAAAGCATACTAATTATCTTAAAAGCCTGAAAAGGTTAAGGTCAAATCAGTCTCTGGAAACATATGCAACTGAAGAGCTAAAATTGGAGAATTGCTTAACCAAGAACCATATATGTTAGTAATTCACGAAAACAATCAAGAAGATACTTCTCTCAATGAGTCTAACAGACGGATTAGCTATTAAGATACTGCACTTAGCTTTTTTGCCTTAACCAAGGACATGACGTCCCATTTCTCAAATGACAATCTGGCTAAGAATACACAGTCTAGAGGAAAAAGCTACATTTGATAAACAAGGCATCTGAAAATTGGCCAAAAGAAAAGACTGGGCATCTATTACTCTTACCTTTTGTTACTGAGCAAATTCTACACCCATTCTTTGCAACTGTTATATGGCTGAACACCGTTTCACTGAATCAACTATACTTGGGTGCTGTTGATCTAGAATTTCCATTACTGCAAGAGAAACAAGAAAAAAGTTGGAAACATTCATAAATCACATAGACACTTGAAAAGGGGAAAAAGATTAGATTTCTGTGGAAGTAACCAACTATTTCTGATGATTCTGCATTTTGACCTAGCTCATTAGCTTGAAACCAGATTATATTTGAAAAACACGTCCAAATACCATGCAACAGATAATTTAGTAGACTAATCGACAAAGCACTTTGCAGAAGAAGGTATCATCCAAGCAAAAACAAGTTCACGGATAAAGGAATATGCTTAAGTTAGGAAGTTTACATTTAGGTCCTAAGCATATCAACTTTAAGAAATGTCTGAACTGCAGAAAACAGATATTCAGGCAAGCAATTTAACTCTGAAGTGTACCATTCAAATCAATTGACAGTAACTAGGCTATACACCTGGGCAAACTTCTTGCATCAGATTAAAAGAGGTGTTTGGGTTAGCTATGGCCTTAATATAATGTCCTTGGAGATCAAACAACATGCTGGAAACAGGGCATACTTTGAGGCTTTTAATATGGATGGGCAAGTTCTTGCAAGAGTTATTGGAACTGGTGATCCGAGTGAGAGAAGATTTATAGATGACTTGAGTACTAATACTGGCTAGGATGGGCTTCAATCAGCTACATCTTCCAAACATCACGTATGAACCATGCTCACTGTTAACAACAGTCTCATTCTCTCTATCATGAAAATATGCAATAATTAGGGCTAGTTTTTTAGCTTCACAAGGTGGAAATTGAGCAAGGTGGTCCTTTATCTACAAGGAGCATCCTCTTGCTTGATGTCGGATTCAGAAAGGCAATGCACTACTTCATGTTTCCCACAATACTTTTGACTTATAAGCAGATTATTAAGAGCAGCATACTTGAGCTTCTTCATTTAAAACTAATAATTCATAAGAAAGACATTGTATGTAATCTAGATTAGCTACCTTATGCACCGTTCCAATCACAATGAAATCTGAGTAAACAATTGATGAGTTCTGAACAAGCTTAGGAAACATGAAATGTCAGATATGGCAGCGTCAGACAGATGAAAAATCATACTGGAAACACTGGCCATACCCACAATTTAGGAAGCACATGCCCTCATGTATGCAAGAAGAGACCCTCTTTATTGACTACATTGCCTATGTCATATCATAAATTCCTCATAGTTAAAATATCACATTTCTTTAAAGAAGCTATGCTTGCTAAATACTGGAAACGCATGCCATACACCACAATTTAGCAAGCACATGCCCTCGAGACAATTGCAACTAATAAACAAGAAAAGAGATTTCTTTATTGAGTACATTGCCCATGGCATATCAGAAAGCATAAATTCCTCATAGTTAAAAAATCATAATTCTTTGAAGATGCTATATTTACCATCTTAAAAACATTGAAGACATCAAACAATCTCGCTGGAGTAAAAAAAGCAAGGAAGAAGAGATGAAGGAACGGGGGGAAATTTCATATCTTACCTTTACCCAAAAAAAAAAAAAAAAAAAAAAAGGAACGGGGGAAATGGGAAAAGGAAAGAGAAAACTAAGGTTACCTTAATATGTAATACTTCCCAAAATGTAAATTTTTTAGGGCAAATAAAAAAAAGGGAAATGTCTAGCAAGTCACATTGATTTTAAAAATAAAAGGAAACAAAGTAGGGAAAGGAAGAAATAATATTAACTTGACTTCTTGAAACTTCTCAAAACTCAAGTTTCTGAGATTGATATGTGGAAAAGAACAGAAATGGTGGAAAATTAGTTCCATAAACCTCCATTTAATTTCATGGTTTTGCATCGCAATATTCAAAGTGTGACAACAAACAGAATTCCTACAAAACCACATCCATCATGAAGCAACATAAGGAGTCATAAACCTCCAGTAAGCTTTAGTTGTTAATTGACATATGTCACAATTTCAGAATGGGGCTAAGTAGATATGAAATCAGCAACAAAAGCAAGTTCCGAAACTGACCTAATGCATGCCTTAGAGCTACTTGAATGCAACAAAAGTATTGAGCCACATCATCCGAATTTATCTTTTGCACAGCCATAATATACATCCCTTACAACTAAAGACGGCTAAGAATCATCTAATCATATTTGAATAAACAAATTTTATGATAGTTTAATTTTATTTTAGTATGACAAACGGATTTACCAATGATCAATAATGCTGCTGCACACATTATGCATGGTTCACATGTCACATCAAGGGAGCATGCTGAAAACTTCTTTGCAACTTTCTGCAGATGAAAATCTAGTCCACCGCCACTGTTCAAGAAGAACATCAAGAGCTTCCATCTCCGCATGTCTTGTTGCCTAGAAAAGAGCAAGGAGAAAATTAAAGAAAACTTTCGAGCTTTGTCAGAGAGAAAGTTGCTGTTAGTGTAGTTTCAACATAAATTTAGGAAATGCATTTCATGAAACATGTATTCTCCTTCATGTTTATTTTATTTTTCTTACAACTGCTTAATGTTTGAGTCCAACAGTTTATCTTTAAACTGATGCATCTCTAAGTGTCATTGCCTTCTTCCTCTTTGTGTCGAGAGCATTAGTAATGCAAATAAAAAATAGTTCACCAAAGCAAATAATAGCAACACGTCTATAAGTCATCTATTTCGTATTTAAATCACCTCTTTCGTATCTGCTCCATGTTGACTATACTTTCAAGGCTTGAATCATGGTCATCCTTTGCTCAGTATGTAGACTAAGTGAGCGAGATTGTTGTAACCTAGGGACAAGATTTTCGTCAATGCCAACTGCAGTAGATCATGAATCCTATTGGAAGAACCACTGTCTCCTAGACAAAATCATCGATGCACCTTATCTGAAAAATTCAGTTCTTTCTTCAAATACGAACAAGACCAAGAGTCTAAGAGAGGATCTTATGTGTGAATCATGGACAACTCTCTTTGCTCCTCAATGTCAAGATCTGGACATTGTTTGAAGAGCATTCTCCTTACTATTAGGTATCCGATCTAATTTATAGTACTCAAGCGTTATATATCTGGAATTTTATGTGAAATTGCAGATATCCTCATTATGCTTGAGATTTTGCAAAATCTCTTAACTCACTTCCCATAACTTTAGAATTTTGCATCTCTCACTATGCCTTTTTAATCAAGAGAGGCGCAGCCACCATGACAACTAGCTCTTATGTATTGTAAAGCAATGCATACATAACTAGAATAATCTATAAATTCATGATCTGTTGAGGCGATCAAGTACTTATTAAGATATTCAAGCATGCAAAACAGCACAATCTATGAGCACTCAACCTTCTGGTCCAGCAGCTTGCAACGACTTTATTTCTATTCAAAAAAATAAATATCATTCCCCTATTCTCTATCTCCTCATTAAAGCTTTTTCTTTGACTGATCTCAGTTTAAAATTCAGACAGACCACAATGGCAAATGAGAAATATGAAACATTATACATAGTAAGGCAGGATTCTCGCCATTGTCAGCCGTATTCGAATTTTATGAAAGAATAATGGGAACAAAACCATTTACAGCCTAATAATGCATAGAAAATTCCACTTTTTAACAGATTTGTTCAGATATACTATTTTATGATATATTATAGAAATATTTAAGGCAGAAACACAAAAAAGATCGACAATAAGTACAGGTGGATAATGTGAGGGTATCAATTCAGAACAACAACAAAGTGCTGCTGGCCACAATTTATAGAAAGCAGTGGAGAAGCAATGATAGACATACATTCTGTGTTTATTAATCTCGTTTCTTCCTGCTGCAATAAGGCGCCCTTCCTCAACAATCATACTGCTGTTCAATCAAGTTATAATATAGATAAAATACAATGAGATATCATTTACCAATTAAGACTGACGATCCTAATTGTCTTAATTAGAAAATAAGGTAACATATCTGAAATGCACCTGGTTACTGAAAATCAGTTTCTTAACCAACATGAACTTCAAGGCTATACAAAACAAGTTTTACCTTATATGAAAAAGCAAATGAGCCTTGTTACTTGTTAGGAGAAAAAAAATGAGTATAAGAGTCAAAAATTTCTTCCATACGTGCATATAGGCAATTCAAGGGGAAATCAGCATCAACTCGCCACCAATAGAAATATTTCAGTATTAATATGTAGTATTAATATGTAGATACTGGAATGAATCCATGTCTTGTAGCTATAAGATCAAGATTTTGCAGGTCATGTATAATATACTAGTCTAGTAATGATTATGAATACATACTCATCCTGTAATTCGGATGCAAATCCCACCTAACACTCAAACTGATATGGCTCTGACAACAATAAAACAAAAACAACAACTAATTTGAGAAACTACATTAATCAGGTTTCACTCAAACATTCAAGAAGCATCCAGGAGTTTCAGCTTCTCAGTCATTTTCCTTCATAAAAGCTACAGCAACATAAGAATAAAAAGAGAATCCTAAACAGTTGCGAAGGCCTCAGAATTCAGAATCGACAATCAGCTACTCGTGCTTTTGTCTCTATTCTACTGAATAGCTTATGTAAACTCCGTGTTCCTGGTGATTATTTCTTTTCCATATCCACAGTCTACAAGGCGAAAGAAAATAACTACCTAACCAGTTATCCAATGGCACAACTGATGTTCATATTACTCTCACACTCCCAAGTAAATTTGGTTTTCAAGAAGTGGTTAAAGGACTCAACTGTCAAGCAACCTTTCCCGGTGGCCATCTCACTGCATCTTCTTCATCCCCTTATGGTTTTGCCTCTTTCAAGCGCCTCATAAAATATTGGGACAGAGCCCCCTATCCCAGCGATCGAAGTTTCTCATAATTCAATTCTCCTTGCAAACCGATCACCAGCTGCACATCTGTATGATAAGTACATACAACACATCCATATTTTCTCTAGACAACTCAAAAGCACCCGGATGGGCTCAGTTTCTCACTTGAAAAGGGGATTGAACCAACCCATGTACACCCTACATCCCATTATTTCACTCTCCCTAGCTTGTTTTTCCTTTTTGAACCTAGACTTCACCTACTTCTTTCAATAAATTGCCAACTATGGAAACAAAGAAAGAAAAGCCACACTTTCTAGAGATCGGCGCTGATTTTGCAGCGTGTAACGTCGATAACCTGTGAATTCACTACCAAGCATCCACAGACTAAACTTACGAAGAAACACCGATTCAGCATCTCTCCAACAAATTCAACGACGCATCCTTCAAGTTCCCGCGCAATTGCAGCACCAACTGAATCGAATTCAAAATCCAGCTCAAGTATTACATTAACTTAAAAAAAAAAAAAAAAAATCGGACGTGCCAGGCATTACCTAATCTATAGCAAGCTGCACGAAGCCCAGAACGAACCTCAGGAGAATATCGCCATCAGTTTCCATGGCTTCGGTCGGCGGTGGTAGTCCGTCGCCTCCGCCGCCGGTCTCCGTCGCCGTCAAGTTCAGTTGGGACTCCGTTTCAGGAAGACGAACATCTTCTTCTTCTTCTTCTTCCATTTCGTCGGAGATTGCCGGTGTGGGGATGGAAGATGAGGCATTGGTGGAGTTGGAAGTTTTGGCTATAGCGGAGGAGAAGAGAAAAGGAAGAAGCTTTACAACAACGGGGAAATCAAAGAAAAGGAATAAATAAAAAGGTTTAAGAAGGGACGAGGAAGTGCATAATTAGACGGAAGGTTAATTGTTGAGAAGGAAGAAAATCGATTTCGATACGCTCCTTTTATTTCATTTCGCAAAAAATTCAATATTTATAATTCTCAAAAAATCAGTTTTCCAGAAAAAAGAAATGATATAGCGAAAATAACTATGCCCTCAAGGTTGTTATGAAACAAGTGTTTGAATTTATTCACTAATAGTAAAGCGAAGGGAGTGTAATTGGAATCACTGCATGGTTCCGCATCCGAGTATAAAAGTGGGGAATGGGGCTTGGATTGAGTGATGAATCTATGAGATAACGAACTGCGAAGAAAAGCGGATGCACTGGAAATCGAAATTATAAATAAAGGAAATGAATTGAACCGAATTGAAAATACACGGCAATGAAAGTGCAAAGAAAGAAAAAGTAAAAATGAGAACAAAGATAGATAGACAACTCACCAAGAGTGTTGTTGGATGCGTGCATCTCTCTCTTCTCTGATGTCTTCGTCCTCTACATACTCTCGTGGAAGTTTGCATCTTTCTCTTCCAATTGCTCCTCCACCCCACCAGCATGAAAATGCACATCCCAAGCCCCCTCAAGGCTGACCATTTCCATCGTTGTAGCTAGCAAAGTCAACACTAGTTGAAGTGGACGCATAAAAAACCTTAATGGATGTATATGAGTAAAAGTCAGTACCAACAGCGTGTTATTGAGAAAAGAAAACGGGAATGAAAAAAAGACGCATTGTAATGGAGATCAGCTAAGTTCACTCACCTAAGAATTGCTTCCTTTGTAAGTTCCCATCGTCCTAACAACAAAAGCAGCGAGCAAACACTGCCATACACATCTCTGTCAATCGAATCAGAAGTCCCCATGGTCTTGGTTCGCATGCCTCGAGGGAGAAGAGCTCAGGATTTTCCTTTGGTACTATTTGACTTTGTTCCTCACCACTCACTTGACAATCTTGCAAGTCCTCATGTAGATCTGCTTCGCTCAAATTATCTTCGTGCATGAGTGAACTCTCAGCTATTGAATTTGTTGATTCATGACCAACTTCGTAGAGTGAAGCTAGATCTATAAGCCGATTATCTCGAAGATCCACCTTTAAATCATTCGTACTCATTTGACAATCTTGTGAGTCTCTGTGTAGATCTGTTTCCATTGAACTATCTTCGTGCATAAGTGAACTCTCGGCTTCTAGCTCTATTGATTCATAACAAACCTCATAGAGTAAAGCCAGATCCATTAGCTTATTGTCTTGAAGTACAACTTTTAAATCGTCCTCTAGTGATTTGCATAGTATTCGCAATCCCCACTTTTTCACTCTTGTACTTGATACTGTACTGCTAAACCGTACAAGACTCCCATCAATTTGACTAAAATCAACTTCTCCCCACAAGTCGCGTGGTATGAGATACTCAAGTGAGATATGATCCAAATCCGATGTATATGAAGTATGTACAGAGTGATCCAGCCTTTTGCCATTAACATGAGATACAACCAAAGTTTCCTCTTCCGATTCATCATTACAGAGAACGAAACAAAGAGCCAAGGCAAGAAACTTATCATACAAATCCTTAGAAGCCATGAAAGATAAGGAACCCTCTTCAATAGGGAAGACCCACTTTGGCATCTCTCCTCCAGAGAGAATAATGTTGAAATCGTGAGGCATCTGTTTTCAACCCCAGTCATAACCAAAAAACAGTTAGAAAGTACCCAAATTTGTTATTAACGCTCAAATAGAATATTACCAATTTGAGTTTAGTAAGTAGTCCTAGTGAATTCCACTTCAAACTAGATCTCTATAAATTATCCATTAATCTTTACTTGCATTAACATACAAATCTCATGTAATACAAATTATTCCTAGAAAGGAATGGTAGCCAACTCCATTACATGCATATATGTGCAGAATCACTTTATATTTCTTGACTTTTCTTAAGCCTCCGATCTTGCATTTCGCTTTTGTACAATACAAGTGCTCACTGGATCCAACATATTCTCCACATCGATTCGTGTGTGTGTGTGTGAGAGAGAGAGAGAGAGAGAGAGAGAAACCTCGCCACTTGAGTAAGTATCAGCCATGGTCAACCCTCTTCGGACAAAATGATGAAGTGAAGTTAAATCTCCATTATTTTTCAGAGATTCACAACCTTCCGCATAAAGGTAGCTGAAACTTGGTGGAAGTGTGGGAATCTCCCGTAGTTGATGGCAATGTTCAACAATCAAATGGGACAAATGAGCACGCTTATTGAGAGATGTGGGAAGGCTAGTAATATTATTCCCTGTTAGCCGTAACTGTCTCAAGAAGGGAAAACAGGAAAGGTTTTCAAGAAACTGTACTTCAGATAGTTTACATCCCTCAAGTCTTAACGATCGCAGATTTGGAAGTCCAATCTCTGAGCATGGATTAGTTGAATCCTCGTATTTTGGAAACCTGGTGAAATTCGTGCAACCCCGAAGTGCCAAGTCTTCAAGGTTTTGTAACTTGTAAATGCTAGATGGAAGACTTACTAGGTTCTTGCAATTATCTAAAAACATGTTCTCCAAAGAGACAAGATTTTCTATTGATGGTGGAAGTTCTTTAATAGCAGTCCCTAATAACCAAAGCTCTTCAAAGTCTTCAAGTTCATTTGGAATATCAGGGAACCTTTCCAATTTTGTGCAACCATCAAGACGGAGAGTTTGGAGATGTTTTGATTTGAGCACATCGGGAAAAACACTAAGTTCAGAGCAACCCGTTAACCTTAACACCTGTAACTTGTCATGATATGCAATTGACTGATGTGCTTCTATCAATTTTTTGCAATTCATGAGATTCAATTCCTTGAGATACGGAGTACATGAAATGTCAGGCATACTAACTAGCGACTCGCAGTAACTCAAGTTAACGTACTTTAATTGCTGGAGGTCCTGCGAAAACACCGAACAAACGCTGATAAACATTCTGAAAGGACAAAAAGGATATATGAACGATACCGGGGCCACTTTCAAGGAAATTCATAGTTAGGAAACAAGTATCTTCACGTGGAAGGAAGCAAGGAGCATTGTTAGATCAGGCAACTTGGAACCCACTATTCAGATTCCTGATTAATTTTCTTAACCTATTAATCAACTTTCTCATTCAAAGTTACCATAAACTGATTTTGTGGGAACTATATATAGTATTGAGAAATTACTAAACACTTAGAAACTTCAAAAGTAATTACAAATCTATATATATGGTAAAGCTTGCACGATATTAAGCCATGCGGCATACTTACGAGTGAGCTTTATCTAGTAATTTAGTTTTCATGAGTACTTTAGTAAATTAAAGATAACTCCAATCTTTTTATATTCTAATTCTTTTTTAACAAATTGAGTAAATATCGGTACATAACATAGAAAAGAATTCCAAATAAACTATGTTAGACTATCATAAAAATAAAAATTGGGTTAATACCATAAATAAATAAAAAATCTCAAATTGGTTCACAAATTTACCCCAAATTAATTTTATCTCACAAAAATCTCATAACACATTTACTCCAAACTAATTTTTGTCTAATCAAAAATTTCAAACAGGTACCACTGACCCAAACTTACCCTCCATTAGTAGACGAAAATTAGTCTGGGCTAAAACTTTGCTATGTCTCATGCCATGTGGTAATCATAAAAGTAAAGTGAATTGCCGTGTGGTGAGCATGTGAATGTGGGCCAAATTGCGAAACTATGCCTGCTATGTGGCAACTTAGAAGCAAAGTGAACCATGGTGAGTATGCGAATATGGGTCATGTGAGAAAAGTATGCCTCGTGTCATGCCTTGTGGCAATCATGGATGCGAAGTGAAGTTTTGAGTGATCGAGCATAAGAATAAACACTTTGTTAATAAATGAATGCAGGATACTATCAAATTGTAAAAGCGCAAAACTCAACAAACATAATAAAAAAAAAATTAAGTCATGCAAAGACAAAAAAGCCAAATTTGAAAAGCATTAGGAATAAAATAAGGATTTCATATACTCAAGAACCGATTTAAGCAATTAACAGTATAAGAAAATTACTCAGGAATTAATGCTTTATTACGTCAACCTAGAAAGATACTCCTTAAGAACCGATTTAACAAAGCACGGTGCATTCAAACCTTCGACTGAGCTAGTTCGATTGTTGTAGGACAAATCCCACCTTTATGCATGTGCATTGAGTAAGGAACCATCACTCGATGATTATACAACCTCTAACGTTATTTCGAGAGGGAGATGCTATGATTAGGATGTTTGATCTGTCCATGACACCCAAACCAAAAACTTGACCACGTCGCCAGCTACTCCTTGGGTGTTTTTACATGTTAACGGGTTCACTTGTCATATTTTTGTTTCCTATTTATTCTATCATTATACTATTTTCTGTAAATTAAAAAAAGGCTACATATTAACAATTGACAAAGTTAGAATTAGGTTATTTAGCTTATGCCAGCAGATTTGCATTTTGAGTTTCTTCACTAGGTAGTTTTGATATGATTTTGAATATAACAATGTCAATCGCTAGAGATATTATGCTTAGAAAATATTTGAACTTTGTCTATATTATCACATTAAGTAAAGAAAACCTCCTACTTCTTAGGGATTTTTATTTTTTCCATTAATCATCCTCAAGTACTTATTTTATAAATATTATCCTCATGGAGAGACACGTGAAATAAGTTATTCGATTTTATCCCTTAAATTTTTTGTATTAAAATTTGAATTTACTTATGATGTAATAACCTACCTAAAAAAATTAAAATCTTGAAATATCTTTCTTTTTCCACACATCTTCTCTTATCATTCAATGACATTTTAAAATCTTGAGTTATTTTTCTCTTTCCACATATTTTTATGAAATTTCTTTGTATTGTATATTTTATCAACAAAATGTTTCCATTAAATATAACAAAGTTTTTTCGCTTAATTTTTCAAATGCCAATTTTGCTACACGTAGAAGTATTTTTAAGCAAGCAGTTAGGGTCATTTTGAAAGCAAATAGATAAGTGGATTCTAAATAAGAGGACCACCACTTCCTTTTGGGTACTAGTACGTATATGCACAAATCAAATATATAATAAAAAAAGGCCTATGGAGGTAAATGCTCACCTTGTATTGTTTTGTCACTATCGTGATACTGCTTTTGCTCATACAAAGTCCAACTAATTTCTTTGGACCAGGGGAGAATTCTGGAAAATATGGAGCCCCAGGCCACTCAAACCATCTTAGCCAATAAGGAAGACACACAGGACCTTCGAAAGAATTGTGCACGTTGCGCAAGATGAGCAATTTCAACCTTCTCATTTTTGTAAAAGCATAAGGATTGATACTTATCTCCTTTAGCTCAAGTGGCTCCAATACTATGGCTTTGACTGCACAATCTCCCTATTTATACAAGACTATTTAAGTTATGCATATACAGTAAATAAAATCAAAGATAAGGAGCAGAATTTTGATGGTATTGACAAGTCTTACCATGTCATAGGATAGAACATCAACAACATCATCATATAACCATAGTCTACTACGTCTCACAGGATCATCGCGGCATTCTTGCTTCACAATATCCATACCCATCAATTGAATCAAGTCATGCATTTGTAGGGTTCCAGACTTAATTGTTATCAAGGACCTCTCAATGAGAATTTTCAATCCAATTGCCATCTCCAAATCACAACTGTTGAGAATTGGTTTTATGTACCCAATTTCCCGCCCCTTAAAAAAGCAAGCGATGTGGAGAAAGATCTCTTTCTCATTTTCCTCTAATCCATCATAACTTATTTTGAGCACATTGTTAATGGATTTGTTAGGAATAGTAGAAAGTTTCTTTAGTGTACTTTTCCATTCGTGTTCTCTTCTACCACATAAGAAGGAACCTAGCACCTCAAGTGCTAATGGAAGGCCTTTAGTATAATTCAGAACACCATCCACTAGATTAGCCCTGATTTTTAGTTTTTGGTATGTGGAAAAAGCATGCTTAGTAAGTAGCTCATGAGCTTCACTGTCATCCAGTGCTTTAACTTCATACACATGATCTCGATCTATCCCATGTGCAATTAGTAAATGTTCATCTCTTGTAGTAAAGATGATCCTACTCCCATTACCAAACCACTTGCTTTCTCCGGCTAAAGCACTTAATTGGCGCAAGTCATCCACATCATCAAGGACAAGGAGAACTTTTTTGCGAAAAAGTCTTTCTTGTATTAGATTAGTACCCGCATCAACACTAGACACTACTAATCTTTGTTTCCTTAATAATATCTCATGCAGTAAATTTTCTTGCAAAGTAACTAAGTCCTTGCAATCTTTTGAAGTTTCTCGAACATTTGCCAAAAAACTTGAACCTTCAAATTGTGTGAAAATATCATTATAAATGGCTTTAGCCAAAGTTGTTTTTCCTATACCTCCCTGTCCCCATAATCCCACCATGAGAACACCATCATTAGACTCAAGGTTTAACATTGATTTCAGCTCAAGCACACGGGAATCTATCCCAACTGGATGCTTAGCAACGTGCAAAGGTGTTCGGCCTAGGTAAGTGGCAATCTCCTTCACAATTTTTTGTATATGCTCTGAATCATCTCTGATAAAAATTGAAAAAGAAGCTGTAGAATCATTTTAGCAATTTGGATAAGCAAATAATGAGCAGTCACCAACCAACAATGACAAAACAGGGCATCCCATTTTTGGACACACCAACACAAAAAGTATTCCAATTGAGTTGAATTAGAACTTCGAGAACTTCACACCAACCATAACAAGTTCAGGGTTCAGCTTTTAGTCATCCAAGTGATTCATGTTCTTTCGATGTGTACATGACGATTTACATTTTTTTTCTTTGTGACTGTCACAAGTGATTTTATTTATATGGTTAATCAAATTATTTAGGACTTTGAACGGTGGTTAAGATTTCGATTCAAAAACTATTAAATACCCTGAAAAGTGATGTCATTGCCTCAGATGGCTTATACGTACTAATTATCCTGGATCAAGCATTGTGAACTTTCTTATTCCTTCCAAAGAAATGGGGTAAGCGCAATAATGCTACTTAACATTTTGTCCGTCTGTACTCCATCAGGTTTTAACATTTTATTTTGTTCAAAAAAGTCATTAAAATTTTCGGCCGATGGAATCCTATTGTCAATTTTTTTTATTACTGGAAAAAGCCACGTGTCTATTTTGTGGTTGGGCGCATGTGATTTTTTGAACTCAAAATGCCACCAATAACGAGTTCAGGATTCAGTTGACCAATGTTGAAAATCTGTATAATTCAATTAACCAAAATGAAAGGTGAAGAACTCAAATAGCTCAGTGGAAAAACGTTTATAACTTTTATTACACTTCGAGGAAGGCAACAAGGATCCAAAATAAAGAGCCATGGACATTACCCGAATGAAACGGGGCTTACCTAAACCAAAGGCAGAATTCTATTGCTTCGTGCCCAAAATTGGGGTTTTTTCTTCTTCTTTTTTTTTTTCTCATGCCAGTGAATTTGAACAAATTGGTAAGTTAAAAGAAAAATCTTCGTTGGTGAAATATAAAATCAGTAACTTTTCCTTTAAGCAGCTTGTCAACACTTACATAAAATTACCAATTTTTTTTTTTTTTTTTTTTTTTTTGCAAATTACCAAGTGTTGTACTAGCTCACCAATTTTGATTTGCATAACTTGCTGCTTTGAATATACTAGCTTTTATATGAAAATTTTAATCTAAATTAGAGTGACTTACCAACTTTTGTCATATTAAATAATTACCTACCTTGTCAAATCTCACTTAAGCTACTTACCAATGTTTAGGTGTTCTTTTAGTTTATCAACTTTTCCAATTGTGTTACCAACTCTCATTTGACTTCCTTACCAACTATTTTCAAACAAACAAATGTTGCTAGTTAATAATAAACAGTAAATTAAGTCATATACTTACAGTCATATGTGTGTAGATTTATTTATTTTACATACAATCTTTAATTTTAAAGACTAGTTTTGTTTACACAAAGTATGGACTCCACTCTACTTACCCGTCCTTCAAATGCCACCCAGATAAGCTACCAGCATTGAAAAGAGCTTTCTTCCATTTCTTCACTTTCTCCGAATTCTCCCCAAACTTGGACTCATGCTTAACCATAGCTTGTTTGTACTGTGCTCTTGGTGTTCTCACTTCTCTGGGTTCCACTTTGTAAAACACTGGAAAGACCCTGAGGTCTCTTTCCTCTTTGCACTCCATGATTTTTGCCACCTCTTCCAAACACCATGATGAGGAAGCGTAGTCCTCAGAGAAAACTATGACTGCGATGTGCGATTCCTCAATCCCCTTCATGAGCGCTGATGCTATTTGATCTCCTTTCCTAAGCTCCTCACTATCAATATAAGTGTAGATTCCTTTCAAGTCAAGAGCTGTGTAGAGATGATCGAGGAAATTATTGCGGACATCTGTACCTCTGAAACTCAAGAACACATGATAAATCCTTTTGGGTGTCGATGGAGAAGCCATTGGATGATGGAGTTTAGCTTCGGCACAGAATTTTCCGGTAGTTCAGTCACCCCTTGATCTTGTTGTTGTTTTATTTTTATACTAGAGGACAGAGATGCACGACTTTTTAGGATGGGGGTGGTTGGAACATTAGAAAATGAAGATGCTTAATGATGGACCCAGATACCAACGACGTGTGAACATAAGGAGTTCCTTTCGTTGAAAACCACTTGCCACCGCGTTGTCGGATATCTACTTGACAAAAGCTTGTTTATGGCCGACAAAAGTGGGGACCGGTACAGACCACTAATGGTCCCAGTGGACTCAATAATTGCCGAACTGTCAAACAAGTTTGGTGTGGTTACCTAGTATATAGGTTTACTCATTAAAAAAAAAAAAAAACTTTGCTGGGGGCGTTCCCAACCTATTTGCGGTATTTTTCAGCTAAATGGTAATTTAACACATGACCACTTAAAATATATATCATTAAATGCACAATTAAATGTATTATAATAGATCTATTATTAAAATTAGAATATTGGAAATGGTGAATTGTGGACCAACTTATATTCACTGAAGACCGAATTCCACCGCATTATTCGGATTATCTTGTTTGACAAAAGTTGCTTTATTTGATATAAAATTTATTATTGATGCACTTGGCCGGTCAATTTTTAAGTAATGTGTACCAACTTCGAGGGAATGGTTTTCATCTGTTTAGTCTTTGTTTTTCTTTATGAAAATGAAGAATTTCATGTCATTAGGTTAAATTTGTCATAGGCTCACCTCAGAAAAAAAATTACTGACTTCCTCAAAATGGCATCCGAAACTCCAAGTAGTTGTTTTTCCTTTACTTTCCTTTTTCCAAATGATCAATAATAATTTAATATAGGACTAATCAAAAAATATTTTTAGACACACAACTAAGATATACAATTGCTCTAAACCCATGTAATATTTTTGATAACCTAGGAGCATGATAGGCCTAGGGTATAGTTGTCACACTGTTTGTTGTACAATCTGTCTTTCATTTATTAATATCTATATGTGATTTGCAGTCTCCATTAAAGAAGCGTGATATGATATGTTCCCATATTATATATGATCAGGCAAACAAATTGGTGTTCAAGCCGAAGGTTTAGGCTTTGCACATACTAAAAATATGCAGTATGAGAAATTTTCTCTACTGGTAATAAAAAGAAAATCTCATTAGAGTCGTCTATATAAATGGCTTATAAATAATTTTTATTTTCTTGATCACATAACTCAAATCTTTAGGAGATTGAAATTCCAAATAATAAAATTACCATAGACTTATAGAAAACGGTGCAATTAAATTGTTAATCATTCATCATGTTCTACGTTAAGTTTTGTTGATCCACTTTGTTGACAATTTGTAGTTTTTACTTCCGTTTATAGTTAAATTTTTCATTCTCAATCATAAAAAAGCTAATGGGTAAGAAGATGAATTGGATTTACAAAAAGTGACATTTATTGATGATCCAAAAATGGATATGCTGCTTTAACCGGTCTACTAAATAAATGAGCCAGCAACAGCTCATCCACAATAGTTTTTTTTTTTTTTTATTGGAGAAAATGTTAGATGGTCATCACGTGATCAACCACCCAAGTGAGTATTCAATATCAAGTACTATGAAGTTAAATGTTTATGAAATGATAGGTTTACGTTAAAGGCTTAGTACTTTGTGGGAAGGCCTACTATTCCCTATAATTTTGGCGTGAATTTGAGGTATGATACATAAACTAAACATAGCAAGATATAAATTAAAACGTATAAGATTTTCACTAACTAAATGGGCGCTTAGCTGCCAGTCTACCAAAATGGGAGGGAAAAAAATAACATCTTCATGCTCACCAGGAGAGATTTTATAATTTTGTGTTAATTAAAGAACCAACCCTTTTGTTTATTTCCCCGTCTTTTATCTATGTGGGCCACATGATTCTATGACATCACCTATACCCATATTATTCCCAATGGAGAAGGTCCTGAATAAAATCAGTCTATGCACATTAACATCATTTGATATTAGGTGCAAAACCAATGCTATGCACGGGAATCGAATGATTATTTTCGGTTGTTTCTCAAAACGCAACAAAAGCTATTAACGACTCGCTAATTTTTTGCAAGTGATTGTAGTAATTATTTGGATCCGAAAATATATGAAGGATAACTTTGGTAAATTTATGTGTTACTTTTTTAGTTATATAATTTGTATTGCATCATTTTAAAATTATATTATATATTAAAAATTAAAATATGGAAATTACAGATGAAAACTTAAAATTACACTAAATTCTTTGTATTATAATATAAAAAATTGACCATCATATGAAATTTTACAAAGATCATTTAAACATCTTCTTTACGTATTATAGTTGTCATATTCTTCATTTTGAAGATTTTCTTTTCTGTGAGTGATTTGCAGTCTCCTGAAAAGAAGCATTATAGATTACCATATTGTACATTATTGAGCAAATAACTTTCTGTTCAAATTTTGTGAAGTTGTAGGCTTTGTGCATAATAAAAAATACGACATAAGAAAAAAAAAATCTCATTAGAGCCGACTCTATATGTGGCTTATAAATAGTTCACATTTCCTTTATCATATAACTCGAGTTTTAGGAGATTGGAATTAAAAATAAGAAAAGCTATGTGGACTCATAGAAAATGGTATGATTAAATTGTTAATGATACATAATATCCTATGTTGAATAATGTGGAAGATCATTGTTGACAATCTACGGTCTCCCCGTTTGCCCATGCTGCAATTATTCTATCCCTTCAGTATGGCTTAGCATTTGGTTAAAAGCTCTCGTTAGGAGTGTCGTTTTACTTATATTTCAGAGATATATGCCACTCACAAAAAATGTTGGATCATTGACACAGTACTCAGTAAATTTTAGCCGTTGAAAAAAAAAAGAAAAGCCAAGTCATTAACGAATAAAAGAACTTTTTTTAATAAAAGATTCCACAAGTATGTAATTAACAAAACAAATGATCTTAGGAAACTAATTGAAATAAGAGTTGGCAACGTAAAATTAGCTAATAACTTAATTAGTAAAAGTTGGTAATCACTTTATTGAGGTTGATAATTTCTATAAAAAAAAAAATAACTGCACCAAAAATCTTAAATTTCGTCGTAAAAGTATAATAAAATTGTAAAATTTTCAAATAACGCAATCAAATAAATAAAAAAAAAGAGTGTTATCTTCCTTCTTTTTTTTTTTGGGGGGTTTCAAAAGAGTGTTGTCTTTCATTAGATTAGATTATGTAAACGTTCAAGATAGTGCAATCATCATATGCTGCCAACTTCGACCGAATGGCCTTCGTCTATTTAGTCTTCGTTTTCTTTTTCTTATATGGAAAATGATGTATTGCTTCTTTCCAAGAAAGCGTTTTTACTCTCGTCAGAAACGACTCCAAGATGGGGAAAAAGAGCTTCACTGCCGTCGCCAAAAATTTCGTGCCCCTTGTACTGTTTCGTCACGGGGTTGGTTCAGAGCGGTTTTGGATTTTTCTGTCCGATTCGAACTTGGGAAAATGCAGAGAGAGAGAGAGAGAGAGAGAGAGAGAGAGAGAGATGTTGGGGCTGAATTATCTATTCATGATGGAGCGGAAAGTGCAGGGACGAGACAAGTAGTGGCTGGACCAAGCGATAGCAAGTCACAGCGAGGCTGCATCGGCTCCCGGACAATGAATAGGGCCTCTGTGATACACGCGGTTGGCAATCGCATTCCTGTCGGGAGCCCCATGTTTTGGACCAATTTGTTCAGTATCTGCCCCTCCCTCTTTCTCTCTCTCCCCCACCCCCGCCCCCCCCACCCCGCCGCCCGGTCCCTCCTTTCATGGATTCACTCAACATTCGCCTTGGGCTTCCATCTGTACTAGAGAGAACCTCTGCATGTTTACGTATATACCAAGGACTAGCAATTTTCGTTACTACTACTTGGTTTTATCTCTCTCAAACTAACATAAATATAGAGTTATTGGACAACTCCAAGATAGTGGAATTGTTCCAAATTCCTTGCTGTAGAGTTAGATATGATTCGGTCAAGGTATTTCATGAATCCAATAATTGTGGTAGTTTGGATCAAAGACCTTCAAGATAAGAATTAGACAAGTTGCGGCCAGCCAAGAGAGCGGACTGTTACGGCAAAAAAAAACCGGTATACGTTCATGAGATTTGGATTATACAAAATAGATTTCTATTGCAGTCACAAGTCTGGAATAGAAAAGTTATTTTGAGACAGAAATAGAATGATTGTCATGCGCATACGCGTTCTTAGCGATTGATTAAATAAAATATGTCTGTGAGCTTTGGAGACAAAATTAAAAAAAAAAAAAAAAAGGATTCGGTGGTTCTTTTTTAGGAAAAAAGAGATAAATGCGAGAGATGGGGACCCTTTGAAAAAGTTAAACCGATCGTGAGCTTCAAGCGCGGGAGGGCTTTCGGTGATGCAAAAGAGAGATTTGAGCGTGAGTTAGAAAGAGATGGAAAATCGGAATCGGACAAGATTCGAAAGCGGTGAGCGGAAGAAAAAGCTGGAGAGTCAAAAAGGTGTAGGATTCGGTGATCTTGAGGAAGAACAAGAAGCCAGGGACTACAATTCACGCACCCTGCTACCCGCTCATGGTAAAGCCTGCTGATTCCTTCTCTTTCTTGTTCACGTTTTCATTTTATCAGAACCAAATTCCATGTTCGCCACTCTTGCAATTTATTTGCAAAGTCCCAAAGCCATGAATGTGTGAATACTAAGGTGTTCGTGTAAAATAGCACAAGTTTGGAATTTCCATGCTTGTTTCTAGATTCCGCAATTCTTTTCTCACTCTATTTTGACCTTAGATTCACTATGTGTTAAACCTTTTAATAATAAACATTCTTTTGCATCATTCACAGTTATCTAGATATATATTGAAAAATCAAAACATAGGAATTACGTATTGAAACTTAATCACACTAAGTTCTTGTTATGGTATAGAAAATTTACCATCATATCGAATTCTTCAAAAATCATTTCAACATCTTCTTGTATTATAGTATCCATACTATTTGTTGCAGGATTTGTCTTTCATATATTAGTGTTTGTGAGGGATTTGCAGATTCAAACAAGGAAGCAGTGTGTATTCATATATTGCACTTGATCAAGTAATCA
Organism: Eucalyptus sideroxylon; assembly: GCA_014182405.2. NCBI lineage: Eukaryota > Viridiplantae > Streptophyta > Magnoliopsida > Myrtales > Myrtaceae > Eucalyptus > Eucalyptus sideroxylon. The sequence continues at coordinate 8,781,373 of CM024552.2, read as the reverse complement.
AGTTGATGTTCAAGCATTGTGAAATTGAAGGCTTCATGCATATTAAAACTATACTACATGATAATAAAAAAATGTTTTGGTTTAAATTAAAAATCTCATTAGAGTTGTCTCTATATGTGGTGTATAAAAAGTCTACATTTGCTTTATCACATAACTAATATCTTTTGAAGATTGAAATTCTAAACAAGAAAAGTACTGTTGACTTATATGGAAAATGGTAATATTAAATGGTTAACCATACATAATGCCTTATGCTGAATTATGTGGATCAACATTGTTGACAATCTAGAGTTTTTCCTCCTGTTTATATTTAAATTCTCCATTCTCAATCATAGAAATGAAATGGGTAATAAGATAAAAAAAAGTCAGACTAACATAAAGTGACATGTATTGATACTTTATAAATGAATACACAATGTCAACCAGTTTTTCAAATAAATGAGCCAGCAACAGCTCATCCACAATTGTTTAGTTTGTTTTTTGTGAGAAAATGTTAAGATGCTTTCAAAGCATCAAGTCATCAACCACAAAACTAATTATTCAACATCAAGTGCTATGAACTTTCGACTTTCCTCCAAAGAAAATTATTATGAATGAATTATTTATAACGTCTCATTAATAGTGCCGCTTGACTTATATTTTGGTAAAATATGCCATTGACAAAATGTGTTGGATCATCGGCACGATGGTTGCTAAGCTTGAGCAGTTCTTGAGAAGTGCTTTTAGTACCGAAAGCTGGAGTCTCCCATATTCAACACTTCAAGTCCAAATTTAGCTTATGCACTAAATTCAATTTAGTTGCTTTTCTCTTTAGCACCCAAAGAAAAGAAGTCAAGCCTATGAAACTTTACCAAAGTGGGAGAAAAAAAGTTTCCAGCTTCATTAGTTAACGATAGCCACGAAAAATGTGAATGATCATGAGATGACCATGTGGATTGTTCTGATCCTTTTGAGCAATAACTTAGAATACACTTGCATTCCGTTCTTTTAAAGTTGCGTTGTTTATTATAATGTCCAATTGTCCCAGCATCAATTACTCGTACAATTTTAAGTGTAATGACCAATTCCAAAGGTTGTTTTATTATTATGAACGTGGATTAAAAATTTAAAGAAAAAAGTGGTGGGTCCCAATTCCAAAGGTAATTTTACGTTCCTTTGATTTATTTGTTTGTTATCGCATGCGTTTCCCTACTGCAATTATTCTGTCTTTGATCTTCTTCACTCCGAGTCCGAGGTGCTTTCCACGACCGAAAGTCCCACTTGGGGCCATTATCTGCGTATAATAAGTAAGAAATTATTAAATGGAAAATATATATGGTAAACTAAATCTAAAATATAAAAATTGAAGGGATTCATTTAGAGTCCACAGTTTTTAATGGTTCAAATTCAATTTGGTTTATATCCTAAGTTCACTCAATAATTTTTCTAGATAGATAATTGTGCCACTGCTTTTTAATGTGTATGAGCTGTCTCAATGAAATTAATACCACTTGCGTAATCTCGATCCAGTGTACCAAATCCTTGATAAATTTTTGATCCAATCATCCTTGATAAACAAAATTCATTAAATAAATTTTTGAAATAAGGGGGATGATCATAACAGTGCAAGCGGAGTAGATGTTTAGCTGTGTTCCTAATCCCTTGATTGTAAATGGTGATCTTGTAGGCTAGATATGATGATTGATCCTCACAATCTTGGGGAAAAAATCAGCGATGATTTATTCTTATACTAGAGGATAGAGACGCATGATTTTTTTTTTCAGTGGGGTGGGGTCAACAAAGAATAATGTCAGAATTTCGGTAAATGATGGTGTTTTTTTTTTTTTGTTCAGAAACGGAGATATTCATATTCAAGGCGGACGAAAATTACAACCCGTAGATAGGGCGTCAATACACAGCAAAGTCGTTAACGGTGCGGGGAGGAAAGTTAGGCCAAGAAGGTGAGAAAGAATTGCGTGCTTGGGCCTTAGCGGCCCAATCGGCTGCCCAATCTTCTTCATTAGGTGATGAACAGCGATCATTGAGGGTGTCCACAAGGGTCAGACAATTAGATTCGATGATTAGGTGATCTTCTTCCTTACCTTGTTCTAGCAAATAAGTAAGAGTGGAAATTAGGGCTTGAGCTTCGCATTGCAGGGCTGAGGACGCACGAACAGAACTGCTGCATCCACCGATCAAAATACCAGTAGAATCTCGAGGACACATGCGATCGCACCAAAGTGGGTATCGGAGGTAAAAGCCCCATCAATATTCGCCTTAAAACTGCCTTGGTCTGGTGGAGTCCAAAGCCGATTAGGGTTGGGTAGAGCAGAGTCCGAAATGGCCGATTGCTGCAAGGAGTTCCGGTATAGCATTGCGTCTGCGAGGGCTGCATCTACAAGTTGATCAGGATCTGTTCGCTGCTGCCGAAAAATAAAATGATTGCGCGCTTTCCATATCTGCTAGAGGATAAAAGCAACGATCTCTTTGGAAGGTAAACCCACTTGACTTTCAAAAACTTCTTCAAGCCACGCATCCATTCGATTTCTATTGTAGGTTGAATGAGGAATTTGTACTCTTTGATGAGACCAAATCTTTGATGTCCATGGGCAAAACAACAGAATGTGTTCGGTAGTTTCAGGGGTGTGCATAGAACAAAGTTGACAGAGAGGGTCTGGTAAAATGTGTCTTCGAAAGAGATTAAATTTGGTAGGGAGAGCATTATGACACAATGACCAGATAAAAACTTTAATCCGAGGAGGGGTATTGAGATGCCAGATAGATCGCCGGAGATGGGCTGATGGCGTATAAGAGGATGAGGGAAGGTTGGGGTTCGTAGGGTAGGCTGATTGTCTAAGGAAGTTATAGGCCGATTTAACTGAATACTGACCTGATTTTGTTCCTGTCCAGATAAGATGATCAGCTGAAGGAGCATGACTTAATGGAATAGTAAGTATCTCCTCAACAATTTGCTGGTCAAAATGCTGATGAAGAAGAGAGATATTCCAAACCTGAGCAGGAGGGGTTATGAAACCAGTAACCAGTTAAGATTCTGCTCGAGGTGCTGGTCCACCTATTATGCCAGAGGTAAGCCATTTATCCTCTCGAATATTTATTTGCTGTCCATCTCCCACAGACCACTGAAGCTTAGGAAGAATTGTATCTCGACCTAAGAGTAAACTTTTCCATCCCCAAGAGGAGTTGGTTGTATTTCGTGCATGCCAAAAACTGGTAGAAGGATAATATAGGCCTTTGAAAAGTTTAGCCCAAAGTGAGGTGGGGTTTTGAAATAGTCTCCAGGCTTGTCTCCCTAAGAGGGCTTTATTAAAGGTTAAGAGATCACGAAAGCCAAGACCACCTGCCATCTTCCTCTATTTTAGAATATCCCATGCTCTCCAATGAATACCAGTTGTTGTACTGCTTGTTTGCCACCAGAATTTAGCGATTCTCTGCTCAATGGATTTACAGATAGAAACTGGAAGTTTAAAAATAGACATTGCATATTGCGGGAGAGCCTGCACTACCATCTTTAGCAAGATTTCCTTTCCTCCTTTAGAGAGATAGTGCTCTTTCCAGCCATCAAGTTTAGCACAAACCCGACCCAAAATCCATGCAAACATATCCTTCTTAGATGTACCCCAGTCAGATGGAATACCCAAATACTTGCCAATCTTAGATATAACAGGAACTCGTAATTCTGCAGCAAGGTTCTTTGTAAATTCGAGGGACGTGCTTACCACCACAAAATAAACCTGATTTGTTTCGTTGATAGCTTGGCCAGTTGATAGACAATACTGATGTAAAACATTGGCTAGGTTCGACTTTCTAGAGTAGTTCCAGTCAAGAAAAGATTGCATCATCCGCGAAAAATAAATGGGAAAGAGTAGGGCGTACCGATTCGGTTTAATTCCTTTGAGAGTGCCCGATTGGACAGCTTGGTGCATGAGAGTGGATAAAAGATTGGCGACAAGGATAAATAAATATGGAGATAGTGGATCTCCTTGTCTAAGACCCCTTGTAGGATGAAAGGAATCTAACAATTCACCGTTAAATTTAACACTGAATGTGGTGGTGGTGACGCATTGCATTACCCACCGAACCCATTGAACATGGAAGCCTAGTTTTTAAGATAGTCCTCTAAAAAATCCCACTCAATCCGATCATAAGCTTTCTGCATGTCGAGCTTTAAAACCGCTTGAAAATGTTTCTTTCGTTTGCTGTGATTTAAATGATGCAAAACCTCTTGCACAACCATAATATTGTCTTGAATCTGTCTACCTGTGACGTAAGCACTCTGTTCTGATGAGATTAGTTCTGGAAGAAACTACTTTAAACGGTTGGCCAACACTTTAGAAATGATTTTGTATGTAAAATTGCATAGACTAATAGGGCGATACTGTTCTAACCTTTCCGGATGAGGCACCTTAGGGATAAGAGAAATTAGAGTCCTGTTGACAGTAGAGGGCATCACTCCTGAATTGAAAAAATTGCTAACTGATGTATAGATGTCTTCGTGAATAATATCCCAGTGGTTATGAAAGAATAACCCATTAAAACCATCCGGGCCAGGGGCTTTGTTGGCTCCAAGTTGAAAAACAGCTTGTTTAACTTCCGCTCTAGTAACAACTGCTGTTAAAATTGCATTCATATCTGCTGTGATGACCTGATGGCATTGAGTAAGAATAGGATGATAATCTCCAAAGCCAGTTGAGCGATAAAGATGTGCAAAATAGGATTGCGTGATACTCTTAAGCTGAGTAGAATCACGAATCCAGCCAAGGTGGTCATCCTTTAACATGCTGATTCGATTTCGTTGTCGACGTTGGATTGTAGTTGCATGAAAAAACTTTGTATTTTTGTCACCCTCCCGTAGCCATTGGATTCGAGAACGCATTGCCCAATATGTTTCTTCCCTCTGCCATATTTTGTGAATTTCATCTTGTAGGCTAGATACAAATGCTTTGTCATAGGTAGGACCTGTTTGATTAATGTGATGCTGAAGTTGCTTTGTTGTAACAGGTAGACTTGTTGCTGGTTGTTGCTGTGATTCTGAAGGGATTTACTCCACTTGGCAAGAGCAAATGAAGTACGTTGTAGCTTGCTGGTCAATGATTGAGGTCACATTGCTGATGAAGTCCATGCATTGTTGATGATAGATTTACAGTCTCTCTCTTGCAGCCAGAAAGCTTCAAAACAGAAAGTTTTCTTCCTTTTAAAAGAGTGCGGTTCAGTGAGTAAGAGCAGAGGACTATGATCAGAGGCTAAAGCAGGGAAAGCAAAGACTTCTGCCCCCGGGTAAGATAACCTCCACTCAATGGTGCATAGGGCCCTATCTAGCCTTTCTTTAATGGCTTTAGCACCGTCTCTTTTGTTTACCCATGTATAAAAGCAGCCTTTACTTTCAATGTCCATAAACTTACAATCATTCACAAACTCTCGAAAGGAATTTAATCTATATGACTCGATAATTCTTTTGCCCTGCTTTTCCCAGTGATAAAGGATATCATTATAATCACCAATACACACCCATGGAAAGGAACTTGAAGTTCGAATCTGTCTGATATCTGCCCAGACTTGCTGTCTATGATGGAATATGGAAGGCGCATGAAGGCAGGTAAGTCGCATAGGTTTAGCAGACTGTTTGTTGGTGCAAATAGTGTCAATAAAATGACAAGAAGAATGCTGAACAGTTAATGTCACATCCTGGTCATTCCAAAAGATAACCAAACCTCCAGCCACACCCATAGGATTGACGATAAAAGAGCTTGAAAACTTCAGCTTTTCTTGATACGCTGAATCATCATGTCTTGATTTTTCGTTTCCATCAAAAAAACGATATTAGGCCTTTCACTGGCCACAAGGGCCTGTAATGCTTGAATTGTCAGGGGATTGCCCAGCCCCTGACAATTCCAACTGATGATCCTCATTTGTCCTGTGGTGGCTTTTTTAGGCAAGCCACCTCAGCCCATGTTCCAACCCCTTCAGTGGAAAGAATAGGGGTATCCAGAAGAGTTGATTCATCAAGAACTACATTGACATTAGAAGAAATCCCATAAGGATTGTATCTTTTGGTTTTTTTCAGTGGACTAGATTTGGAGACTGATCGTGGAGTCTTAATTTTCTTGCAAATAGAGGAATCCTCTGCAGCATTATGTGGTAACATCGGCTGGTTGAACATAGGTGATTTCTGTTTTAGGTCGACAGGAGGAGAAGGCTGCGGAATAGTTGATGAATGTTCTGCTCTATTTTCCACTATTGCCGAAGGCTGCTGAGGAAACGGAGGAGCTGGAAGGAGTAATGGAGCTATCTGCTGTTGAGTTTCTGGTACTATTTCTTCGACATCTTCTTGATTAAAATTTTGCTCATAAAATGCAAACCAGAATGGACTATGTTGATTGACCTCTGCCCTCAACCATTTGCCATAAGACAAGCTGTCAGATTCTTCAAGTTTGGCTGCATCATAAGGAATATCATTGCAGTACATGGCATAATGGCCAAGAAGACCACATGAATAACAATAATGTGATAAACGTTCATATCTGAAGTCGAGCCATATATGTTTCCCGTCCACCTTGATGAGTTTACCAGATTGCAGAGGTTCTTGTAAATTGAGTTCAACCTTAACCCGTACTGATTTAGCTGAAGAACTATCAGTACCTTCAATTCTCACTTCCTGTACCTTGCCTATTTGTCGGGCAGCTCTAGTAATCATATTTTCTATGCAGCGTTCTAGAGGAAGACCGAAAATTTGAACCCAAAACACACAAGTTGTAAAGTCATAGCAGTGTAGAGGGGTATTAGGCAACCAAGGTTTGAGAATAATTAGGTGATGGCCAAACAGCCAATGGCCGTTGTCTAAGACGCGCTGCTTTTCACCTTCAGTATTGAATTTAAAAATATAGAATCCATCTTCACGTGTAGAGATTTGAACATAGTCGTTGCGCCAAACTCTTCTTAAGGTACTCTGAAAAGCAGGAAAGTTGATAGTAGGGTTGGACAGAATTTTACCAATTAATGTAAGTTTACATTCTTGCAGTTTCTCTGGCGGTACGTCATCTTCCCAAATGTCAACGCCATGGTCAGGCCAAAGTCGGCCAAGTCGATGACAGAGAGCAGCAACCCGAGCATCATCTTGGTGAGTAGAGTCGGCCATGGAAATTACTGGTAACGATGAGTTGCGACTACATGCAAACACTGAATAAGAAAGCACTGGCTACGATGATGGTAAAAGGGTGAATTAGGGCTAAATTGCGCTATGGATGGTGAGATGGGAAGCAGATAGTCCATGCATGCAAGGAGGATAAAGCGGAATGGGAAAATAGAGCATGAAAAATAGATATGGCTAAAGAAATTCATGATGAAAGGATCGCAATTGCATGGAGAAGATGAAGAAATTGACGGATGAAAGAAAGGTCACTGATGCGAAGCAGAACATGGATGTTGTAGCTGAAAATGGAGAAGAGAGAGTCGCGATGGGAAGTAGAGACAAAACGAGGCGGATTAGGGTTCAAGAGTTATTTTCTCTGAAGACCGCATATATTCGGATTGTTATATTGGTGCAAGTTCCTTCGCTCGATTATTTGATGTAGAATCTATTTGGTTATCGATTAAGGAAAATCCTTTCGTGAGCTTAAGGGGGGATGGCTTTCGTTGGCCGGGAATCTAAAAAGGGAGATTTGAGTGAGAGGTGGAAAGTAATGAAAATCAAAATGACAATAGGAACCAATCAGATTAGAAAGTGGACGGACAACGAAAAAGACAAATTCTTAGGGTGCCCATGACAAAATTTCTGTAATAGAAATTGATTTCTCAATTTCTATTTCAGAAACTGAGAAACCAAAAATTTTAGCTTCTGATTTCTTCTTCAAATCTATTTCTGGAACAGAAATCTGTTTCAAAAATAGAGAAATCAAATTACGTTACCAAACGGATTTCTGTTTCAAACCTGTTATAGGGAACAGAGAAACAAAGAAATCAAGAAACAAAAATTTTATCATGCACAGCCTTAGTGGAAAAGAAAAAGCTTAGATAGTCAAAAAGGTTGTTGAGGAACAAGAAGCCATCCTTTCAAGTTTTGGTATGATAAGAACCCGACGCACGCAATCGGGCTACGATTCACACACTCGGCCATCCGTTCATCATGTTAAAGCTTTCTGATTCCTTCCCTTTTCCACTTATCTTTTGGTATGATCAGAATCCGATTCCGTGTTTGCCACTCTTATGATTTGTTTGCAAAGTCCCAAAGCCATGCATGTATGATGAATCATAAGGTGTTCCTGTGAAATAACACGAGTTAGGAATTTCCACACTTATTTCTAGATTCCATGATTCATTTCTCATACAATTTTGATAAGAAACTCTCTATGTCCTAATCCCATTCACATTAACTTGTCTATGGATGAATCATGTCGCCTAGTTGTTCCCTTTGCATGATTGGATTGGACTGAGTATGTTTCGTCCATGTTCTGCCCCTTGAAGTATCCCGGAGTGGCCTCGCTGTTTGCTTGCATGATTTTGCTTCATCCACCATGTTCCCATTGCGTTAGATTTACTTTTACATTAAATTCAATATGTGTGTAGTTTATTATTTGCAATTTCGTTGTTTATACATAGTGTTTACCCCCCCCCCAAAAAAAAAGAAAGAGATTGGATCTTTATACTATTTTTGGTCATGCATATAGCTTTACTTAGTTCCTAAGCATTCGATTTTATTCACAAGCACTTAGGGTCGGTCCCAAAATCTCCAGATCCAGTCTTTCCAAAGAATAACGATTTCACCCACTTATACTTGTTTGTTTTGTCCCAAATTTGAGTATGTTATACTCCAAGAAGTCCTTTACAACTTTCATTTAGAGGCCGAAGCCAAACTTCAACTAGAACATCACATACAAGTCACTAGAACATCCAAGGTCGAGCTTTTTATGCCCTAAGTAACCGGTTCCGGTTCCAGTTCCGAAACAGGTTCCGGTTCCGAAATCGGTTCCGGTTCCGGTTCCGCTTGGAACCGGAACCGGTCCCCCTTGGAACCAGGAACCGAACCAGACCCTCCTCCGGTTCGGTTCCGATTCCCGGGTAACCCGGGAACCGCGCTCAGCCCTATTATAAAGTACTACATTTCCAATTACGACAAACAAGGAAAAATTGTTGAAAAAATCTTAAATTTATTGCACTTTTGTCAATTTAATTATAAATCTTCCAATTTTGTCAATTGAATCCTAAATATTTTTACATTTTGCCAATTGAGTCCATTTGGCTAGTTTTGATTGGAATTCGCTGATATGAATGTCGGCTGTTTTATATGGTATTAGCGGTATTGACGTGCACAATTTGAATAACATTTTAATATATTTCTTTTCAATTTTTTAAAATTATTTTTATTTATTTATTTATTTATTTGTTTGTTTGTTTGTTTGTTTGTTTTTCACTATGGCCATCAAGTTCTTAGACCTACCTTAGCCGGGCTTCAAATTTCTCCATTCTTGTCTTCTGTCAGCAAAAAGTGACCCGCCACTAAGGAAGAATTCTATACCTGCGTCACTAAGTCAATCGATGTACGACTCTGGACCTTCGGCATGCTCGTCTCTCCTGCCACGACGGTGCAAAGGACGATATTCCCCATCATTGAGAAAGAGAGTGAAGAAGGAGAAAAAGAGTCGGGCCTTCACACCTCAAAGAATGGCTAAAATCACAACACCACTGATTAAGCCCCAAGGCCAGATCGCTATGGAGTAAGGATCAATGAATCTTACATTGGCCTACTCATCTAATTACTCTTAATTGCCGCCAAAATATGCCTCGATACCGCCATGTTCAAAGAAACTATGACCACCATATAGATGATTGCCATGAACTAGGCAATGAAATTGGACAAGTGATCCACAGAGGGCACCTTACTAAGTACACCAAGATGGAGGAGAAGGTGTGGGCTAATCCTTTCTGGAGAAGAAGTCGACATGGAGGAAAAGAAGCAGAAAGTTAGACCCAAACTATCCACCAGCAAAACATGTCTGTCACACTGTCACACAGTGTCCAACTAAATAAGCGCTAGAACCCTCCTAATAATGCACAAGTATCAATTGTCCGACCTTGAGAAGTATTAGAAACTATAAGCTATGGCCTTTCTCTAGATGGCACGGTATGTTGATAGATGAGTACATTTCATCTCCGGAGGTTCTATAGACGAAAGGCATCGTTCTTCCTTTTTCAGGTATCTTCTTTTCACATGCCAAACAAGGAGAGCAATGGTTGGCGATAGGGCCAACAGTGGCGAGGACATCAATTATTTAATGAGAGAATTTATGATATCTCAAATTTCATATCGAATGGGAGAGGTCACATAATGTGATTTGTAAGTTAACATCCACTCCAAATGATCAACACCTTGTGTGGTTATTTCGAGTACTCATGTTGGTGGCCTAGCCTATGGAACTAGGCTGGATGGTCACAATAACTTGACATTGCATATTATGAAAGGAAAAAACTTGAGGGCCTTTATAGAAAGTTCGGTAACTTTTCACAATTAGTTGACCTTGATTTTGCTCAAAATCGTAACCTTAAACTAAAATATCATATACAGGTTTATAAAACCATATATAAATGAAATTGCAAAAACATTGATTAATCAAGAAAAATTTCTATTTGTCCCAAATTGATTCTTTAAAAATAATTCTAAGCACTAGACAAATATTCAAGCTTATCTGCTCTTTGCGGACCTAGGTCCTCGCATAATCCTTTCACAAAAGATGTTCTAAAAGTAGCACTCTTACTAATGTCACTAAACACAAATTGAAATGAATCAATTGGCTTACTACTAAATACTGTTATCAAATTTTGATAACATCAAAATCTCAATTTCTTTGAGTGACCACATAAGAATCTCTCTGTACTTCGGATACAAGAGCATAATATTTGTAAAATTGCAATAATGTTGAATATGATCAAATGCCCATCAACCTTATATTGTGCCTCAAGCACATGCACATAATACAAAATGAATTCATGCCTTGGAAGTCTAAGCATTTCACGAAAGAGATATCACATGCATACCACTAGGCTTATTCACTTACACTTAGTAACAAGATGTAGTAGAAAACCTGTATGACAAGCTCACATACTTGTTAGGCCGTAAAGATGCCACAACTTTAGCAAAGAGTTTCTTTTTATAAAATTCCGTTTTATATTATCAAAATTATCTAAGTCCTTCATATTTCAATTAAACATTTCAAAGGAGGCAATCGAACAAAACCTTTAAGAGTTAATGGTGTTTTTTTTTTACAAAATCATCTTTAGGTCTTTAGGTGGAGAAGGCAACAAACAAGTAGGGCATCTCACTGCATTGCTCAAATCCTCAACGTACAAAATACAATAATGCTCTCTAGAATGTGATTGGCGAAAAATACCAAAAAAAACTCCAACCTATCATATTTGTATTGATTCAATTTTAAATCTTTTAATTTGACCAAATTAGTATTAAATTTTTTTATATTAATACCAATTCAGTTTATCCAACCAATTTAGGCTAGAACTTACTACATGGATGCTGACCACCTTCTATGGCATGACTAACACTGACTGACGTCATTTTTTAAATATTTTTTCAATTTTTGTATTAATTTTTGAAATTCTCCTTTTTTTTCCTTTTTTTTCCCCCTTCTCTTTTCTTTGGCTTGGGATACAAGGCCAATGCCAACAACTAGCCACAAGCAAGGGTTGGCAAAGGGGCATTGCCGCCCTTGCTGAGACCATGAGGGTCTAGCCCTTGCCGGCACTCATTTGTGGCTGGTAGGGAAGAGGAGGGGGAAAAAGAAAGGAAAAAATCGAAAATTTAAAAAACATGATAAAAAAATTCGAAAAAAATATAAAAAATTTCAAAAAAGTATTTACACCATCATCAACTATGCCACATAGGATTGCCAACATTCGATTGCCAACATTCACATTAGTGATTTTTGGTCAAAATTGGCTAAATAGATCGAATTGATACTAATGTGAAATGATTTATGACAAAATTGATTTAACTAAATGGTTTATGACTAAATTTATGTCAATATAATAGGTTCGGGACTTTTTTTGCTCTTTTCCTGATGTAATCATATACCATGAGATGATAAACATCCCATTAAAAAAAAAAAAAAAAAGATTTTTGAGTGCCGCATGAGTCTCAATTAGTGAATCTACTTTGGTGATCAAACACACACATCACCATGTGTAAGTATTCTCAAAACTAGGATGTAAAGGATAGTTCACAATTATCCGAGCAATTCTGCCGATCTCAATATGTGAAGCATTGTGGTGCTCAAGCACACATTGGATCACATGAAATTTCCAAATAAAAATGCTCAAATAACATATGAAAATTTTTTGCGACATCACAAGTAAGTCACTTGAGCAACCAATCATTCATGTTACGATATGAGATTTCTTGTCTCTTCATCTAAGTTGAAACAAAGACGTAAAACAACATGGTCCTTAAAAAATCTCATCGTGCTAGTTCGAATAATAAAATTTTTATGGCAGCATACTTAAAAAATGACTCAAAATATTGTACTTAAAAGATAAATGTTTTCAAAGAACAAATTTTATTTTCAAAAGTATCTAGTTTCTCATATCAAAGTAATTTCGCAGCACCTGACTTTTAGAAAATTATGCATGAATACAGTTTATCTCAATTTTTCTAAGCGAAAATGTATCAAGACTGCCAATAGAGAAACAAGGTATAGCATGTGGAACATAATGCAAAAAACCGCACTGAAAACAGAGCCCAATAGTCATGTCACGGGCCCACCCGCGCTTCTTTTGCACGTGGGGTTTGCTCTGATGGGCTACGATCTTCTGCAATCTCTCGCCGGATCACTCGACCGGGTTTGCGACCCATCATGACCCGTTACAGACCCGACATTAAAACGCACCAAATTCGACTCAATTAGAGCGCAACCAAAGCTCAATTTCCCTTTTAATATACATTAATAACCGAAAAATCCCGATTCAATGCTTTAGTTCGAAATGAAATCTCTAATTTATCGAGAGATCAAGAGAGAGGCCAATAACCGAAAATCTTGTGAATATCTCGAACTTATACTCAATTAAACATGCTTTAAGAAAAGAAAATAGCCTCATGAAGGTTACCCATGCGTAAATATTGGCCTAATGATGGACTATTTTATAAGGAATTCTTACCATTAACGCTAGGTTTCATCTAATCCTAGAAACCAAAACACCCAAAACTCGATTCATGTGCTCCGATTAGAATTCATTCGAAATTAAAGCTTAAAAAAGACTAACTTCGCTGTGGGTAGCACGATAATGGAGCCAATTTGGACATATAATAAGAAATCAAGATCCAATTTGAAGCTTGTCCACACATGGTAATTCTCTCAGAAATTTCTGAAACTTCTAGATCAAAATTGTCACAATCCAATTCATATAACAACATGAAATTCATAGACTCGAACTGATATTCACCGTAGAACAGAACCTCTTCACTAATTTTGTGCATCAAGAAGTTAAATTGTCACATTGCACTACATGATATTCGTTTCTATGAATCTCACCAAAATCTATAAGTTCGAAATTCTTTATGCACAGATTAGATTAGGATAGGAAATCTAGAGGGCATAAGAATCATTGCATGGGTAACAAAAAACATAAAATAAATAACAAGCAAGAAGGCAAATTTGCAGAATATCATTTCTCAGTTCATATACCCGTCACATTCTCACGACATATGCCGAGTCATAGGTAACTATATTCTCACGACATACACCGAGTCATAGGTAACTAAAATCCCATTCTCACGACATACGCCGAGTCTAGGCAAACTCAACAATGATCATGACGTCATTGACTCTACAATATTATGAATTCAAGTATATTCGACATAATTGATATAACAAGGAAGCTTAAATCTAGTCAATGCAATTCTTTGCTTCAGAAATCCATGCCAATCACATGCAAATCATTTACCTTTTGTATCATCATTAGGGATCGCACATGATGTCGTCCAGAACTATGAAGCTTTGACACATCAATAGCATGCCTAGAATTACCTCAAAGTTTGAAAAAGTCAAGAAAAATCAAGCCACATTGCAAAATATGTAGATGACAAAAATTAGCATTAGAAAAGTGATGCCTACATAGGGGGTTATGCCATAAACTATCTTAAGTTAAAGCATGAAATGGACTTGCGATCACAATTGCAACCCTCAGTAAACACATGAGCATCTGGGCAAAAAGCTGATTTGGACATGCATGACACTTCATTTCTCGAGTCCCTTGATGAACATCTGAGATTGGAGCAGCTGTAAATAACACGTGCATTGTTAGTTAGAGTGTGCATCGATCAATTTAAAACACTTCATGGAATGCTCGACGTTTAACTACATCCTCTTACCATATAATGGAATGCTAATCATAGTCAATAACATTCACACATATTTTTATACTTAAGGGACTCTCCGAACACACTATGGTTATATAATGTTTTAACATCTTGAGATAAAATAATTAACAATAATTGTTTCTGACATCACACACAGGCAGTAAACTATCTTATTTTGCTAGAATCAGTAGCAATGACGTCACGTTCAGATTTGCGCCTTTACATGTAGAATACAAAGAGTCAGAAAACTAATTCAACATTAATTTTGCGATGACTTCACCTCAAGAATGGGAACTACCCTGAAGTGCAGGTTTGACTTAGGTTATAATAAAATGAATAACTAACAGGAAAAAGAACAATGAACAATATAATTAAAATATAGTAAGAATCTAGAATGAAGAGAAATGATGTTATCAAACTTCATTTTGAAGACTTTTTCTAGTGCCGTCTTTGTGATTGAGTTACCATCATACAAGGAAATCTATAACTATAGGAATATTCAGTCTCATGAGCATCATATCATACTACCACAGCAAGCAACATTGCCAACACCCTAACATGTGCCATTCCTTTGTTAACAGGCTATGATATACAAAGGTCGCACCATGCAGCCTACTAGTTATATGCAAAATTAATTAGCAAATCATTCAAAATGCAGCAGAGATGCATCAGAATAGTGTACATGATGTTCACAAAAGCAAGGAATCATAAGTTGAAAGGTCTTACCTAGTTGTGCAAAGGCATGAGAGGATTCAACAGGAAGAATCGATGCACAGAGATCTAACGAGAAGCCTGAGTATCTCGTGATCTGTGAGGCTTCGGAGTTGAAAACCAAATATCAGCATTCAATATATCTATAAGACTCAAACAATTAACAGTCTCCACAATGTCATTAACAGCAAATAAAGGAAAAGAAGGGGAAACAAGGCAAAGAGAAATGATAGTCATGTACCAGGGTTCTACAAAACATAGAAGAAACATGAACCAAGTTGATTTTATCATTGTGAAAACAAATTATTTTGAGGCCATAATTTCTTAATGTAATGAGTTTCCAAAGAGCACTGATTATCTCAGAGGCTTGAAAAAATTATGGTCTGATCAGTCTCTTGATTTATTACCAGTTGAAGAGCTCAGGGAGAATTGCTCAACCCAAAACCATATATGTTTAGCAATTCACAATAGGGATATTGCAAAATGATGTCTCTCTAATGAGGCTGATCATTGGATTATCAACTGTTAAGATACTGTACTTCATCTTATTCGTAACCAAGGACATGACATCCCATTTTTCAATTATTCGTAACCAAGGACATGACATCCCATTTTTCAAATGGCAATCTGGCTAAAAACACCCAGTCTGGACGGAAAGCTACATGTGATAAACATGGCATCTGAAAATTGGCCAAAAAAAAAAAATTGTGGGCATATGAAACTCTACCTTTTGTTTACTAGATAAATTCCTACACCTTACTATTAGGGACATGACATCCCATTTCTCAAATAGCAATCTTGCTATATCCAGTCTAGAGAAAAGCTACATCAGATAAATAGGGCATTAGCCAATAAATAAAGACTGGGCATCTGAAACTCTAGCTTTTGTTTACTGGCCAAACTAACCTATTCATAGCAACCATTGTATGGCTGAACACCACTCCACTCCAGCATCCATACTTAGTCTGATTAAGTGTAGCCGCCATGTAAAGATAAGCACCTTACCCTTGACTTAGAAAACTCCTGAATGGGTTCTAACTTCTGAATGAATTGTTATCCATGTAAGAGTTTTTCTAATGTGGACTAAATTAATTGATATTGTAATTTACTGTTTTTATGATTACCATAAAACAGGGTTGGTCTAAGGTGAGATAGAAGGTTTCTTAATTAGTCTAATATGGGCTGGCTAGTGTGGGTCGAGTTGAGCCTGGCCCGTAATGAGAGGGACTGGCTGGAAACTCTATAAATAGTGCTCAAGTCTCTCCTCTAACCCTAATTCTCACATGTATCCTCACCTAAGGGACGTTTACCTAACGCTAAACGTGAGGGGGGCCGCCTCATTGAGCCAGTGATACGGAGGGCAATAGAGGAGAAGGACTTGATGCGTGGATCCCCTTGATATATGTGGGTAATCCTTTTTATGCTTCCGTTTTATGTTCGATGGATCCCAAAACAGGTGCGTTAATCTTTCTACTTAATTATGCATGTTCTTGTTCTGGTTATGGAGATCTTGGGGTTGCGCAATTTGCGTCTAATATGTGGTATCGGAGCAACCATAACCCTAAAACTCGAATGCAATTGGTTTTGCCCTGATTTGTACGGATTTACCATAATTTGTATGGTTCTACCCTAATTTGTGATTTTCGAGACTTTTTGTTCAATGAAAATTAAATTAAATCACAAATTTGGATTGGGGGAGACGAGACGAGCAAGAGGGTCGGCAGCGCGTCGCCGGGGGATGCCGCACGCGCCCCCACGCGCGGCCACGCGCCACTTGGGCGTCGAACGCGCGCCGCGCGTGAGCCCCACTCGCCGCGCACTCAGGCGGCGCGTGCAGGCGCGTAGGGGCTTATTTTGGCGCGTGGTTGGTAGCGTTGGACTCGTATGATGATTTCTTATCTTGTGGTATATTTGTTTTATATGTTTGATGGTTTTATTGATGTGAAATTGCATATGGAATCCTAAATACGTGTATTTTTAGTGTATTTTTGCGTATTTTTCTTGTATTTTCTGTGATTTTGGAAATACAGGTGATGAGTTACTAGTATGTTATCACATAATAAAAATGTGCGATTCATCAATAAAATTCAAACTTTATTGTGAATTGAAGCTAGCTTAATGCGATATAATTCATATGAGATTGTATTTGAGTTATGTATTGAGCTGATGAGAAACAATAAATATTATAAAACTTTTTTTACTCAAGTATACTCCTTTACACACTGGTAATTTTTTAATGATAGACGACTTAAGGACTCGTGACCAAACTGATGTACTGATTAACACATCTGCTGAATGTGAGTAATGCATGTCAATTAAGTTACTACATATTGTACATGAACTCATCCGGTCACTTGTTAATGTCTATCAAGTTGAATATTTTTTATGGTTAAGGAGTATGACAACATTTATGCAGAGCAATAGTATCTACTGTTAAATTTTAGATATATGGTTCTCTAGTTTGACTCAATTAATAGGCCACTAGTTGAAGTAATGATATTTGTTACCTAAAATTGATTAATAAATCAGTTGTTGGCCTTAGAGTCATTTTTGCCTTATGAATTCATGAGTGATAATGGATCAGCTGTCAAGCTTGTCGATTTGGTGCACCCTGTATTACTATTGATGTTAATTTGTGAGAGATATTATAGATCATCATTCTTTTTATATTGTTCTGGTAATATATAATTGGGGTGCATAAGAGATGTTTTATTCTCTGTTATGAGAAGTTTCTTGTGTTACTGTGATCAATATATATATATATATATATATATATATATATATATGATTAATTTTTTATTAATGAATAAAGCAATGTAATTAGCATGATATGTGATTTTGGTGATATGATGCCCCTATCACTAAAGTTAAAATCACATATATATGGTGTATGTGAGGAGTAAAGCTTATATCCCTGGTATGAGAGAATTTCAATGATTCAATTGAGTAGTGACCGCCAAAGTGGCACGCTTGATTGGGTTTGAGAAATTTCGGTCTCGTATGATGATTGGGATGTCTCCTGGTCTAATGCGTAATCATACTCCCAAAGGAGGTGATTGTGTATTAGTTCATGGAGGGATACATGATAGTGTGGTGGAGGAGTGATTGATTCTAGTGATTCATATGCCCAAAGGTGATGAATTCACGAAGAATTGGAACATATTCTCATAACCCTTATTATGTGGGGAGTGTACAATTGCATGTCATGTATTCTGCCCAAAGGTGATTATGTGATTTTGCATGTAACTCTCTGGATGTGTACTTGTACGTCAAGTTACACAATGCTCACATGATGCTAATTATATACTGTTTGTTTTTCAGTCACATTTTCTGTAAATGGTAATTCCGTCATCATTGAGGTTTTTTACTGCTTCAAATGTTAAGTTGTGGACATATGATTTGTTGCTTGAGAAAAGAGCAATTGAATTTGCTTATTGTCCATGAATCATTCCATTTTGGAACACTTGAAAAGAGGTTTGCTTGCGGACTGCACTGCTATAAGATGAAAGAAGCCTTAGTTGCTTGAAATTAAGTCTTATCTGATATTGAAATTAGGACACATCTGCAAAAATTGTGTTTAAGTCCTAATGACATATACATCTCGTATATGATTAAAAAGTTGTCAGGTTTAACAGTGGCAACGAGTATTTTGGCAAGTATGACAATGCGAAATAGCTTAAAGGGTCATTTGTCAAATATTTGGTAGATTCTGGGGCGGTAATTTAATTACTATACATGAAAATTCTGACAAAAAGATTTGGGCGAAAGGCATAAATGCGCCATATTGAACATGGTGATGAGTATGATTAGTAAGACTAATTTATCTGGTCTTTTGTGGGCTGATATTATTAAAGCAATTTTTTCATATACAAAAGGGGTATTGATTTTATGACCCTAAAGAAGGTACAAGAATTATGGAATCACATACTCTAAAGTTTCTAAATATTGACGTAATTGTAGAGGATAGCTGCTCTTAGATTATTAAAGATAATAGTATGATGGAGGTTACTATGTTTTTGTCTTTATCTATACAGATAATTATGGAATCTCCTGTACCATAGACTAAACTTGCTGAGGTTCAAGGTACTATTCTTGATATAGTTTATAATGAAATTTCTTAAACCTCTCAAGTGCAGTAAATAAAGTTCTTTGTTATCTTCTACTATGTATGCAGTGTTAGTAACATTCTTTTAGGTTGTTACTTGGGCTATTAGGCTCCAAAACCTCATGACGGAATTGATCGTTTTAACTTGATGGATATACCCATACGGTTGTATTGAGATAACAAATTTGTAGTATTATTTATTTACTACAGAGGTCTCAAGGGGTCTAAATATATGGTGGTCAGATATTTTTGACCATAAAGAAACGGTACAGAAAGGTGACTTATGATATAACATATTTTCACAGATGGTGTGGTTGCAGATCCACAAACTAAAGGCCTACGCCCATGTATATTTTAGTAACATATTGTTAACATGGGCCTAGGAGTATCTTCGGATACTGTTGTTTAGTGGGAGCTATTTTGGCTTTATTCTGATAAAGTTCACATCTGTGGTTCGTTACACTTAGTAACGGTTTGATATGTATCAACTTTTGCATTCAATAAAATATTTTGAATGTGTTGTTATTATGTTGAATACATATTGATAAACTCTCAAGGGATTGTATAGACCTTGAGTGAAGGCTAGGGGCATCCGGGCATCCGGTTATTAGCCTTGTGCATATGTCTTATGATACATAAAGAAAGGTTAACCATAAGGACAAGACATATGTGGGTTCATTGGAACTATAAAGCATTCTCTAGTGGTACAAGTTTTTTTGTGACACCTAAGGTAAGAGAATGGTGACTGACAAATGAGATCTCTCTATGAGAGATGTTATCCATTTGACACACTACCATATTGAATCCATATCAATAAAGTTGAGAACATTCGTGACCATGGAAGGCTCTATGTGTATACATGCAATTACCGCCATGATTCGGTATTTAAGACTTTATGGGATAGGATTGACTATTAAGAATTATCTCTGGACCAAATGTGCGCACATACAATACGATTTCAATTAATATAGTCCAAGTGGGAGAATGTAAGAGTTTTTCTAATGTGGACTAAATTAATTGATATTGTAATTTACTGTTTTTACGATTACCGTAAAACAGGGTTGGTCTAAGGTGAGATAGAAGGTTTCTTAATTAGTCTAATATGGGCTGGCTAGTGTGGGTCGAGTTGAGCCTGGCCCGTAATGAGAGGGACTGGCTGGAAACTCTATAAATAGTGCTCAAGTCTCTCCTCTAACCCTAATTCTCACATGTATCCTCACCTAAGGGGCGTTTACCTAACGCTAAACGTGAGGAGGGCCGTCTCATTGAGCCAGTGATACGGAGGGCAATAGAGGAGAATGACTTGATGCGTGGATCCCTTTGATATATGTGGGTAATCCTTTTTATGCTTCCGCTTTATGTTCGATGAATCCCAAAACAGGTGCGTTAATTTTTCTACTCAATTATGCATGTTCTTGTTCTGGTTATGGAGATCTTGGGGTTGCGCAATTTGCGTCTAACAATCCAACCAAAGACCCACTAGTTCTATACTTGTAATTTCATCAACCCTTTGTCATTACAAATCATTTGACTGGCTAGCTTTATTTACCTAGGTTGTGCACATAATTCTTCAGACCAAGGATACAGCAACAAACGATTTACACATTAAGAAGTGTGTTCACGCGCGCGTGAGAGAGAGAGAGAGAGAGAGAGAGAGAGAGAGAGAGAGAGTTGTTCAGCAAGATTTATAATCAGCAGAAGCGCCAGCTACTGCACTTCATCTAGCCCGTTGAGAGAACTGATTGGAAAGTAGAAAGAGAAATAGGCTTTTTGAATTCTTCTCAATCAACATGGAAGGAGAGGAGTGCTAGGAAGACCAAAGTATTAGATTTTAGAGGACTTTTTCCATATGGGTCATTCAGGGAGATGTTGCTAGCACGCACAATGCTTGACTTCAATAATTGGTAAACTTTGGTTCAAAAAGTGGAATTGCTTTATTATGCTCATAAAAGCCTCTTAAAAAGTGTATTTAACGATGGAAATGGATCCATTTAAATAAGAACTATCATTTCCCTCATGTACTCTAATGTAAATAGGTGATAGCTGGGGTATTATAGCATTCTTTCAAACGGCCAGTTCAACAGGTTAAAATGGTTGATTGATGCTCATACCGTTAAGGTTTCCTGGTTCATAATAATCTCGCATAAGAGAAATTGCTTCTGATGACATTATACCTCCCTAGCATCTGAAACCCTTTGAGCCAGAATCCCTATTACTAAGAAGAAACAAGAAAATAGTTGGAAACAATCATCAACCAGGCACACACTTAAAAGGGGAAACATGGATGGAATTTCTGTGGAAACCAGCCAATATTTGTCAATGATTCTGCACTTTTACCTAGCTCAAAAGCTTGAAACTTAAGATAGATTCTATTTGCAAACAATGTCCAAATGTTGTGTGAGAGATAATTTAGCAAACCAATTGACAAAGCACTTTGCCAAAGAAGATACTATCCAAGCAAAAACAAGTTTGCTGATTGGAGAATATGTTTAGTTCAGGAAGTTTACATTTCAGTCCAAAGAATAGCAATTTTCAGAAATGTCTGTCGGTTTTCATGGAAGTAAATTATCTCTGAAGTGCTCCATTTGATTTAATTTACAGTAACTAGGCTCTATTAAGGGGCATTAACCTTGGCAAAATTCTTGCATCAAATTTAAGAGGAGTGTGTTTGGGGTAACAATGGCTTCAATTTTTTACTTCAACGGTGCCTTTGGTAGTTGTATTTTCTATTCAACATAAAAACTAATGTCCTTTGAGAACAAACAACATGCTGTAAAAAGGGTGATTCTCAGAGGCTTTTAATTCAGATAGACAATTTCACTTCAAAGAGATCTTGACACCAGCAATCTGATTGAGAGCTTGTATACTAGTACAAAGTTTGAGTAAAAACTCGATGAGCTTTAAACAAGCTTAGGAAGCATGAAATGTTAGTAGAGTCAGGAAAATGAAAAATCATACTAGAAACACAAGCCATACACTAGAATTTAGCAGGCACATGCTCTCATGCATGCAAGGAGAGAAAATTGCAACTATTAAACGAGAGAGGAGATTTTATATATCAAGTACATTGCCCATGGCATATTAGAAAGCATAATTAACTTTCAGATGAACTATCAGATTTCTTTGTAGATTTCCCGATTCAAACATGATAACACTAAAGACATCAAAAAATCTCACTGCACTGAAAAAAAGTGAGGAAGAAGAGATGAAGAAACAAGGGGGAAAGGGAAAAGGAACTAATGTTAGCTTAACTTGTAGCACTTCCTAGAACTATAAATCTTTTAGGGCATAAAAAAAGAATACGGAAATGTCTAACAAGTCACAAAGAATTCAAGGAAAAGGAAACAAAGCGGGAAATTTAGAATTAAAATATACTTGACTTCTTGACACTTCCGGAAACTCCACTTTCTTCCATTTATACTAGGAAAAGGACAGAAAAGATGGAACATAAGTTCCATAAACCTCCATTAAATTTCATGGTTATTTGGTGCAATAGTCAATTAGTGACAAACATAATCACTATGAAATCACATCCATTAGTTATAAACATAAGGAATCATAAATCTCTAGTAAGCTTTAGCTATCAATTATCATATGTCACAATTACAAAGTGGAACTAGGTAGATACAAAATCAACAATAAAAGCAAGTTTCGAAATGCATGCCTCGGAGCTATTTGAATGCAACACCAACATTGAGCCACAGCCTCCAAATTTATCATTTGCACATACATAATATACTTCATACCTAAAAAGGGATAATAGACATCTAATCATTTATGAATAAACCAATTTTAGGAAAGTTTAGTTTTATTTCAGTATGACTAACATATGTACCAGTGATTGATAACGCTACTGCACCAATGATCTCGTAGAAGAGATGATTTTTGGATGACTTGTATACTGTTACTAGGGTGGGATGGGTTCCAATCAGCTACATCTTCCAAACATTGCATAGGATTCGTGCTCACCGTCACAACTAGAGATTCATCCTCTCTATCATGAAACTATGCCATAATTAGGGCTAATATTTTAGCTCCAGAGGGAGGAAATTGAGCAAGGCGGTCAATTATCTGCAAGATGACTCCTCTTGCTTGGTTTCATATTCAGAAAGGCAATGAGCTAGTCCATGTTTTTCACAATGCTTTTAACTCATAATCAGATCACTAGGAGCAGCATGAACTATAAATCTCAAGCTCTCAAAGTCAGAGTTTTCATGGTTTATCTTTTTTCCCTAAATTTTTTGTTTCGATGGTAGGTCTCTTGCTTCTTCGCCTTGTACTAGAACTTGTTCTTTCAAGACTAATTCTTAAACGGACAATGTCTGTAATCTAGATTAGCTACTTCACGTACTGCTCAGATCTCAATGAAATAGATCATGTTTCACTACGTTTTAACTTTTATTTCCACGACAAACATTGTATGAGTTCTAAACAAGCTTAGCAAACATGAAATATTAGATCATGGCAGCGTCATAATTAAGACTGAAACACTAATCATCTTAGGAGAGGAAAAAGTAACATATCACCTAGTGACTAAACTTCAAGGTTGTCCAGAGCAAGCTTTGCCTTATACGAGAAAGGCAAATAGATCTACTTACTTTTAAGGAGAAAAAAAAATGTAGACAATAGGCAACTCAATAGAAAATTAGCATCAAGTTGCCAGCAGTAGAAACATTTCAGTATCAATATGCAGCTACTAATGGAATGAATCCATATCTTGTGGCTGGAAGATCAAGATCTTGCAGGTCCTGATTAATATACTGGTCACAAAATTTGAAGTAATGATTATTAATATATACTTATCTTGTAATACATATGCAAATCCCACCTAACACTTAAACTGATGTGGCTCTAACAGCACTTGAGCAAAAAACAGCAACTAATTTGAGAAACTAGATGTTGCTCATTCCAATGTATTTTATTATTGGTACCTTGAAGTTTATCCTTCATTAATGAGGTTTCACTCAAACATTCAGGAAGCATCCAGGAGTTTTAGCTTCTCGGTCAATTTCCTTCATAAAAGCTATGGCACATTAGGATCAAAAGAGAATCCTAAAGTGTTGCAAAGGCCTTAGAATTCAGAATCAACAATTAGCTTCTTGTGTGTTGTTTCTATTCTACTGAATAACTCATGTGAACTCCGTGTTTCTGTGATATTTCTTTTTCATATCCACATTCCACAAGGTCAACCAATGTTCATATTACTCTCACACTCCAAGAAAATTTGGTTTTCAATTCTCCCTAGTTGCCACAGTCAAGATGTAGTCAAAGGACTCCCTTCAGCAATCTTTCCTGGTGGTTTGCCATCTCACTGCAACTTCTTCATTCCTCCATGGTTTTGGCTCTTCAAGCACCTCATAAAACATAGAGCAGAGCCCTATCCTAGTGATCAAATTTTCTCCGAATTGCACATCTATATGATAAGAACATACTACACATCCATATTTCGTAGACGCCTCAAAAGCACCCAAATCCCTCCCTCCCTCCCTCCCTCCCTCTTAGCCCACAGCACCCGGATTGGCTCAGTTTTTTTCTTTTTCTTTTTCTTTCTGAAGAGGGGATTGAACCAACCCATGTACACCCACTTCCTTTGAGACTAGACTTCACCGACTTCTTTTCAATAAATTGCCACCTATGAAAACAAAGAAAGGAAAGCTAAACCTTCCAGAGATTGTCGTTGATTTTGCAGCTTGTAATGTCAATAACCTATGAATTCACTATCAAGAATCCATAGACTAAGATTATGAAGAAACACCAATTCAGTGTTTTTGGAACAAATTCAACCACACATTTTCCAAGTTCCCATGCAATTATAGCACCATACATTTTGAATTCAAAATCCAACTCAAGCATTACTCCAACTCAATCAAATTTAGATGAGCCAAACGTCACCTGTTTTAAAATAAGTTACATGAGGCCCAGACCCTCTGGAGAGAATCATTCACCCAAAGCTACGTCACCAGTTTACATGACTTCAGTCTGCAGTGGTAGTCCGTCGCCTCCGTTGGCCTGCCTCAGTCGCCGTCAGTTCGCTGGGGACTCTGTTTGAGGGAGACGCATTTCTTCTGTCCATCGCCTCTGTTGGCAAGCGTCGATCTTCCATTTTGTCAGAGCTTCGTGGTGTTAGATGGAAGATGAGTAGTCGTGATGCTAAAAGTGGCATCGATGGAGCTGGAAGTTTGCCTGTCGTAGAGGAAAGAAGGAGCTTACCGCGGGAAAATCAAAGAAAGCAAAGACGTTAACAAAGGGCTTATCTCAATCCAAACTAATGAGATTCAAGAGTTTATACTACTAACTGATCCTTAATCATGGTTCGACTTTCGTTCAAGCCTAAACATCAACCCATGGACTCAGATTAACAAAATAGAGCAAAAAAGTGCAGGAAACACATAACAAAAGCACACATAGATTTGGCCTCAGCAATGGCAGGATAATAAGAGGATAGTGGTTCACAATCAATGAAAGATTTCTATCATATGATACACTTTCTTATAATCTCGAAATAAACCAAAATCGGAGGCAAATCCAAACAAGCTTGGTTCAGGCAATTATCGAATAGGTGAAGCGATTCTTAGCTAAAGGGGACTCACGTATGAGATTTCAAGTGTGACTTGTTTCGGATCATTTCAATCAGCAAAGATTAGACCCAGATCATGAAAACAGACTCATTAGATGCCAATTTTTGAATAATCACGACCTTTTTTCTATACGTATTTCTTTACATATAATAAAAACCGTAACAAGAGAAATGATGGCAACTTTGCTCAAAATGAATATACCTGCTTGGCCACTAAGCAAATATAAGAGTAGAGATCCTTTGAGGTGTCAATGATGAAGAATCACACTGATAAGAGCAGATTGAGCGAGAACTCAACACTTCAAGCTCTTAGATCCGGAAATAGAGTCAAACAGAGGAATTTGGACTGGCTCTACAGGCAGTGAACTGGAATGCAAACGATAGATAGAAATGGGGAGTGGTATTTTGGAAGAGTTAAAACCAACAAGATAGAGGGAGATTATTTCATTGAGAGTTCGCCAGTAGTTATACTTGCACAATTCTAAATAGAAAGTCATTCATACTTCATAAGAACCTTAGATTACCATGGAGGAGTATTATTGCAACCATTCTCGAGGTGAAATATCGAAAGGGAAGTTAATAGGTTTCCTAAGCTAAAGATTTAGTGTGAACTCTCTCAAGCTCATACCAATCGCAACTTTGCAATTTTAATTTAATTGATTTAACAAACAATTCAATATTCAATTCAATTAGGAGTCATCATTAATCTATTGTAAATCAATTAAAAACCTAATTCAGATGTGAGAGAATATTTTACTTATGCGAACCAGATATTCACAGATATGAAGACTTGCTTACGCTAGAAAAATCTAACGTGCTTTCAATACATTTTAATTTGAATTCAACTATATTATGCAAGTGGTCTTGATCAATTTTAAACCTAGATCATTAACATAAGCCTCATAGGTCACGGATTACTTAGGCTTCTCATTAGATCTAGGTGCTTTAATTCTTTCTGTTGAATCTTCTTTTGCCTTCAAGGCTTTGCCCAACTAGGTAAAGACCTTTGAACTCATGATTTTGAGCAAAATGTACATCGTGTATGGTATTATATGATACACGTCGTTTGGATAGGCAAGGCCTGTCACTCTAACGGTCCAATGATTTGTTTTCTATTCAATTTTTAAATTGAAATTCCAAAAAAGGGAAAGAAATTCCAAAACACCCTAAAAATGAATTTAGAAATTATTACTTTTTTTTGGTGGAAAAAATTGCATAAAATCGAAATAGGATAATCTTTTTCGCTTATCAAAGACAATTTATGATACATCAAACACTTACTTATACTAGTTATAGTTGAAATTTTATATTCCAATGCTACCCTTGGGACAAAAAACTTAACTTGTAACATCATGTGGAAGATCCATTATCTCTCGAAAAGTTGATAATTGCTCTTGGAAAAAAAAAATTATTTGCAAATGCACCTTAAAAGATGGTGTTCAGATAGCACCACTCCTCATCTTATTGTACATATGGTTTTCAATAACTTTTGCATTGATTAAGTTGCATAAAAATTGAGCGCTTTTACATCTTCTAACGGTTTAACAATATATTAGTTATTTTATTAACAAGTGTTTTAGGCTCTCAATCATAGTAAATATAGAAACATTTTTCATGTGAATACATAAATCACATATAAAACAACGGAAACGGCCCATATAATGAAGATCGTGAGCCAGCTCGTGAAATCTCATGAATTCACTAGCCTTGTCTACTCGCTAAAAACCGGCGGCTCGCCCTATCTTGGGCCTCGTTTAGGTGCATCTGAGTTTGCTTTCTAAAGTCCTGGGCTTCGGATTGATTAAAGTGGACTTAGGCCCACTTACCCACTGATGGGCTATTGAATTTGCATCAGTTTGGGCTTGAAGTTCAGTGCCTTGCTTTTAGAGACCCAACATAATCAATCGTAATTTCACATAGCCCGGACCAGACAAGTGCAACTTGCTCAGCATTCCTTCATTTTTAGCGAACAATAAAATTTTTTGGGAAAATTCCATAAAGGAACCCTAAGTGTCCTCATTTTCTCAAATAGGGGTCCAAAGTGGACCTTATTTCAATTTAGGACTTAAAGCGGTTATACTTATCTCGAATAAGGACCTAGTCAAGGACATTTTCCTCTATTTTCCTCTATTTTTTTTTTCTGGTTTTTCTTCCTCATTTGCTGATGGCCGGCCAATCACCGGCGATGCCCGCAGAGGGTTGGGTGAGGGTGCTTGCAGCCAGTGAGGGCTCGATGGCCCTCACCGGCCGCACGCAAGGCCACTCTCGCCAAATTTGGTGAGGGTTGGCTTTGCCTAGGGCCAAAGATGCTTGATGCCCATTGCCAGCAACGAGCGAGGTTTGTCAAGCCCTTGCTGGCCGTGGGCAAAGGCTCACAGGCCCTCGTTGGCCTTGGGCAAAGGCTCACATCCTCAATGATTAATGGGATTCTTGAACTTTTTTTGTTTGTCCAATCTAATCCCTTAATTTTAAAAGTTTGGTCATTATAGTCCTTTCGTTAAGTGTATCACCACGTACATATTTGTAACATAGATTGCCAGTTTAGCATTTATTGGGCCAAAACAGTGATGTAAACTATCAACCTGCTCTCCCAAGTCAGCGACTATTTTTTCCTTTTTTTGTAACATATTTGTTTTCCTTATGTTTGAGAATGGACAAATGCATTAGTTTCGTATGTACTTATTTGTTGCTATGTATTTTTGGAAGAAAATGACAATTTCATAAACTATAACATCAACTGATATATGATGTGATTTAAAGTCTAATTATAAGTCTCACGGTAGTGTCAATTTTTAAAGTAGAGGATGCAAAGTGGTGTT
Organism: Eucalyptus sideroxylon; assembly: GCA_014182405.2. Classification (NCBI taxonomy): domain Eukaryota; kingdom Viridiplantae; phylum Streptophyta; class Magnoliopsida; order Myrtales; family Myrtaceae; genus Eucalyptus; species Eucalyptus sideroxylon. Next base: position 8,752,805 of record CM024552.2, on the reverse strand, counting down.
GTGACACAAGTTAGTGACGATTTTTTTTTTTTTTGAAATTTCGACAAATTATTTTCAAAACTACATCGATAGTTTTTCTCAATTTTTCATGACATATTTTTTTAAATAGTATGGCGTATTATGTGGGTTAAGCATACTGTTTATGCTTTAACAATTGTTATCGAATGAGAAATTGGATCTTGAAACGTCTTGTTAATCGACGAAATCCTCGGTGTTGTTTAATGTTTCCTTCACACGGTCACAAAAAATATTGAGAAAGGGCATTGGCATTGAGTGCATGAATTTCTCAGTACACATAAAAGGAACCCTTTTGCATACTTTTAGAATGGCAACCTAAAGCGTGGTTGCTATATATTCAAAGTACTGGTCATTATTTTAAAGGGGACAATGATCACCATACTAAGTAGAAGCAAATTATGAAGTGGAAATATCATCTTAGTAATAAAACATGAACCCGAGAAAACAAGATAAAAGAAATGTAATCTTCATCCACGCTCAAGTAGTAATCCATTGGAATGATCATTAGAGTGGCTTCAATGAATTGGCAATGTCGATGACAAATCGATACTTAACATCTGCTTTTAACAAGCGCTCCATGGCAGTATTCACATAATCCATAGGAATAACCTCAATATCCGCAACTATGTTGTGCTTTGCTGCGAAATCCATCATCTCTTGCGTCTCTTTAATCCCTCCAATGATACTTCCTCCCACGATCTTTCTTCCTATCATTGTAAGTCTTATTTGTTACTTTTCCCATCCGTAAAAAAACTTAGAGGTTACCTTTTACTAAATCTTAAAAGTGACGTTATCTCATCTTGAACACCAAAATGAAGGCAGTATTTTCTACGACGAACAATAAAATTTTAAAAGACTTGCTTAGGCCTACCTAAGAGAAGTGGCAAAACAGGTAGCTCCAGTGGCTTGTTTGGTGCACCAACCATGACAAGCTTGCCATTGGTTTTCAAGAGACCGATCAAAGGCAAAAGAGCATGCACAGCAGAGACAGTGTCGATGATTCCATCCATTGTATCCATTGCAGACTACAGTTTATAAAAGATATTAGCATTAATCTATATTCATTTATCCCTGCCCCTATGCATTATAAAAGAAAATAATTTGTTGTGATCTTAACATACTTGCATCTCTTCTATATTACGGCTAACCAAGAATCCATCGGCTCCTAAATGGTCCACGGCTTCCTCCTTCTTATTAGGTGAGGTACTGATGACAGTCACTTTAAGGCCCATGGCCTTAGCAAATTTTACAGCCATGTGCCCAAGCCCACCAAGCCCAACAACCCCTAAGTGCATTCCAACCTTATCAAGCCCATAGTACTTCAGTGGACTGTAAACAGTAATCCCAGCACAAAGGAGTGGAGCACCACCATCAAGAGGCAAGTTGTCAGGGATTTTAATTACAAAATGCTCATCTGATACCATGATGTCTGAGTAACCACCATGAGTGATGGTTCCATCATAGTACTTTGTACCATAGGACAGGATCATCTTGGGGCAATAATTTTCAAGATTGTCTTTGCAATTTGCACAAGAGCGACATGATCCAACCATACACCCAAGACCCACTTTGTCCCCAACTTTGAATTTTGTCACTTTGGTGCCTACTTCAGTGACCACACCAACAATCTCATGCCTACATACAATGACTAATTAGTAAAATTACCTCTTCAACAGTTTTTATTATTTTAGAAAAGCAAAAAGGATGACATTTTTAGAACTCATACCCGGGTATAACAGGATAAGAAGTTATTCCCAATTCGTTTTTGACATTGTGGAGATCAGAATGGCATATGCCACAGTACAATACCTTAAAAGTCACATCTTTTTCTTCAGTGGCCCTATAAAAAAAGATAATTAATGCATTTTGAGAAAAAAGATCTCACCTTTGTGGTATTTTCAGCTGCACCAAGAAAACAGAAACAAAGAAAAGAAAAATAAAGGTATATTACCTTCTTGAGAATTTGAAGGGAGAGAGATGTCCCGAAGAATCTCTGGCTGCCCATCCAAAAGCCTTCACTGGGTGTTCGTTCTCTGACGACATTGCCATTTCACCAAGCTTGACGAACAGTGCTTCAAATTAAATGGGAAGTGATTTTGTGATTTGTGTGTTTTGAGATATGAAGAGAAAGGTGATGAGAGGGGGGGTGAGAAGCGAGGTATATAAAAGGCTTGGGAAGGCATAAGAAGAGATGGCGATGACGCACTTAGTGAGCAAACTGAACCAGAAAAGTATATCATAATTGCTTCCCACTTGTTCGACCAATCCAACCTTAGCAAGAAATTTCTCTCTTTTTCTCCTTGGGTGTGTTCTGCCAGCCGCCAAAAAGAGACAAATATCATCTATAAAATAACGAGAAAAGAAAAAAAAAAAAAAAGAGAATAAATGAGAGAGGCAAATAATAAAGTACATCCACTTTAACGGTAGGTGCTAATTTTTTAATTTAAGGTCTTAATTTTCCTGGTAGTTGCGTATTCAAAACATTGCTGTAAACAACTTATTTAAAATAATATGCATCCACAACAGTACCTCGAGCTCTTTGTTAGTACCGGAACCACTCATAATGGTCACACCACCATAAAATATTTGACCTCTTTTGATCTCTTTGTAGACTTCCACCCCCACAAAATTTTGTAATTATAAACTTGACCTGTTAGAATATGAAAGGACCAAATGACATCTAATAAGGCGCAAAAATTAAAATTTACATTTGAATTTTGCATAAAAGGAAAAGATAAGAAACATATTAAAAGTTCGAATTTTTATGTATGGAATTTAGTCAAGTGATAAGTCTTTTTTTGTTGCCAATAAGTTATCAATTTTTCAAATGATGCACCAAAATCCTTTTTTTTTCCCCTAAAAGACTTTCTTTTCAATTTGATTATCACTTCTCCATTATCTTGTACGTTCAAATCTCTAACACCATCGCTTGAGCAATATGCAATAGTAATACCCAATAAAGTGCGTCACATTTTAAAAAGAGAAAAAAAAAAAGCATAAATCGCCAATATCAAAGGGTTTTATTGATTTGAGTAAGATAAAACATCCAATAAGCCCCAATGGACCGTTTTAGGGTAGTGCATCCGCATTTTAATTTTCTTGTTTATTTATTCTTGCACTAGAGGACATAGACGCAAACAATAATGTTAGACATCTATTACTAATATTAGAACTTTAGAGAATGATGGTGCTTAAGGATGGACCAAGATACCTAATAGGTGTCAACATAGGAACTTATGTCCACTGAAGACGACATAGCATGGCATCATTCATATTGTCTTATTGACAGAAGTTTCTTGGTTTGATGTTGAATTTTTGTTAGGTTCTAGACGAGTACGACATTCAACATGAGATAGATTTTTAATTAATGGGTCGGCTTGAGAGAGGGAATGGCTTTCCACCTAATTAGTCTTTGTTTTCCTTTTTCTTAAATGAAAAATGAAGTATTCGCTTTCATTAGGTTTTGTTTTGGGCTGACTAATAAGACAAAATTTGCTGGCTTCGTCGAAATTGGCCTTCACAACCTCTGAGAGGCTGTTTTCTCTTTTATAAATAATAATGTAACATAAGACTACTCATCAGATATATAATTATATGCACAATTTAAGTATATGATAGGTCTAACCCTCTTTCATTATTATTTTTCTATAATCATAGCTACCCTAAAGGTCCATAAAACATCCGATAAGCCCTCATAAATAAATTATATCTAGGCCTCCGACCCGTAAGCCAGTAGCTAGACTTATAATAGTTTGCACGCAATAGGTCAATCTCTTTCACGCCAATATGCTTGAGAAAAATTATGACTTGGGTTGTGCAAGTACATATATATGGATAAGACCATGGGGTTTCTTGATATTCCATGAATTTCATGTTGCATATAGTCAATACCTATAAATAAAATTGCATTATTCATGACTTAATGTCATATAAATAATGATAATTGTGCCTTGCTAAGTTGTGAAGTTTTTAAAGTTTTATAAGTATGAGTTTTACCTGATGAATGATTGATGAATGATTAATGAATGATTTTAGATGAAGTTGACTTTTTATAATTGGTTGGTTTTCATTAAAGGTTTCGTCCTTTATAGGATGGACGATCATACTCTATAATTCAAGTATGAATTTAGGGTATGGTACGTATACTAAAATATTGTCAAGAAATAAAATTAATACTCATAATGGGCGCTTAGCTACTGGCCTATTAAAAAAGAAAGAAAAGTAACATCTTCATGCTTAATGGCAGCGTGTTCAAATTTTAGCGTTACTTAAAAAGAACCCAGCCTTTCTGTTTGTTCCTCCGTCTTTATCCACGGGGGCCACATGACTATGACATTACCAGTACCCGCTACGCTCCCTGGGGAGAAAGTCTTACATAAGTTGGATCTTCCTATCCCAACATCATTTTATATTACCTAAAATGCCCGTGCTATGCACTGGAAGTGAAGGATTAATTTAGGTTACTTTTCAGAATTAACAAAAATGTTAACACTACACTAATCTTGTGCAAATCATTTTAGTAATTATTTAGATAAGTAAATATTTAAAGGAAACTTTGGCAAATATATGTGTTAATTTCTAAAAATAGACATTTTTTTGCGTCATTTCGAAAATGTATAAATTATGTATTAAAAAATTACAATGTAGAAATTACATTTCAAAACTTCAAATTACAGTAAATTTTTCTAATGAAGATATAGAAAATATAGCATCATATGAAATTTCTCGGAGATCATTTAAACATTTTCCACGTGTATTATGATTGTCGTGCTTTTTGCTGTAGAATTTTTCTTTCATATAAATGTTTGCGAGTGAGTTGTAGTCCTATAAAAAGAAGCATTATCTTTTCCCAGATTAAGGAAAATCTGTCCGTGAGCTGTGGAGACAGAATGAGAAAAGGATTCGGTGGTTCTTTTTCGAAAAAAGAGATAAATGCTAAAGATGGGGACCCTTTGAAAAAGTAAAACCGATCGTGAGCTTCGAGAGCGGGATGGCTTTGGGTGATGCAAAAAGAGAGATTAGGGCGAGAGCTGGAAAGTGATGGAAAATCAGAATCAGACAAGATTCAAAAGCGATGAGCGGAAGAAAAAGCTGGAGAGTCAAAATGGTGTAGGATTCGGTGATCTTGAGGAGGAACAAGAAGCCAGCGACGCACGTGTAAGGGGACCACAATTCACGCACTCTGCTATCTCCTCATCATGGTAAAGCCCGCTGATTCCTTCCCTCTCTTGTTCATGTTTTCATTTGATCAGGACCAAATTCCATGTTTGCCACTCTTGTGATTTATTTGCAGAGTCCCAAAGCCATGCATGTGTGAATCCTAAAGTGTTCGTGTGAAATAGCACAAGTTCGGAATTTCCATGCTTGTTTCTAGGTTTCATGATTCGTTTCTCGCTTTGTTTTGACTTGAATTTCACTATTTGTTAAACCTTGTAATAATAAACATTTCGTTGCATCAATTACAATTAGCTAGATCTATACCGAAAAATCAAAACATAGAAATTACATATCAAAACTTAAAATCACACTAAGTTCTTATTATGGTATAGAAAATTTACCATCATATCGAATTTCTCAAAAATCATTTCAACATCTTCCTTATGAATTATAGTTTCCATACTCTTTGTTGCAGGATTTGTCGTAGTGTTTGTGAGGGATTTTCGGTCTTAAAAAAGGAAGCAGTTTGTATTCCCATATTGCACATGATAAAGCAATCAAGTTGGTGTTCTTTGACCCAAAAAAAAAAAAAAAAAAAAAAAGTCTGTGTTCAAGCCTTGCGAAAATTTTAGGCTTCATGCATATTAAAAATATATGATATAATAAAAGTTTATGTATCGGTTAACAAAATCTCATTAAAGTGTCTCTATATGTAGCGTATAAATAGTTTATATTTGCTTTACCACATAACTCTAATCTTTTGGAGATTGAAATTCCAAATAATAAAAGTATTGTGGACTCATATAAAAATTGGTACAACTAAATTGTTAATCTACATAATGTCTTATGCTGAATTATGTGGATCAACTGTTCACAATCTATAGTTTTTACTGTTGTTCATAATTTAATCTCTATTCTTAGTCATCGAAATGTAATGGGTAAGAAGATAAACTAGGCTTGCATAAAGCGACATGTATTGATATTTTATAATTGGGTGTGCTGTTTTGACCAATTTGTTAACAGCAACAGCTCATCCACAATTGCTTTTCAATTATTTACATTATTAAAAACTGACTCCCAAGATTTCTGGGTTTTCCTCTACCGTATGGTAGTTTTCCGTCGCTCCCTTCGTGTTGGCGCCATCGCTAATTTTCTTCCGCTCCAATCCTCCCCCTAATCTCCATCCTTTTTTGAAATGAATTGGCTCACCCTGATCGCCTCCAATTTCTTGAAATTTCAGACTTTTTATCTCATTTTTCCTGTTGCGAAGAAGCTTCTCATATAATCACTCCTCCAAACCCTAGCTGTGCTCTGGGCTCCTTTTCGGTTTCCCTTTCATCATCTCCTCTGCCCTTTTCAAATCCATCAACCTCGGCCCTAAGTTACCCAACCCTTTCCTCTGGCCGAAACCCACCCAACTCTCCTGCTCGAATTCTCCTCTTGCTCTTTCCCACCTTCAGCCCAACTATTTCGCCTTCGCTTACTCTTCGCACAACCATCTATTCTTACCCCCTTCATGGAACCGCCTCGCCTCGATGTATTTGGCCCGGCTACCCCTGCAGAAAAAAGAAAGTACGCAGAAAATATTTGTTTGTAGTCCCGATTTCTTCCACAATCAAGCATCAAAATTTTAACCAACGAGCTTACATCAGTCACCAACAGTCAGCCTGGTTTCAACACTGCGGCTGGTCACGAGCTCTTTGTCCTAAGGTATTATTTACTTCATATGGCAGGTTCTAGTTATGAAGCGAGCAGGTTAGAGGCACTGTGTAGAAGCTTGGGTAATTTATGGTCTGAAGATGATGTTATAGATGTTTCGGAGGGTATCTCTGCTGAAAAGTTAAAAGAATGCCGACTAACATTATTTGGCAAACTCTACTCTCGACCGAATGTAAACTTCCAAGCCTTTCTCAGCACAATGAAGCGGGCATGGAAAACTGAGAATGTATCCTGCACAGCTTTAGAACCAGGTTTATTCTCTTTCTCTTTTAAATCAGAAGCTGATAAGCAGAGAGTCCTCGATGCCGGGCCATGGTCCTTCTCCAGCAACCTACTAGTGCTCCAACAATGCGACCCTGACACTCCTGATATTTGCTATGACTACTCTCATTGTCCTTTTTGGGTCCAACTATTTGGCTTACCATTTGGTAGAGTTACAACGGCTGTTGTTAGAGAGATTGCCTCCAAGCTTGGTGAAGTTCTTGAAGTGAAGCTGGAAGCGAGAGGAAACAGTAACTACAAGGTGGGAAAAGCGAAAATCAAGCTGAATCTAGCTACACCTCTCAAGACAGGATTAGTTGTTAACTTGGGAAGCAAAAAGCTATGGATTGAATTCAAGTATGAAAGGTTACCACATTATTGTTACTCTTGTGGTCGAATTGGCCATTATGCCACCGCCTGCAAAGAGATACCATATGAACAAACAGCTCATCCACAATTGTTTTTTTTTTTTTTTTTTTAGTGAAAATTAGATGCTTTCTAAGCATCATGTCATCAACCACCTACTGCAATTATACCGCCCGTTTCCGCGTGCATTTCCTTACTGTGATTATTCTGTCTTCCATCTGCTTCCCTTCGAGTCCGAGGTGCTTTCCACGACCAAAAGTCCAACTTGAAGGCAAGTATTTGCATCTAATACGTAAGAAATTATTAAATGGAAAATATGTGTTAAATTAAATCTAAATCGTAAAAATTGAAGAAATTCGTATAGAGTCCACTGTTTTTTTTTTTTTTTCAAATTGAATTTAGTTTATACTACTAAGTTCACTCAATAATTTTCTAGATTAATCACCGTGACATTATTTCTTAATGCACATGAATTGTCCTTTCAAGAATTCGATGGAAACCCATCATTCAAATGCCACTCGGACAAGTTAACAACGTTGAGAATATATTCCTTCCATTTCTTCACTTTCTTTGAATCCTTCTTGAATTTGGACTCGTGCTTAGCCATATCTATCTGATAACTCTTTCTATCCTCTCTCACTTCTTTTGGTTCCACTTTACAAAACACTAGTAGAGTGGTGAGGTTCTTTTGCTCCATGCACTCCATAATCTTCGCCACCTCTTCGAGGCACCACCTTGAGGAAGTGTAGCCCTCAGAGAAAATGATGATTGCGACATTTGATTCTTCGTTGGCCTTCATATGCATTGATATTTGGTCTCCTTTTTTCAATTCCTTGCTATGTAGGAAAGTGTATATTCCAATCCAATGTAAAGCTTGGTAGAGATGGCCAACAAAGTTGTTACGTAGGCCTGTGCCTCTAAAATTCAAGAAGACATTGTAAATCTTTTTGGGTTTCAATGAAGAAGCCATTGAATGAAGGAGTTCATCAATCTGCAATGGCTATTAGTTTAAGATTTGATTTGGTGTTTTAAGGTAGTTCTTTCACCACTTGATCTTCTTGTTGATTTATTCTTATACTAGAGGACAGGTATGCATGATTTTTTTTAGTACTTTGGAAAATTGTGGTACTTAAGGATGGACCAAGACATCTAGAGATGTGAACGCGAGGACTTATTTTAATGAAAACCCTGTACCACTAGGGGTGAGCGCGATTCCCAAGTAGAACCAGTAACCGAAGAACTAAATCGATGGGTCCGGTTTGGTTCCGGTTCGGTTCCCAATTTTGATGAGAGAGGTTCTGGGTCTCAGTTCCACTTTTTTTGGAACCGACAATTCCCGATTTGGTTCTTAGTTCCTATAGGAATCGGAACCGGGTTCCTAGTTCTTAAAAACCCTAATTTTATTCCAATCTGTCTCTTCCCTCTCTCCGACTCTACTCTTAACCTGGACTCCCGACTCTCTCCTTCGGCTCTATCCACTTGGCGACACCCTTCATGACAACTCAACGTTGCTCGGCCCCCTCTGCTTGGTGATGCTACTCAACCCCGCTCGGCCCCCTCAACGCCACTCGCCCCCCTCCGCTTGACGACGCCCCCTTCGCTCAGCGATGCTCTTGACGATGACTTGATGCTGCTCACCCCCCTCACTTCCCTCGACCTTCGTTACCCTTCTTCCTCCATCTTCTTGAGCTCCTAGTACTCTCTCTCTCTCTCTCTCTCTCTCTCTCTCTAGTTCTTGGTGTAGGGGTCTTCTCCGTCCAATATGCCAGTCAAGGTCCAAAGAGTCTGTTTCAGTTTTAGAATGAACTCTTGGTCTTTCACCCAAAATAACTGCAGGAGGATATTATTGTTGTGTATATGTGAAGTTAATGCATCAAGGGATTCCTGATAGTAGGAGTTTCTTTTGCAGACTTTTCTTCAATTTCCTCTCTTTTATCTAGTTGAATTCTTTGCCAAGAATTCTTTTTCCTCTGTTAATACCACTGTCATTTTGTATTCTGTTTTATGAATGATAAGCTTGTCTATTATTGTTGCGTTCATTTTCATTTTTTTAATTAAAAATGAAACAAAAGAAAAAAAGGAACCTGTTGGACCTCAGAATTGACCCTGGAACCTATGACAGGGTAGGTTTCAGGTTCTTGGTTCCGATGGGTAGATTCCAAGTTCCAAAAAATGAGGACCCTGTACCCGAAGGTAGGTTCCAGGTTTCAGGCGGAACCTGTAAGGAACCTAAAACCGCTCACCCCTACATACCACCACATTATTCAGATTATCTTATTGACACAAGCTTCTATGAGGTTGACAAAATTATTGTACAAAACAATGGAACAACTTTAGGGTGGTGGATTCTCGTGAGCTAAGTCATGGGCTCACTAATAAAAACTACTTTGTTGGCTTCCTCGAAATTTCATCCCCAACTGTTGAGAAGTCTTTTTCTTGCTATATAATAATTTACCACATGATCCATCAAGACATATATAATAACACGCACAATCAAGTGTAACAGCAAAAGAATAATATTTAATCTATTAATAATAGTAGAAATTTGGAAAATAATGATGCTTAAGGATGGACTAAGCTGTCTAATAGGTGTGAACAAATGGATTTATTTTCATTGAATACCACATATGATGGCATTATTCCGACTAGCTGATTGACACAAAATTTGTTTTGTTTGATGTTGGATCATTGTTAAATTGTTGATAAACTTGACCAGTCAACAAGCCATATGGCCGACAAAAGTGGTGATTAGAATAGATCATCTAGTGGACTCACTTATTGCACGAATTGACGAACAACTTAGAGTCGTGGATTGCCGTGATCTAGGTCATAGGTTCCCTAATAAATTATAGTTTGTTGGCTTCCTCGAAATGGAATCCCCAACCTATAAGTAATTGTTTCTTCTTTGCTAAATAATAATTTAACACATGATGACTCAAAAGATATATAATTATATACACATATAAGTACATCAGAAAAAGAACAATATTCTATTAATAATAGTGGAAACCTTCGGAAAATCTTGGTGCATAAGAATGGAACAAGATACCTGATAGTTATAAACACATGGACTTACTTTCATTTAAAACTGCATACCACGACGTTATTCAGATTTTCTTATTGAAACAAATTTCTTTGTTGAATATTTAATTTATTGTTAAATTGTTGATGCGCTTGACCGGTCAACATAAGATAAACTTTTAATTAATTACCAGTTTCGAGGGAATGACTTTCATCTGTTTAGTTTTCATTTTTCCTTTTATTACATGGAAAATGAATATTGCCTTTCATTAGATTAGCTTATGTGATAGGCTTACTAATAAGACAAACTTCGACGGCTTCCTAGAAATGGTGTTCCCAACCTTTGAGTAGTTATTTCCTCTTTGCTAATTAATAATTTAACGCATGCTCATAAAATACATAATTATATATGAAAATTTTAATTATGTCATAGCTCAATGATATGATATGCCTTCAATCAAGGTATATTATCTTGGTTAGCTTGATGTATGTGGCGATTTTGTGAGTGATAATTGATGTACCTCTATATTAGTGGACCAGACACTAAACGATTACTTAATTTTTTGTCATTATAAAAAGAAATGATCTATAAAAACTGTGGTGGCACCATGTGCACCAAGATGGTAGGTTTGACGGTAAAAAATTTTGGGTATCGGACCTATAATATTTTCTTAATCAAGAGCCAATTGTGTGTTCTCTTCTAGTCTTTACTGTGAAGAATCTCTGAATGATTATCATGCGGACATGTGATTCGGCTTGGAGACACGCCATTGGACCGACAAAAGTGTGACAAATAATAATCATGTGTGAATAAAGAAATTTTTTTTTTAAATAACATATTATATAAATGGATATGTTTTTTTTTAAATAATATATTATATAAATGAGCCAGCAACAACTCATCATCAATAGTTTGTCTTTCCGAGAAAATGTTAGATGCTTTCAAAGCATCATGTGATCAACCACCCAAGTAATTATTCTATATTAAGTGCTATGAACTTTTAAATATGCTTTAAAAAAAATATGAATATTTTTGGAGCACTAAACATTCTCTATTTTCGCACATGCACTTTCCTACTGCAATTATTTTGTCGATTCAATTTGGCCTCGAAGTTTGGACAATTTTAATTTCTCATCAAAAGTGCCATATGCCACCATCACAAGTCAAATGTGGAGGCAAGTTTGAGAATCTAATAAGTAAGATATTATTAAATGAAAATATACGCTGTAAACTAAATCCGAATCGTAATGTTGAAGACATTCGTATTGAGACTAGTATTTTGGACTGTTCAAAGTAAATTTTGTTTTGCACTAAGTTCACTCAATATTTCTGTTCAATTTATAATTATACCACTAATGCATACGGGTTAGCTTCTAGAATTTCACCATAATAATATCATGTCTAAATTTAATCCACTAAATCTTAATTGTTAAAAGGATGATTATGGTATGAGACCTATCTATCTAATGTGTATGACCCAATATTCCATGATAAATCGTATACGTGGAATAAAATTTTCAAACGAGGGGGATGATCGTAATGGTGCAAGCAGATCAAATTTAAAATTGTGTTTCCATTCGTTGATCGTAATAGATGATAATCAGTTTTTGGATTGTGGCTAAGAGTGAATTCCGATTTGTATCCTATGTTCTAATTTATAGGTGGAGAGGAATTTGTTCAGTGATTACTGCAAAAATTGAACTTAATCTGTGGAAGATCATAAGTTTTCATTGTAAATTCTTATCCTTCAATTCCTTGGGAACAAATCCAAGTCAGTAATTTGAATCAAGTTGAGCTGAGATTGACACGTCAAAATTTGATTTCATCACTAGAACGTGTGAAGTCCAGCTGAGCAGGAAAGTTTACAATTTCTCCTTTTTTAGACAAAAGGCATTACCCATGAATAATAATTCGTGGTCGAAATATGAAATAATATTAAAATGTAATTTTTATGACGAGCAAAGTAAGAAAACAAAAGTTGACCAAAAAAAAGACAGAAAGAAACTGACAGTTTGTAGTTTGAACAGAGGGGAGTGACTCGACTCTGAATTTGTGGCAAAGTTAATGTAATAATGATTTCCAGCCAAGATTGATAAATCCTCAAAATATTTAAGACGAAAGTTGACAAACTAGAAAGTTCATAATTGAATTGACTGTTGTATAATAAGTTAGAATTTTTATTATAATTGTCACGACCTATTTTTCGGGTGCACCACCTAAAACTAGGTTAATGGACTGCTAAGTCTTTAAACTTAGCTCGGGCTCTCCCAAGTCCATACCAATTCGCAACTTAAATCCAAATTTTTAAATATGCAAGATTATTAACTAGGAGTTGCCACTAATCGGTTTGTGGTAGGTTGATTAGACACCTAAGTAAAATAAAGGGAGATTTATTTTACTCCTACGGACCAGAGACTAAGGGTACGGGGACTTGGTTACACTAGAATTTTCTAATGCCCTTTCGGTACCATTTCTTTTAATTTTCAAAATATTTTCGCAGGCAGCTTGGATTTATTTTAAGCTAAATCATTATCATGCAAATGTGGTGGCCACATACTCATCCATTATTAAAACATTCAAATAAATAAATTGCATCACACAAAGCAAGCAAACAACTTTTTTGGATTTTCTTAAAAATTAGAATTCTTTTATGGAAAATTTTAAACTTCCATCTTCTGTTGTATTAAATCATGGATGCAAATCGGAGCATGATTTTGCAATCAGCTCGATTTTGCATCGATTCCTTCCATTTTATTAAAATCATTGCCATTTGTTCATCTGATTTTAAAATTGTTGCTGCATTTAACAAAATCCGGGCATCCATCAGAATTTCATATTTCCTTGCATACTTCAATCAAATCAATTTCCCCATTTTCATTTTTTTTTCTTTTTATTTGTTCAAAATGCAATTTTATTTTTCCAAAATTAGGTGTCAACAGCTGCCCCTCTTTGAAGGTGAGCACGTAGAGGTTGCCTTCAAAGACAAATTGAGACCTAATTTTAATTATGCACATACATTAAATGACTTTTTTTTTTTTTTTGGACAACGAGTCCCATTTTGAAATGAAATTTATATGATGCATGGAAATGCTAATGCAAATGATAAATGAACTTACCTAGAATTACTTACCTTTGAGGGTGGTTAGAGTAACTCAAGATAAATTAGTGTTACATGTCCAGGACCCGTACCATTCTACGGTCGCCTGAGTGTTGTCTAGGACTCGTAATAGTAACATGACTTCACAAAGTGACTGACTGGACCCGTTTCTACCACCCGAACTAAGGTTGTCTAGGACCCGTACCATTCTACGGTCACCTGAACTAAGGTTGTCTAGGACCCGTACCATTCTACGGTCGCCTAAACGAAAAAATGATTTTTCAGGACCCGTACCATTCTACGGTCGCCCGAATTGAGGTTGTCTAGGATCCGTACCATTCTACGGTCGCCTAAATGGAGATTTGTTTTCCAGGACCCGTACCATTCTACGGTCGCCTGAACTGAGGTTGTCTAGGACCCGTACCATTCTACGAAAAAATGATTTTTCAGCCCGTAATTCTACGGGAAAAAAACTGATTTTCTAGGACCCGTACCATTCTACGGTCGCCTGAACTAAGGTAATTGCCTTTCCAGGACCCGTACCATTCTACGGTCGCCTAGACTAAGGTTTTGCTTGGCTAGGACCCGAACCATTCTTCGGTCGCCCAACCTTGCGATAGAAATCATCCGAACAGGACCCGAACCATTCTTCGGTCGCCTTAATCAGATTGAATCTGGAGGAAAAATCTTTGGGGGACAACTCCATTGAGTGTCGGTGCTTGAAAAGGAATACATGTACAATGACAAGTATTTAAAGTATGGATAGAGATAGACTTACCTGATGACATCTCTGTTCCTTGGGGATATGTCTCCTGCAAAACACAGTTGTAGGAGAGGCAATATGCATTCACAGACATGCATTAATTCAAGTAAGATTCATGCGTGATGATTCCTATCATTTTTGCATTACCTGATTTCCTTTGGGAAGAATTTCAAAAGGATATTCCAATCTAGATACATGAGTGTTATGGATGTGTCAAATGAAAGGTCTTTCAGTCTGAAAGGGCTTTGCGCTCATCCTCATTAAAAGGGTCATTTCATCCTGACCTTTGATGCAGGATTTTGACAATCACTCTATCTCACTGTCATCATGCCAAACAAGGTTTTGTGCAATCTCGCAAGTGGTACGACCTTACCAATCTGAGAGGTCTTTAATAGGGACCGTAATGTGGGCTTGGTCAATGGCTTAACAAAAGGGACTCTTTGAGTCAAGGCTTTTGAAAGAAAGAGTGATATTCTATAATCATCTCTGGGTTTACAAGTCAAGAACCCTGCAAAATAAGAAAGGAATAATCTTGCTCGCACTTCTTCAAGCGATGCTTAAAACATGTGAACCCCTAGGTTAATTCAAGTGCCATAATCGAAAGAGACTTTGCAAGGGACGTAACATAGGCTTGGTTCATGAGTTGAGAAATGAAAGGATCATTAGGCTCAAAAAGTGTTTTAGGGGGGTTAAAGTTGGTGATCATCTCGACATTTCCACCACTTTCCTTCTCCATTGTCGAAGTTTTTTATCACAACTCCATTGATTGCAACAGCATTTAAGAGTTTTTTGGTACCACCTTGCTGGGGATACAACTTACTATATCAAGAGTTTGATTTTTTTGGCATTGGCCTTGCTTTTACTAGGCACACTGCTTTTTCATGCCCCATTATTTTGCACCTTTTTTTTTGAACTTGCACAACCATCCTTTACAGCATTCTAAGCCATGTTACTTGAATGGTTCTTTTTGCCTTGCCCCAGTGTGGGGGATGATCACCAACTGGGTTTAATATGAAATAAAGTCATAGGCTCAAGAGGACTATGCAATGGATAGAAGTGTATAGGGTAAAGAAAGAACTGCTCTTCATCATCTCAAGGGCACTTCAAATTACCGTACGAGTCACATTGCAAAAGCAATATTCGAAGATTGATGCAAGTGGGAGCAAGAAGATTCCTACCATTCATTTCAAATTGTCCCAATATGGGATGATTCTTGACAGGGATAATTTTAAAAAAAAATCTCCATAAGTGTATGGGGCTCAAAGGGGTTGAGCAATGGATCACTTGTAGTGTTTAGGATAGAGAAAAGAATGCCTCTCATCACCTTGGTTGACGTACCCTTTGCGAGATAGCCCTCTTCCTTGCGGGCATGGAATTTTTCACACAACTCACTGAGGGTTAGTGTATGAAACACTGTATGGAACAAGGCTTGCCTTTCGTCATTCCAAAGTACTCCATTTGACACATTTAATTCATCTCACACAATTCACCAAGGAAAATATTTAAAATTTGTCACAAATTTGAACGATTCGACTCATTGAAGTAATTTACTCATCATAGAAATGCTTGCAGTTCAAAACATGACATGGAAAATTCTATCATAAATAATACTTCTTGACAACATCAGAATTAACTAGAGTGAAACACTCATGACCATGCATTTCTGTCAAGATCAAGGCACATTCAGGAAGTATCTTCTTTACCACGTACGGGCCACTGTAATTTGGAGCGAACTTGCCCCTAGGCTCCGGAATTGGATTGGACCGTTTCCACACCTTCACATGTTACAAGACTGTCTCTGAAACAAAAATGGATGGGTCAAAAAGACAAACATAGTAAATCAAGTCTTATTTTTTTGAATTTTTTTTTGAATTTTTTTTTAAAAGCATTTGGAAAAGCATTTTTTTAAACATTTTGACACAAGAAAGTATGATGAAGCCCAAGCCTCAGAATTCTCCTTGGATTTTCTTTTCTTTTATCGGTTGGATATCATCACCGGACTGGTTTGGTATACCTCATCATGCCCTCAAATTGAAATTTGTAATTTCATTGAAATTCATCAATCAATTACATTTATTGAATGGAAAAAATGCAACACTCAATCAATAAAAGAAGAAATTGAAAACATCATTCAGAAAATAAAAATTCCCACGCAGGGGAATGTGCAAAAGCAGTAAAAGAGTTACTCTTGTGGGCCAAGGCCCATCTCTTCAGGGGGTCCATCATCAATGGCTCCTATGATGAGGTCGTCGAACAAGCTTGCAACTCCCTCCAGCTCATCATCAGGGTTCTTGGTCTTCGAGGGTGTCGGATCATCCATGCCACCCCATCCATCTAGGACTATCTCACTAGGATCAATGTAGTAGCTAGGAGGGGCCGAATACTTCACCAGGTAATCAAACTTGCCACTAGGTTGTCCCAAAGTGTCTATCACTTCCACTTCATCCTGCATCATTCTTGGAGGACCGGGGAATGTCTCGTGAATGCTCGGGGGTAGTGGGTTTTGCCTCCCTCGCCCTTGGTCAGCCATTTTAGCCTTTGATCGCGTAATAATGGGAGAGCGCGGAGAATCCGTTGTTACCTAAGAAAAAGAGGTAATGTAAGAACTAATGACAAGATAGAAAATGGCCCATGACAACGGTCTAATCGCCTGACTTTTATTCAAAATTCACTAGAAACATTAAACCAAACAATGAACTAAGAATTGAAATTCAAGTCCTTAAACATTGAACTAAAAATTGAATTGAAAATTGAAATCAAGCTCCCTAGACATTGGACTAAGAATCAAAATTCAAAAAAATCTCATTTTATATGCTTTCGGGATTTCAACGCCTTGCGAAATTTCTTATTTTCAGCTTCGATCATTTCCATTTTCCGCTTAAGATGCTCAATTTGTGCTCGCTGAGTGGGCTTCTCAGTCACATCTGGCACCACTGGACGTAAGGTCGCAGGAATCCGATGTTGTTGAATGTAGAATGCCGATGCATGGTGGAGTTCCTCTTCCCCTTTCAGTCTTTTGGGCACCAAAATCTTCTCTGGGTGGCATTCATTCCATGCGGCAATGATCATCTGGATCTCGTTGAAGTAGTTATAGTCTGTTCGAACAAAACGAACCTGGAACATCTCTATCTTGAGTGGTGGAGGAACTTCCTGAAGAGCTTTGTACGGCGGGCCACCCTATATGGGTAATAAGAAGTCGCACCGAAAGACCCAGCAACGGGATGGGCTCATCATGCTTGTGTGAGAAACGAGCCTCCTCAACTCGAACCATTTAGTATGCCATAGGAATGCCTTAGGATCAGGATTTTTCAAAAATTAATCCAACGGGCATATTATTTATTTGGAGAAAAACATTCTAAGACCGCAAATTTTTGTATGGGGTGCCTAAAATCATCAATCTTAAATTGTTTCATGAGGTGCCCAAATCCTCTTATGTGGGAGAAAAACCATATTTGTGAAAGTTCAGGGAGGGCACGCATGGTCTTTTCTTCATTTTGTTTGAAACGGTTTAATGACAAAAATGTTTCAGCTAAAACCATATTGACATAATTTAAGCCATCACAAACACGATTAACCACCCATGAAATTGAAGGATTAATGGCATTTCTTCGATAAGGGAAAACAATTAGCCCGAAAAATGCTAACATGAAGATCCTAGCTTTTGAAATCATTGATTGATTTGCAAAACATTTTTCCAAAAACGAAAATGGGCATGCAAAACAATTGGCTTTGACAACTTTTCTTACTCCTTCGGCTTCGATTTCTAAAAACTGTGATAATTCAGAAATAGAATCTATACCGATAGGCGGTCTAACAAGTTCCTTTTCCAGGGGCATTCCAATGGCAACATTATATTCTTCTAGTGTTGGAGTCAATTCGTACTCACCAAATATGAAGGTGGAAGTTTGTGGACACTAGAAGTGAGGGAGTATTTGTATCACACTAGAGTGGATGTTGATCTCCAATAGTGGGAGAAGTCGGGCAATCCTAGTCTTCACATACCTCTGGCCCTCTTGATCTAACTCATCCAGCCACATCTTGAGCTCTTTTTTGGGAGTGGAAATGAATTGTACGTCGGTCCTCCCCATAGCATATAAAACAAGACGCGACGAAACCTATTGTCATGGACCGAAAAAATTGCAATAAAGTAAGTAAATTGCGAAGTAAGAATTTAGAGAACTTACTTTCACCGGAAGGGATGACAAGCACATAGACACACGCATGAAATGTGAGACTCGATTTCTATCTAAATGGCTTAACAAAATGGAGCTAAGAGGATGATCTGACTGTTGCAGTCTCACATTAACGTGTCAAGTTCCCCTAACTCCGGCTCAGTCGAATGGAATGTCCAATAGTCACGCAGTCTCGCGGATATGGACAAACACATTCGACACCATGAAAAGACTTTCGGGGAAGAGAAGGTCAACCTCTACATAGCAGTCTCGCTTTGGAGGAAGTATCATTCTCAACACCATCCTAGAAATCCTATCGCAGCCCGGGTCCGGCCACAGGTTGTGTATGCAATAGTGTAGTGCTAAAAACAGTAAACATGCACAACAGTTTAAATGCAAACAACACTTCTAATTATGGAAAAATAAATCATTAGTCCCACACTCCAACCTGCAAGACAAAGGTTAGCATAGATTACTCCCCTTATACTTCCCATCTGGAAGAACATTTAACACCTTAAATGTTAGGGACGTACCTGGAATTCTCGCTGCCAAACAAAAACATTTTTCAAAAAGAAGAAAATTGGCCTAAGTCCACTAAGTGTTTTAACACAAGTCCCCAGCGGAGTCGCCAAGCTGTCGCGACCTAATTTTCGGGTGCACCACCTAAAACTAGGTTAATGGACTGCTAAGTCTTTAAACTTACCTCCGGCTCTCCCAAGCCCATACCAATTCGCGACTTAAGGTTTAAACATTTAACATGCAAAAGATTATTAACTAGGAGTCGCCACTAATCGGTTTATGGTAGGTCGATTAGACACCTAAGTAAAATAAAGGGAGATTTATTTTACTCCTACGAACCAGAGACTAAGGGTACGGGGACTTGGTTACACTAGAATTTTCTAATGCCCTTTCGGTACCATTTCTTTTAATTTTTCAAAATATTTTTGCAAGCAGCTGGTTTATTTTAACCTAAATTACTATCATGCAAATGTGGTCGCCACACGGGTGCTCATCCATTATTAAAACATTCAAATAAATAAATTGCATCACACAAAGCAAGCAAACAACTTTTTTTTTTTTTTTCTTAAAAATTAGAATTCTTTTATTAAAAATGCATTTTAAAACTAAATGACTTAATTTTATTAATATGCAAATTCTAATTAAATGGGCCTATTATGCAAACTAATTAACATGCACCTCATGACCTAATTTCACTAATTAACAAATTCTGATTAAATGATTCTATTATGCAAACTAGTTAACATGCATCTAGTATTTTTGCATTTTTTTATTGAAATTCAGAATTTATGAAAACCCTAATTAATCTATCTAAAAATAATCTTCTAATCCATTTTTGGGATTAATTTGACTTAAACCCTATTCTGTCTTAGAAGACTATTTTTATTTTTTTATTTTAAAAAAGGATGAAAATGTGCCAATTATATCTAAAACTCTAAAAAGGCTATTTAAGTCTAATCCTAACTTATTTCTTTTAAAATATCTAAAAATGCAGTCTAAAAATATTATCAAAAATGCAAAGAAATATAATCCTAAAAATTTGATTAATTAAACCTACGTGTCTATTATATTAAACCTTAATGTCCTATATGCTCATGCAAATCTTTTTGAATATTTTGATTTTTGATTTTTTGATTTTTTAAAGTTTTTTTTAAGCTGAACAATTGTTAAATTAGGGTTAAATCTAAACAATTAATATAATCACTAAATAAAGGATCAAAATAATTGAAAAAATAACCTGACGTCTCACAGGTTAAATTTACAATTATTCTAACCATGATCATCACAACAACTTAAAATAATTAAAAAATCTGGTCCGAAGTCTTACGGACCAAATTAAATAATTATTATGATTTAACAATTAAGATTCTACCAAAAGCCCAAAAATTAAAAATAATTAGAAAAATGATCCGATGTCTCTCGGATCAAATTAATAATTATATTAATTTTGGACAAAATCCCTATGGATAATGCATACTAAATTTACAAATATTAACATCCACCATTACAAATTAAATAGCTAAACTAAAATGCTATCAAATGAAATAAATAAAAATGATAGAACAAATTAACAGAATAAAATAAACTAACTTATGAAAAAGGTAAAAAAAAAAAAAAAAAGAATGAAAAGCTACCTAAGGTGAGTAACAGAGACGGGGGTTGACGGCGAGGTGGTGCACAGGCTCCGGTGGTGCTGGAGTCGCGATCCGCAGCGGCGGGCGAGGGTGGTCGCGGTCCGGTGCGGGCTGAGGCGGATCAGCGAGCGTCGGAGATCGACGGGCGGCGTCGCGGGTCGAGGCTGCGGCGTCGCAGTGGTCTCGCTGTGGCGGCTCCGCGTCGAGACGCCGACGGAGCGGCGGGATCGGTGGCGCAGCGTGGCGGTGTGGTCTCCGGATCGTAGGGGGGCTTGGGTCCAGGCGCGGGGGTGTTGGCTGCAGATTTGGCGGCGTCGATAGTTGCGGTGGTGAGCGCGAAGAGGAAGCACGGAGGCGCGGTGGAGGCTCGGCTGCGAACACCAGCGACGAGGCTGGCGTGGGTGCTCGCGGACGAAGGCCAGCAAAAAAATGCGCAGACACCCACGCGAGGAAGACGAACTGTTCACTGCTTTTCTTTTTTTTTTTTCTTATTCTTTTCTCTTTTTTTGTCTCCTCACACGACGTCTCTCTGCTGTACCTTTGTGCAGAAACCAAAACTCACTTTTGGTGGACTTTGACTCATGCGAAAAGAAAAAATGAAAAATAGAAAAAGGATCCCCTTTGTACGAATTCACTTCCCTATTTTTCTCTCACGAATTTTTTCTCGATTTTTCTTTGCGCTGGAGATTTTTCAGAATTCGCTCCCTCCTGCACGAATTTTTAGCGGATTCTCTCTCAAAATTTTTTTCCCCTCACGAATACTGTGCAGGTCAACCCCTTTTATAGTGGTTTCGATCAGCCACTTTGAATGGGAAAATTTTAAACTTCCATCTTCTTGTATTAAATCAAAGGATGTAAATCGGAAAGCGTGATTTCGCAATTAACTCGATTTTGCATCGATTCCTTCCATTTTATTAAAATCATTGCCATTTGTGAAGGATTTTGATGAACAGAACAATGAATGGAAGCAAAGAAGGAAAGATGATTCAGAGAGTAAAAATCGTCTATTATTCAACTGAGTGCTCTGTTTCAATGAATGAGAAGGTACTTTCTCTTGCCTTTCTCTTATCAGCTTTTATATCTGCTGAGGTGCTCTAAACTGAATGAAAACTAACTAGCTTAACAGTACTAACAAACTAACTGAATTAAAGAACAGAGTTTGACTTTACAAATTGAAAATTGAAAACCGATTTCTCAAAGGTAAATCAATTTCACGAATTCTGTAATCTCTGTTGTTAACTTCTCTGTTTTCATCAGCTTTCTTATTGCTGCTACTGAACTCACTTTCACCTTCTTCCTTTCCTCTGTTCTTGAAGTCTTCTTTCTTCTTTCCTCTGTTTCTATCAGCACCCATATCTTGTGTTATACTCTTAACAATTTGTTCATCTGATTTTAAAATTGTTGCTGCATTTAACAAAATCCGGACATCCATCAGAATTCTATATTTCCTTGCATACTTCAATCAAATCAATTTCCCCCATTTTCATTTTTTTCTTTTTATTTGTTCAAAATGCAATTTTATTTTTCCAAAATTAGGTGTCAACAATAATAAATGAGAACAACCAAATTAAGTAAAATGATCTCATAATAAAAGAATCTAAAAGAGTTAAAAGTACAAAAGAAAACAGTGTATGCAAAATTATGTATAAGTAAATTTAAAAGAAAAATGTTGAAGAAATCCGAAAATGCCTAAGAAAATTGAAGAGGGGCCAATGTGTTGGCACGGAGGGAATGGGTGTCGTGAGTTTGATATCGTTTACAAGCAATGGATTTTTTTTTTTTTGGAGTACTTATATTTTTAATATTGCGACTTGCACAAACGATACCAGCATATATATGTGTGTGTCATTTTCTGTCGTAATGTTTCAAAAATTAAGGATACTGTTGTCATTTTCAAATTTGAAATTATAAAAAGCTCATATTGTTTCTAAGCGTATTGAAACAAGCTAACCTCAGCCGGGGCAAAATCGATCACATGATACTGATATGTGCAGAAGCAATATTTTTCCGAGTAGAATACATTTGGGCTGCAATGTGCATGGCCCCAACAGCTAAAAAGCAGCAAACAACCCAATTAAAATGTGTTGTTTTATGAGCATGAGGTAAACCCATTTGGATCCATTTATAACCGGCTTTGTTTTTATAAAACCCTATTCAATCCATTTATGATGGGTTAAAATATTTTGCTAACTCTTTTACCGAAGAATCTCATGCCAACCACTTGACAAGTTCTCTACAATTACTGGTCTCTCCCCCATGGAGAAATTGTATAAATTCGAGTCATCTTGAATCTTGATCATCACATAGAGAAACAAGAACAAAAAAGAGAAAAAAAATTAGAAATATATAGTACATGTCGGTTGCAGGAAATTTTACATAATCGACCAATCTATAATTAATGCTAGGACATAATATCCTCAAATGGCATAAGTATAAAGCCACTTTTGTAAATCCTTTTTATTATCAACGATATATGCCGTAATTTATTAAAAGGAAATACTAAAAATGCATACCAATAGATAGTCCGTCACTTCAAGCTTACCTTCAATTCCTCCGACTTCATTTTATCCCAACCCGTAGCATCACCCATTGCTTCACACTTTCATCCAAAGACCTCTACACATCCTCCATGACACCAGTGGTTCTGTAGCATCATGCCATTTATGAAAAGCATTATTTCTCAATTTTGCTAGAGATATCAATCAAACTATTCGCCGATCAACTGTGAGAACAGCGATTCCTCTTCCATCTCGTCTTCATTCATCGTGGATCTTCATCAATCCACCGTGATAGCATTTGAGTTGGTGCTTGCCCCGTTGATAGAGGTTTTAGAGAAATCTTGAACTCTTTAGGTGCATTTGATAACTATTTTACTCTCGAGAATAATTTCTGCTAAGAAATAGTTTTTGATTTTGTTCCCTAAACAAGTTTTTGAGAATTCGAACGCGTAAGTAACTATACAAAATTCTTATTTCCAAAATAGAAATAGAACATTAATGTGTTTAGTATAACCTTCAATTTTTTTTTGTGAATTAAAATTTTCTTTTAAATTTTTAATAATTTTTTGAGATTTCCTTTTTTTTTTTTTTTTTTTTTTTTATCTCTTCTTCTTCCTCTTCTAGTCGGTCGCTAGGCCTTGGGGAACCTCGTTATGCCTCGATGAGGTTAGCCTCGCCCGGCCATGATGAAGGCTAGTGAGGCTTAGATGAGGTCGATAGCCATCACTGCGAGAATCCAATGCCCCAAAAACCTAAGCTCGGCGACAGCTAGAGGAGGAAAAAGAAGTAAAGAGAAAAAAAGAAAATATATTGATTTTAAAAATTATTCTTGGGAATAAAGAAGTAACTTTTTTTCACTTCTTAGTTTTGTTCTAAATCCATTTCATGACCACTGTTTTGTTCTTGGGAATAAAATACATACCCGTAATGTTTCTACCCTTTTCAAACCCGCATTCCTCTCGTCCCTTAGTGCTTCTTGGCATCACAATCTTCGCTGAATAAGATCTAATCATTTCCTCCGTATCACTTGTTTCCTTTTTCAACGCGTCAACTGCCTATTCGAGAGTCTCGGATTTGGGTCCTACTTTTGTGGACTTCATTGCTCTAGGGAGTTCCCGATTTGATCAATTTGAACGACATGACAACTCAGTTTCATGAATTGATTGAACATTTGTTGCTCCATTCCCTTCAACACCTTAAATGAGTCTAAAGTGAAGTAAGAGAGAAGGGTGGAAACATTACGGATCTGTCGCGGAGAGACGGATAGTACTGCGGGTTTGAAAAGTGGGTAGCTATTTCAGTTATGTATTAGTTACACGTATTCATAATGATTAAAAATACAGCTAAAAAAGGTATGAAAATATTATTTACATGAAAATTGAAATTATTCCCAATGAATTGTGGGGAAAAATGTCTTATTCAGTAGCAATAAAAAGGCTCTACACAGACTGTATGGGCACCCCATTCACTTGTTACTATCAGAAACTTTGCTGCGAGTGCGGGAGATAACTAAATATATTAACCTCATTCTGGACTTAGATATCTCTTCATACAGCTATTTGTAGAGTCAAGTAGTCATGGTTGTAACTAATGTAATAAACTGTCATTTAAAATTGTTAATGGTTGTTAATACGCTTGTTAAGTTGCATTCTAGATGCCTAGAAAATGTCAATAAATCGTGTAAAATTTTGTACTTATAGATGTAATATTAACTCTATTCTTCTTGACACATGTAGCTCAGACAACGCCCTCATTAGGGGAAGATCATCATATTCAAGTTTTAGGTCTGACTCCATTAACATACTATTGAGACTCCTATTACCTTAAAAATTTAAGTAATTAACTATTGAGTTCTTTTGACAAGGGAGAAAAAAAAATTAAGTCCTAAGGAAACTAGTCATAAGAATCGTCTCCTAATGACAATCTTCTACATGTACTTCAAAAAGCTGCTTACATGCTTCTCTTTCTATTTCTTGCGGAGTAAAGGCCACAAGTCAAAATAGTCAAATCACTCTCCAATGAAACCTCTTTTATCATTTCCACACCGCAAAAGACACAAGATATGTCTATATGACTATCTTTTGAAGCCTTCATTGATAACCATTGTAATTTATGAATTTTGTGGGGGGAGACATCACAGCCATACATGTATGCTATGTTATAAACATCTAACACAAGCTAGCAAGTGATGAATATGAAGAAAGCTTTATTGCCAATGAGATCACAACACGACACGACTCTAAAGAATGATGAGTCTAGACCTCTTGGATATCAATCATATTCACATGTAAACAAATGATAGAGTGCTGTTTTACCCTACATATGACAACAGTACTTTCTAATAGTCAAAGAATCACAACATTCCTGACCAAATGTCAAAAGAGTTAGTTCTTCAAAGTTTATACCTCTGACCTCGAAACAGGACCAATTCTTCAAATAAGGCCAGAATGAAGTCGTGCCTTCTAAACATAACGCCAAGATAAAAAGTAACTCAAGGGCAAGGAGTGTCAGCATTTCATGGACCAAGTAAAATAGAAGGAGAAAAAATCTAACACAGTTTATGCAGACATTTTGGGAGACAACTCTCTAGTCTTGACATAATGTGCAGGTTTAAGGAGACCAAGGGAACATGAATAGTCCACCAAAAAACCATAATCTTTTCTCTTAAAGCAAAAATGGCTTCAAATGAAATGCCAAGCATAACTTACATGTGTGGAAAGTGTTGAACTTGGTAAACACAACCTGAAACCTACAACAAGCGAACTAATTTCAAGTATGCATCGTCGTGAATATGAACTAAGATCAAGCTTTCATCCTTAGAAAAAAGGAATTCTAAAAGGGAGTGCTACAATATTACTGTCAGAGATACTGTGAAATTCATCTTCAACATGAATCCATTGTGGTCAGGAAGACTCAGGCAATTGGGAGCCCAAGCCAAACATTAGCAAGATGCGAGAAAATAGATGGCACAAGAGTTATGGACTTCAACCCCACACAACACAAAAAAATCCACCGGAAAAGCAAAAGAATTCTTAGGGAGTCAGACCTCTTAAGATAGTGAAAACTGCAAAATGAAGAGTTGACTAATCACTATTAAAAGAATTCCACTTCTCGTGCCATACAGAAGGGTGCATTGATAACTGATCAATGTGCTAGACCACTAAGAATTTATTGTGTTCTTATGACTACCAATTTCTATCACTAGCATCTGCTCAACTTGGACAACACAAACAACATGAGAGTACTAATTTTGGCACCACAGATAAAGTAACCTCACTCAGTACTGTCGATTTGTCAGAGAGATCCAGCTAAATTGTGAGAGAACATTAGGTGAAGTCGAATTTCATCCAGAGATGAAGAAGCTTTTGTATCTCCTGGACCTGATGAAGAGTAGAGAGGCTCTAAGAATGTAATTAGAGGAGAAGAGTTGATGGGATTTTTCAGAAAAAGGACCAACTTTCAATTTCAAATCAGAAAAGAGGAGGCAGGGAAGGTACCTTTCTTTTTTCTGGGTGGGCTTCTTTTCTTTTACCAAGCGGTACTTACTTCTCTAGGGCAGGTTTCTTTTATTTTACCAAGCAGTAGTTCTCTCTAAATGCTGCAATTTCCATCTCTCTCGCATGGAAAGTAGCTATTTCCAAGGTTTTGGGTTCTCACTTAATTCAATTCTGCATAAGGGATATCTCACTTATGGATAGTTTCTTTTTTTTTTTTTTTTTTTTTCTGGTGGGATCAGAGCCATAAGCAAAATGATAATTATTAACAGAAATCCCTGCATGGAGCCAATGGATGGTAATGCCATCCAATGCAAGATTTCTTCCCAAGTCTTCAACATTCCACATGCCCAACTCATAGAGCTGAGAAATACCTGAACTCCTTTAGCCTCCTAGACTAAACCAAAGCTGATAAAAAAAGCCAAGGAATCCACATGAATTCATTGTCTATTACATCATAAAAGCAAGCCCGGATTAACTAGTGCTCGTGTTAGCTGATCTACTCTCATCAATGCTTGACATAATGAGCAAATTCAGGATGCTTACAAGTTCATGACAAGAGAAATAACCTCATGCCCTTGCTACCAAAAATTCCCACAAGAGCAACTGCCACTCCCGAAGTGATGAAAGCAGCTGGAATCTCTCACAACAATCTCACGATCAACAATTTTTGCAATAAGTTTAATTACAGAATGACAATCCCCACAAATGCGAAGATTCTTCATTATAGTTATTGTACTACCCTCAACAGTAATAATCAATGCAAATGCAACAGCAAGCCTTTCACTATGGTAAAATAATGACTCTTTCTTCTGTTTGTCTTCCACATCATGGAGAGAGAACCTCTTGTCTGGAACATAACCCAATTCCTTCAGCTTCATATTCAACCAATCCAGCTTCCAATATATGTTCTCACTCAAAAGGTGGGGTTTATCGCTGGAAAGAAACAAATGCTTTTACCCCTTTATAGTAACCCGACTTCTACCTAGTTACTTCACAATCCCTTTATCCCTCATAGTCACTCTTAATCGTGAGACATCACCCCATCTATTAGCAAAAGCATAGAGGTTGGACAGTAAAATACAAGTAGCACTACTACGTGGTTCGAGATCAAGAATATAGTTTGTAGCTCTTTCTGCCAAATCTAGGTTAGAATGCATCTTGCAAGAACTAAGCAAAGCAAACCACACTATGGAGTTAGTTTTAAGGGGCATGTTTCTCACAAAATCCTCTGCTTCCTCTAGCTTTCCACATCGTCCTAGCACATCCACCATACATGCATAATGCTCGTGCTTCAATTCAATGGAAATGTTCTCACTAAAATATCTGAACAAGCATCTCCCCTTTTGTAACATCCCATAATGACAACAGGAAGAAAGTAGTCCCGTAAGTGTGATCTCATCTGGTTGTACCAGTCCACGTATCATTTGGCTAAACAACTACATAGCCCACATCCCTCGGCCATGTTGTGCACACCCACAAATAGTGGCATTCCATGTGACGATGTTCTTCTCCCTAAGTCTTTTGAACACTACAACAGCATCATCAACAGCTCAACACTTATTATACATGACTACAAGAGAATTGCCAACAATTATATCACTTCCCAATTGCAGCTTTACAGCTGACGCATGGACCTCCTTACCTCGATCTAGAGACTCTAAATTACGGCAAGAATTTAAAGTGCTTACAAATGAAGATTGATTAGGAAGAACACTTGTTCTCGTCATGTCACTGAAAACCTTCAGGCCATCTTCATGCCCACCATTCAAGCCATAACCAGTTAGAAGAGCAGTACATATGACCACATTCCTATACACTGCTTCATAGAAGACTTGGGTTGCTTTCTCAATTCACTTGTAGTTAGCGTAGAATGTGATAAGAGAAGCACATACAAATACCATGAGGCAAAATCCTGACTTGAAAACGTGACCATGAATCTGCACACCAAGAGGAAAAGACAATGCATTTGCATAGGCACTCAATGCACATGTCAAAGTACTCGGATTAAATACAACACCAGACTTGAACATTCTCTCAAAAACAATTAAAGCCTCTTCACTCTTACCATTTTGATCAAGCCTGCTAATCATTGAAGTCCATGAAATCATAATTCGAGATGGCATTTGCTCAAACAATTTCACAGCATCGTCCACCCTTGCATTCTCACAATACCCATGAAGCATTGCATTCCACGAAGCTAGATCTCTTATGGGAACCTGCTTGAAAAATCTCTCTGCCCGCTCAACCTGTCCAAATCGAAAGAACCCATCTATCATCGTTGTCCACGAAACGACACTTGGCTTGGGCATTTCATCGAAAAGCTCTTCCGCCGTCGTCAGGTCCCCGCAGTCTAGGCAGCCTTTGATCATCGTGTTCCAGCAAATTGCATCTCTCACGGGCATTTCGTAGAATAGTTTCAGGGCGTCATCAAGGCAGCCAGTTCGCACGCCACCCACGATCATCTTCGCGAACGGACGAACATCTAGGCATTGAAATATGTCTAGAACCTCTCGAGTTTCATCTGGGTTTTCGTTCCTAAGGTGTCCAGAGACTGCGGGACCGTCACGGGTCGTATGACTCACACGTGTGAAGAAGCGCTTGGAGAGATGGGTGCAGGTTTTGAACGAACCGAGCCATGAAGAAGGGAATGAACGTGTGCAGGAGAGAATCTTTCTCACCAAGCTGCTTCATCAGTATCCACGGCTTCGGTCGGCGGTGGCGGTTCGTCAACTCCGCCCGCCGGTCCCCGCTGCCGTCAATTCGCTGTTCAACGCCTCCGTCAGCAGGTGGCGGTGTTAAATTCGCCAAAGCTCCGTGGCATCGGATGGAAGGGGATGGTCGGTCGCAATGCTGAAAGTGGCGTCTGTCAAGGCACCTAATATTTTCTCGGCGTCGGTGGAGTTCGAGAAGTTCGCCTGTCGCGGAGAAAATGAGGATTTAGCAAAACAAAGAAAATAAGATGAAAGAGAAGAGGACGAGAAGAAAGCAGGAAAAAAAAAAAAGGAATTAGGGAGCTCACTTACATATGAATTGCTTCCTAAGCAAGTTTCTCAATCATCCTTTTCTTCGTCGGTCAAATTGGAAGTCAACTTAGTCTTGATTCGCTTGCCTTCAGTGGGATTATGCCCATGCTTCCTCTTTCTCAATTCTAATTTGATAATCTTGCAAGTCTTTCTGTAGATCCGTTCTAGTCGAACTATCTTTGGGCATAGATAAACTCTCAACTCTTGAATATGTTGATTCACGACTAATTTCGTAAAGTAAAGCTGGATCATTTGATGGATTATCTTGAAACTTCGTAAAGTAAAGTTGGATCGATTGATGGATTATCTTGAAGCACAAGTTTTAAATCGTCCTCCAATTGCTTGCATATTATTCGGAATCCCCACTTTTTCATATATTTACCGGATACCGTAAGGCTAAATTGAACATGACTCCCATCAATTCGACCAAAATCGACTACTCCCCACAATTTTGGTGGTGTGAAAAATTGGAGCTGGATATGATCCACCTTCAAAGGTGCGAGGAGGAATGGACAAATTTCCCGCATTTTTCCATTAACATGGGGAACAAAACAATATGACTCTATACTTTTCTCCTCATAATTATCCTTATAGAGAGCGACACAGAGCAAATCCAGGAAATTTGTCATACAAGTCTTTTGAAGCCATGAAAGAAATGGAATCCTTTTCAACAGGGAGAACCCACTCTGGTATCTCTCCTCGAGGGAGAACAATAGAGTATTCCAAAAACTGAAACAAAGATAGATCATTAGAAAGTACCCACGTTTGTTATTTACTACTCAAATAGAAAAATTCAATTTGAATTTAGTAAGTAATCCTTAAGAATTCCACTTGGAATTAGAGCTCTATAAACGAGTAGAGATCCATTGATCCTTGCTTGCATTAACATACAAGTCTTGTATGATAGAAATCATTCCCATAAAACTACGGTAGCCAACTCCATTACATGCATACAATGTAAAATCACTTTATATTTGCTTGAATTTCTTAATCCTCCAATTTTGCATTTTTTGCTATTGCAATATCCAACCACGCACTGGATCTAGCATAAAATCCACATCGATATGCATGTGTGTGTGTGTGCATGTATGACTATGAGAGAGAGAATCTAACCTGATTAGGTGAGCTAATATCAACAATGGTCAACCCTCTATGGACAAAATCATGAATTGAAGTTAAATCTCCATAATTTTGTAGAGATTTGCAATTATCCGTTCGAAGACCTCTCAAAAATGGTGGCAGCTCGGGAATCACCTGTAGTTGATGGCAATTTATAGCTCGAATATAGGACAAACGATGACGTTTACTGATGGAGGTAGGAAGGCTTGTAATTTTGTTCCCCGTCAAATTTAATTCTGTCAAGAATGGAGAACATGAAAGATTCTCAAGAAAGTCTACTTCGGACAAATAACATCCCCAAAGGTCTAACCGCTGTAAATTTGAAAGCATGGTCTTCATGCCTGGGTCAGCTAAATCCTCATACTTTGGAAACTTGACTAAATTTGTGCAAGAACTACTATGCAAGTTTTCAAGGTTTTGTAACTTGTAAATGCTAGATGGCAGATGTTCCGGATCCTTGCAATCATGTATATGCATTTCCTCCAAAGAGACAAGATTTTCTATTGATGCGGGAAGTTCTTTAATAGGGGTCCCTCCTAACCTAAGTTGTTTTAGGCCTTTGAGTTCATGTGAAATATCAGGGAAGCTTTCAAATCTTGTGCAATCTTCAAGATTGAGATATTGGAGATTTTTTGACTTGAGCTCATTTGGAAAAACACTAAGTTCAGAGCACCCACGAAAGTCCAACACCTGTAGCTTTTCATGATATGTGATAGACTCATGGGCTTCCACCAAGTTTTTGCAATTCAGGAAATACAATTCCTCGAGATTTGGAGTACATGAGAGATCGAGCATGCAAACCAGCGACTGACATTGACTGAAATTAATGTACTTCAAATTTTGGAAGTCTTGCAAAAATAGCAAAATCGAGTTTGTTAAACATTTCAAAAGCGACACAAAAGGGTTGCATGTATGATGACATCGCTTCCTTACATTTAAACCGTGGAATTCCTATTAGGAGAATAGGTTGCTAATAAAGCATCTCTAGTATGTATCTTTCAAGAAATTATTATATTTTAGGTCACCAATTGTAAATATTGAGTAATTTGTTTATTTAATGTAGAGGAGATCTGCCATGGAATCCACAAATAGGCCCTATGCTACTTGTTGTACATAGATAGGGGAGTCAAACTCATGAAATGATGGTAATTTAATATCAGATGTCATTCACGTTGTCCATGGCTTTATAATTTTATTTTGATAATATCATACTTTATTTGCAGGGGTTTAGTTAAATTGAGGTTATAAAATTGGCTACACAACACATTGGGAAGATTGGGTTTGTTGGGGAAAGGATATGTCATAATAACATGTCCTCTATATTGACCGGGTGACTCTGTCATTATTACATATGCTAAGACCACAACACTCTTCATGTGGATGAAAGCAAGGAGCTTAGGTAGACCAGGCAAATCGGAACTTACTATCCAGGTTTCCGAGTGAAATTCTTAGCCTATTAATTAACTTTTCATTTTTCTGTTGTAATTACATATTGTATTGAGAAACGAGTCAACACTTTTAAAATACTATAAATATATTTGGCAAAGCTTGCCCGAAGTGGTGTCACATGGCACACGCACAACCAAGCTTTACATAGCAATGCAGTTTCCATCATTACTTTAGCAAAATAGAGATAACTCTTATCGTTTTACATTTTATATGTTATTTGAAAGAATTGAATAATATATAGGTACACAATATGAAAAAAGAAATCACAAATAAAATTGTGTAGACAATTATTTAAAAAATTAGAATTATTACCATTAAAAATCCCAAGTCAATATGTAGATTTACTCCAAATTACTTTTCATTTACAAAAATCCTAAACTAGTACCAATATGACATAGTTATCATAAACTAATTTTCCTCTAGCAAAAAAAAAATCTCAAACTAGTATTCTTGACCCAAATCTACCCTCCATTAATAGAAGAAACTTAGTTTGGAATAAAATTATGTCGTATGTTGTGTGTCGTGTGTCATACATGTGATAATCACAAAACTCAAGTAAAGCATAATGTAGTGAGCGTGCCCAATGTAACCCACATGACAAAACTATGCCATGTGTCATGCCATGTGACAATTATAGAAGCATGATGAAGTACTGCATGTCGAGTGTGGATGCAGGTCCCATGACAAAACAATTAATGTGTCATGCCATGTGGTAATCACATAAACAAAGTGAAGTGCCAGGGGATGAGCATAGGAATGAAGACTATTTGTTTTGACTTTAAGTATATATATTATAAATGAATGCAGGATGTAAATATTATCGCAATGTAATTGCGTAAAAATTAGCGAATTTTGGAATTCTTTGAAATCATGCAAAGGCAATGGAGCCAACTTTGAAAAACATTCGGAAGAAGATAAATATTTCATATACTCAATCCAAAATCCAACTCTGACTTTCTATTAAGAAACTAGTGGTAACCCTTACTAGATTGCCTATATTGATTTAGGTGTGCACACATTATGGGAAACATTCCTAATAAATACTCTATTGTGTCTACTTAGAAGTTCTGCTCCTTAAGAAATGACTTAAGCAACTAACAATGCCTTGTTTTACAGATTGAGCTAATTTTGTTGATGCTGGACAAATCCCCATAATTTAGGTATGTGTATTAGGTAAGGCTCAATCACTTGATGACAATGTGGCCTACTACTCGGCCAACTACTCCTTGGGTGTTTTTTATTCTATATACATGTCGACAAGTAGGTTGGCGTACTTTTGTTTCCCTTTTATTCGATCGCTATACACCATTTTTGTAAAATAAATAGTTTATATGTAAAAGAACCGACAACAAATTGCATTTTGAATTTCTTCAATATGTAGATTTGATGTGATTTTGAAATTTGTTTATGTCAATAGTTAGAGTTATTAGGTTTAGAAAGTATGTAAACTTTATCTATACTATTATACAAGGCAAGGTAATCTCCTACTTTAAATGATTTCAATCTTTTTCTTTTATATTCCTTCCACCAATTATCCTCAATAAATTATTTTATAGTTATAATACCATGGACAAATACGTGAAATTGATTATTTTATTTTTTATGTCTCACATATTCATATGAAAAGTCAAACTTCTAACTATGCAATGACCTTCATAAAAAATATATATTTAGGGAATCTTTTTGTTGAGTATTTTATTAACAAAAATGTTTCCATTGAGTATTTTTAATAAAGTTGTTCGCTCAATTTTTGAAATGCCAATTGATGCACTTAAAAATATTTCTAACGTAAGTAGTTAGCATCATCTTGAAAGAAAATAGAGAAATGTTTTCTAAAACAGGGGAATAATACTTGCTTTTGTGTACTAGTATCTATAATACACATATATGTACACAAATGAGGTAGATAATAAAAAGGTCAATGTACGTAAATGCTCACCTTAAATTGATTTGGTAGTACATATATACTACAATTGCTCATATCAAGTCCCACTAATTTCTTTCGACCAGAGGCAAATTTTGGAATCCAATGAGCACATTCAGCCCATCGTAACCATCTTAGCTCATTAGGAAGACAAATAGGACCTTGGAAAATATTATGCACATTGCACAAAATGAGCAATCTCATCATTCTCATTTTTGTCAAAGCATCTGGACCGATACATATCTCTGTCAACTCAGGTGACTACAACACTATGGCTTTTACAGCACAATTACCCTATATATACAAGACCATTTAGGTTATGCATGTTTAGTAATTAGAGTGAAAAAAAGATAAGGAGTTTGAGGGTATTTTGCAAGTCTTACCATGTTGCTTGACAAAACATCGACAACGTCATCATACAGCCATAGTCTACTGCGTCTCCCAAGATCATCGCTTTCTTGGATCACAATATCCATACCCATCAATTGAATCAAGTCATGCATTTGTATGTTCCCCAACTCAATTCTTATCAAAGACCTCTCCATGAGAATCTGTAATCCTATTACTGCTTTAAGATCGCAACTGTCGAGAACTTTCTATCCCACACCTTAAAGAAGCAAGCAATGTGGAGAAAGATCTCTTTCACTTTTGGCTCTAGTCCATCGTAACTTATTTTGAGCACATCATTGATGCATTTCTTGGGAGCTGTAGAAATATCATCTAGTGCACTTACCCATTCATATTCTCTTCTACCACGTAAGAAAGAACCTAGCACCTCGAGTGCTAAAGGAAGGCCTTTAGCATGATTTAGAACAATATCCACTAGATTTGTCCTGATTTTAAAGTCGTGGTGTGTCGAAAAAGCATGCTTACTAAATAGCTCACGAGCATCACTGTCATCCAACCCTCTAACTTCGTACACATGATCTTGATCTATCCCGAGATAAGTTAGTAGATGTCTGTCTCTTGTAGTAATAATGATCCTACTCCCATTGCAAAACCACTTGCCTTCTCCTACTAAAGCATGTAATTGGTGCAAGTCATTTACATCATCAAGGATGAGGAAAACTTTTTTGTGACAAAGTCTTTCTTGTATTAGATTAATACCTCTATCCACATTGGACACTGCTAATCTTTCTCTCAATGCTAATGTCTCAAATAGTAATTTTTCTTGCAAAGAAATTAAATCCTTGCAATCTTTCGAAATTTCTCGAACATTCGCCAAAAAACATGAATTCTTGAATTGTCTGAAAATATCATTATAAACAGCTTTGGCTAAAGTCGTCTTTCCTATGCCTCCCTGTCCCCACAACCCCACCATAAGAACATCATCAGACTTAAGGTTTAACATCCACTTCAACCTAACCACTCGAGATTCCATCCC
This sequence comes from Eucalyptus sideroxylon, assembly GCA_014182405.2. NCBI lineage: Eukaryota > Viridiplantae > Streptophyta > Magnoliopsida > Myrtales > Myrtaceae > Eucalyptus > Eucalyptus sideroxylon. The sequence goes on along the minus strand of CM024552.2, from coordinate 8,717,183 downwards.
AATCGGATGCATAGCAACATGCAAAAGTGTCCAGTTTAGATGAGTGGAGATTTCTATCACAATTCTTTGTAGAAGCTCTGACTCATCTCTGGAGCAAACGAAAAAAGTTGTAGCACCGTTTCGGCAGTTTGAATAAGCAAATACCAAGTAATTACTAGCCAACAATGACAAAAATAGTGCATCGCATTTTCACATAACCACAACCAAGATAAAAATGTATTCCCACCGAGTCGAATTAGAACTCAAACGAGCTCCACACAAATCAAAACAACTTCAAGGTTCAAGTTTTAATCATTCCAGTGTTTCATGTTCTTCTGATTTATATATGACGATTTTACTTATTTTTCTTGTCAAACTGTTATATATGATTTATTTATATGTTAAGTCAAAAAAAAAAAATTATTCAAGACTCCAAATGATGGTTGAGAGTTTGATTCAAAAATTATTAAAATATGTCAAAGCACGATGCGTTGCCTTACATGGCATGTACACACTAATTATCCTGTATCAAGCGTTGCAAACTTTCTCATTCCCTCCAATGGGATGAGGTAAGTGCGGTAACACATACGTAAGATCTTGTCCATTAATTAATCAATTTTTATCATTTTATATTGTTCAAATAAGTCGGATGAAGTCCTATTGTAAACAAATTTTCCGGGAAAAAGCCATGTGTCTATTCTATGGTTAGCTACATGTGATTTTTCGAACTCAAAATGCTGCCAAAAACGAGTTTATGACTCAGTTAACCAAAATTGGAAATCTGTGGAATTCTATTTACTAAAATGAAATGTGAAGACCTAATTAGCCCGCAGATAAGATGTCTACCACTTTTATTACACGTTGAGGGGGAGAACAAGGATCCATACAAAATACTTGGAGACCTTACATGGATGAATCATGGCTTAACAAAAGCCAAAGGTAGAATTCTATTGTTTGATGCCCTAAAATAGTTTTTTTTTTTTGGTGCTGATAAATTCTAATAAATATTGGTATGTGTCAAAAAATGTCAAGAAAAAAAGATCAGTGATTTTTCCTTTCACATAACTTGTTAGTAACTTACAACAGTTTTATTAAACCGCCAACTTTTTATTATAATGCTACCTACCAATTTTGTATTAACTTACCAAATTAGATTTGCATAACTTACAGCATCAAATTTACTAACTTTCATATGGAATCACCAACATAAATTAGAGTAACTTACCAACATTTGTCATGTTAAATAATCATCTACTAAGTCTGGGTTACCAATTCTCACTTGAGTGACTGGTTCTTCTAATTTACTAACTTTTATTATTGAGTTACCAACTCTGATTTGAGTTACTTGCCAATTACTTTAAAAAAACTACTAATCTTTATTAGAGTGATCAATTTTTCTCTGATCAAGTAACCAACTAATTTTGGGTTATCTATTCCCATTTGAGTTACTTACCAAGCTTAAGTTTCTTGCAATTATCAACTTTTCTTCGCTTTTTCCAAAAAAAAAAAAAATTCTCTATTTTAACTAAGTCGTAGATTTACCAACTCTTAAATGAAATTCTAAGTATAACTTAAGCCACTTAAGAATTTTCAGATATCACAAGATGAAGCATCTATAGGTATATATATAATCATGTGTGCAGATCATTTACAAACAATATCAATAATTAATTGTAAAATTTAGTTTCTTACATGAAATATGGATTTTACTCTACTTACCATCTTTTAAATGCCAACCGGACAAGTTACTGGCATCGGAAAGAGCTTTTTCCCATCTCTTCATTGCCTTTGAATCCTTCCCTAACTTGGACTCATGCTCAACCATAGCTTTTTTGTACGCCTCTCTTGGTGTTCTTACTTCCCCAAGATCCACTTTATAGAACAAGGGAAAGACTATGAGATCTCTTTCTTCCTTGCAGTCCATGATTTTTGCCACCTCTTCCAAACACCACTGTGAGGAAGCGTAATTCTTGGAGAAAATGATGATTGCAATATGCGATTCCTCGATTGCCTTCATAAGTGCCGACACTATTTGCTCTCCTTTCCTGAGCTCCTTGCTATCAACATAAGTGTAGAATCCATTCTGGTCAAGAGTTGTGTAGAGATGATTGAGAAAGCTATTTCGGATGTCCTCACCTCTAAAACTCAAGAAAACATGGTAAATTCTTTCAGGTTTCATTGAAGAAGCCATTAGATGGTGGAGTTCAACAATTAGCTATGAATATTAGCTTAAGATTTGGCAGAGTATTTTCAGGTTGTTCATTCACCGTTCAATCTTCTTATTAATTTATACTCATACTAAAGGACAAACATGCGCGGATTTTTTGGGTAGAACCAACAAAGAGTAATATTCGAACTTTGGAAAACAATGGTGCTTAAGGATGGACTAAGATATATAATAGGTGTGACCACATGGATTTATTTTCAGTGAATGTCGCATATGATAGCATTATTTGGATCGGCTTATTGACAAAAAGTTCATTCTATTTGATGTTGGAGCTATTGTAAAATTATTGATAAACTTAACTAGTCAACAAGCCATATGGTCGACAAAAGTAGTGAGTAGAATAGAAAGCTATGGTCCTAGCGGACTCAATTATAGCACAAAGTGGCAAAAAATACTTTTACTTTTTTAAATTTCACGGCCAACGAGGGTTGCCGATGACCCTTACAGAACCTAAAGAAAGAAAGCAATATACAAAATAAAAATAAAAATTCAAAAATAAAAAAATAAAAATTGATCACGTTAGTGTCGGCGAAGCCACGTCGGATAACTAGTGTCCACTTTGGATTTTCCAATGAAGTAAATCAGAATTAGCATTCAAGTGATCAATTTTACTCTGATGTGGCACTTAAGTAAGTGAAAAAAATTTGGCACTCAAGTAAGCTTTATACGAAAGTTTAGGCACTCCTATGTTTCTTACCCCTTGAAATGGCATTTCCAATGTTTGAGTAGTTGTTTTTTTCTTTTTCCTGGTTAAATAGTATTTGAACACATTATTCTAAGATATATAATTACATGCGCAATTAAGTATATCAGAAAAGAATAAATTTTATTAATAATAGTAGAACTTCGGAAAATCTTAGTGCGATAGGTGTAAATACATGCACTTATTTTCACTTGAGACCACGTACCCCGGCGTTATTTGGATTGCCTTATTGAAACAAGTTTCTTTGTCTGATGTTGAATTTATTGTTAGATTGTTGATGCACCTGAGCGGTCAACATAAGATAAACTTTTAATTAATTAGCAGCTTTGAGGGAATGACTTTCATATGTTTAGTCTTCATTTTTCTTTTTTCGGTAGAAGACTTCATTTTTCTTTTCCTTAAATGGAAAATGAAGTTTTACCTTTCATTGGGTTAGCTTCTGTCATAGGCAAACTAGTAAGGCAAATTTTGACAACTTCCTAGAAATGGCGTTCCCGGCCTTTGAGTAATTATTTCCTCTTTACTAGTTAATAATTTAATGCATAGTTAATAATTTAATGCATAGTCACAACTTACAAGAAATATAATTATATGTGCAAAATATAAGTATATCATAGCTAAGTGATATGATATGCCTTTAATAAGATGTGAAGGTCTATCATCTTATTTGGTTTTATGTGCGCAGACTCTTATATGGCGAATTTGTGGGTGAAGGTCAATGTCCCTCGATAATCGTGGACCAGACACCAATCAATCACTTGGGCTAATTTCTTGTCATTATAAAACGAAAGGTGCTATGAATCTGTGGTGGCACCATGTGCACCGACATCATCGGTTCAATGGTTAAGGAATTTGGGTGTCCAACCCAATAATCTTTCTTTAATCAAAAGTCAATTTCTAATTAGCTTATTGAAAGACGGCTATTTTATCAAAGTGCCCATCATTTTTTCAAAAGTGTGTCAAAAACTTGAGATTGTCTTAGACAACCCATGCGCATGGTAAGAGTGTGCACCAAATAGCCCTGGCCTCAACCGTCCAAGAAAAAAGCTGATCGGCCACTGAAGGAGAATTTGTTGAATAAAGCCAAGTCAAATTAAATTGAAATTGAAAAAATATGAGGCCATTTAAGTAATATTAGTGTGGCTGCAGTTTAAGTAATATTATTAGGTGTCCAACCCAATAATCTTTCTTTAATCAAAATTCAATTTCTAATAAGCCTATTGAAATGCGGCTATTTTATCAAAGTGACTGTCATGTTCTTAATAGTGTGTCATGAACTTGAGTTTGTCTTAGTCGACCAATGTGCATAGTGAGTGTGCACTAAGTAGCGCTAGCATCAACTTCTGTGAAAAAAAAAAAAAAAAAACCAAACGGCCATTGAAGTTGAATTTTTTGAATAAAGCCTGGTCAAATTAAATTGAAATTGGAAAAAGATGAGGCCATTTAAGTAATATTAGTGCGGCTGCCGTCTAAGTAATATTATTGGGTGTCCAACCCAATAATCTTACTTTAATCAAACTTCAATTTCCAATTAGCCTATTGAAGTGCAACTATTTTATCAGAGTGCTTGCCATTTTCTCAAAAGTGTGTCATGAACATAAGATTGCCTTAGACGACCCATGTGCATGGTAAGAGTGTGCATCAAATAGCCTTGGCGTCAACCGTCCATGAAAAAAACTGATCGGTCACCAATGGAGAATTTTTTGAATAAAGCCTAGTCAAATTAAATTGAAATTAAAAAAATATGAGGCAATTTAAGTAATATTAGTGTGGTTCCCGTTTAACTAATATTATTGGGTGTCTAACCCAACAATCTTTCTTTCATCAAAATTCAATTTCTAATTAGCCTAATGAAGTACGGCTATTTTATCAAAGTGCCCACCATTTTCTTAATAGTGTGTCATGAACTTGAGTTTGTCTCAGTCGACCAATGTGCATAGTAAAGTGTGCACCAAGTAGCCCTGGCGTGAACATCTGTGAAAAAAAGAAAAAAAAAAAAAAACCAAACGGCCATCGAAGATGAATCTTTTGAAAGCTTGGTCAAATTAAATTGAAATTGGAAAAATATGAGGCCATTTAAGTAATATTAGTGCGGCTGCCATTTAAGTAATATTATTGGGTGTCCAACCCAATAATCTTTCTTTAATCAAAATTCAATTTCTAATTAGCCTGTAGAGGTGTGGCTATTTTATCAAAGTGCCCGCCATTTTCTCAAAAGTGTGTCATGAAGTTGAGATTGTCTTAGACAACCCATGTGCATCGTAAGAGTGTGCACCAGATAGCCCTAGCCTCAACCATCCATGAAAAAAACTGATCCGCCACCGAAGGAGAGTTTTTTGAATAAAGCCTAGTCAAATTAAATTGAAATTGAAAAAATAGGAGGCCATTTAAGTAATATTAGCGTGCTGCCATTTAAGTAATATTATTGGGTGTCTAACCCAATAATCTTTCTTTAATTAAAAGTTAATTTCTAATTAGCCTATTGAAGTGCAGCTATTTTATCAAAGTGGCCACCATTTTCTTAATAGTGTGTCATGAATTTGAGTTTGTCTCGGTCGACCAATGTGCATAGTAAGTGTGCACCAAGTAGCCCTGGCTTGAAAGAAAAAAAAAACAATCAGCCATCAAAGATCAAATTTTTTTAATAAAGCCTAGTCAAATTAAATTAAAATTGGAAAAATATGAGGCCATTTAAGTAATATTAGTGCGGCTGCCGTTTAAGTAATATTATTGGGTTTCCAACCCAATAATCTTTCTTTAATCAAAATTCAATTTCTAATTAGCCTATTGAAGTGTCGCTATATTATTAAAGTGCCCGCCATTTTCTGAAAAGTGTGTCATGAACTTGAAATTGTCTTAGACGGCCCATGTGCATGGTAAGAGTGTGCACCAAATAGCCCTGGCCTCGGCCGTCCATGAAAAAAAACTGATCCGCCACAGCAGGAGAATTTTTTGAATAAAGCCTAGTCAAATGAAATTGAAATTGAAAAAAAAAATATGAGGCCATTTAAGTAATATTAGCGTGGCTGCCGTTTAAGTAAATATTATTGGGTGTCTAACCCAATAATCTTTCTTTAATCAAAAGTCAATTTCTAATTAGCCTATTGAAGTGTGGCTATTTTATCGAAGTGCCTACTACCACTTTCTTAATAGTGTGTCATGAACTTGAGTTTGTCTAAGATGACCCATGTGCATAATAAGTGTGCACCAAGTAGCCTAGGCCCTGAACATCCGTGAAAAAAAAATGAATTGGCCATCGAAGATGAATTTTTTGAATAAAGCCTGGTCATATTAAATTGAAATTTGAAAAATATTTGGCCATTTGAGCAATATTAGTGTGGCTGCCGTTTAAGTAATATTATTGGGTGTCCAACCCAATAATCTTTGTTTAATCAAAATTCAATTTTTAATTAGCCTATTGAAGTGCGGCTATTTTATCAAAGTGCTCGCCAGTTTCTCAAAAGTGTGTCATAAACATGAGTCTATCTCAGACAACCCATGTGCATGATAAAGAGTGTGCACCAAATAGCCCTGGCCTCGACCATCCATGAAAAAAACTGATCGGCCATCGAAGGAGAATTTTTGAATAAAGACTAGTCAAATTAAATTCAAATTGAAAAAAAATATGATGCCATATTAGTAATATTAGTGTGGCTGCCATTTAAGTAATATTATTGGGTGTCTAACCCAATAATCATTTTTAATCAAAATTCATTTTCTAATAACCCTATTGAAGTGCGGCTATTTTATCAAACTGCCCGCCATTTTCTTAATAGTGTGTCATGAACTTGAGTTTGTCTTAGTCGACCAATGTGCATAGTAAATGTGCACCAAGTAGCCCTAGCGTGAACATCTGTGAAAAAAAAAAAAAATCAAACAGCCATTGAAGATGAATTTTTTGAATAAATCCCGGTCATATTAAATTCAAATCGGAAAAACATGAGGCCATTTAAGTAATATTAGTGCGCCTGCCGTCTAAGTAATATTATTGGGTGTCCAACCCAATAATCTTTCTTTAATCAAAATTCAATTTCTAATTAGCCTATTGAGGTGCGGCTATTTTATCAAAGTGCCCGCCATTTTCTCAAAAGTGTGTCATGAACTTGACATTTTCTTAGACGATCCATGTGCATGGTAAGAGTGTGCACCAAATAGCCCTGGCCTCGACCGTCCATGTAAAAAACTGATCGGCCAGCGAACGAGAATTTTTTGAATAAAGCCTAGTCAAATTAAATTCAAATTGAAAAAATATGATGCAATTTAAGTAATATTAGTGTGGCTGCCATTTGAGTAATATTATTGGGTGTCTAACCCAATAATCTTTCTTTAATCAAAATTCAATTTCTAATTAGCCTATTGAAGTGCGGCTATTTTATCAAAGTGCCTGCCATTTTCTTAATAGTGCGTCATGAACTTGAGTTTGTCTCAGTCGACCAATGTGCATGGTAAGTGTGCACCAAGTAGCCCTGGCATGAACATCCGTGAAAAAAAAAAAAAACCAAATGGCCATCGAAGATGAATTTTTTGAATAAAGCCTAGTAAAATTAAATTGAAATTGGAAAAATACTAGGCCATTTAAGTAATATTCCTGCAGCTGCTGTTTAAGTAATATTATTGGGTGTCCAACCCAATAATCTTTCTTTAATCAAAATTCAATTTATAATTAGCCCATTGAGGTGCAGCTATTTTATCAAAGTGCCCGCCATTTTCTCAAAAGTGTGTCATGAACTTGAGAATGTCTTAGACGACTCATGTGCATGGTAAGAGTGTGCACCAAATAGCCTTGGCCTCAACCGTCCTTGAAAAAAACTGATCGGCCACCGAAGTAGAATTTTTTGAATAATGCCTAGTGAAATTAAATTGAAATTGGAAAAGTATGAGGCCATTTAAGTAATATTAGTGCGGCAACCATTTAAGTAAAATTATAGGGTGTCCAACCCAATAATCTTTCTTTAATTAGAATTCAATTTCTAATTAGCCTATTGAGGTGCGGCTATTTTATCAAAGTGCCCGCAATTTTCTCAAAAGTGTGTCATGAACTTGGGTTTGTGTTAGATGACCCATGTGCAAGGTAAGAGTGTGCACCAAATAGCCCTAGCCTCGACCGTCCATGAAAAAAACTGATCGGCCACTGAAGTAGAATTTTTTGAATAAAGCCTAGGCAAATTAAATTGAAATTGAAAAAATAGGAGGCCATTTAAGTAATATTAGTGTGGCTGCCATTTAAGTAATATTATTGGGTGTCTAACCCAATAATCTTTCTAAAAGTCAATTTCTAATTAGCCTATTGAAGTGTAGCTATTTTTATCAAAGTGCCCACCATTTTCTTAATAGTGTGTCATGAACGTGAGTTGGTCTCAGTCAACCAATGTGCATTGTAAGTGTGCACCAAGTAGCCCTGGCTTTAACATTTGTGAAAAAAAGAAACCAATCTACCATTGAAGATGAATTTTTTGAATAAAGCCTGGTCAAATTAAATTGAAATTGGAAAAATATGAGGCCATTTAAGTAATATTAGTGCAGCTGCCGTTTAAGTAATATTATTGGGTGTCCAACCCAATAATCTATCGAACCACTGGGGGTTCGCCCCAGTGGCCACCCTTCCAACTTGGAAGGGGGAGGTGAGGGGTTCAAATCCCCACCTTCTCAAGGGGGATTGGGGTGGGGACGATATCATTTCAGGAGTGGGTTTCAACTCCCACGCCCTGCAAGGAGGCAGGGCAAAAGTCTGAGAGTGAGTGTTAGAGTAGGATTAGAGTAGTACCGACCAAAAAAAAAAAAAAAAAACCCAATAATCTATCTTTAATAAAAATTCAATTTCTAATTAGCCCTAATTAGCCTATTGAAGTGCGGCTATTTTATCAAAGTGCCCACCATTTTCTCAAAGTGTGTCATGGACTTAAGATTGTTTGAGATGACCCAAGTGCATGGTAAGAGTGTGTACCAAATAGCCTTGGCCTCGGCCGTCAATGAAAAAAACTGATCGCCACCAAAGGAGAATTTTTTTCAATAAAGCCTAGTCAATTTAAATTGAAATTGAAAAAATAGGAGGCCATTTAAGTAATATTAGTGTGGCTCCCGTTTAAGTAATATTATTGGGTGTCTAACCCAATAATATTTCTTTAATCAAAATTCAATTTCTAATTATCCTATTGAAGCGTGGCTACTTTATCGAAGTGCCTGCCACTTTCTTAATAGTGTGTCATGAACTTGAGTTTGTCTAAGACGACCGATGTGCACAATAAGTGTGCACCAAGTAGCCAAGGTCTGAACATCCATGCAAAAAAAAAAAAAAAATGAATCAGCCATCGAAGATGAATTTTTTGAATAAATCCTGGTCATATTAAATTGAAATTGGAAAAATATGAGGCCATTTAAGTAATATTAGTGTGGCTGCCGTTTAAGTAATATTATTGGGTGTCCAACCCAATAAACTTTCTTTAATGAAAATTAAATTTCTAATTAGCCTATTGAAGTGCGGCTATTTTATCAAAGTGCCCGCCATTTTCTCAAAAGTGTGTCATGAACTTGAGTTTGTCTTAGATGACCCATGTGCATGGTAAGAGTGTGCACCAAATAGCCCTAGCCTCGACCGTCCATGAAAAAAACTGATCAGCCATCAAAGCAGAATTTTTTGAATAATACCTAGTCAAATTAAATTGAAACTGAAAAAATAGGAGGCCATTTAAGAAATATTAGTGTGGCTGCTGTTTAAGTAATATTATTGGGTGTCCAACCCAACAATCTTTTTTTAATCAAAATTCAATTTCTAATTAGCCTATTGGGTTAGACACCCAATAATCTTTCATTAATCAAAATTCAATTTCTAATTTGCCTATTGAAGTGCGGCTATTTTATCAAAGTGCCTGCCATTTTCTTTATAGTGTGTCATGAACTTGAGTTTGTCTCAGTCGACCAATGTGCATAGTAAGTGTGCACCAAGTAGCCCCGGCTTGAACATCTGTGAAAAAAAAAAAAAAACAATCGGCCATCAAAGATGAAATTTTTTGAGTAAAGCCTAGTCAAATTAAATTGAAATTGGAAAAATATGAGGCCATTTAAGTAATATTAGTGCAGCTGCAGTTTAAGTAATATTATTGCGTTTCCAACCCAATAATCGTTCCTTAATCAAAATTTAATTTCTAATTAGCCTATTGAAGTGTCGCTATTTTATCAAAGTGCTCGTCATTTTCTCGAAAGTGTGTCATGAACTTGAGATTGTCTTAGACGACCCATGTGCATGGTAAGAGTGTGCACCAAATAGCCCTGGCCTCGACCGTCTATGAAAAAAACCTATCGGCCACCGAAGTAGAATTTTTTTTAATAAAGCCTAGTCAAATTAAATTGAAATTGAAAAAATATGAGGCCATTTAAGTAATAATAATGTGGCTGCCATTTAAGTAATATTATTGGTTGTCTAACCCAATAATCTTTCTTTAATCAAAAGTCAATTTCTAATTAGCCTATTTAAGTGCAGCCATTTTATCAAAGTGCCCGCCATTTTCTTAATAGTGTGTCATGAACTTGAGTTTGTCTCAGTCGACCAATGTGCATAGTAAGTGTGCACCAAGTAGCCCTGGCTTGAACATCTATGAAAAAAAAAACCAATCGGCCATCGAAGATGAATTTTTTGAATAAAGCCTGGTCATATTAAATTGAAATGGGAAAAAGATTAGGCCATTTAAGTAATATTAGTGCAGCTGCCGTTTAAGTATTATTATTGGGTGTCCAACCCAATAATCTTTCTTTTATCAAAATTCAATTTCTAATTATCCTATTGAGGTGCGCCTATTTGATCAAAGTGCCCACCATCTTCTCAAAAGTGTGTCATGAACTTGAGATTGCGACAACCCATGTGCATGGTAAGAGTGTGCACCAAATAGCCCTAGCCTCGACCGTCCATGAAAATAACTGATCGGCCATTGAAGTAGAATTTTTTGAATAACGTCTAGTCAAATTAAATTGAAATTGAAAAAATATGATGCCATTTAAGTAATATTAGTGTGGCTGTGGTTTAAGTAATATTATTGGGTGTCTAACCCAATAATCTTTCTTTAATCAAAAGTCAATTGCTAATTAGTGTATTGAAGTGCGGCTATTTTGTCAAAATGCCCACCATTTTCTTAATAGTGTGTCATGAGCTTGAGTTTGTCTCAGTCGACCACTGAGCATAGTAAGCGTGCAGCAAGTAGCCCTGGCTTGAACATCTGTGAGAAAAAAAATACCAATTGACCATCGAAGATGAATTTTTTGAACAAAGCCTGGTCAAATTAAATTGAAATTGGAAAAATAGGAGGCCATTTAAGTAATATTAGTGCGGCTACTGTTTAAGTAATATTATTGGTTTTGGACACCCAATAATCTTTCTTTAATCAAAATTCAATTTCTAATTAGCCTATTGAAGTGTGGCTATTTTATCAAAGTGCCTGCCACTTTCTTAATAGTGTTTCATGGACTTGAGTTTGTCTTAGACGACCCATGTGCATAGTAAGTATGCACCAAGTAGCCCGGGCCCTGAACATCCGTGAAAAAAAAAAAGAAAATCAATCGGCCATCGAAGATGAGTTTTTTGAATAAAGCCTAGTCATATTAAATTGAAATTGGAAAAATATGAGGCCTTTTAAGTAATGTTAGTGCGGCTACCGTTTAAGTAATATTATTGGGTGTCCAACCCAATAATATTTCTTTAATCAAAATTCAATTTCTAATTAGCCTATTGAAGTGCGGCTATTTTATCAAAGTGCCTGCTATTTTCTCAAAAGTGTGTCGTGGACTTGAGTTTGTCTCAGATGACCCATGTGCATGGTTAGTGTCCACCAAGTAGCCCTGGCCTCGACTGTCCATGAAAAAAAATGGTCTGCCATTGAAGGTGCATTTTTTGAATAAAGCCTGGTCAAATTAAATTGAAATTAAAAAAAATATGAGGCCATTTAAGTAATATTGATGGGTGTCCAATCTAATAATATTTCTTTAATCAAAGGTTAATTTCTGATTAGCTTATCAAAGTGCGGCAATTTTATCGAAGTGCCTGCTATTTTCTCTTAAATGTGTCATGAACTTGAATTTGTGTTGAAAGACCTATGTGCATGGTAGGTGTGCACCAAATAGCCTTGGCCCCGCTTGTCCATTGAATAATTGGTCGGCTACCAAAGGTGCATTTTTTTAGGAAAGCCCGGTCGAATTGAATAGAAATTGAAAAAATATGAGGCCGTTTAAGTAATATTAGTGATGATTTACCATATGTAATCAATTTAGTCTCAAACTGATGATTCACCATAAATGACATTATGACAACGGGGAGGAACACAACATAATATCCTTAACCTCATACTTCCCAGCAGTGTCACAATTCAAAATAATCAATTCAAGCACTTTTTAAAATTTTATTAAATTAATGTTTCGTGTCATCCGAACATAAGATTTCAAGCGAGCATCATGTACGTGTTGATGTAGTTCCCTTTAATTACCTTACAAGTTAAGTTCTTGATGTGGATTTACTAATCGAATTAAACCTTTTGACGTGCTTAATTAAGTCATAATAATAGTTTGTCAACTCAAGAACTTCTCCAGACAGTCGGGACACGTTAATTAGAATGGATTTTGGAAGAGAAAAATAAGAAACACGTTAATTACGTTATTGCGATTTTCTAGAATAGGAAATTGATTTAGTAGAGATCGACTGTAAGGGCTAGACTAATGCTGTAATGTTTTGGTCTTTAACTAGCTACTGGGAGTAAGGCCGATACCTTAATTTAAAAATAAAGGAGGTTTCTTTCTCTCTCTTTGGAATTTGACTAATTCGACCTGCACTATTTTCCTTCGTGTTTCTTTTTTATTTAAAAGGTAACGTTGATAGAAATATTGGACGTGACGCTAGGAGCACAAAGCAAAAAACCACATGGAAAATGAAGCCCACAAGATTATTCAGGCGCCAAAACCGCTTCATCCGTGCGTGGGCTAGCCTTGCGCGGTCGTAGGGTCTTCTTCGATTTCTGGTGGGGTCGCTGGACCCGGTTAGGACCCTTTCCAGACCGGGCGTTAGAAACTCAGCAAATTAATCCTTTGAAAGTGCAACTAAAAGCTCTATTTCGATTTTATAATACATTAATAACTGAAAATCCATATTAAATGCTTTAATTGGAGATGAAGGCTCTGATTTATGAGAGTGATAGATCAATAACAAAAAAAACTCATGAATAACTCCATAGCCGGTCAAATGTATTCTTGAATAAATTCATAATAATTTGGAAATTACACTCACTTAAATACCAAAGGTTAGAAAAGTAACACTTAAATGTCAAAATCGGAAAAAAATAAATCACTTAAGTGGCCAAAATGCTAACGTTGCAATTTTCCGGCGAGACAAGTGCAAAACAATGACATTTTGCACGATAACGTGGCTAGACAAGTGCAAAAACAATGTTGTTTTGGTGGTGACATGGATAAATAATTAATATAAAAATTAATTAACTTAACTTTAAAACTAAATTTATTTTTATTAAAAAATAGAGAGAGAGAGAGAGAGAGAGAGAGAGAGAGAGAGAGAGAGAGAGAGAGAGATGGAGATTGCAGACGACGAGGGTTGAGCCCTCATCGCCGCCTCCCCGCCTTCGTCGGGAAGGGCCGGCGATGGTAGGAGGAGGGTCAGCTAGGGTCGCCTCGGCGACCCTAGTTAACGGCAACCCTTGGCCAAGCTAGGTAAAGGCCAACAAACCTCGCCAAATATAGGGGTTGGCAGCAACTCTTAGCCTAGCCGAGCGAGGGCCGATGACCTTTGCCGAATTTGGGGAGGGTCGCAACCCTAGCCCCGATCTAGACAATGGCTCGCAGGTCTTCGCTGTCGGTCAGCCAAGGTCATCGGGCCTTCCCCCACCATCGTCGACCCTTCCCGATTACGGTGGGAAGGCAATGGCAAGGGAGCCCTCGCCTTTTGCTTCCTCTTCCTCCTTCCTTTTAAAAAAAAAAAATTAAATATATATTATATTATTATTCAAATAAAAATATTTTAATTTAATTATTTAAAAAAAAAAGACAAAACGACATTGTTTTTATTTATTGTCACTAACTAAGCTTTCCAACTACCACATAGGTGAGTTATATATTAAAAAATTACCATGTAGGATTGCCGGCCACCTTCGCTGAACTTGGCACTCAAATATCCTATTTTTGGGAAAAAAAAATGATACTTAAATGTCACTTTTGTAACTTTTGGTATTTAAATGTCTCCTCATACCAAGTTTTAGCACTCTGGGTGTACTTTTGCCTATAGCATCACAAAGCTTACTCATGCATCTAATAGCCTAACAATGGTCTAATTATTAGGACTGGTCCAATTATTAGGACTTCGTACCATTAACACTTGATCCCATCTAACCCTACAAACCCGAAACACCCAAAACTCGATTCAGGTGCCCTAGATGGATTTCATTTTAAATTAAAGCTGTCAAGTGACTGAAATTGCTGTTGGGTAGCATGGTAATGAAGCCGATTTGGACATATAATTAGAAGTCAACATCCAATTTGAAGCTTGTTTACTCAGTCATAAGGTAATTATTCCGAAAATTTATAGAACTTCTAGATCGAGATTCTCACGACCTAGTTTATATCATGACTTGAAATTCACAGAGTAGAACTAATATACACTGTAGAATATAACCCCTGAACTAATTTTGAGCATTAATAAGAGAAATTGTCGAATTGCACCACATGATTTTCGGTTGTCTTATTTATACCAAAATCTTCAAGTTAGAAATTCTTGATGCATAGATTGTATTAGGGCATGGAATTCATTGAGTATAAGAATCATTGCATGGGTAAAAAAGCCATGAATTAATTGATGCATGAAGGGAATGAAGGGATGAGAAATTCGTTTTTGGCCAGTGTCTTAAGAATATAGTGTGTGGATAAATGTTTGTGGGAATGAGAAAAATGAAATGTGTTGTTTTTTTTTTTCTATTTAAGTGGGAACTTGCTGGAATTCTGGAATTGAAGCCAAGAGGATTGTTTTATGATTGAAAATGAAGTTGGGATACGTGTAACTCACCACCACAAGAGCTAAAGGAACAATCCACCAACCAAGGATAAAGAACTTAAGGCTCACTACCACACGAATGGATAAATGACCAAATTTTGCAAGAAATTACTCACTTCAAGAGGAAATATCGTGTATTGCAAATTAGGTCTGCCTTACATACGAAATTAGATCTGTATTTATAGCCATACTAAGACATTGTGCTAAGACATTGTATTAAGACTCTAATAATAAATTCCAGCATACTCTACTTTCTTGCACTTGAGCCTAGTAATGAAGATTAGCTCCCACTTTATCAAACTCAATAAAGATTCTTCGACGGTCTAGCCTTGCATTAAAGACTCTTTAATATAAGAAGAAAAACTAAGTACACTCTCCATTCTTACACTTTAGTCTAATAATGAAGACTAGCTTCCCACTTTTTCAAACTTGCAATAAAAACTCGTTGACATCCTAGCCTTATATTAAAGACTCTTTAACGTAAGAAGACAAACTAAGCACACCAGAGCAATTAAGACACAAGAAGACACAAAATACACAAACAAAGGGAACACATCCATTGCTTCTTCAACCTTACATGTAGGCTACCAATCATCAGCAAATGGACCATGTTGAGGATGAATTTGCAATGTGTTTCTATAATTGCCAAGTTAGCTTGATGGATTGATGAAGCTTGAGTTGGAATGGCCATATAATTATTGAAAGATTTAAGTTTGAATGCTCTCGCATCATCAATTGTCCAAAGCAACAACCAAAAAGGTCAAATTGCAAAATATCATTTCTAGCTCACATAGCCTTCAATGTTTGAAATTCTCACAGCATAGACCGAGTTATAACACAAAATTTGCCAAGAAAATTTGCCATAGAATGAGTAACTAAAATCCCATATCAATAATCTAAAATAGGCAACCAAAAGAATCAAATTTCTGAAAAGCCCATAAACCCTGAATTATATGCACTATACATGTAATTTCAATGAGATTATGCATCAAGTGAATTCTTAACCCATATAAAGCTGCTCTCTCATCGCACATATGAGGAATTCATTGATCTAATTCTTGTATAGAATTTACAATACCTAGCCTTGAATAAAAAACACATCTGATTTAGCCAGTAATCGTTTTTGAATCGAGCAATATAAATAAAGCCATACAAATTTAGGACTAAGCTTTCCTCTCTTTCTCCGACCTCAGATGGTTTTGATGGATAATCCGTAGGCATATGGAATTAAGAGGGAAACGGAGACCATAACCTATTTATGCAAAATATTTTAATAGACCCATTAAATACAGGTCATTGTTAAAATACTGGTCTTCACTAATCGGCCAACCACGTTATTATCATAATCGAGATATGCGAAGCCCTATATAATATGATCACATAATCATAATTGCGCTATATAACATTCTCATATATTTTATAAATATTACAACAATATATATTTGCAGACCAAATATTATGCAATTAATGTCAGCCCGCATATTCTAATAGATTATAGTCTAAAATTATCGTTTTCCTGTTCGTGTTAGACTATGCGTTTTTTGGACAAATCTTTTGATCTTTTCAATGTTTTAATAGATTCAATACTAACTAGAAAGAACTCAAAATTAGACATTTTATAACCAGAAGAAAAAAGGGCTCTCGTGCAGGATTGAACAATACTGAAAGCACACTCAAGGAAGAAGTAATTGCCAATTGCCTCTTGACCGAGCAGAACATTGAGTTTTTCATGTACTCTTGGAGCCACCACGTGTCCAATTAAATCATTGAGATTTTCCCACAATTTTATGCTAGGCAAAGTCAAGAATGATCACCACATTAACCGACTATACGATATTATATATTCAAGTGGTACCATAAAGAGGCATAAATACAATCAATGCATTCTTTGCTAGGAAATCTGTGCGAGTCACATGCAAATTGTATACCACTTTTATCATCATTAGGGATCACGCATGATATGGTCCAAACTCTAGTGCTCAGAAACTAGAATTAACTCAAAGTTCAAAGAACTTAAAAATAACAAAACAATAAGCATATTACAAAATATGTTGATGTCAAAAAATTAGCATCAGAATATGTCCACATAGGGTTATGCCATAAATTATCTTGACAATCTAATAATTATGTTGAAGCACAAAATGAACTTATGAGTGTAGGTGCCATCCTTAGTGAACACATGACCATCTGAGCAAAAACTGATCTAGAAAAGAATCGAGCCTCTTCTCTCAGGCCCCTTGAGGAAATTCTGTGATTGGAAAAGCGGGAAATGGCCCCTTGAAGCTACTTTATGTAATGTCAGATGTTTAACTACATCCTCTTACCACACAATAAAAATTCTAATCATCGTCAGTAATATTAACACAAGTTTCTATACTAAAAAGGCTATTTGAACATACAATGATCATGAAATGTTTTAATATCTTGGGACAAAATAATTTACCATTTCTAACACCACACATAAACAAGAGAATATTTTATTATGCTAGAATCAGCACCAATGATGTTACGTCCAGATCTGTGCTTTACATGTAGAATACAGAGTCACAAAACTATAGTTCAAAAGTAATTTCGTGATGAGGTCACCACAAGAATGGGAACTACCTTGAACTGCAAGTTTGACTTAGGTTATAGTCAAATAAAGAGATTAACTAACACGAATACGAAAAATGAACAACATAATCAAAAGAATCAAGAATGAAGTGCAAGGATGTTGTCTAACTTGATATTGAGGACCTCTATAGTGTCCTTATTGTGATTGACTACTATCACACAAGGAATTCTATAGCTATAGATATACTCCTTAGCATGAGCTTCATATCCTACTGCCATCGCAAGAAACATTACCACAATCCCATAATCCATGCCATTCCCTTTTAACAGGCTATACTATGGAAGGTCATACCATGCGGCCCACTTACTATATGCACAAGCAACCGACAATCATTGAACATGCAATAGGGTTGTATCACAATACCATACATGATGTCCATGATGTTCAGAAAAGCGCCAATTATAATCCAAACGTCTTAGCTAGTTGTGCAAAGCAAATGAGAGGATTTAACAAGAAGAACCAATGCACACGGATTGTTACAAAGTTTGGGCTCTCACAAACCCATATTAATTTTCAACTTAAGTTTCAAGTATTTAACATGCAAATGATTCTTATCTAAGAGTCATCAATAATCGATTTATAGTGGGTTGATTAGATACCCAAGTCAAGTATCGGGAGAAATACTTTACTTCTAGAAACTAGAGATTAAATGAGTTCGAGGACTTAATCACACTAGATTACTCCAACGCCTTTTCTGTACATTTTATCTTTTATTTCAAAAATATTTTGTAAGTAGTTTGAATTCATTTTAAACCTATCTTTAACAAGTAAGGTGATCATGCGAGTGCACATCCATTATTAAACACTTGTTGGGAATAACGGATCCCCGAAAACCGGATTCGACACCGAATCGAACCCCTAAATCAATGCGGAAGACAAAGCCCGGGAAAACACGCATCACCGATCGTAAAGCACACCACGGATTCGAGCGTACCTTATTAGCCACAGATTAAACACCAAACGCTGAAGAAGAGGAAGAAATTCTGGCCCCGATGATGTCAATTCGCCTTGAAAGGGAAACGGCGTCGCCTTGAGCGTTTGGGAGAAAAAGAGAGGGAAAGGAACGTACGTTATTCCAAGAGATGTCTTCTCTCTCTCTCTCTCTCCTTCCTTTTATACCTTCCCCCTCCACGGGCCCTATTCCCGTGGGCCGGGCCTTTTGGGCCCAACTTGAGTGGATGGGCCTTAAGCCCATCTCATAAATCCATCATCTCCCACTCGCACATGGTGGTGCAAAACCAACATGGGCGGACAGGCCCTACTCAGCCCCATCAGAGAAAATTCATCATAGACTCTCACTTAACATGGTGGGCCGAACATAATCCTCTTTTCCTCTCTTCAACATTCATACCAGTGAATAATCCGTGCGACCAGCATACTTTGAGAGCTCGTTGTCATACATCTGTTAGGAATATATAGCAGCTCATAATGGGCATCATATCCTGAGTAGATTTAGTATACAGTACTCTAGATCGATCGATCACATTTATATCTCTCTTGATCTCTTTTAAATAATGATATATATATATTGTATTCACAATTATGATTATCACAAAGACAGTCATAATTGGTTAACCGGTGAATACAAAACTATAATGTGATTCTCCAAAAACGATCTTCCTCTTTCCTTCAACTCTCAATTTCAGTCCAGCTTGCTTTTCTAGAAATGCCCCATTAGATCGAATCAAACTCATGACCATTGGCAACATCCTAAGATAGCAAACACTAAATAGAAATCTTGAGAATAAGTAAGAGTCATGAGGGGACTAAGAAATTGAGGAACCCTCTTCCTCAAGAGTCTCATACGACATAAAAGTTGAGATCAAACTTTTGCCACTCTTATTGGTCGTCTCATGCATACGTAGTATGAAATACGTATTACGGTATTAACTCCTTTCCCATGGAGCGTATGTCTACACCTTTTATACCGTACAGATGATAGTTCAGACATACCCAATGTCTAACTTGAGTTCACATATCTACTCATTCACAAAATTCATCGAACTCACATCGGCATCTTAGACGGATAAAGTAAAACATGTGGGGTATTTTACTTTCGGACATAGTAAGTATTATGTCCTCATCTCAACACTCAGTTAAGGCGACATACGTGTTTTAAGCTTGAGCTCTCGATTATCACCTAGATAATAAGCTTAAAAACAGTCTCATCTCTATTTATCACACAGTAAACAGAGGTGATTACCCGTGTGAGTGGGCTAATCTTATATCTGTCCGACATACTTCTCAACTTAAAGTAATGCACTAAGCATTAAGATGCATAAGGATTAAACAAAGATTCATAGGCATTAATGATGAAAAACACAAATTCATCAAATTGTGAACACTTAGGGAAAATACAATATTCAGTACATCAGTCTCTACGCAATCCTAGAGATTTCATATGGCCACAAAACACATCTCTAGGTATTGGCTTTGTCATAGGATCTGCTACCATTCAATGCGTAGTATGTACTCTAAGTTCACATCTTTTCGTGCAACCATATCCTTGACAAGATTATACTTGGTATCTATAGGTTTGGTCTTGCCATGATATTTTGGATCTTTGGTATACGCTTTTTGCTGCTTGGCTACCACGTTAACCAACAATAAATCTGCAGCACTTCTAATAATACCTAAATGATCCAAAAATCTCTTAAGCCAAACACTTTCTTACACTACTGCTGATAATGCCACGAACTCAACTTGCATCGTGGACAAGGCTATACACTTTTGTTTCTTACTGTTCCAACATATGGTGCCATTATTCGGTAAGAAAACAAACCCAGAGGTAGATTTTCTTTCATTTAAATCTCCTCTCCAATCAGCATCAGAATAGCCTTTGAGTTGCAGATCCTTTTCTTAATAACTCAACGTATGATCAGCAGTCCCCTTTAGATACCTCAGTATACTCTTAACGGCTTTTCAATGTGCTTGACCTGGATTGGATTGGTATCTGCTCACCATTCCGACTGCAAAGCATATGTCGGGTGTTGTACACATCATAGCATACATCAAGCTCCCAACAGCACTAGCATAAGGAACATGTTTCATTTGTTCCTTCTCTTGTGGAGTCCCTGGACACAATCTGTGGCTCAATCCTTCACCTTTTGCAATAGGAGTGTCTATGGGTTTACAGTCTTGCATACGAAATCGTTCAAGAACCTTATTTATATAGGTTTCTTGCGAAAGAGACAACGATCTCTTCGAACGATCTCTCGAAATCTTAACTCCAAGAATGTATGCAGCTTCACCCATATCCTTCATCTCAAAGTTAGAAGACAACCATCTCTTGACAGTATCAACCAACTCCATATTGCTTCCGGCAATTAGTATATCATCAACATATAATGATATGATCACAAATTGATCCTTGGATCTTTTGATATATACACAATGATCCTCATCAATCATTGTAAAATCATATGCCACTATGGCATTATGAAAATGTATATACATTTGTCTCGATGACTGCTTAAGGCCATATATCGACCCCCAAAGTCAACATACCTTTTTCTTCTTGGCCTTTCACTATGAAACCAGCAGGTAGTTCCATATATGTTCCTTCCTCTAATTCTCCATTGAGGAAAGCAGTCTTTACATCCATTTGATGTAACTCAAGATCCATACTAGTTACTATTGCCGAATAATGCGAATCAAGGTAAATCTCACTACAGAGAAAATGTATTTTCATAATCAATTTCTTCCTGTTGATTATACCCCTTCGCCACAAGGCGAGCCTTATGCCTTTCTATTGAGCCATCAGCCTTTCGCTTTATTTAGAGAACCTACTTGTTCCTATAGCTCTGCGTCCTTTTGGAAGATCAACCAGTTCCCAGACTTGGTTTGATTTCATTGACTCAATTTCCTCTTTCATTGCATGAATCCATTTTTCCTTATTAAGGCAATTTAGAGCCTCATTAATATTTCTTGGCTCATCCTCATCTTGTGGAGCAACCATAAAAGTTTCCCTTTCAATGTCAAAACACCGACGGGGAATACTTTGGCGACTTGTTCACCGTATGAGAGATTGTACACTTAACACATCATTCCCCATCATGCTCCCACTTGGATTAGGTAATGATGATGTCGTCACATCAGGTGGTTGCAATTGAGAATGAGTTGAATTCAATTCATTACATCTCATATTACTCCCACTTGGACAAACTTCACTGACATCATTATCTTAATCCAAGGTTTCAAATAGGGAGTTATTTTCCCTTATTTCGCCCCTCTTAGGAAATTCATCCACTAAGGATGTGACATCCCGTGATTCAAATTCAGTTATATTCTCACTTTCCTGCTCACCTATGAACACATACCCTTTTGAGTGTTCGCAGTATCTCATGAAAATACTATTATTTTCTTTGGGACCCAATTTCCCAAAACTTGTGAGAGGACTTATGAGCATAGGCAGCACAACCCCATGGCTTAAGAAAACTTAAGTCCGGTGTTCTAACTGTCCATAACTCATATGAAGTGGAAATAACCGATTTGGAAGGCACCCGGTTAAGTATATAGGCAGCAGTTAACAACACATCACTCCAAAAAGTGATGGGTAAGTTAGCATGTGTCATTATAGACCTAACCATTCCAGTAGGGTTCTGTTTCTTCTCCGCAACACCATTTTGTTGAGGAGTATATGGAATAGACAACTATCTTTCTATTCCTTTTTCATCACATAATTTTTTGAACTTATCAGATAAATATTCTCAACCTCGATCGGATCTAAATACCTTTATTTTCTTGTCTAATTGATTTTCTGTCAGATTCATAAACATTTTGAAACAACTTATGCTTCAGATTTATGAGAAATCAAATAGACATATCCGAATCAAGTAGAATCATCTATAAAAATGATGAAACAAACAGCCCATTGCCTTCCTCTCACATTCATTGAACCACAGACGTCCAAATGGATTAAATGCCGAGGAAATTCAGCTCTTTTATCTTTTCCAAATGGTTTCCTTGTCATTTTCCCTACTAGGCAATGCTCACATATGGACAAATCAACTTTTTCAATATTGCCCAACAAGCTCTCTTTGGCTAGTCTATTCATATGTTGTTGGCCCATATGACCAAGTCTAGCATGCCACCATATTCACATCATTATTATATAAGGTAGAAGACGTGAAACAAGGGGATAACATATTGACATCATCACAGTCAACATTTAGTACAATAAAACCATCTAGAAAGTGACCACAACCATAGTAGTTTGTATCTAAACACAAATCTACACATTTATTATGGAAGTTCATACCAAAACCAAGCTTAACCAACACTAAGACAGACACTTAAAATTTCGACGAATCTCTGGAGCATATAAAACATTAAGGTGCGTCCACCATGCATGTTCAATTGGCAGGTGCCAATTCCTTTACATCAGCTCTAGAGTTGTTTCCAATATAGATCCACTTAGTTCCAATTGGTATCGTCGGAATTCCACGAAGGATCCTCTATCCTTTACTACATGGTCTGTCGCTCATGAATCTACATTCCACAAAGGATTGGATTCAGCCTATAATGCAGAACTTGACACATAAGCAAAGTTCTCAAATGTACAAGAGGTGCATTCCTTCTTTGGCTCACGATAGTCGCGAGCATAGTGACTTCTCTTGTCACAATTGTAACACATCACTCTTAACATTTTCTTCACTTGAGGACGTTTTCCTCTCTTGTGTTGGTTAACTCTTAATTTCTTGCAATAAGGACTTGATCCTTTGCATTCCCACATATTGAACGAATCAATACGCTTGCGCTTAGAGCACAAAGCCCTTTCTGAGCTAGAACCAGCATAGCAAATGTCTATTTTCGGCTCAAATACCGTTAGGCGGTCCTCTACTAGCTCAAGGTGGCGCACGACACTCTCAATATCTTCCATAATGTGGTCAAGAGCTTCTAGTGCTTTTTACTTTTCCAGCATATATTGAATCTTCAGATTCAATATTTCACAATTATTGCCGTTTATTCAGCAATTACATTCTTAGTTGTTGAACCATCGTTCTGAACACATCAGACATACATGCACGAATAATTAATGCCTATCATTTATGCATCCCTATTTGCATAGACCCATCATATTAATAAATAATTTCAAGTAAGGCTTCAGAATCAAAAGGTCACTATGTTTCCAATCATCCTCCAAAAATCCTAACTTAAAATTATTATTAATATAATTATCTTATGCAAATAAATTCTATGAAGTTACAAAAACTTCTATTACTACCCATAGCTAATTACCCACAACAACCAGTAATAACAGAAAGCAACAGATAATTGACATACAATTAAAAAATAATAATGCTTTCAATTAACACAATTAGGTAGTAATCATTACATAATCAATCAAAGAAATAAATAGGGAATGTCCCTTCTAATCTATCACCAAAACATCTCGAGAAAACTGAAGGCACATTTGCCAACTATGGAAAAACTTTTGGAGAGCTTTCATGTCGCCTCCAAGGCGCATTCACTCGACGCCATGTGGCGCTCAATCTAAGGGTTGAAGTTTTGGCCAACTCAATCCTATAGTGCTCTCTTACAAAAGCTTCCACCAGCCTCCTATAACCCGGGACCACGTTGACCTCTCATAGCCGATCCAACACTGCTTGCCATTCAGGTGGAAGAGTGTTCATCAAAGCCGCCACCTTCTCAAAATCCGGCATAAGATAACCATTCCGATGATTTCTGTATCATCCGATTGACCCTGACCACATGTGATACTAAATCACCGTCATGCCACCGATAATCAGCTAACTCTCTCATCAGCTTCTTAAGTCTTGCATTTCCCTCGTCCGTTCTCGGGATTGTAGGTATCCTTGCATAACGCATCATAGTTCCTGCAACAAATGCAGAATTAAAAATGGATCACTTATAATCCATAATTAATATAAGAGAAAATACATAATTTTCCAAAATTCATGCAACAAATGCAGAATTAAAAATGGATTACTTATAATCCACATAGGCATGACTGAAAAAGAAAACAAATTTTTTTTTTTTTTTTCGGGTCAACGGTCAACGGTCAAAGTCAACGGTCAACTGGTCAATGGTCGGTCAACGGGTCGGGTCAACGGGCGCGCAGGTCGGACCGGTTGGGCCGGTCGGACGAACCGACCGCACGTGCCGCGCGCGTGCGTTGGCTGACGTCACGCAGACGTCAACCGGCACGTGACTCGCGCGTGAGCGTGCCGACGTCCACGCGGCGTCGCCCGCACGTGCGCGGCATGCGCCAGCCGATCGGGTCGGGTCGGTCGCCGGCCGGCGGACGGCCGTCAAACGCCGTCGGCGCGGCGTCATCCCCGACGGTTATCGACCGTTGGTGACGCCACGATGACGCGGGGTGACGCCGACGCTGCCGGTCCGCGGACCGGACCGGCGCGTGCGTCGTGCCGGTTCGCCGGCCGCCGGCGCGCACGTGCCAGTTTGCCACCGACGCGTGTGGCGCACGCGCTGGCAAAGCCAGCGCTTCCAAGCGCGTCGCGCCCACGCGCAGCGCCTTCCGGCCGCGCGTGTGGGTGCGTGCGGCGGCTCCCGGCGGCGGTCGACACATCGCCGGACTCGTCTCGACGTCGCGCTTCTTCCTGTGCCTTCAAAATTTTATTTCGACTTACAAAAACTCAGAAAAAAGGCCAAAAGCGCTCGGGTGTCGGGATTTTCGCCCGATTCCGTACGGCCGAAGTAATTTTGCGAAAAATCAATCAAAAACATCGAATTGATCGGGAAAACGTGAACTAGGGCTCTAATACCAATGTTGGGAATAACGGATCCCCGAAACCAGATTCGACACCGAATCGAACCCCTAAATCAATGCGGAAGACGAAGCCCGGAAAACACGCATCACCGATCGTAAAGCACACCACGGATTCGAGCGTACCTTGTTAGCCACGAGATTAAACACCAAACGCTGAAGAAGAGGAAGAAATTCTGGCCCCGATGATGTCAATTCGCCTTGAAAGGGAAACGGCGTCGCCTTGAGCGTTTGGGAGAAAAAGAGAGGAAAGGAACGTACGTTATTCCAAGAGATGTCTTCTCTCTCTCTCCTTCCTTTTATACCTTCCCCTCCACGGGCCCTATTCCCGTGGGCCGGGCCTTTTGGGCCCAACTTGAGTGGATGGGCCTTAAGCCCATCTCATAAATCCATCAACACTCAATCATCAAAGCAATAAATAAGTCATAAGCATGAGGAAGTAACACTAACCTCAACGCATTTGCAAGTATCTACAACAAATATTAATTAAAAACACACATTCAACCTAAACATAATTTCTAGTTGTCAAAAAATTTTGCTCAAATATCTTTTTGGGTTTTCTTTTATGAAAACTAAGCTATATGTCATGCAATTTAGCTAAATAGCCTAATTCTAATGATGGACAATTTTTCATTAAATGGACCTAGCAACAATTACTAAATGAAATGCATTTTATGGACATTATATATTGTAATGTTATTAAAATTCATTATTAAAAATTAGTAAAAATAAAAATACACCTAAAATGAGATATTGTCTATTTTAAGTTACAAAATGGACTAACATAAATCATATCTTAATTTTAAAAACTTATGTCAACAAGCAATTCAATTCAAAGTTATTATGTTACATGCATTCTAATTTAGTTAGAAAAGTATCTAAAATATTCTATCATGCAATTCTATCTAAAAACTCAATCCCAAACCACATGACATGAATTTTAGTATTTTCAGTATGAAGAAAGCAACAAGAATATTCAAACCACTCAATTCATGAAGGTATCGTCCAATTGATTCAAATACAAAAACAATATCTAATCATCCAAATTTTCGCAAATAAAATTGATAAATTGATATTAAGCCTTCAAAAGATCAAAATATTAATGTTATAAATATGCTTTTAAATTTGAATTTGTCAACGCATGGCTTGCGAATGGTGGCCAGTGGTGCCACTCATGGCAGTGGGTCACGCAGTGGTTCACAGGGATGCTAGTCGACAAGGTCTCATGGTGGTGCTTATGATCAACGAAATTACAAAGCGAAAACTTCACGGGATGGCTCGGTTCAGGGATGAGCTCGAGGGACGGCAGCTCGTGTCGATGTCAGCCCAAAGGATAGTGTCGGAGCAGCTCACGTAGGGGCTCGGCGGCTCAGCACGGCAAGGCAAGGCAAGCGCTGAGGACTCTGCGCTTAAAGAAACGCAGGCGTGAAATTTGATGAAGACTGCCTTGGTTAATTCCTGCTTTTTGTATGTTCCCCAAAAGAAGACCGATGTGGGATTTTTCCTTCCTCGTTCTTTGCTGAATGCCTCCACTGAAGACTTTGACCGAGCAACCTCTTAGGCCACTTCTATATCTCAAAAGAAACAAGAAACTGGCATCTTCTAACGTGTAACGGGTGATGAAACCATGGAACAATTGCAATAACGTGCCAAAAAAACCTGCAGTAAAAATAAAGATCAGTACTTTGTAAGATCGGTCTCGGCACGTTGCTGCAGCTTGATGTGGCACAACCGAGGTTACTCATCGTGGGAAACTCGCTGGAAAGACTTGCAGAAGAAACCTAACACACAAATATATAATCTGAAACTTTTGAAGGCTCAACGTGATGAGCAGCGGCTGATGCCATGAATGCGATGCAGGGCTGAGATCTCGCTGGAAGTGTCAACCCTGCTGCGAAATGTGGATGTCACGGCGAGCCGCTGAGGACAATGGATGGGGTGGGCCTGGATCAATGACGCATAGGCACGAGGCAAAGAGCAGTTTCAAGCTCGCGCTGCAGGGCGGTGCGGCGAGGAGATGTCTTGGCCAAGGCTTGGCTAAGAGCTCCCTTTCTCTCCTCTCTTCTCTCTCATGTGTGGTCGCGTATATCAATCGTGAAGCCCCCTCTTCTTTTGCAAATCACACTGGTTTTTATAATGCCCCCTTACCGACATCTTGGGATGTCAGCGTATTTTCTTTCTTTACTTCATCAACCAAATATTCTTTATTTTGCTGATCGAATCTCACCTCACCTCAACGCAGTTTTTTATTTTTATTTTCTATCTTTATTTTCCATATATTGCATGAATATATAAAAGATCCACCGCCATATCATTCTTTCTTTTTGTTGGCCAAATTTTTCTTCGATGCTCTTGAACGAATATTAGAAGAATAATAACAATCATTTCCGAAATATAACAATCTTCCAACTCCTCACCATGGGCTTAGTCCAACTCGTTAAATTAAAGCTCAAAACCATCAATTCAAACCCATCCATTACTAATCCAATGCTGATGCAATAATAAAAAATATAATAAATGCTCCTAAAACTATATGCTCTACAATCCAATATCAATATTTTTGCTTAGGGATTAGAAATTAATCCATAAGTTTCTATGTAATAAATAAATGATTGGGTCGCCAAAATTTAGGTGTCAACAAAGATCTAATAGGAAGCCTAAGTAACTCGTGACATGTAAGGCTTTGGAGCTAAAATCCAAATATTAGCATTCTGCATTTATCTATAATATTTGAACGAATCATAGACTACAAAATGTCATAAACAGCAAATGAATGGAAAGGGATGGGAAAATGGCGATGAGAAATGACATTCAAGTTATAGGGTTCTATAAAACAGAGAAGGAATAAAATTCATTTTTCAATTGCCTAGACAAATTATTCAAAGGCCATCTTTTCTGGGTGTAATTGAGTTGCCAAAGCGTACTAATTATCTTAGAAGCATGAAAAGGTCAAGGTCAGATCAGTCTCTTGAAATATATGTATCTGAAGAGCTCAGACTAGAAAATTGCTTGACCAAGAACCATATTTGTTAGTAATTTATGATAAGGATCAAGAAGATACTTCTCTCAATGAGTCTAATGGACGGATTAGCAACTAAGATACTACACTTTGTCTTTTTTCCTAAAACATGGACGTGACATCCCATTTCTCAAAAAACAATCTGGCTAAGAATACCCAATCTAGAGGAAAAAGCCACATTTGATAAACAAGGCATCTGAAGAATGGCCAAAAGAAAAGACTGGGCACATACTACGCTACCTATTATTACTGAGCAAATTCTACACCTATTCTTTGCAACCATCATATGGCCGAAGACCATTCCATTGAATCAACTATACTTGGGCGCATTTGATCTATAATTTCCATTACTGCAAGAGAAACAAGAAAGAAGTCGGAAACATCCAAAAAAAATCACGCAGAGACTTGAAAAGGGGAAAAAAAGATTAAATATCTGCGGAGGCAACCAACTATTTCTGATGATTCCCCATTTTGACCTAGCTCATCAGCTTGAAACTCAAAACAGATTCTATTTGTAAAACATGTCCAAATTCCATGCAAGAGGTAATTTAGCAGACTAATTGACAAAATGCTTTAAAAAAGAGGGTATCATCCAAGCAAAAACAAGTTTCCGGATAAATTAATATGCTTAACGTAGGAAGTTTACATTTAGGTCCTAAGCATATCAACTTTAAGACATGTCTGTACTGCAGAAAACAGATATTCAGGCAAGCAAATTAACTCTGAAGTGTACCATTTAAATCAATTGACAGTAACTAGGCAATACACCTTGGCAAACTTATTGCGTCAGATTAAAAGATGTGTTTGGGTTAGCTACGGCTTAAACCTAGTGTCCTAAGAGATCAAACAACACGCTGTGAATAGGGCATACTTCAAGGCTTTTATACAGAGTTATTGGCACTGGTGATCTGATTGAGAGAAGATTTATGGATGACTTGTATACTAATACTGGCTAGGATAGGTTTCAACCAGCTACAATTTCCAGACATCGCATATGAACCATGCTTATTGTTAACAACTGTCTCATTCTCTCTATCAAGAAAATTTGCAATAATTAAGGCTAGTTTTTGAGTTTCACAAGGTGGAAATTGAGCAAGGTGGTCCTTCATCTGCAAGGAGAATCCTCTTGCTTGATGTCATATTCAAAAGGCAATGACCTACTTCATGTTTCCCACAATACTTTTGACTTATAATCAGATTATTAAGAGCAGCATACTTGAGCTTCTTCTTCTAAAACTAATGATTCCACAGAAAGACATTGTCTGTAATCTAGATTAGCTACTCTATGCACTGCTCCATTCACAATTAAACAGATCCTATTTCACTAAGTTTTTAACTTTCATGTCACCAAAGTCTGAGTAAAAGATTGATGAGTTCTGAACAAGCTTAGGAAACATGAAATGTCAGATCATGGCGGCGTCAGACAAATGAAAAACCATACTGGAAACACATGCCGTACAACACATTTTAGGAAGCACAAGTCCTCATTTATGCAAGAAGAGACAATGGCAACTAATAAACATAAAAAGAGATTTCTTTATCGAGTATATTCCCCATGGCACATCAGAAATTCCTCATAGTATATCACATTTCTTTTAAGAAGCTGTGCTTGCTAAATATTGGAAATGCATGCCATACACCACATTTTAGCAAGCACAAGCCCTCATGTATGCAAGAAGAGACAATTGCAACTAATAAAGAGAAAAGAGATTTTTTATCAAGTACATTGCCCATGGCATAGCAGAAAGCATAAATTCCTCATAGTTAAAAAATCATAATTCTTCATATGCTAAATTTACCATTTTAAGAACATTAAAGAAATCAAAGAATCTTGCTGGAATGGAAAAAAAAAAAAAGCAAGGAAGAAGAGACGAAATAGGGGGAATGAGAAAAGGAAAGAAAAAAGCAAAGGTTACCTTAACTTGTAATACTTCCCAAAAAAGTAAATTTTTTAGGGAAAATTTAAAAAATAAGCAAATTTCTAACAAGTCACGTTGATTTTAAAAATAAAAGAAAACAAATCAGGGAAAGAAAGAGATAATATTAACTTAACTTCTTGACACTTCTGGAAACTCGAGTTTCTTAGATTTAGAATTGGAAAAGAACGAAAAAAGTGGAAAATTAGTTCCATAAACATCCATTTAATTTCATGGTTATGTGTCGCAATATTCAAAGGGTAACAACAAACAGAATTACTATGAAACCACATCCATCATTAATCAACAATAGGAGTCATATAAACCTCCAGTAAGCTTTAGTTGTCAATTGACAGATGTCACAATTTGAAAGTGGGGCTCAATAGATATGAAATCATTAACAAAAACAAGTTCCAAGACTGACCTAATGCATTCCTTAGAGCTACATGAATAGAATGACGGTATTGAGCCACAGCCTCCAAATTTATCATTTGCACAGCCATAATATACTTCCTTTATACCTAAAAATGGTTAAGAGTCATATAATCACATTTGAATTAACAAATTAGACGAAATTTTAGTTTTATTTCAGTATGACCAACAGATGTACCAATGATTGATTTTGCTGCTGCACACATTATACAAGGTTCACACGTCACATAAACGGAGCATGCTGGAATCTTCTCTACAACTTCTGCAGATGAAAAGCCAGTCCTCTGTTCAATAAAAACATCAACAGCTTCCATCTCTCCACGTCTTGTTGCCTAGGAAGCGCAAGGAGAAATAAACAAAGCATATCAAACATGGGAACTTGGTCAGAGAGAAAGCTGCTCTTAGTAGGAAATGCATTTCATGAAAAATTTCAGATCTTTCTTCAAATACTCACAACACAGAGTCTAACAGAGGACCTTATGCGTGAAGCATGGACAATTCTCTTTGCTCCTTATTATTAGGTATTCTAATTTCTAATACTGAAGTGCAGTGTTCTTTGAAAGTTTATGTGAAATTGCACTTATCTTCCCTATACTGGAGATTTTGCTAAGTCTCTTAACTCACTTCCCATAACTTTAGAATTTTTCATCTCTCATGACACCTTTTTAACCAAGAGAGGTGAAGCCATCGTAACAACTCGCTCTCGTGTAATGTAAAGCAATAAATAAATACCCAGAATAATCTATAAAATTATAATCTGTTTAGGCGATCAACTGCTCATTAACATATTCAACATGTAATACAGCACAATCTATAAGCACTCAACATTCTGATGCAGCAGCTTGCAACAGCTTTATTTCTATCCAAAAAGATAAATATCATTCCTCTATTCTCTCTATCCTCATTAAAGCTTTTTCTTTGACTGTTCTTGGTCCAAAATTCAAACAGAGCACAATGGCAAACAAGAATCGTGAAACACTATACTTAATAAAGCAAGATTCTTGCTATTGTTAACTGTAGTCATATTTTATGAAAGAAAAATGGGAACAAAACCATTCACAGCCTAATAATGCATAGAAAATTCCGCATTTTAACAGATTTGTTCAGATATAGCATTTTATCATATATTAAACATATATTTATGGTAGAAACACAAAAAAGAGCAACAATACCTACAAGTGGATAATTTGAGAGTATCAATTCATAATAACAACAAAGTACTGTTGGCCAAAAATTTTAGAAAGGGGTGAAGACGCAATGATAGACATACATTCCCTGTCTCATTAGTACTGTTTCTTCCTGTTGCAGTAAGGCGCCCTCAACAATCAAACAGCTGTTCAGTCAAGGCATAATATAAATATAATGTACAATGTGAAATCATTCACCAATTAAGACTGAAGATACTAATCATCTAAATTAGAAAATAAGGTAACATATCTTAAATGCACCTTGGTTATTGAGATTTATTTCTTACCCAACTGGAACTTCAAGGCTCTCCAAAGCAAGCTTTGCCTTATATTTATTTACAAAAAAAAAAAAAAAAAAAAAGCAAATAGGTCTAGTTACTCGTTAGGAGAATAAAAATATGGGTAAAAGAGTCGGAATTTCTCTCATACATGAAACAGGCAATTCAAGTGGAAATCAGCATCAAGTTGCTGGCAATAGAAATATTTATGTATCAATATGCAGCTACTAATGGAATGAATCCATATCTCGTAGCTATAAGATCAAGATCTTGCAGGTCCTGTATATTATACTGGTCACAAACTTCGAAGTAATGATTATTAATACATACTCATTTTGTAATACAGATGCGAATCCCACCTAACACTTAAACTGATATGGCTCTAACAACACTAAAGCAAAAAACAATGACTAATTTGACAAACTACATGTTGCTTATTCCAGTGTGTCTTATTATTGGTACCTCAGAAGTTCATCTTTCATTAATCAAGTATCACTCAAACGTTCAAGAAGCATCCAGGAGTTTTAGCTTCTCAGACATTTTCCTTCGTGAAAGCTATGGCACGTATGGATAAAAAGAGAATCCTAAACTATTATGAAGGCCTCAGAATTCAGAATAGAAGGTCAGCTTCTTGTGCTTTTGTCTCTAATCTACTGAATAACTTATGTAACCTCCGTGTTTCTCATTTCTTTTTCATGTCCACAGTCCACAGGGCAAAGGAAAATAACCACCTAACCAGTTATCCATGGGAACAACCAATGTTCACATTACTCTCACACTCCAAGTAAATTTGGTTTTCAATTCTCTCTAGTGATTAAAGGACTTGAGTGTCAAGTGACCTTTCCTAGTGGCTTGCCATCTCTCTGCATCTTCTTCACTCCTCTATGGTTTTACCTATTCAAGCACCTCATAAAGCATAGAGACAGAGCCCTATCCCAGTGATCGAAGTTCTCAGAATTCAATCCTCCTGGTAGACCGATCACCCGTTGCACATCTGCATGATAAGTATATACTACACATCCACATTTCCCAGACGCCTCAAAAGCACCCAAATCCTCCCTCCCTCCCTCCCTCCCAACCTACGGTACCCGGATTGGCTCAATTTTTTTGCCAGAAAAGAAGACCAGCCCATGTACGCGCTACTTCCCATTATTTCACTCTCCCTCGCTTGTTTTTTCTCTGAGCCTAGACTTCACCTACTTCTTTCAATAAATTGACACCTATGAAAACAAAGAAAGAAAAGCTATACCTTGCAGAGATTATCGCTGATGTTGCAGCGTGCAACGTCGATAACCTACGAATTCACTAT
Organism: Eucalyptus sideroxylon; assembly: GCA_014182405.2. Classification (NCBI taxonomy): domain Eukaryota; kingdom Viridiplantae; phylum Streptophyta; class Magnoliopsida; order Myrtales; family Myrtaceae; genus Eucalyptus; species Eucalyptus sideroxylon. Next base: position 8,683,738 of record CM024552.2, on the reverse strand, counting down.
CAAGCATCCACAGATAGAACTTACGAAGAAACGCTGCTTCAGCGTCTCTCAAACAAATTCAGCTCAAGTATTACATCGACTAAATAAAATTCGGATGTGTCGAGCGTCACCTGATCTATAGCAAGTTGCATGAAGCCCAGAACCTCAGGAGAGAATCGTTCACCCAAAGCTACGTCATCAGTTTCCATGGCTTCGGTCGGCGGTGGTAGTCCGTCACCTCCGCTGGCCGGCCTTTATATGGAAATTACATTTGAAAACTCAAAATTACACTAAATTCTTCTTGTTATACTATAGAAGGTTTACCATCATATCAAAATTCTCCAAGAACATTTAAACATCTTCCTTACATATTATAGTTGTCATATTCTTCGTTTTAGAATTTTCTTTTCTGTGAGTGATTTGTAATCTCCTAAAAAGAAGCATTATAGATTCCCATATTGTATATTATCAAGCAAACAAATTATTGTGCAGATATTGTGAAGTTTTAGGCTTTGCACATTCTAAAAAATTCAATATGAGAAAATTTCACTATTGGTAACAAAATAAAATCTCATTAGGGTCATCTCTATATGTGGCTTATAAATAGTTTGCATTTCCTTTATTACATAACTCAAGTCTTTCGGAGATTGAAATAACAAATAAGAAAAGTTATTTGGAATCATAGAACATGGTATAATTAAAATGTTAATTGCATATAATGTCCTATGTCGAATTTTGTGGATCAACATTGTTGATCCTATTTATATTTAAATTCTTCATTCTCAATCATAAAAAAAAGTTAATGGGTAAGAAGATGAATCGGATTTGCATAAAGTGACATATCTTGATACTCCAAAACAATGGATATGCTTTTTTAACCAATCTATTAAATAAATGAGCCAGCAACAACTCATCCACAATAGTTTGTCTTTGTGAGAAAATGTTGGATGCTTTCAAAGCATCATGTGATCAACCACCCAAGTAATTATTATATATTAAGTGCTATGAACCTTTAAATTTCCTTTAAAGAAAAAAATTTATGAATGTTTTTGGAGCACTCAACAGTCTCTCTTTTTGCGCATGCACTTCCCTACTGCAATTATTATGTCGCTTCGATATGGCTTCAAAGTTTGGACAATTTTAAGCTCTCTTTAAAAGTGCCATATGGCACTACCACAAGTCAAATGTTGAGGCAAGTTTTAGGGCCTAATAAGTAAGATATTATTAAATGAAAATATACGTAGTAAACTAAATCTAAATCATATAAGTTGAAGACATTCATATTGAGACTAGTAGTTTGAACGGTTCAAAGTCAATCTTGTTTATGCACTAAGTTCACTCAATATTTATGTTCAATTGATAATTTTACCACTAATGCATAAGGGTTAGTTTCTAGAATTTAACCATAATAATATCATGTCTAAATTCGATCCATTAAATCTCAATTGTTAAAAGGATGATTATTGTACTATCTATTGTGTATGATCCAATAGTCTCTGGTAAATCGTATTCATAGAATAAAATTTTCAAACGAGGGGAATGATCGTAATGGTGCAAGTGGAACAGATTTAAAATTGCATTTCCATTTGTCGATTGTAATAGATGATAATCAGTTTTTGGATTTTGAGCTAAGAATGAATTCCGATTTGTATTCTCGTTTTAATTTATAGGTGGAGAGGAATTTGTTCAGTGATATACCACAAAAATTGTATTTAATCTGTGGAAGATCATAAATTCTCATTGTATATTCTCATCCTTGAATTCCTTGGGAAGAAATCCAAGTCAGTAACTCGAGTCAAGTTGAGCTGAGATTGACACATCCAAATTTGATTTATTTACTAGAATGTGTGAAGTCTAACTGCGTAGGAAAGTTTAGAGTTTCTCTAATTCTAAACGAGAGGCATTACCCATGAATAATAATTCATGGTCGTAATACGAAATAATTTTAAATGTAATATTGAATAGGAGGGATCGATTCCCGCTTCGGTCTAGTTCCACCTAGGAACCGTGAATTGATCTTGGGACCGGAACCAGACCGGACTAGTCTCGATCCAATCCAATGGAACCGATCATTTAGCCAAAAAAATTAATAAATTATAAAAAAAAAATATTGGAGCTATTACTATTTTAGGGTTTATTGCTATCTTTAAAAATATATATTTAAAAAAAAGTTGGCCCGATCCAGTTTGGTTCCCCCTAGAATTGGTCCCTGGGCTGGGAACCGGACCAAACTAACCACTCCGGTCTGATCTACACGGTTCTCGTTCGGGTGGTCCTATATGCCCACCCTTAATATTGAAGACAAGCAAAGTAACAAAAAAGGTTGATAAAAAAAAAAAAAAAAGTAACCAAAAAAAAAAAACAAACAAACAAAGTGGCAGTTTGAAGTTTGAACAAAGGGGAGTGACTCAACTCTAAATTTGTGGCAGAGTTAATGCAATAATAATTACTTGACAAAATTGATAAATTGTCAAAAAATTAAAACAAAAGTTGACAAATTGAAAAAATTATAATTGAATTGATTTTCGTATAATAAGTTAAAACTTTTATTCTAATAAATGAGAAAAACCAAATTAAGTAAAATGATCTCATAATAAAAGAAAATGAAAGAGTTAAAAAGTAAAAAAGAAAACAGTGTATGTGAAATTATGTATAAGTAAATTTAGAAAGAAGAATGTTGAAGAAATCCGAAAATGCCTCAGCAAATTGAAGAGGGGCCAACGTGTTGGCACGGAGGGCATGGGCGTCATGAGTTTGATATCTTTCACAAGCAATATAATTTTTTTTTAGTACTTATTTATTTAATATTGCAACTCACATAAACAATACTGGCATATATATGTGTGTGTGTGAATTTCTGTTGTAATATTTCAAAAATTAAGGATATTGTTGTTGTTTTCAAATTTGAAAATATAAAAAAGCTCATATTGTTTCTAAGCGTATTGAAACATGCTCATTCGGGGCAAAATCGATCATATGATATTAATATGTGCAGAAGAAATTTTTTTCTTAGTAGCATACATATGGCTGCAATGTGCATGGCCCCAACAGCTAAAAAGCAGTAGGCAACCCAATTAAAATGTGTTGTTTTAGAAGCATGAGGTAGACCCATTTAGATCCATTTATAAGGGCGCTTTGTTTTTTAAAACCCCTAAAACCCTCTTTCAATCCATTTACAATGGGTCAAAATATTTTGCTAACTCTTTTACCAAAGAATCTCATGCCAACCACGTGAGAAGTTCTCTACAATTACCAGTTTCTCCCCCACTCAGCCATTGTATAAATTCAAGTCATCTTGAATCTTGATCATCTCGGGGAGAAACGGAAACAAAAAAGAGAGAAAAAAAATTTAGAAATATATAGTACTCGTCAGTTATATAGGAAATTTCACATAATCGACGAATCCATAATTAATGCTAGGATATAGTATCCTCAAATGGCGTTAAGTATAAAATCACTTTTGTAAATCTCTTTTTATTACTGATAATATATGCCGTAATTTATTAAAAGAAAAATACTAAAAATGCATATCCACACGTTGTCCCTCATTTCAAGACCTTCAATTCCTCCGACTTCATCTTATCACAACCTGTAGCATCACCCATTGCTTCACACTTTCATCCAAAAACCTCTACACCTCCTCCATGACACCAGTGGTTCTGCAGCATCATGCGATTCATGAAAAGCATTATTTCTTGATTTTGCTAGAGAAACGAATCAAACTCTTCACCGATCAACTGTGAGAACAGCGATTCCCCCTCCATCTCGTCTTCAATCCACTGTGATAACAGTCGAGTTGGTGTTTGCCCCGTTTAATAGAGGTTTAGAGAAATATTGAACTCTTCAAGTGCATTTGGTAATCATTCTGTTCTCAAAAATAGTTTCTGATTTTGTTCCCTAAATAAGTTTTTGAGCATTTGAACACATTTGGTAACTACACAATTTTTATTTCCAAAATTATAAATAAATAAAAAATGAATGCGTGTGGAACAATCCTCAAATTTTTTTATGACTTAGAATTTGAGATTTTTTTTTCTTTTTCTTTCTATCATCTCTTCTTCTTCTTCCTCCTCTAGTTGGTCATTGGGCCTCAAGAGACCTCGTCAGCCCTTGGGAGTTCAACCTTGCGCAGTCACAACGAGGGCTTGGCAAGGCTCCGACAAGGTCGCCAGCCATCGCCAAGCTCGAGGACTGATTATAGGAGGAAAAAGAAGAAAATGAAATAAAATACAATATCTTGATTTAAAAAATTATTCCCAGGAACATAGAAGTAACTTTTTTCGACTTATTAGTTCTGTTCCAAATCTATTCCATAATCACTAATCTATTTTCACGAATAAAAATTAGCTAACATTACCAAATGATTTTTTTTTCTTTTTGTTCCGGCAAACAAAAGAATAGAAATAGTCAAGAATTAACCGTTACTAAAAAATGCCTTCATTTTCTTCCAACTTCAACTCACCCTCTAACGTGAAATGGAGGAGCATAGGAAGCATGGAATTTGTCCTCCGATCCCTCAACACTTCTTGGCATCACAATCTTCGCTGAATAAGATCTAATCCTTTCCTCCGCATCACTTGTTTCCCTTTTCAACGCTTCAACACTCTATTTTAAGAGTCCCAGATTTGGGTCCTGCTTTTGTGGACTTCAATACTCTAGGGAGTTCCTGATGCGATCAATTCGAATGACATGACAACTCAGTTTCATGAATTGATTGAAGATTTCTCGCTCCATTCCCTTCAACACCTTAAATGAGTCCAAAGTGAAGTAAGAGAGAAGGGTGGAAACATTACGGATCTGTTGCAGAGAGATGGTTAGTATTGCGGGTTTGAAAAGTGGATAGCTATTTCAGTTATGTATTAGTTACATGTATTCATTTACTTTGCAAGAATGACTAAAAATACAGCTAAAAAAGGTATGAAAATATTATTTACATGAAAATTGAAATTATTCCCAATGAGGCGTGGGGAAAAATGTCTTATTCAGTAGCAATAAAAAGGCTCTGCACAGACTGTATGGGCACCCCATTCACCTGTTACTACCAGAAACTTTGCCGCGAGTGCGGGAGATAACTAAATATATTAGCCTCATTCTTGACTAAGAGGGATTTATCTCTTCATACAGCTATTTGCAGGGGAGTCAAGTAGTCATGGATTGTAACTAATGTAACAAACTATCATTTAAAATTGTTAATGGTCATTAATACGGTTGTTAAGTTGCATTATAGATGCCTAGAAAATGTCAATAAATCGTGTAAGATTTTATACTTATAGATGTAATATTAACTCTATTCTTCCCGACACACGTAGCTCAGACAACACCCTCATTAAGGGAAAGATCATCATATTCAAGTTTTAGGTCCCACTCCATTAACGTACTATTGAGACTCCTATTCCTTTAAAAATTGAAGTAATTAACTTTTAAGTTCTTTTGACAAAAAAAAAAAAAAAAAGAAAAGTCCTAAGAAAACTAGTTACAAGAATCGTCTCCTAATGACAATCTTCTACATGTACTTCAAAAAGCTGCTTACATGCTTCTCGTTCTATTTCTTGCAGAGCAAAGGCCACGAATCAAAATAGCCAAATCACTCTCCAATGAAACCTCTTTTATCATTTCCACACTGCAAAAAACACAAGATATGTCTATATGACTATCTTGTGAAGCCTTCATTGAAAAAGTAACCTTTGTAATCTATGAACCATGTGAGAGGGAATAAAGACATTGCACAGCCATATATGTATGCTATGTTATAAACATCTAATGCAAGCTAGCAAGTGATGAATCTGAAGAAAGCTTTATTGCAAATCAGATCACAACGTGACACGACTCTTAAGAATGACGAGTTTAGATCTCTTGGATATCTATCATATTCACATGTAAACAAATGATAGAGCTCCGTTTTACCCAACATATGAGAACATACTTTCTAGTAGTCAAAAAATCGCAACATTCCTGACCAGATGTCAACAGAGTCAGTTCTTCAACATTTATACCTGTAACCTCGAAAGAGAACTAGTTCTTCAAATAACGCCAGAATGAAGTCATGCTTTCTAAACATAACGACAAGATAAAAAGTAACTTAAGGGCGAGGAGAGAGTCAGCATTTCGTTGACCAAGTAAAAGAGGAGGAGAAAAAATCTAACACAGTTTATGTAGACATTTTGGGAGACAACTCTCCAGTCTTGACATAATGTGCAAGTTTAAGGAGACCAAAGAACATGAATAGTCCAACAAAAAACCATAATCTTTTCTCTTAGAGCACACATAGCTTCAAATGAAATGCCAAGTGTAACTTACATTTGTGAAAAGTGTTAAACTTGGTAAGCACAGCCCGAAACCTACAACAAGCGAACTAACTTCAAGTAAGCATCGTCATGAATATAAATTAAAATGTACTCTAAGATCCAGCTTTCATCATTAGAAAAAAGGAATCCTAAAAGGATGAGCCACAATGTTACTGTCAGAGATACTGTGAAATTCATCTTCAACATAAATCCATTGTGGTCAGTAAGACTCAGGCAATTGGGAGCCCAAGCCAAATATTAGGAAGACGTGAGAAAATAGATGGCACAAGAGTTATGGACTTCAACCCCACACAACACAAAAAAATCCACCAGAAAAGCAAAAGAACTCTTAGGGAGACAGACCTCTTAGGATACTGAAAACTGCAAAATGAAGAGTTGACTAATCACTATTAAAAGAAATAGTTTTCACTACTTGTGCAATACATAAGCATAAATCAATAACTCATCAATTGTGCTAGAACACTGAGATATTATTGTGTTCTTATGACTACCAATTTCTATTACTAACATCTGTTCAACTTGGACAACACATACAACATGAGAATACTCATTTTGGCACCACAAATAAAGTAATCTCACTCAGTACTGTCGATTTGTTGAAGAGATCCAGCAAAATTGTAAGAGAACATTAGGTGAAGTCGAATTTCATCCAGAGATGAAGAAGCTTTTGTTGCATCTCATGGACCTGATGAAGAGACAGAAAGGCTCTAAGAATGTAATAGAGGACAAGAATTGATGGGACTTTTCAAAAAAGGACCAACTTTCAATTCCAAATCACAAAAAAGGAGGCAGGGAAGGTACCTTTCTTTTGTTTGGGGGGGCTTCTTTTCTTTTACCAAGCGATACTTACTTCTCTAAGGCAGGTTTCTTTTATTTTACCAAACAGTACTTCCTTCTCTCTAAATGCCGCAATTTCTACCTCTCTGCGAGAGAGATGGAAAGTAGCTATTTCCAAGGCTCTGGGTTCTCACTTAATTTAATTCTGCAGAAGGGATATCTTACTTGTGAATAGCTTCCTTTTTTTATGGTGGGATCAAAGCCATAAGGAAAGTGATAATACTCAATTCTCAACAGAAATCCCTGCATGGAGCCAGTGGATGGCAATGCCATCCAATGCAAGATTTCCTCCCAAGTCTCCAACTTTCCACACGCCCAACTCATACAGCTGAGAAATACTTGAACTCCCTTGGCCTCCTAGACAAAACCAAAGCTGATAAAAAAAAAAGCCATGGATTCCACATGAATTCATTGTCTATTACATCATAAAAGCAAGCCCATATTAAATAGTACTTGTGTTAGCTAATCCACTCTCATCAATGCTTAACATAATGAGTAAATTTAGGATCTTTACAGGTTCATGACAGGAGAAATGAACTTATGCCCTCGCTACCAATAATCCCCACAAGAGCATATGCCACTCCTGAAGTGATGAAAGCGGCTGGAATCTCTCACAACAATCTCACGATCAACAATCTTTGCAATCAGTTTAATTGCAGAATGACAATCCCCACAAATGCGAAGATTCTTCATTACAGTTATCGTACTACCCTCGACAGTAGTAATCAATGCAAATGCAATAGCAAGCCTTTCACTATGGTAAAATAATGACTCTTCCTTCTGTTCATCTTCCACGTCATGGAGAGAGAACCTCTTATCTGGAAGATAACCCAATTCCTTCAACTTTATATTCAACCAATCCAGCTTCCAATATATGTTCTCACTCAAAGAGTGGGATTTATCCCTGGAAAGAAATAAATGCTTTTGCCCCTTTATAGTAACCCAACTTCTACCTGGTTGCTTCACAATCCCTTTATCCCTCATAGTCACTCTTAATCGCGAGACATCACCCCATCTATTAGCAGAAGCATAGAAGTTGGACAGTAAAACATAAGCAGCACTACAATGTGGTTCTAGGCCAAGAATATAGTTTGCAGCTCTTTCTGCCAAATCTAGGTTAGAATGCATCCTGCAAGAACTAAGCAAAGCAAGCCACACTATGGAGTTAGTTTTAAGGGGCATGTTTCTTACAAAATCCTCTGCTTCCTCTAGCTTCCCACATCGTCCTAGAACATCCACCATACATGCATAATGCTCATGTTTCAATTCGATAGAAGTGTTCTCACTAAAATATCTGAACAAGCATCTCCCCTTTTGTAGCATCCTAGAATGACTACAAGAAGAAAGCAATCCCGTGAGTGTGATCTCATCTGGTTGTACCAGTCCGCATATCATTTGGCTAAACAACTCCATAGCCCACATCCCTCGGCCATGTTGTGCACACCCGCAAATAATGGCATTCCAGGTGACAATGTTCTTCTCCTTGAGTCTTTTGAACACTACAACAGCATCATCAACAGCCCCACACTTACTATACACGACTACAAGAGAATTGCCAACAAATACATCACTTCCCAATTGCAGCTTTACAGCTGAAGCATGGACCTCCTTACCTCGATCTAGAGACTCTAAACCACAGCAAGAATTTAGAGCGCTTACAAATGAAGATTGATTAGGAAGAACACTTGCTCTCATCATGTCATTGAACACCTTCAGGCCATCTTCATGCCTACCATTCAAGCCATAACCAGTTAGAAGAGCCGTGCATATGACCACATTCCTATGCACTGCTTCATAGAAGACTTGGGTTGCTTTCTCAATTTGCTTGCAGTTAGCATAGAACGTGATAAGAGAAGCACATACAAATTCGCTAAGGCAGAATCCTGACTTGAGAATGTGACCATGAATCTGCATGCCAAGAGGAAAAGACAATGCATTTGCACAGGCACTCAATGCACATGTCAAAGTACTCGGATTGGGCACAACACCGGACTTGAACATTCTCTCAAATACATTTAAAGCTTCTTCACTCTTACCGTTTTGGTCAAGCCCGCCAATCATCGAAGTCCATGAGATCACATTTCGGGAAGGCATTTGCTCAAACAATTTCACAGCTTTGTCCACTCTGGCATTCTCACAATACCCATGAATCATTGCATTCCATGCAGCAAGATCTCTTATGGGCATCTGCTTGAAAAATACCTCTGCCCGCTCAACCTGTCCAAATCGAAAGAACCCATTTATCATCGTTGTCCACGAAACAACACTTGGTTCAGGCATTTCATCAAAAAGCTCTTCCGCCATCGTCAAGTCCACGCAGTCCAAGCAGCCTTTGATCATCGTGTTCCAGCAAATTGCATCTCTCACGGGCATTTCGTAGAACAGTTTCAGGGCGTCATCAAGGCAGCCAGTTTGCAAGCGACCCACGATCATCTTCGTAAATGAACGAACATCTGGGCATTGAAATTTGTCCAGAACCTCCCCAGTTTCATCTGGGTTTTCATTCCTATGGTGTCCAGAGACTGTAGGACCATCACAGGTCGCATGACTCGCATGTTTGAAGAAGCGCTTGGAAAGATGGGTGCAGGTTTCAGATGAACTGACCCATGAAGAAGGGAATGAACGTGTGCAAGAGCATCTGAGATTTGGGAAAACGGCGTGAAATCTCATCATAACGACAGGCTCCTCTGCTCCTGTTGTCCCCGTGGGCAGGACACGCAGGACGTTATCCAGTTTCTTCCTACCGCAATAACGTTCCCATCCTCAACAATCACACAGCTGTTCAATCAAAGAGTCCAATCTGAGATCATTCACTAATTAAGACTGAAATACTAATCATCTTAATTTGAAAACAAAGTAACATATATGCAATGCACCTGGTTACTGAAAACCAGTGTCTTACCCAACTGGAACTTCAAGGCTGTCCAACGCAAGCTTTGCCTTATATAAGAAAGGAAATAGATTTTGTTACTTGTTAGGAGAAAAAAATATGAGAATAAGAATCAAAATTCTCTCACGCATGCATGCATAAAGGCAAATTCAAGAGGAAATCAGCATCACGTTGCCAGTAGTAAAAATGTTTCAGTATCATTATGCAGCTACCAATGGAACAAATGCATGTCTCACCACATACTCATCCTGCAATACAGATGCAAATCCCACTTAACAGTTAAACCGATACAGCTCTAACAACAGCACAGCGAAAATGAGAACTAATTTGAGAAACTACATGTTGCTCAGTTCGGTGTCTTATCATGGGTACCTCATAGGCTTTTCTTTCATTAATGAGGTTTCACTCAAACATTCAAGAAGCTTCCTGGTGTTTTAGCTTCTGGGTCATTTTCCTTTACAAATGCTATGGCATATAAGGATGAAGAGAGATCCCTGTTGTGAAGCCCTCGCAAATCAGAATTGCCAATCAGCATCTTGGGATTTTGTCTCTATTCCACTGAATAACTTATGTAAACTCAGTGTTTCTCGTGATTTTTTTCTTTTTCCATATCCACACCACAGTACCAAAGAAAATAACCACCCAACCAATTATCCATGGGTACAACCGATGTTGACATTATTCTCATGCTCCAAGTAAATTTGGTTTTAAATTTTCCCTAGGTGCTAAAGTCAAAAGGTGGTAAAAGGATTGCACCGTCAAGCAAACACCTTTCCTGGTGGCTTTGCCATCTCATTGCATCTTCTTCATTCCTCTCTGGCTTTGCCTCTTCAAAAGCCTTATGAAACTTAACACGGAGTCCTATCCCAGTGATTGAAGCTTTTGACAATTTAATTGTCCTGGCAAACCTATCACCCACTGCTCATCTATATAATAGGCACATACTACACATCCACATTTCCTAGACAACTCAAAAGCACCCAAATCCATCCCTCCCTCCCTCTCAACCTACAGCACCCGGATTGACTCCGTTTTTTGCCTGAAAAGGGGACTAAACCACCCCATGTACACCCAACTTCCCTTTGTTGCACTCGGCCTTGCTTGTTTTTCCTTTAAACCTAGACTTCACCTACTCATTTCAATAAATTACCACCTATGAAAAGAGAAAGAAAACCTATACCTTCTAGGGATCCTTACTGATTTTGCTACATGTAATGTCGATTACCAACAAATGCACTACCAAGCATCCACAGACAACACTTACAAAGAAACACTTATTCAACATCTCTCGTCCAAATTCAACTTCAAGTTCCCACGCAATTATAGCACCAAAAGGAATCAGACTCAAACTTCAGCTCAAGCATTTCATCAACTTAAGACAATCAGCCGTGCCAGGCGTTACCTGATCTATAGCAAGCCGCATGAAACTCAGAACCTCAGAAGAGAATCGTTCACCCGAAGCTATGTTATCAGTTTCCATGGCTTTGGTCGGCGGTGGTAGCCCGTCGCCTCCCATTGGCCGGTCTCCGTCGCCGTCGAGTTCGCTAGGGACTCCGTTTCAGGAAGACGGACTCCTTCCGTCCGTTCGTAGCCTCCGTTGGCAGGTGGCGATCTTCCGCTTCGTCGGAGATGGCTGGTGTGGGGATGGAAGATGAGGCGTCGGTGGAGTTGGAAGTTTGGGCTACGGCGGAGGAGAAGAGAAAAGGAAGAAGCTTTACAACACCGGGAAAAATCAAAGAAAATGAAGAAATAAAAAAAAGGTTTAAGAAACCACCGGCCGGTGGCGTGGATCCTTGGCCCTTCCCGGTGGTAGCCAAGGTTCGAAGCCCTGCGAAGCAAGAAGGCCGAAGCGCTGTGTGGTGACTTAAGCGTGACGTTGGGTGGTGGTTTCCTGCTAGCGTCATCGGGGGTTTTATGACGCACTATCGGTGCAAGCTGGTTCCTCCTATTCCAAAAAAAGAAAAAATTTAAGAGGGGACAATGGGAGTGCATAATCAGACGGAAGGTTAAAATTGTCGAGAAAGATGTCTCTTTTTATTTCTCAACCTTGAAGTTCTCGTCCAAATTTGATTCCATTACTAGAATGTGAAAAGTCCAGTTGATGATGACTACCGAGTACCGACCCCGGAGAGAGCGAGAAGCGGGGATGTTCAGAATTTCTCTCTTTCAAACACGAAAGGCCTTCACCAATGAATAATGATTCGCGGTCGAAATATGAAATAATTTTGGAGACGAGCAAAGTGGCAACAATAAATTAAATAAAATAAGACAAAGTACATTACGGTTTGGTGGCAGAGTTAACACAATTTATTTTGGATAATTAGAGAACTTTTAACCTAGTATGCCCATTTGACCCAAAAATATATATAATATAATACGCCCGGAGCGGGTTAAGTTAAAAAATGCCTCGCCTGATCAATGCTTAACATTTCATACTGGGCTTAATGTCAACTTATGCCCTCATGACAGGGCCTTCTGGCTTGTTTCGTCACATACGGTATACACCATTTATTGATTAGCTCCTATTTGGCATTGGCAATATGCACAGTATTTGTCTGAGTAAATGAGTCACGTTAGCAAAGAAAAGAAAAAAGCATGATGTGGCACACTATTTAACGAAAGGACCACGTAAAGTTATATTTTAAAATTTTAGGCACTCAGGTGCACGAAAGAAAAGTTGAGACACTTAATTATAAAATAGACAAAAATTTCATGTATTTGTAGTGTTATTACCCCTAAAAAGTTATGACAGAGTGAAGTTTTTATTTTCTTCCGAATTGTTCTTACATTTACTTTCCCATGTCAACTGGATCCTATTAATTTATCAACCATTGGAATACATATTCAAGGAAAACAAAAGCAAGTTGAAAACAATGAAGAGTTGAAGTCTGTTGTTCTTGCGCTCACAAAGATCCCGTGTTCTCTCTGTAAAACCAGTTCCTTCCAGTGCTACAAGCAACTACGAAAACGTGAATCTCTACCGCCCTCAATAAATCATTCTTTCACCTACAGCTTTCCCAACTGGAAGTGGTTGTTTCCGTCGAGTAAGAACTCTCATCAGAGATAATCGACGAAACGCTCAAGCAGCACTTGTACATGCCTCCCTTACTAAAGGGTAACTGCCACTGCAATTTGGAACTATAGAGAAAATTACCTGAAGTATATACGCAAAAGTAAATTCAAGAGAGATATACCTTCATGAACTAGTAGAACAATAATAAAAGAAAATTAACAGTATAAAACATATAGCAGAGAACATCAACCAGAAACACAGCCAAGGTTGTTGCATCTCCTAATGAAAATCGTCCACTTGTACTTCAAAAAGCTGCAAACTAACATGCTTCTCTTCCTACTTCTTGCAGAGGAAGCCGTGAATTAAAATAGCCAAAGTGCTCTTCAGTGAAACCTCTTTTATCATCTCAACACTGCAAAGACAGATAAACAAACCTATCTGAGTATTTTGTGAAGACTTCGTTGAAGGAGTCGTGTGGTGCTAAGAAAAATATCAAAAAGTCATACCTATATTCTGCCTTATAATCATCTAATACAAGTTAGGAAGGAATGAATATTAAGATATCTTAATTGCGTATCAGATCACGTGACACGACCTAAAGAATAATAAGTCTAGAAATCTTGGATATCAATCATATTCTCATGCATACAAATGAAAGAACTGTGTTTTAACCTACATATGACCACTAGTTTCCAATAGTCAAAAATCACAACATTTCAAACCAGATATCAAAATAGAGTTCTTCAAAGCTTATACCTCTAACCCTGAAACATACTGGTTCTTCAAATAAGACCAGAATGAGGTAAGTATTCATGACAGCAAGATGAAAAGTTATTCAAGGACCAGGAGTGTATCCAGTAGCATTTAAGGTACCTAGTGAAACAAAAGAAGAAAAGTTCTAACCAGTTTATGCAGACAGGAGACAGTTATTCAATCTCTTTTGAGATGACTTGCAAGTTTAAGGTGGCAAAAGAATATGAATACTCCCACAAAAAACCATGATTATTTCTCTTAATCCACTGCAGCTTCGAATTTAATGCCAAGTGCAACTTCCAATTGGGGAAAGTGTTAATTTTGGCGGCACAACCTGAAACCTCCAACAAGCAAATTTAGTTCAAGCATGTGTCATCAAGACTATTAATATAAATGCACTCTCAGATCCAACTTCCATCCATAGCAAAAAGGAATCCCACGAGGGAGTGCCAGTATTTTATTGGTTCTCCATTGTGGTTAGGGAGACTCAGACATTTGGGAGAGTGAGAAAATAGATAGCACAAAAATTATGGACTTAAACCCCATGAAACACAAATTCTTCGACAGGAAACAAAAAAAGATTTAGGGAGACAGACCTTTTAGGATAGTGAAAACTGCAAAATGAAGATTTGATTAATCCCTATAAAAAGAAATTGTTTCCACTTCTCTTGCAATACATAAGCAAGCAACAATAACTGAGCCAAATGTGCTGGTCCATTGAGATTTTATTGGGCCTTTACGACTACCAATTTCTATCACTGACATCTGCTCAACTTGAATGAGGCAAAGAACATTGGAGTACTAATTTTGGCACCACAAATAAACTAACCTCACTTGGTACTTTCAATTTGTTGAAGATATCTAGCAAAACTATGAGAATATCAGGTGAAGTAGAATTTCATCCAGAAACGAAGAAGGTTTTGTTAAATCTCATACACCTAATGAAGAGGCAGAGAGGCTCTGAGAATGTTAATAAAGGGGTTGAGGGGAAGGGTTGATGGAACTTTTCAGGAAAAAATCCAACTTTCAATTCAAAATCAGAAAAGAGGAGGCATGCCAGGAATCGTTTCTTTTTGTTTGGGTTGGTTTCCTTTCTTTTACCAAGCGGCACTTCCTTCTTCCCAAATGCCCCAATTTCAATATCTCTCTGCTGGAGAGAAATAAAAAGTAGCTATTTCCAAGCTTAGAGTTTTCTCACTCAAATTAATTCTGTAGAAGGAAGTGCGGACAAAGCCATAAGCAAAGTGACAAATTCACTTCTCAACAAAAATCCCTGCATGGAGCCCATGGTGGCATTGCCATCCATAGCTGGATTTCCTCCCAAGTTTCAAGCTTTCCACATGCCCAACTCATACAGCTGAGAAATACCTGAACTCCCTTAGCCTCCTAGACTAAACCAAAGCTGGAATAAAAGCCATGGATTCCAAATGAATTCATTGTCTATTATGTCAACAGTAAAAGTAAGCCCATATTAACTAGTGCTCATGTAGCTGGTCCCATCTCATCAATGCTTAACACAATGAGCAAACTCAGGATGCTTAGAGGTTCATGACAGGAGAAATAACCTCATGCCCTTGCTACCAATAATCCCCACAAGAGCATATGTCACTCCTGAAGTGATGAAAGCAACTGGAATCTCTCACAACGATCTCACGATCAACAATCTTTGCAATAAGTTTAATTGTAGAATGACAATCCCCAGAAATGCGAAGATTCTTCATTACAGTTATCGTACTACCCTCGACAGTAGTAATCAATGCAAATGCAACAACAAGCTTTTCACTATGGTAAAACAATGACTCTTCCTTCTGTTCGTCTTCCACATCATGGAGAGAGAACCTCTTATATGGAACATAACTCAATTCCTTCAACTTCTTAATCAAACAATCCAGCTTCCAATATATGTTCTCACTTAGAGGGTGGGATTTATCCCCGGAAAGAAATAAATGCTTTTTGCCCCTGTATGGTAACCCAACTTCTACCTGGTTGCTTCACTATCCCTTTATCCCTCATAGTCACTCTTAATCGTGAGACATCAACCCATCTATTAGCAGAAGCATAGAAGTTGGTCAGTAAAACATAAGCAGCACTACAATGTGGTTCTAGGCTAAGAATATAGTTTGCAGCTCTTTTTGCCAAATCTAGGTTAGAATGCATCCTATAAGAACTAAGCAAGGCAAGCCACACTATGAAGTTAGTTTTAAGGGGCATGTTTCTTACAATATCCTCTGCTTCCTCTAGCTTCCCACATCATCCTAGAACATCCACCATACATGCATAATGCTTGTGTTTCAATTCGATAGAAGTGTTCTCACCAAAATATCTGAACAAGCATCTCCCCTTTTGTAACATCCCAGAATGACTACAAGAAGAAAGCAGTCCCGTGAGTGTGATCTCATCTGGTTGTACCAGTCCACATATCATTTGGCAAAACAACTCCATAACCCACATCCCTCGGCCATGTTGTGCACACCCACAGATAGTGGCATTCCAGGTGACAGTGTTCTTCCCCTTGAGTCTTTTGAACACGTCAACAGCATCATCAACGGCTCCACACTTATTATACATGACTACAAGAAAATTGCCAACAAATACATCACTTCCCAATTGCAGCTTTACAGTTGATGCATGGACCTCCTTACCTCAATCTAGAGACTCTAAACTACAGCAAGAATTTATAGCGCTTACAAAAGACGATTGATTAGGAAGAAAACTTGCTCTCATCATGTCACTGAACACCTTCAGGCCATCTTCATGCCTACCATTCAAGCCATAACCAGTTAGCAAAGCCATACATATGACCACATTCCTATACACTGCTTCATTGAAGACTTGGGTTGCTTTCTCAATTCTCTTGCAGTTAGTGTAGAAAGTAATAAGAGAAGCACATACAAATACGCTAAGGCAGAATCCTGACTTGAAAACATAACCATGAATATGCACACCAAGAGGAAGAGACGATGCATTTGCACAGGCACTCGATGCACACATCAAAGTAGTCTGATTGGGTACAAAACCAGGCTTGAACATTCTCTCAAATACAATTAAAACTTCTTCACTCTTACCGTTTTGGTCAAGCCCGCCAATCATTGAAGTCCATGAAATCACATTTCGAGAAGGCATTTGCTCAAACAATTTCACAGCATCGTCCACTCTGGCATTCTCACAATACCCATGAAGCATCGCATTCCACGCAGCAAGATCTCTTATAGGCATCTGCTCGAAAAATCTCTCTCCCCGCTCAACCTGTCCAAATCGAAAGAACCCATCTATCATCGTCGTCCACAAACAACACTTGGTTCAGGCATCTCATCGGAAAGCTCTTCCGCCGTCGTCAAGTCCCCGCAATCTAGGCAGACTTTGATCATCGTGTTCCAGCAAATTGCATCTCTCAAGGGCATTTTGTAGAACAGTTTCAGGGTGTCGTCAAGGCGGCCAGTTCACACGCGACCCACGATCATCTTCGTGAACGAACGAACGAACGAACATCTGGGCATTGAAATTTGTCCAGAAACTCCCGAGTTTTATCTGGGTTTTCGTTCCTAAGGTGTCCTGAGACTGCGCGACCGTCACGGGTCGCATGACTCGCAAGTTTGAAGAAGCGCTGGGAGAGATGGGTGCAGATTTCGGATGAACCGAGCCATGAAGAAGGGAATGAACGCGTGCAGGAGCATATGAGATTTGGGAAAATGGCGCGAAATCTCATCATGACGACACACGCGGGACATTATCTCATGAAATAGTAAAATTATTGGATGATCAAGGCTGACATGACGGAGGCATTTAATTTGGTAAAATTGGAATTTTCGGCTTGCTGTTTTGAGGACCATAAATGTGCCTAGTTATAAATTATCATAAACTAAGTTTTTAACCATAAAAAATCACAAACTGATACACATATGATAAATTTACCATCAATTAATTTTCGTTAAATTTTATCATCAAATTGTTGAGTTGGATAACATGTAACAATTGATGGATGTACTAGTTTAGAGTTTTATCCTCAATTTATCACAAATGTACCAGTTTGTGATTTTTCTTGATATTAACCCAATTTAATGGAAATTAATGAATGATAAATTTGATACAATTGACTTTGATTAGAGTTTATGATAAAAAAAAAAAATTAGTTTAAGATATATCATAGTCGTATCAATTTGAAGTTTTTAGTGGTCAAAAACTTGATTTATGATAAATTTATCATAGGTATATCAAAATTTAAAGTTTTCCGTAATATTAACCCTATATTTTAAAGCATCTCTAGATTGAAAACTGAATCTTGAAAGGTAGAGTTTATTATTATTATTATTATTATTGGATACGAGGATGGAGACAATGCTGAGTTGCTTCAATCTGGTGGTTTTCAAAGGGTGAACTATAAAGTTTCTTGCCAAACCGATTTCTAGAAGAGAAATAGACTTTTCATTTCTATTTTTAGATGAGTTTAAGAAAAATACCCGTTTAATAATAACACAAAATTTATCCTCTAAAAATAGAAATTCGTTTGTTAACGACAAAAATTTATTCTTTTCGGACAATGGACAGCGGATGGCGGATGGCGACACGGATGGTGGTCGGCGGCGACGGATGGACGACCGGTTCATAACAAGGACAAACGATGAAAAAAAATAAAATTTCTCATTTCTATCCCAAAAATAAAAAAGTAGAAAATTTTTACTTCTAATTTCTATTCTAAACCTATTTTTGAAACAAAAATCTATTTCAGAAATAGAAAAATGTAATAACTTTATTAAACGGTTTCTATTCTATAAACAAGTCAAGTAGAAAAATTGTTTTTGGAACAGAAATTGTAATTTGTCATGGACCCCTCAAGCAACAAGAAATGTAAGCCCTTGATCGGGAACATTACAACTAGAATAATTCCAATTGATCAAGTTTGTTATTATTTATAGCTTGATAAACTCTTATTGTCAATTTTTTACTATGCCAAAGAAGTTGATATTAAGGGGGTGCATGACAAACCAAAATTTTTATTTCGAAATTAATTTTTCTATTACAGACTTATTTTTGGAATAAAAATCCGTTAGATAAAATTATTTCATTTTCCTATTTCTGAAATAGATTTTTGTTCCACAAATAAGTTTGGAATAGAAATAAAAAAAATATTAATTTTCTATTTTGGAACAAAAATGAGAAATAAAAATTATTCTCATCGTCCGTTCTTGCTATGAATTGATCATCCATACGTCGTCATCGACCATCGTCCGCTGATCACCGCCGCCTGCTGCCCATCGACCGTAGGTTGCCGCCGGTCTCTGCTACCGCCGCCGTTGCCGTCACTGCCGCCGCCGATGGCCGATCGTCGATTCTTGCCGCCACCACCATCGATCGCCCGCCATCCAGGAAGGGAGAAATTTTATGTCGTTATCAAACGAATTTCATTTTGAGAGTAAAAAATTTTATATTGCTATTAAACAAGTAATTTTGTTTAGAAAATCATCTAGAAATAGAAATAGAAAAATCTATTTCTCTTCCGTAAATTAATTTCCGACCATAATAGTTATCATTCGCGCCCTAAATGCTCAGCATTTGTGTAGAGGATCAAAGCATACTCATAGGGCCAAGGTTGCTTGGAAGAGGTTCGTTTGCGTAGGATTGGAGTCTTGTCTCTTAGAATATAACATGCACATGCAAGAGGAAATTATTGTGGTGGGGCACAAGACAGACCGACATGCTTGGGCCTGTGGCTAGGCACCAGGCCATCAGGTCGCTGACCATTAGGGATCCCACATGATATAGACTAGAATTAAGAAGTTTAGACACATAAATAAAACGCCTAGAATTACCTCAAAGCTCGAAAGCTCATAAAAAAATAAAAAAAATAATCAAGCTTGATTACATGATAGGTTGATGACAAAAATTAGCATAAAAAAAGTTATGCCTACATAGGATTTTGCCATAAATTATCTTACAATATGATGATCAAGTTAAAGCATAAAATGGAAGATCACAGCTGCAACCCTCAATAACACATGAACATCGGGGCAAAAACTGATCTGGACGTTCACGCTTTCTTTATCAGGTCCTTGATGAAATCCTGTAATTGGAAAAGCAGTAAATGGCGCATGCATTGTCAGTCAGAGTGCACTAAATCATTTGAAGACACTATAGAATTCTAGATGTTTAACTACATCCTCATACCATATATAGAATGCTAATTATCGTAAATACTATTCACAGGGATCTCTTCACTTAAAGAGCTGTCTGAACACACTATGATTATGCAACTTTTTAAGGTCCTGAGACAAAATAATAACCATTAACTGTTTCTGAGATCACACACAAACAGCAGAGAATCTTACTATGCCAGAATCTGCAACAATGATCTCACATCCAGATTTGCACTTTAATGTAGAATACAAAGAGTCACAAAACTATAGTTTGAAAGTAATTTTGCGACGAGTTCACCTTAAGAATAGGAACTACCTTGAACTGTGAGTTCAAATTTAGGTTTTAGTCAAATGAAGAGATGAACTGACATGATTAAGAACAATGAACAAAATAATCAAAATAAACCAACAATCAGGAACAAAGAACAAGAATGTTGTCTAACTTCATCTCTAAGACCTTAATAGCGCCTCGTTGTCATTGGCAAACACCATACAAGGGAATTTATAGCTGTAGGTATACTCAAAAGTCACATGAGCATCATATCATACTGCCACAGCAAGAAACATTGCCACAGCGCCCTAATCCATGCCATTCTGTTGCTAAAAGGCTAAAATACAGCAAGGTCACACCATGCACTACACTTGTTATACGCACAAGTAACCATCTCTACATGATGTACATGATGTTAAGAAAAGCAAGGAATCATAAGTTCAAAGTTTTCACCTAGTAGTGCAAAGGCATGAGAAGATTCAACAGGAAGAATCAATGCGCGTAGATCTAATTTTAAGCCTGAGTAACCCGTGACCTGTGAGGCTTTGGAGCTGAAAATCAAATATTAGCATTCAGCATACATATATATGAACAAATCATAGATTCCACAATGTCATAAATAGAAAATGAATGGAAAAGGAGGGGAAAAAAGGAGGAGAGAAATGATACTTCATGCAACAAGGTTCAACAAAACAAAGAAAAACATGAACCACCTACATTTTATCATTGCAAAGAAAAATTATTTAACCATCTTTTCTATATATAATCAGTTTCCAAAGCATACTAATTATCGCAGAGGGATGAAAAGGTTATGGTCCAATCAGTCTTTTGAAATATATGCAATTGAAGAGCACAAATTGGACAGTTGCTCGACCAAGAACTATTTATGCTTAGTAATTCACAATAGGAATAACGAGTCTAACCGATGGATTATCAACTATTAAGATACTGCACTTCGTCTTTTTCCTTAACCAAGGACATGACATCCCATTTTTCAAATGGCAATCTGGCTAGGTGTACTGAGTCTAGAGGAAGCTACATATGATAGTAGGGCATCTGAAAATTAGCCAAAAAAGAAAAAAAAAAATGGGTATCTGAAACTCTTGCCTTTTGTTTACTAGGCCAATTCTACACCAATTCATAGCAATCATTATAATAAGGCTGAACACCACTCCACTCAGACGACCATACTCAGTGAATGTCAGTCTGGATAAGTGTATGCACCATGTCAAGATGAGCACTCTTAAGCACCTTATCCTTGATGGAGAAAACTTCTGAATGGGTTCTTATTTATCCGATGGCCCACTAGTTCTACGCTTGCAATTTCACTAGCCCTTAGTCATTCCAAAACATTCCATTGGGCCAGCTTTATTTACCAGGGAGTGCAGATAATTCTCCAGACCAAGGATACAACAATGTATCTTCACTGCAGCAAACAATTTACATATGGACTAGTGTGTGTGTGTGTGTGTGTGTGAGAGAGAGAGAGAGAGTTGTTCAGTAAGATCTTCAATCACCGAAAGCCCCAGCTACAGTTCTTTCTATTGCTGGTTGAGAGAATGGATTGAGAAGAAGAAATATAAAGAGGCTTCCTGAATTCTTCTTAACCATTATGGAAGGGGATCAGTGCTAGGAAGACCACCATATTAGGCACCAAAAGATAAATTTTTCGGGAAGGTCTTCAAGTGGCCAGCAAGCACAATGCTCAACTTCATTGATTGATAAAGAAAACTTTTGTTCAAAAGTGGGATATCTCTATTATGCTCATAGAAGCCTCTTATAATGTATTTTTTAACTATGAGTCCGCTGAAAATGACCTACCATTTCCCTTAGGTTATCTAGTGTAAATAGGTGCAAACTGCAGTACAATAACATTCTTTCAAACAGACATTTCAACTGGTTAAAATGCTTGATTGCCATTTATACCATTAGTGTTCCCTCGTTCATAAAATTCTCACAGAAGAGAAATGGCTTCTGATGCCATTATTCCTCCATAACATTTGAAACTCTTTGATCCAGAATTCCCAATGCTGCAAGAGAAACAAGAAAAAAAGTTGGAAACATTTATAAATCAGGCAGATGCATCACACATTGCTTTTTACACATAATCATATTATTAATCGCAACATAACCATAAATTTCAAGATCTAAAGTATGAGATTTCATGGTTCCACACCCCCCCCCTTAACTTCTTGTTTAGATGCATCCTTGGTACATCTCTTGCTTCTTCCCCCATACTTGAGCTTATTCTTTCAAAATTAACACTTTGAAAGAAAAACAATGTCCATAATCTAGATTACACAACTTCATGTACTGCTCAAATCACAATGAAACAGATCCTGTTTTCACTACGTTTTAACTTTAATGTCAACAAAGTCAGAGTAAAAAATTGATGAGCTCTGATCAAGCTCAGGAAACATGAAACGTTAGCTCATTACAGCACAGACAGATAAAAAAATCAAGCTGGAAACACAAGCCATACCCCACCATTTAGCGGGCACTTGCTCTCATGTATGCAAGAAGAGACAATTGCAACTATCAGACAAGAAATGGGATTTCTTTATCAAGTACGTTGCCTATGGCATATCAGAAAGCATAAATTTCCTCATAGTTAGAATATCATACTTCTTTGAAGATACTATATTTCTCGATTTAAACATGATAACATTAAAGACATCAAAGAATCTCGCTGTATTGAAAAAAGTCAGGAAGAAGAAATGAAGAAATGAGGGGGAGAGGGAAAAGGAAAAAGAAACTAATGTTAGCTTAACTTGTAGCACTTCTCAGAACTGTAAACTTCTTAGGCAAATAAAGAATACCGAAATGTTTAACAAGTCACAAAGAATTTAAGAAAAAGGAAACAAAGCGGTAAAAGAAAGAATAATTATAAACTTGACTTCTTGATGCTTCCAGAAACACCACTTTCTTCCATTTAGACGAAGGAAAGCACTGAAAATATGGAAAACTAGTTCCATAAACCTCCATTTATTTTAACGGTTATATGTTACAATATTCGACACGTGACAACATACACAATCGCTATGAACCCACATCCATCAGTTATCAACATAAGGAATCAGAAACCTCCAGTAAGCTTTATTTGTCAATTGTCATATGTCCCAATTTCAAAGTAAAGCTATGTCGATACAACACCAGCAGCAAAAGCAAGTTCAGAAACTGACCTAAAACATGCCTCAGAGCTACTTGAATGCAAAGACAGTATTGAGCCACAGCCTCCAAATTTATCATTTGCACAACCATAATATACTTCCTTTATACCTAAAAAGGGCAAGAGTCATCCAATCATTTATAAATAAATTTTTTTTAGCAGAGTTCAGTTTTATTTCAGTATGATCAACAGATACACTAATGATTGATAATGCTGCTGCACACATTATGCATGGTTCACATGTTCTTTCAATCCGTGTTTCTTGTGATTATTTCTTTTTCATATCCACAGTTCACAGAGCGAAAGAAAATAACCACCTAACCTGTTATCCATGGACACAACCGATGTTGATATTACTCTCACACTCCAAGTAAATTTGGTTTTCGATTCTCCCTAGTTGCCAATGTCAAGATGTAGTTAAAGGACTCCACTATCGAGCAACCTTTCCTAGTTCCTTGCCGTCTCACTGCATCTTCTTCATTCCTCCATGGTTTTGCCTCTTCAAGCACCTCATAAAAACATAGAGACAGAACCCTCTATCCCAGTGATCGAAGTTTCTCAGAATTCAATTCTCCTGACAAACCAATCACCCACTGCACATCTGTATGATGAGTACATACTACAAATCCACATTTCCTAGTCACCTCATAAGCACCCAAATCCCTCCCTACCTCCCTCCCTCCCAACCTACAGCACCGGGATTTGCTCAATTTTTCACCTGAGAAGGGGACTGATCCAACCCATGTATGCCCTCCTTCCCATTATTTCAGCCTTCCTCGCTTGTCTTTCATTCGAACCTAGACTTCACCTACTTCTTTCAGTAAATTGCCACCTATGAAAACAAAGAAAGAAAAGCTACACCTTTCCAGAGATTGTCGCTGATTTTGCAGCGTGTAACGTCAACAACCTATGAATTCACTATCCACAATCCACAGACAAAACTCACGAAGAAACACCGATTCAGCGTCTCTCGAACAAATTCAACGACGCATCCTTCAAGTTCCCGCGCAATTGCAGCACCAACCGAATCAAATTCAAAATCCATCTCAAGTATTACGTTAACTTAAACAAAAAAAAAAAAAAAAAAATCGGACGTGCCAGGCGTTACCTGATCTATAACAATCTGCACGAAGCCCAGAACCTCAGGAGAGAATCGTCATCAGTTTCCATGGCTTCGGTCGGCGGTGGTAGCCCGTCGCCTGCACTGGCCGGTCTCCGTCGCCGTCGGGTTCGCTAGGGACTCCGTTTCGGGAAGACGAACATCTTCTTCTTCTTCTTCTTCTTCTTCCATTTCGTCGGAGATGGCTGGTGTGGGGATGGAAGATGAGGCGTCAGTGGAGTTGGAAGTTCGGGCTACGGCGGAAGAGAAGAGAAAAGGAAGAAGCTTTACAACAGCGGGAAAAATCAAAGAAAAAGAAGAAATAAAAAAAAAAAAAAAGGTTTAAGAGGGCACGATGGGAGTGCATATCAGACGGAAGGTTAAATTGTCGAGAAAGATGTCTCTTTTTATTTCACAAAAAATTCAACATTTATAATTCTCAAAAAGTCAGTTATCAAGAAAAAAAATGACATAGTGAAAATAACTATGCCCTCAAGGTTGTTATGAAACACAAGTTTAAATTTATTTACAATATAATAAAGCGAAAATAGAAGGATTGTGATCGCTCAATAATTCCGTATTTGAGTATGAAAATGGCGAATGAGGACTTGGATTGAGAAATAAATCTATGGGCTAACGAAGTGCGAAGAAAAGCAGATGCACTAGAAATCAAAATTACAAATAAAGGAAATGAATTTTGAATCAAAACTGGGTGGAAATGAAAGTGCAAAGAAAGAGAGTGAAAATGAGAACAAAGATAGATAAGAGAACCCACGGAGAGTGTTGTTGGGTTTCTCTGATGCCTTCGTCCTCTATATACTACAATGGATGTTTGTGTCTCTCTCTTCCAAATTGTCCCTCCACTCTGCCAGCATCAAAATGCACATCCCAAGCCCCTTCATCTAGTTCTCTCCAAGTCTGATCATTTCCATCGTTGTAGCTAGCAAAGTTAATGCTAGTTGAAGTGGACACATAAAAAAACCTCAGTGAATTTATATATATGGGTAAAAGTGAGAACTAACATCAAGTTATTGAGAAAAGAAAATGAGAAGGGAAAAAAAGGCATTGTAATGGAGATCAGCTGAGTTCACTTACCTAAGAATTGCTTCCTTGGTAAGTTCCCATCATCCTAACAACAAAAGCAGCGAGCAAACACTGCCATACTCATCTCTACCAACCCAATTAGAAGTCCCCATGGTCTTGGTTCGCATGCCTCGAGGGAGAAAAGCTCATGATTTCTCGTTGGTACTATTTGACTTTGCTCCTCACCACTCACTTGACAATCTTGCAAGTCCTCCCGTAGATTTGCTTCGCTTGAATTATCTTCGTGCATGAGTGAACTCCCGGCTACTGAATTTGTTGATTCATGACCGACTTCATAGAGTAAAGCTAGGTCTATAAGTTGATTATCTCGAAGATCCACCTTTAAATCATTCCCTAATTGCTTGCATATTATTTGGAGTCCCCAATTTTTCAATTCTGTCGATTTTGTAAGGCTCAACTTTACATTATTCCCATCAATTTGACCAAAATCAATTACTCCCCACAAGTTAGATGGTTTGGCATAGCAAAGGAAAATATGTTCCGAATGCAATGGATAGGGGAAGTCTATATCTATTGTACCCCGCTCTTTACCATCAACGTGTGCGCGTGCTAAAATGTTGGGTCTAACATCGCCAAGAATGCCACAGAATGCCAATCCAAGAATCTTGTCATACAAGTCCTTTGAAACCATGACAGACACAGAATCCTCTTCAATAGGAAGGACCCATTGGGGCATCTCTCCTTGAGGGAGAACTATTGGGACATGTCGCTGAAATAATTACAAAGATAGACCAGTAGAAAGTATCCAAGTTAATATTAGTACCCAAATGAGAAGATCCATTGACACTTGCATTAATATGCAAGTCTCATGCGATATAAATCATCTCCTAGCAGGATCATAT
This sequence comes from Eucalyptus sideroxylon, assembly GCA_014182405.2. Classification (NCBI taxonomy): domain Eukaryota; kingdom Viridiplantae; phylum Streptophyta; class Magnoliopsida; order Myrtales; family Myrtaceae; genus Eucalyptus; species Eucalyptus sideroxylon. Next base: position 8,657,345 of record CM024552.2, on the reverse strand, counting down.
CCATGTACCACGCCCATGTGTTTCAATGGGGAAGGCATTGCGGGGATCACCTGTGCCCCCCCACCTTTCCATGGAAAGGTGTGGCTAGGGAGAGCAGTAGGGAGGGTAGATTTTCAAGCCCCCTCAGGCTCTAGCCAAGGGCTGAAGGGACTCCCACCCTAGGGAGGTTATCCCTCCTGTAGCCTGGCTCCCATCTTTCCAGGCTGTCAAGGCCTTTTAAGGGCCTGCCTAGGACCAACATGCATATACGTGCAGAATCACTTCATGCTAGTTTGCTTTTTTTCTTAAGCCTTCGATCTTGCATTTTTTGCTATGGCAATATACAGGCACACAATGGACCCAACATAAATACTCCACATCAATATGGTGTGTTTGTGTGTGTAAGAGAGAGAGAGAGAGAGAGAGAGAGAGAGAGAATATCTAACCTGGTCAAGTGAGTCTAGCCCATCAGCCAAACCTTTACAGGCAACTTGATGAATTGAGGATAAATCTTCATTTGTTTGTAGAGATTTGCAATTATCCGCATAAAAAGTCAAAAACGGGGGAAGCTCGGGAATCTTTTGTAATTGATGGCAGTTTTCAACTTGCAACCGAGACAAACGATCACGCTTATTGATGGATGGAGGAAGGGCAATAATATTGTTCTCCGCCAGATTTAATTCACTCAAGAGGGGAAAACAAGAAAGATTCTCAAGAAACTCTACTTCATATAGATTACATCCTCTAAGGGTTAAGTTGCATAAATTTGAAAGTCCGGCCTCCATGCATGAATCAACTGAATTCTCATACTTGGGAAACCCGATTAAATTCGTGCAACACTCAACGTTCAAGTTTATAAGGTTTTGTAACTTATAAATGCTAGATGGAAGATTTTCCAGGTTCTTGCAATCCTTTATACGCATTTCTTGCAAAGCAGCAAGATTTTCTATTGACGTGGGAAGTTCTTTAATAGCGATCCCTTCTAAGATAAGCCTTTCAAAGCCTTCGAGTTTGTGTGGAATATTAGGGAACCTTTCAAGTTTTGTGCAATGACAAAGATCGAGTGCTTGCAGCTTTTTAGACTTGAGCACATTGGGAAAAACACTAAGTTCAGAGCACTCCCTTAAATTCAACACCTGCAACTTGTCAAGATATGCGATGGACTCATGGGCTTCTACCAAGTTTTTGCAATGACTGAAATCCAATTTCTCAATATTTGGAGTAGACGAGAGGTCAGGCATGCGAACCATCAACTCGCAATGATTGAATTTGATGTACTTCAAATTTTGAAAGTCCTGCAAACACAGAGAAACCAACTTTGATAAACACTATGAAATTATTATATATATCAAGTCGTCAATATATGGAGCAATTTGTTTATTTAAAGAAGAAATGATTTGTCGTGGAGTCCACAAATAGGCCTATGTAAGTTGTTGTACATAGGCGGGGGAGTCGAAACTCGTGAAATGATGGTAATGTAATTTCGGACATCATTCACGCTGTCCATGGTTTTATATATTGATCATTAATAATATCATAATTTATTTACTGGGGCTTAGCTTGACTGGGGGTTATAAAATTGGCTACACAACACTTGGGGGAGATTGGGTTTCTCAGGGATAATTATACGTCCTTGACTGTTATATAATCTATCTTGACCTAGCGTATATGTCATAATTACATATGCTCAGGCCGGAACGCTTTTCTTGTGGACGGAAGCAAGGAGCTTTTGTAGATCGGACAACTTGGAACCCACTAGTCAAGTTTCCGATTGAATTTCTTAACCTATTAATTAACTTTTCATTCAAAGTTACTTTAAATATTGTCTTGAGAAATTACTAAAAAACTTAAAAACTTTACCAGTACTTACGCATATATAGATGAGCAAATTAGAGCTAACTCTCATCATTTTACATTTTAGTTATTATTTGAAAAAAATTGAAAATATATATATACACAATGCAAAAAAGTTCACAAATAAAATTGGGTTAAGAATTATTAAAAAATTAGAATAAATACCATTAAAAATCCCAAATCATTATACAAATTTACCTCTAACTAGTTTTCATCTCACAAAAGCCCTTAATTAGTACAATGATGAAATATTTATCCCAAACTAATTTTTGTCTAACAAAAAATCTTTAACCAGTACTCCTCACCCAAATCTACCCTCCTTTGGCATATGAAAATTAGTTTGAAATAAAACTATCTCGCATGTCATGCATGTGGCAATCACAAAATTTAAATCAAGTGTCATGTGGCAAGCATGCAAATGTAGGCCACATGACAAAACTATGCCACATGTACCATAGAAGCATAATGAAGTGCCACACGGCGAGTGCGGATTTTCAGCCATGTGACAAAACTATTCCATTTGTGATGTCATATGGCAATCGCAAAAACAAAGTGAAGTACCATGTGGCAAGCATAGAAATGAAGACTCTGCTAGATCTAGCTTTAACTATTGATGAATAGGGGATATAAATACTTTCAAAATGTACTTGCGTAAAGATTAAAAAACTTTGGTTTTTCTTTCTATTTTTGTAAGTCATGCAAGGACAATGAATGCAACTTTGACAAACATTCAGAAGAAAATAAAAATTTCATACACTCGTTTCAAAATCTAACTCTAACTTTCTATTAAGAAACTAGTGAAATGCCCCTACTAGATCACTCACATTGATTTAGTTGTCCACACATTACTGGAAAAGTTCCTAATAAATACTCCATCATGTCCACTTAGAAGCGTTGCTCCTTAAGAAATGATTTAAGCAACTAACAATGCATCACTTGCCTTCAAACCTTCAACTCAACTAATTTTATTGATGCTAGGCAAATCCTCGCCATTTGGAACGTGCATTAGGTACGTGGCCTACCACTAAACCAGCCATTTCTTGGGTGTTTTTATTTCTACATACATGTCAACCGGTAGGTTTGTCATATTTTTATTTCCCCTTTGTTCGATCACTATACAATTTTTTTAAATAATAAATTTCTTACATAAACAACCGACAGCAAATTGCATTTTGAATATTTCACTAGGTAGATTTGATTTGATTTTGAAATATATCTATGTTAGTAGTTAGAGATATTAGGTATAAAAAGTATGTAAACTTTATCTATACTATAAATAAGGTAAAGATGATCTTCTACTTTAAAAGATTTCAATCTTTCTCTTTTTTATATTCCTTCCATCAAGTATCCTCAGTTACTTATTCTACAAATATTATATAATGGACATTTACATGAAATTGATTATTTTATTTTTTATCTCTCGCTATTTCAATATGAAAAGTCGAATTTTCTAATGATGCAAATCTTGCATTATCTTTCTCTTTCCACATGTATGTATAAAACTTCTCTATATTGTGTATTTTATTGGCAAAAATGTTTCCATTTAGTATTTCTAATGAAGTTTTGTGCTTACGTTATCAAATGTCAATTTTGCTTCACGTAAAAATATCTCTAACGCAAGTAATTAGGGTCATGTTGAAAGGAAATAGCGAAGTGGTGCCTGAAACAGAGTAACACCACTACCTTTTGTGTACTAGTACATATAATATGCATCTACATATAAAAATTATGTAGATTTTAAAAAGGTATATGTTGATAATGCTCACCTTAAATTGTTTTAGAACTCCTGTGATATTGCCTTTACTCATATCAAGTCCCACCAATTTCTTTGGACCAGCAGAAAATTTTGGAATCTGATGAGTACATTCAGGCCATTCAAACCATCTAAGCTCATTAGGAAGATATATAGGGCATTGAAAAGAATCATGCACGTTGTGCAAGATGAGCAATCTCAAACTTCTCATTTTTGTAAAAGCTTCAGGACCGATACGCATCTCTGTTGGCTCAAGTCGTTCCAACACTATGGCTTTTATAGCACAATCCCCCTGTATATACAAAATAGGGTTATGCATTTTTAGTAATTAGCGTAAAAAATAACTAGCAAAATTTTGATCTTATTCACAAGTCTTACCACGTCACGTGACAAACATCAGCAACATCATCATACAACCATAGTCTACTACGTCTTCCAGGATCATCTCGACATTCTTGGTTCACGATATCTTTACCCATTGCTTGAATCAAGTCATGCACTTTTAGGAATCCGTGCTCAAATCGTATCAAGGACCTCTTAATGAGAGTATCAAATCCTACAGCTGTTAGAAGATCGCAACTATCGAGAACTTTCTTTGTATACTCTCTTGTCCGCCCACTAAAGAAGCAGGCAATGTGGAGAAAGATCTCTTTCTCATTTTCATCTAGTCCATCATAACTCACTTTGAGCACATTATTAATTTTCTTGTCAGGAATCCTAGAAAGTTTCATTAGTGTACTTTCCCATACATCTTCTATTGTACCACATAATAAGGAACCTAGCACCTCAAGTGCTAAAGGAAGGCCTTTAGCATAATTTAGAGCACTGTCCACTAGATCTGTTCTAATTTGGTGTGTTTGAAATGCATGCTTAGTAAGTAGATCACGAGCTTGACTGTCATTAAGTGCTTCAACTTCATACACACGATCTTGATTGATCCGGTGACAAGTTAGCAAATGTTTGTCTCTTGTGGTAACGATGATCCTACTTCCATTACCAAACCACTTGCCTTCTGCTAAAGTATTTAACTGGCGCAAGTCATCCACATCATCAAGGATGAGGAGAACTTTTTTGCGACCTAGTCTACGTTGTATTAGCTGAATACCTCCGTCAACATTGGATACTTCTAATCTTTGTTGTGGTGATAGTATATCATTTAGTAATTTTTCTTGCAAAGTAGCTAAACTCTTGGTACCTTCTGAAGTTTCTCGAACATTTTCCAGAAAACATGAACCCTCAAATTTTCTGAATATAACATTGTAAAGAGCTTTCGCTAAACTTGTCTTCCCTATACCTCCTTGTCCCCATATTCCCACCATGAGAACACCATCATCAGACTCAAGATTTAACATAGATTTCAGCTTAACAACTCGGGAGTCTATCCCAACTGGATGCTTAGCAACATGCAAAGGTGTTTGAGCTAGGTAAGTGGAGATCTTCTCCACAATTTCTTGAATAAGCTCTGACTCATCTCTGATGAAAATGGAAAAAGAAATTGTAGCATCATTTTAGGGATTTGAATAAGCAAATAACCAGCAATCCCTAGCTAACAGTAACAGAGCAGTGCATCACATTTTCAGATAATCATGTATTCCCAGCCAGTTGAATTAGACCTCTAAGAGCTCCACACCAATCAAAATAAGTTCAAGGTTTTGACTTTTAGTTTCCAAGTGAACTTCTTCTTTTGATTTATACATGACGATTTACTTATTTTTCGTTCCGACTATTATATGTGATTTATTTATGTTCTCAATCAAGAAGAAGCGTTATACTAGACTTTAAACGGTGATTAAGATTTCGATTCCGAAACTTTTAAATTCCCTGAATCACGATATTATTGCTTCACGTGGCATATGAACACTAATTATCCTGTATCACGCGTTGCAAACTTTTTGATTCCTTGGGTGAGTACAATAACACTACTTAACATCTTGTCCATTGGTCGATCAAGTTTTAATCTTTTATTCTGTTCAAATGAGTTTCAGCCGGTAAAGTCCCAGTGTCGATTTTCTATTATTGGAAAAAGCCAAGTGTCTTTTCTATGGATAGCCCCCATGTGATTTTTCGAACTCAAAATGCCAGCTGTAACAAGTTTAGGACGTGGTCGACCAAAATCGAAGATCTATGGAACTCAATTTTACCAAAATGAAGCGAGAGGACCTCAATAGCCCACTGATAAAATGCCTGGAACTTTTATTACACTCTGAGGAGGGCAACAAGTACCCAAAAGAAAGAGCTACGGACCTTACCCGAATGAAACTGGGCTTAGCAAAAGCTAAAGGCATAATTCTATTATTCGATGCCCAAGAATAGGTTTCTTTTCATGCTGGTGAATTTTAATAAATATTGGTAATTGTCAAAAAAATCTGTCAGTAAAAAAGAAATAAGAAATCGGTGACTTTTTCTTTCACATAACTTGTTAGTGACTTCCAATGGTTTCATAAAATCACTAACAACTTTTTATAAATAGCACATTACCATTTCGTACTAACATACCAAATTTGATTTGCATAACTTATGACCTCAAATTTACTAATTTTTATCTGAAATTACTAACACAAATTAGAGTGACTCACCATCTTTGATAATGTTAAATAATTACTCACTAGTTTTGGATTACCAACTCTCACTTTAGCTACTTATCAATATTTACTTGTTCTTTTAATTTGCCAACTTTTCTATTGGGTTGCTAGCTCTCATTTGAATTTATTATTGACTTACCGATTTTTCTTCAATTAAGTTACCAACTAATTTTAGGTTAACAATTCTCATTTGAGTTACTTGTCAAGTTTATTTTTCTTTTAATTATCAAATTTCTTATCTTTTGCCAAATTTTATTTATCTCTCTTAACTACACTTACATTCACCAATTCTTTTATGAGACTAACTTAAACCTAACAGGCTTAAGAATTTTCAGGAATCATAAGATGAAGCATCTATGTGTATACTTCAAGGCATATGTGGGTCGATTTAGTTATTTGATCTATTTTTTTTTTTAAAGACAATATTCATGCTTACTTGTAAAGATTACTTTTCTTACAAAAAAATATGGACTCCACTTTACTTACCCATCCTTCAGATGCCACCCAGACAACTTCCCAGCATCAAAAGAGCTTCCTTCCATCTCTTCACTTTCTCCGAATCCTTCCCGAACTCGGACTCATGCTTAGCCAAAGCTCTCTGATAACTCTTTCTACACCCCCTTACTTCTCTCGGATCCACTTTGTAAAACACTGGTAGAACAATGAGGTTCTTTTCCTCCTTGCACTCTATAATCTTCGCCACCTCTTCCAAGCACCACCTTGATGAAGCGTAGTTCACAGAGAAAACGATGATTGCGATGTATGATTCTTCGATGGCTTTCATAAGCACTGGCGATATTTGGTCCCCCTTTTTCAGTTCCTCACTATCTCGAAAAGTGTATATTCCAATCCGGTGTAAAGCTTGGTAGAGATGGCCGATGAAGTTATTACGCAGGTCAACACCTCTAAAACTCAAGAAAACGTCGTAAATCTTTTCAGGTTTCGATGAAGAAGCCATTGGACGATGGAGTTTAAGAATCGGCAATGACTAGAAGCTGAAAATTTGAAACTGTGTGTTCAGGTAGTTCATTCACCAATTGATCTTCTTGTTTAATTCTTATACTAGAGGACGAAGATGCATGACCTTTTTTTGGGTAGAGTAGACAAAGAATAATATTAAAACTTTGGAAAATGAAGACCGCGTGACACAAGATTCTTTGTGGCCGACAAAAGTAGGGACTAGTAATAGATCACAAACCGACGAACAATTCTAGAGCGGTGGATTCTTGTGATCAAAGTCTATGACCCACTCATAAAAATAACTATGGTGGTTTTCCTGGAAATTTCATCCCCAACTTTTGAGAAGTTGTTTTTTCCTTGCTATATTATAATTTACCACATGACCCCTCAAGAGATATATAGTTAAATGCACAAGCAAGTGTGTAACAGCAAAAAATAATATTAGATCTATTAACAATAGTAGAACATTGGAAAAATATGGTGCTTAAGTATGGACCGAGATATTTTATAGATATAAACACATGGACTTTTTTTCCGATTCTCTTATTGATCCAAGCTTCTTTGTGGCCGACAAAAGAAGTGGAGAAACCACTGGGGGGTGTTGGATTCTTTTGATCTGGTCATAGGTTTACTAAATAAAAAAAAATAAAAAACTTGCTCTCTTCCTCAAAATGGCATCCCCAACCTCTGATTGGTTTCTTCTTTACTAGGTAATAATTTAATACATGATTACTCAAACAATATATAACTCATGTAACAACAACAATACTTTCTAATGCTTAGATAATCACAACATTCCTCACCAAATGTCAAAAGAATCCGTTTTTCGAAGTTTATACATCTAAACTTGTGTTGACACATAATTTTTTGCTTGAGACTTTCATTCTTTCACGAGAAAACCAAAATGGATTTTATCGATAGCGGTGCAATTGGATCCTTATTACAAAAAGCTTTTGCTCAGCTTAGTCCCACACTAGCATCTTTTATTGCATTTTTCTGCATTTAGACAATAGACGCATTTATGTTTTGGCACAATGCATTTAAATTAAACAACTCTTGTTTGCGTCGAATAAAACAGGGGCTCGACTATGAACTTCATTTTAATTGGCCCGATGGATGGCTCGACATGCGAGATTAACTAGAGTTAAAAACTCCAAAATCGTAGGAGTTAGCTTCAATTTCATGATAGCGTGATTAGACGCAACTCTAAGATAGTGAAATCAGTCCTAACTCCTTGCTGTGGAGTTAGATATGATTTGGACAAGGTGGATCAAACTCAGAGAATTGTGGAAGTTTGGATCAAAGGACTTCAAGATGAGGGTTAGATGAGTCGAGGCTGACCAAGAGAACGGACTGTTACAAAAAATCAACCTGTTTTTGCAGAGGATTTTTGAAGGAGCATAATACGGGCAAGAGATTTGGATTACACAAAAAATAAAACATAAGCTGGCCAAGGATGAGATAAGAGAGGAAAACAGGAAGCGGGTCATTCGGTGATTGATTGAGGAAACTCTGACCGAGAGCTTCGGAGACAGAATGAGGAAAAGATTCGGTGGTTCCTTTTAAAAAGAGAAAAATACAAGAGATGGGGACTCTTTAATAAAGCAAAACCGATCGTGAGCTTCGAGGGCGGGTGGCTTTCGTGGCTGGGGAATCTAAACAGGGAGATTTTTTACTAAGAAGTTGGAAAGTAATGGAAAATCAGAATCCGCCAAGATTAGATAGCGGGGAGCGGAAGGAAAAAGCTTGAGAGTCAAAAAGTGTATGATTCGTTTCTCACGCTATTTTGATATGAAATTCGCTATGCTTAATCCTTTGCATATGAACTTGTCTAAAGGTGATGTTGCCTAACTGTTCCTTATGCATGATTGTGATAGACAGCGTATGTTTCGTCCATGTTCAGCCCCTTGAAGTATCTTGGACTGACCTTGTTGTTTGTTTGCGTGATTTTGCTTCATCCAGCACGCTACTGTTGATTTAATTTGCTTTTAGATTATATTCAGTGTTTGTGTATTTATAATTTGCAGTTCTCAAAAGTATTCTAATTGTCGTTTTAATGAGAAAATTGTCCAAAAAAATCCTAAACATATAACACACGGCCAATTCAATCATAAATTTTTCAATTGTATTTAGTTCTAGCCTTTTTGACAACTTGCCAATTTAGTCCTATGTGTTACGGTCAGCGTTGACGTTGACTTGCAATTCCTTTTTATAATTTTATGGACATTTTCTTTTTCCCTTCACTAGCCATCACCGGGCCTCATCAATGGCTAGCACCAATGGCTGGCAGAGGTTGCTGGCCCCAGGCGAGGGTTGCCCTCACCGGCCTTAGGCGAGAGACACTGGCAATTGAACAATTAATTTTGCTTATTTTTCAGAAAATAATGAACACCACAAAAACGGCACTAACCTTTTGCAAATCATCTTAGTAAGTTTTTAGATGACAAAGTATATGTAGGATAACTTTGGTAAAATTATGTGCTAAACCTTGTAATAATAAACATTTCCTTGGATCTTTCGCAATTATCTAGATATATATTGAAAAATCAAAACATAGAAATGACATGTCAAATCTTTAAATCACACTAAGTTCTTCTTATTATGGCATAGAAAATTTACCATCGTATCGAATTTCTCAAAAATCATTTCAACATCTTCCCCATGTATTATAGTATATGTACTATTTGTTGCAGAATTTGTCTTTCTTGTATTAGTGTCTGTGAGGGATTTGCAATCTCCTATGTTGCACATGATCAAGCGATCAAGTTGGTGTTCAAGCCTTATGAAAATTTTAGGCTTCAGGCATATTAAAAATATATGATATAATAAAAATTTCTACATTGGTTAACAAAATCTCATTAAAGTTGTCTCTATGTGGTGTATAAGTAGTTTATATTTGCTTTATCACATAAATCAAATCTTTTGGAGATTGAAATTCTAGATAACAAAACTATTGTGGACTCATGTGGAAATTGGTACAACTAAATTGTTAATCATACATAATGTCTTATGCTGAATTATGTGGATCAACATTGCTGACAATTTGTAGTTTTTACTCCCGTTTATATTTAAATTCTCCATTCTCAATCATATAAATGTAATGGGCAAGATTTATAAAATTAATGAGCCAGTAATAGCTCATTCACAATTTTTTTTTTTTGTGAGAAAATGTTAGACGCTTTCAAAGCATCATGTCATCAGCCACCAACTCCAATAATTCGGTCCGTTTCCACATGCATTTCCCACTGCAATTATTCGGTCTGTTTCCGCATGCTTTTCCCCAGTGCAATTATTCGGTCTGTTTCCACATGCTTTTCCCGACTGCAATTATTTCGTCTTCGATCTTCTTTGCTCCATGTCCTAGGTGCTTTTCACGACCAAAGTCCAATCTTGGAGGCTGTTACTTGCGTCTAATAAGTAAGGAATTATTAAATGAAAAGTACGTATATGGTAAACTAAATCTAAATCTGAAAAGTTGAAGAGATTCTCGTGAAGTCCACCGTTTTTAATGGTTCAAATTCAATTTAATTTATAGACTAAGTTCACTCAATAATTTTTTGTAGATAAATAACCATGCTATTACTTCTCAACTATCCTTTTGACAATTCGACGGAAATAATACCACTTCTCGAATCTTGATATGCTAAATCTCCTCTGTTGAAAGGATGGACATCACATAGGACCCACCTTATCTAATGTGTACGATCCAATCATCCTTTGTAAATCGAAATCATTAAATGAATTTGTGAAATGAGAGGGATCATCATAATGTTGCAAGCGGATAAGATTTTTAGCCATGCTCCTAATCCCTTTATCGCAGTAGATGATCTTGTGGGCAAAGAATGAGGTCTAATGCTCATGATCTATTTATAGGTGTAAGGGGATTTTTCTTAGCGAGTACCTCAAAAATTGAACTTAACCAGTGGAAGATTATAAATTCTCAACTTGAAATTTTTTGTCTTCAAATCCAAGTCAAGTTCGAACGTTTTGAGTGTACTATCGGTCCAATTGTGCATTGAACAAACCTTTCTTCACCATGAGACAAGGCATCTTCTTTTTACTCTTAGCAGCAAAAGAAAACAAGAGTGATGACTTTTAAGTCAAGCCTATGAAATTTTTCCATAGTAGAGGGAAAAAGTCTCCAACTTTACTAGTTAGAGGAATGGCAACACTTTGAGATTGTTATGAAAGACAATTGGGATGTAACCTATGAAGCACAAACATGTTATACGTGCTTCCATGTTGTGTCCGACACGTGTCGAAACGTGTCGGATACGTCGACACGCTCGGACACGCATTAACAGTGTGTCGGATCTGTCGACACATGGTCAACTTTTGTCGACACGTTTCAACACGCGTGTCTCAAAGACAATGGAGGCTGGTGGCGAGGGTGAGGGAGCAGAGATGAGGCCGTGAGCGACGGCGAGCCCACAACGGCAAGAGATGGTGAGAGAAAGAGCAGAGACTGGGGTGAGGGCCACCACTCTGTGATGCTGCGATGGATCGGCGACAAGGCTGCAGCTGCGAGGGAGGAAGGGCTAGAGGCAAGGCAGTGAACAATTGTGATGAGGACCAAGAGCAAGCAGAGATCAAGAGGAAGAGGAGAGGAGGGGGTCATGCGGCGAGGAGGAGAAGAAGAAGGGCGCTGCTAGGGTTTTGAGAAGGAAACTAAAAGAATAAAAAGGGGATTTGGCGTGTTGGAGGGAGGGGGAAGTGTTAGGTGGTGGGGGAGGGAAAGAAAAAGTGAAAAAAAAAAAAAAATGGGGGTGGGGGAAAAGAGACGAGGGAAAAAAGGGGGAAGTGTCATGAGGGAGGGGGAAGTGTTAGGTGGTGGGAGAGGGAAAGAAAAGTGAAAAAAATTTGGGGGTGGGGGGAAAGAGACGAGGGAAAAAAGGGGTGAAGTGACCGGAGGGAGGGGGAAGTGTCATGTGGTGGGGGTGGGAAAGAAAAGTGAAAAAAATTTGGGGCCAGGGGAAAGAGACAAGGGAAAAAAGGGAGATGGGGTGGGGTGGGGTGGGGTGGGGTGGGGACCCCGAGGGACTTTTTATTTAATCGAAAAAATAATTAAATGAAATAAACTGAATGTTGAATGATTAGCATAAATTTGTTGTTTGTTCTTTTTTTAATTAATTATTTATTTATAAAATTGAATTAAATTAATTAAAAATAAAAATGTTTATTTAATATATAATGTGTTCTAGTGTGGCATCCCAAAATTCATGACGACCTCTAGTTACATTAAAGTCTATGAATAGGTGATGGAAGTACCATTAAGTTATTTTATAACCATTTAATCCATAATTTGCAATAAGATTTATGGCTAAGCTTTTAATGGATAATTATGTGATAGGAAAGAAAATTCTATCATTGACCATGCGTATTATAAATTGGAATTTATGGATTTGTGACTACAAGTTTTATGGCCTTATTACTTTGCAAGTTAGGTATTTATTTAAGTGGAAAATGTTAATAGATTATTAAAAGGTTGGTGGGCTGAAATTCTAAGGCCAAGCATTGTAAAGGATGATTGTTTGGATGGAGGTGTGTCTTCAAGTGACCCAATGAATCATTAAAGTGCAAATTGATATAGAAAATCTTATTCTTGGTGGCGCACTTTATAAGTAGAATTTTATTGATTTAAATTATAGAGTTTTGTGGGCTTATAAGTTGAAATTAGGTGTTTATTTAATTGGGGATTAAATGGAATAGGAATAGGAGGGGATGGGCTGATTTTTAGGCCCAAAGCCCATCCAACCAGCCCACACCAGCCCCCTATTCGACCAGCCCATGAAGGCCCAAGCCCGGCCCATTGAGGGCCATCACCCTTGCATGGAGATTGACAAGTGGCATGAGGGATTCTCCATGTGTCTCTAACATGCAAAAGGCTACTCACCACTTGTCCATGCATCTTCCACTTGTCACTTACATGCAAAAATAGAGATTTATTTGTTAACCAAAGAACAAAAGGGGAGGGGCGTTTCAGAATTGAAGGGAGAGTGAGAGAGGGAAACTGAGAGAAGAAGAGGGAGGCTGCGCGAAGAAGAAGGAGGAGGATTCGTCCGCCCGTTTGTCCGCCGTTCGTTGCTGCTTTGTCATTGTTTGTTGCTGTTTTTGTGCTTGAATCTAAGGCAAGTTGGGATCTATATTCTGCTCTTGCATGTTGTGTCTTGCTTGTGTGTTTGAATGGTGATGAATCTCGGATGTTTAGGGCGTGAGCAACCGAAGCTTGAGTGTGTTCTTCTTGAAAATGTATTCTGTTTTCGTCTATACTGCCTGACCCAGAATGTTGTAGAGGCTTGCATGTGGGTTTTGAGTTAGATTTTGGCTTTGACTTATTCACAAAAGTTGTATACAACATCTCAAAGTATGACATACTAAAATTTGAGATAAAATGGTTGAGTTTTAAGGGGGGGAAACCCTTCCTCTACGAAAAGGCTAGATCTGAAACTGTTTAGTCGACCTCTTGGTGGTTTTGTGTGTTGCATGTCACTTTTTACTAAGAATGTTACTTCAACTTCTGCATGAAAGTTGTAGAGAACATCCTTATGATTAATATACTGAAATTTGAGGTAAAACGAGTAAGTGTAGCCTAGTGAAATGATTTTCTTTTGAAGACGGTAGATCTGGAAGTATGGTACTGGACTCCTGAGACTTCGTGGACTAAATGGTGACTATCCTTTGAGAATATAACCTAGATCCCTTAATTAAAGTTGTAGTGGATCTCTTGAAGCAAAACATATCAAAATTTCAGAAGAAATGAAGAAAAATAAGTAGGCGAAACCTCGATATTTCGAAGATAGCTATACTGGACGTTTCGGTCCTAGAATCAGGAGCTTCGAACGTCTATATAAAATTACCTAGAACGAATCTGGCCTAGATGCCTTCACGAAAAATCTACTTTAGTGTCTTAACTATAACCTGGTAAAATTTCATAATTTTCGGAAGTTATTCGGGTATTTTAATCGAAATATTTCAAAAACTGTGCAATCTGATTTTATCCGAAATTACATGCTGTAATTGTGTGAATTATATTTTCTTGTGTGAAACTCGTTTTGGCATGTGTTCTTCATGAAATTGTTATTTTATTGTCTTGTCTATCACATTTCCTGATTTTATGATTTTTGAGAATCATATGGATATTTAATTTAAATGTTTTCAAAAATTGTACAAGCTGGAATTTAATAAAACTTCAAAAAGGCATGATGTATGGATTATTCTAAATTGTATGGACTCCATGAATTGTATTGTTATGAATGATTTTGTCTTGCTGCATGCATGATGATGATTGGAAATGCATATATGAATCAAAGGATGAAAATGATATTGATTTCCATCACATTACATGCCCATGTTAAAATTGAACTATAATTGAAGATGTGAATTAAGATAAGTGAGAAGGCCGTCGAGATGTGAGCCGACAATGCCCCGGGAGTGTCGGGATGCTTGGCTAGAAGGGTACAGCCGGTTGCCTGGTTGTGTCATGATACATGCTCGGAGGTTTGTGCTGGATGCCCGGTTGTATCATGATGCATGCCCGGAGGGTTCTCGGGAGTTTCGAGATGCCCGGAGAGTGGGGGAGCCGGAAGCTCGGCTGGTATTGAGCCGAGGGATGCCTCGTGATGCCAGTTGAGGTACGAGATGCCCGGCAGGTATTGTGCCGGATGGTTCTCGCGATGCTAGGTGGGGTGCGAGTGATAAATGTGGGACGCAAACATTGGTCCCGAGAAAGAGAAATGTGGCGGCCCAAAATGAAATAATGAAATTGGGAAATTGAAATTGAATTATGCATGATGGTATATGTATGACATGATGATGATGAGTGCATGGATGCATGGATGCATGGATGCTAAATGGCAATTGGCACATACAATACATCCGGTCGCTTCTCGTGGATTTTCATAACCCTGCTGTGCAAAAATGGGATATGCATGGATGTATGTGCACCTATGGCATGATGGTACACGTGATATGATGATGATGAGTGCATGGATGCATGATGATGGTGAGTGCATGGATGTATGTGCACCTATGGCATGATGGTACATGTGACATGATGATGGTAAGTGTATGACATGATGGTGATGACTATATGATGATGTATGTACATGAGGTATGATGACATGTGCATGATATCAAGGTAAATTGTGCATGGATGCTTGAATGACATGTGTTATGCTATGGTTGTGATGATTGTATTGTATGATGCATTGAGTGGTTTATTGATCCTTTACCTGCTGAGTGGTTGTACTCATCCCTTTGGGGACCAACATTTCAGACTAGATAAGATACATCTACTGCCACTGCCACCGGTAGATGGATCGAGTGGTTGGATATGGCCGCAAGGAGGAGGATAGCAAAGGAATGAACTTTTGGACGCTGACACTGATCGATGGACTTTAAGTATATGACTGTTGGAGGAGATGTGGGTCATCTTTTGAAGTGTAGCCGAGTATAGAAGACTACGGCATTTTGATGTACCAATGAATGATGTCCATCTGGTCTAAGTAAATAAAAGTGTTTGGCTTTTATCTATAAATGTTTAGTAGGTGTGCATCGTTTTCTGAATATAGGGAAGGGAGTTTGTTGGATGTGCTTCCATAAATGAATTGCGCAAGGGACCTATAAAAAAAAAAATGTAAACCCCCATGGTTGTATGGACCCGCTGCAATTGAAATGGTATCGGAGTAACATGTTAACAGGGAAAGTGAAAGGTAAGCGAACTGTGGCAACCCTAACGGATCGGGGGCCGTCGAGGGGTGCGACAACCTTGTTTTGGTATCAAGCTATGGTCTATTTGGAGTGATAAGGTGCCTCAGATGAAAATAAGGATAGAATGGTGCACACCATAGGATATTAACTGGAATGGTTGACTAATTCTGAACAACGGGTGATGGGTATTTACTCGTAGATCCCTGGTAACTAGTGTAATGTTGCTTTTGTGTGCTAGTAACTTTTATGTTACTTATATGACTTTAGTAACGTATGAACATTACTTCTCCTTCTTAGCTAATTAGTGACACTGAGTTGCAAATTGTTCCTGAAGCGAAACTTTCTGAGCTGTCTAGGTATGCCCCTAGATTGATAAAGGATTGGGAGGAAAAGGTTAAGAGATTCCTTAAGGGCATGAGGACAGATAGTAAGAGATAACTAGTGCTCCTGAACGTGAGGGATTATAATGAAATTTATGAAAGGGCCCAGCTTGGAGAGCAAGAAATGTTAAGAGAATGAATGGAATCAAGGAGACAAGTGACATTGAGTGATGCGCGATAAGGTAAGAGACTCTATTCAAACGAAGAGCTACCTGAGATAGTGCTTGCCCATGCGCCAAGGATGAAACCATGAGGCCTAGTATGGGATAGGCCAAAACGGATAATAACTCTGCAAGTTAGTCCCTATTGAAACAAGACCCTTCAGTAGATGTGTAGTTTGGGTTCGAACCAGGCGAAAGCTGGTGTACCTATAACGTCCCGGTTTGATGAGGGCGAGGAGTGGACGCCAAGGTCAGAGGACCTAAACAAGGAGTGGCTCTTGGCAGGCTTCTAGAATGGCAAAAGGGGCAGGAATGAACCGAACTATGAATCGAACTAGGAGGGCAGTGTTTCTGGGATAATTCTATCAGAGTAGCGCAACGGAAGCATGGTTAAGCTTGTAGAACTCTTGTTTGTGAAAGAGAAAGACAGGTCGATGCGTTTGTGCATTGATAATAGGCAATTGAATCATGTAATTGTTAAGAGTAAGTACTCATTACCTAGAATTGATGATTTATTTGACCAGTTGCAAGGAAGTTCAGTCTTTTCTAAACCTAACTTGAGATCAGGATATCGACTAAGGATTAAGAAGGAAGACATTCCTATGATTGCATTTAGGACTCGCTATGGACACTATGAGTTCCTGGTTATGCTATTTGGATTGACGAATGCCTTAGCTGCATTCATGGATTTAATGAATAGGATATTTAAGCCTTATTTGGATCAAATTGTGATTGTCTTCGTTTGATGATATCTAATATGTTCTAAAAGACCTGAAGAACATGCGTGGCATCTAAGTGTAGTGCTGCAATCAAGGCTTAAGAAATGAATTATGGATAGTAAGTTATGAATTTGAGGATTAAGTTATGATCATTTGAGCTAAGTAGTGACTTCCTATTAGAGGATCTCATTGGAAGTCTTGATGCATTACATGGAGGCATTTAGTATGTATAGATTGATCTTGGAAGTCATGAGTTTGAGTGGTCATATGAGACATGAAATTATTTGTGGTTTATATGTCGGAATAATAGGTTTAATCGATGGTGGTCAACTTTTAATTTTAGGTAATGATCTCAGTTTGAAAAGGTTTGGTGGAATTAGTGGATATGATCAATTGTGGTTGTAGTCTTTCCAAGGTAAAAAGGTGAAAGTTCAAGTTGTGGATTTGATGAGTGATTAGTCTAAGTGATGATCTTTTAGGATGAGACATGAGATATACTCGATGGAAACTGGACAAGTTTTATTTTGGTGGATTGTCGATCTTTGAATTGAATAAGTCTTGGTGGACTATCGATATTTGAACCGAATGAATGGTATTATATTTTAGGCTTGAATCTATGTTGTAGTGAAAGCATAGTGAATGTCTTTGTTGGACTGAACCAAATGAGTTATTAGTGGTGTCGATTTTGATGGTTCTAGGCTTGAATTGGTGGTGACAAAGGTATAGGAATAATTCGGCTAAATGGTGTGTTCGATTGAGTCGAGAAGGTGAAATTCCTTAAATTTGAATTTGATTGATAGTTGCACTTAGGATAGAGCTTGAAATAGATGTTTTCACAAAAGGAATCGAATATGAGACAAAGGAGATGGATGGAATTATTAAAAGATTTTGACTGTTACAATACCCCTCATGAAAGTTGAATAAGGTGGCAGACGCCCTTAGTCGAAAGTCAGCTACGAACATGGCTAATCTGAGGATAACATAGTGGAATCTATTAAAGTCAATAGCAGATTCAGACTTTAAGTTGGAAGTAGACCACGTCGACGGTATGCTTACTGCATTAAGGATTGAACCCGAAAATATTCAGAAAGTTAAGATTTTGCAAGAATCTGATTCGGAAATTGGGAAGATATGAAATGCTATGTCTTTAGGGAAAAGACTAGAGTTCCAAGTCTCTGAAGATGGAGTAGTAAGATATCAAGGACGACTCTGTGATCCTTACAATGAAGAAGGAAACAAGGGAAATCCTGTCGGAAGCACATAAATGTAATTATAGTATTCATCCGAGTAGTACAAAGATGTACAGAAATTACACCAACAGTTTTGGTGGAATGGCATGAAGGCAGATGTAGCTAAACACGTTTCCTCGTGTTTAACATGCCAGCAAGTAAAAGTCTACCAACCTATATAATGCGTTGCCGTTGTTGTCTGATGTAGTGCAGTTAGATTGGAAATACTTGAGTTTGGATGTTTTCAAAGCTCTAAGATTTTACATGCAAACTACTTTAAAAATCTTAAGGTCGGGACCGAGTTTGATGACTCGCCGATGCGTTGATTTCGGTATTTCAAGAAAGGCTTAGGATTTTGGTATTTCAAAGTTTTTAGTTTCAAAAATCTTTATGACGGGACCAATATTATCGACTTGCTGAACTATGATTTTCAATACTTCAAGAATTGCTTATGGTTTTTGGAGGAAGTTATCACATGTACATTCCAAGTTTTGAACTTCAATCGAAAAGCAGATTTTGATTGTGAACTGTTTTAGAAAATCTCTAGAATTTCATCAAAATTTATGAGTACTATGACACCGTACCCAAATGTTTTAAGAAATGTTTTCTATTTCAAAGATTTCTGAACTTTCTATAGAAAACATTCCAACCCATTGGAGTTGGGATTGAGATTGGAATTTGCCAACGTACCGATTTAAATCTACTAAGGGTTTTGATAAAGTATTTTATTTCGCGCCGTGATGCAAGTGCGACTCGAGGCTTTACATGTGGATTTCGAAAAACATTTGAAATTTAAACGTGAACATGGATTTTTTTGGATTTGGTATCATGCTTTGATTTTGTGAATTGGTTTCAACGATATGAGATTTACCTATTTTCAAAGACTATTACTGTTATATTGCTGTGTCTTTGAAATCCCTATTTTACATCATAAAGTGGAATTTTCAAGAACTCAAAGGATTTTCCACATTGGTGATTTGAAAACGTTTTGACATGGAAATAGCATATGATTTCAAAGCTTGCTATTGTAGTATTGATATGCTTTTGAAAATCTCAGTTTGCATTGTTTGATTTCATAAAGGAAGATTTTCAAGCGTTCAAAAGGAATTTCAGACGTGGTTGTTGTTTTAAAACTGTTTTTGGTGTTGAGATAAATTAAGATATGTTAAGAGCTTGCATCCTTAACTTTAGAGGAAGTATCAGCCCGATCCAGGACACATACTCGATCATGAAGCCAACAAAGTGAATGAGAAAGTGAGGTACATTGAAGAGCCTGTGCAAATACTGGATCGAAAGGAACAAATTCTCAGGACCAAGAGAATTCCATTGGTTAAGATATTATGGCAATATCATGATGTGGAGGAAGCCGCATGGGAAAGTAAAAAAAAAAAAAAAATGAGATGAGGGAAAGGTACTCTCACTTATTTCAAGAGACATAGGAAATGTCTAATTTCGAGGACGAAATTCTCTAAGGAGGGGAGAATTGTGGCATCCCAAAATTCATGACGATCTCTAATTACATTAAAGTCTATGAATAGGTGATGGAAGTACCATTAAGTTATTTTATAGCCATTTAATCCATAATTTGCAATAAGATTTATGGCCAAGCTTTTAATGGATAATTATGTGATAGGAAAGAAAATTCTATCATTGGTCATGTGTATTATAAATTGGAATTTATGGATTTGTGACTACAAGTTTTATGGCCTTATTACTTTTGCAAGTTAGCTATTTATTTAAGTGGAAAATGTTAATAGATTATTAAAAGGTTGGTGGACCGAAATTCTAAGGCCAAGCATTGTAAAGGATGATTGTTTGGATGGAGGTGTGTCTTCAAGTGACCCAAGGAATCATTAAAGTGCAAATTGATATAGAAAATCTTATTCTTGGTGGTGCACTTTATAAGTAGAATTTTATTGATTTAAATTATAGAGTTTTGTGGGCTTATAAGTTGAAATTAGGTGTTTATTTAATTGGGGATTAAATGGAATAGGAATAGGAGGGAATGGGCTGATTTTAGGCCCAAAGCCCATCCAACCAGCCCACACCAGCCCCCTATTCGAACAGCACATGAAGGCCAAAACCCGGCCCATTGAGGGCCATCACCCTTGCATGGAGATTGACAAGTGGCATGAGGGATTCTCCATGTGTCTCTAACATGCAAAAGGCTACTCACCACTTGTCCATGCATCTTCCACTTGTCACTTACATGCAAAAATAGAGATTTATTTGTTAACCAAAGAACAAAAGGGGAGGGGGGTTTCGGAATTGAAGGGAGAGTGAGAGAGGGAAACCAAGAGAGGAAGAGGGAGGCCGTGCGAAGAAGAAGGAGGAGGATTCGTCCGCCCATTCATCCGCCGTTCGTTGCTGCTTTGTCATTGTTTGTTGCTGTTTTTGTGCTTGAATCTAAGGCAAGTTGGGATCTATATTCTGCTCTTGCATGTTGTGTCTTGCTTGTGTGTTTGAATGGTGATGAATCTCGGATGTTTAGGGCGTGAGCAACCGAAGCTTGAGTGTGTTCTTCTTGAAAATGTATTCTGTTTTCGTCTATACCGCCTGACCCAGAATGGTGTAGGGGCTTGCATGTGGGTTTCGAGTTGGATTTTGGCTTTGACTTCTTCACAAAAGTTGTATAAAACATCTCAAAGTATGACATACTAAAATTTGAGATAAAATGGTTGAGTTTTAAGGGGGGGAACCCTTCCTCTACGAAAATGCTAGATCTGAAACTGTTTCGTCGACCTCTTGGTGGTTTTGTGTGTTGCATGTCACTTTTTACTAAGAATTTTACTTCAACTTCTGCATGAAAGTTGTATAGAACATCTTTATTATCAATATACTCAAATTTGAGGTAAAACGAGTAAGTGTAGCCTAGTGAAATGATTTTCTTTTGAAGACGGTAGATCTGGAAGTATGGTACTGGACTCCCGAGACTTCGTGGACTAAATGGTGACTATCCTTTGAGAATATCACCTAGATTCCTTAATGAAAGTTTTAGTGGACCTCTTAAAGCAAAACATATCAAAATTTCAGAAGAAATGAAGAAAATAAGTAGGCAAAACCTCGATATTTCGGAGATAGCTATACTGGACGTTTCGGTGCTAGAATCAGGAGCTTCGGACGTCTATATAAAATTACCTAGAACGAATCTGCCCTAGATGCCTTCATAAAAAATATATTTTAGTGTCTTAACTATAACCTGGTAAACTTTCATAATTTTCGGAGGTCATTCGGGTATTTTAATCGAAATATTTCAAAAACTGCGCAATCTGATTTTATCCGAAATTACATGCTGTAATTGTGTGAATTATATTTTCTTGTGTGAAACTCGTTTTGGCATGTGTTCTTCATGAAATTGTTATTTTATTGTCTTGTCTATCACATGTCCTGATTTTATGATTTTTGAGAATCATATGGATATTTAATTTAAATGTTTTCAAAAATTGTACAAGCTGAAATTTAATAAAACTTCAAAAAGGCATGATGTATGGATTATTCTAAATTGTATGGACTCCATGAATTGTATTGTTATGAATGATTTGTCTTGCTGCATGCATGATGATGATTGGAAATGCATATATGAATCAAAAGATGAAAATGATATTGATTTCCATCACATTACATGTCATGTTAAAATTGAACTCTAATTGAAGATGTGAATTAAGATAAGTGAGAAGGCCGTCGGAGGTGTGAGCCGACGATGCCCCGGGAGTGTCGGGATGCTTGGCTAGAAGGGTACGGCCGGTTGCCCGGTTGTGTCATGATACATGCCGGGAGGTTTGTGCTGGATGCCCGATTGTATCATGATGCATGCCCGGAGGGTCCTCGGGAACTTCGAGATGCCCGGAGAGTGGGGGAGCCGGAAGCTCGGCTGGTATTGAGCCAGGGATGCCTCGTGATGCCAGTTGGGGTACGAGATGCCGGGCAGGTATTGTGCCGCATGGTTCTCGCAATGCTAGGTGAGGTGCAAGTGATAAATGTGGGACGCAAACATTGGTCCCGGGAAAGCGAAATGCGGTGGCCCAAAATCAAAGAATGAAATTGGGAAATTGAAATTAAATTATGCATTATGGTATATGTATGACATGATGATGATGAGTGCATGTGACATGATGATGGTGAATGCATGGATGCATGATGATGGTGAGTGCATGGATGTATGTGCACCTATAGCATGATGGTACATGTGATATGATGATGATGATGAGTGCATGGATGCATGATGATGGTGAATGCATGGATGTATGTGCACCTATGGCATGATGGTACATGTGACATGATGATGGTAAGTGTATGACATGATGGTGATGACTATATGATGATGTATGTACATGAGGTATGATGACATGTGCATGATATCAAGGTAAATTGTGCATGGATGCTTGAATGACATGTGTTATGCTATGGTTGTGATGATTGTATTTTATGATGCATTGAGTGGTTTATTGGTCATTTACCTACTGAGTGGTTGTACTCATCCCTTTGAGGACCAACATTTCAGACTAGATAAGATACCTCTGCTACCACTACCATCGATAGATGGATCGGGTGGTTGGATATGACCGTAAGGAGGAGGATAGCAAAGGAAGGAACTTTTGGACGCTGACACTGATCGATGGACTTTAAGTATATGACTGTTGGAAGAGATGTGGGTCATCTTTTGAAGTGTAGCCGAGTATAGAAGACTACAGCATTTTGATGTACCAATGAATGATGTCCATCTGGTCTAAGTAAATAAAAGTGTTTGGCTTTTATCTATAAATGTTTAGTAGGTGTGCATCGTTTTCTGAATATAGGGAAGGGAGTTTGTTGGATGTGCTTCCATAAATGAATTGCGCAAGGGACCTATAAAATAAAATAAAAAAATGTAAACCCCCATGGTTGTATGGACCCGCTGCAATTGAAATGGTATCAGAGTAACATGTTAACCGGGAAAGTGAAAGGTAAGCGAACGGTGGCGACCCTAACGGATCGGGGGCCGTCGAGGGGTGCGACATCTAGTGTGTCGGAATTTTTTATTTTTAAGAAATGACATGCCGACGTATCGTGTCATGTCATGTGGTGTGTCCGTGCTACTCAGGATGTAACCCTTTAACATGGGCTACTTCTAACTCGTTTCTTCCTTATACGTGGCGATACACCATGCACCGAATTTAATAAACCATCATGTTTGATAGGAAATTTCTCATTCTTCACTATAAATACCATACAAATTATTTGATAGTTAATTTCACAATTGAAGAACTATAGCTTTGCCGTCTCCGATAGCAATGTATCACCTACCACCTTACATTCAAGTCCCTTAACATTGCCCAAATGTCCTCTCACACATTCTCTACTTCGTTCATTCAAATAATGGTAGTACTTGTATACAAACACTTACCCTCTCCAACCAAAAGAATTACGTTTGAACCTCAGGACAAGGTCCTCTATGATCACCGGTTTTAGTTGATGGGTATTACCGTGAGTAACACTTATCCTCTCTTGTGAAAATATTCACTTGAGAACCTCTACAATCATCGGTCTCTCTCCCCTCCCAAAAACCATATGTGGAAGCCATCATATAAATTCTCTTGGCAAAAGAATCGCGTTTAAGCCTCGGGATAAGTCCTTTACAATCACAGGTCTCTTCCCCTCCCAAAACCATATTTGGAAATCATTGTATAAATCAAGTTATCTTGTATCTTAATTATCATGAAGACATGACAACAAAGAAAAAAAGACCACAAGTTTATAAAATATTTTCCAAAATCAACCTATCCACAATTGACGTTAGTTTGCAATACCTTTTTCTTAAGACCACTTGTACAAATGTTTTTTTGACACTAACGATGTATGCTATAGTTATCAAAAGAAAATTCTAAAAATGCATATTGGTGATGAATCCAAGTCAAGTATGAACATCTTGAGCATACTGTCATTCCTGCTGCCCACTTAACAAGGTTTCCTTCACCATGAAGAACGAAATCTTCTTTTTCTCTTAGCACCACAAAGAAGAAGAAGAAGAAGAAGAAGAAGAAGAAGAAGAAAAGTGACGACTTTTAAGTCAATCCAATGAAATTTTTCCAAAGTGGAGGGAAAAATTTTCCAGCTTTGCTAGTTTTGGAATGACGCTTTGAGATAGTCACGAAGATTGTGAATGGCTAGGAGATAACTGGGAGATGACGCTTCCAGCTTTGTTACGATGAAAAGGTTAGGCTAACAATGGTAAGGAAAAGCATTAACACCAAGCCAGATCTATAAAGTTGTACATTAAATAGTTCATTGTCATGGACTCATGGTGGCCTTCAATTACTTTTGCATTCTTTAGTATTTGCCTTGCACGAGGGTTTAAATTTTTCACAACTGATACAAGTACTTCTCTCTTTGCATTTATTATTGAAGGCACCTCATTTTTTACCAATGGTTGACCACGCAAACTATTATCGGATAGCACTTGCTCCAGTAGAAAATTTCTTGATTTCAAATGTGTCAGAGCCTTCAGTGTTGGAAAAAAGAATTCTTTGAAATTATGATCAATTGGTGAAATTGGGTTGTACTCTACAAGAACAAAAATGCCCAATTTGCCCGCATTGAATTGCCATATCACAGATATCACAATTTTTAACCACAACCGTCTGATCTTGATGGTGTCAAGAAAATTGTGATTTCCCAGATTAAATGATGAACTAAGGTATATCTAGTCACACTAAAGCCTTGAGAATTAGGTTAATCAGAATTTCAATGAGAAAGATTTTGTGACTTTTCAGCGTGACCATTCTTTCAACCAAGTTTGCGAAATCCATGATCCTGACACTTTTCCAAATAGTGGACATAACTTTTGGGAAATTCAAGTCATGAGCTTTCTGTGAATGTGAATAACGGGTGAATCGGCCGGAAAATAGATGATGGGTCAAAGTTCGAACAAATATAAAAATAGAATAAATGATTTTTCAAAACAAAAATATGGAAAATTTGTTCCAGGTGGCGGCACTCCTAACAAGCAAATGTCACATGGCGTTTGTAGCGCCAGGCCCACGGCCCGCACTGAGGGCCCTGTACAATATCCCTATGACGGTGTGCTGTGGCCCAATGGCCTTCAGTAAGGCCGGAGGTCCCTTATGCAGCATTATCCTCTACATATACAAGTTTATATATAGATAATGTCAACACCATGATGTCCGTGCTATTGAAGAATTTTCTTATTCTACATATAGAGAACAAGATACTGAGTGGGAAAGTGTTAACTTAAAAGAACCTTTAAATGCTGGTGAACAAGCGAGGGACATGGGATCATCGAGCTGATTAGACGTACCTAATAGAAGGAGAACAACTTTGGTAATATGAGTGCATCAATATGCTTGGAAGGACCTATGTATAGAAGATTAACAGATTGAGATTAGGTGAAATTCCAAATTTGGATGTATCGCGTTGTGAATGAAGTTTACGTTGTGACAGAATAGATAGTACTCCAAGTACTTGGAAACAAAGACCCAACTCTAAATTGATTCGATTCAAATTCTAATTAATGCTTTGAAGCCTTGGAATTGACATAGAGACATTGTGAAAATGTCATATGAAGTTCGATATTTTACATAAGTAGAGGGAATGTCACGCAACTTCATAGAAGCCATTTGATCTGTTTTGGGAAAGATTTATTAATTGGCTCCATATATGTTAGAGAAAGGATTTGAATCTTGACTGATCCCGAGCCAAATTCCAATCTCGTGATTGATACAATCAATCGTAGATTTAGAATATTTTTAGGGATATGATATATAGACGCATACTTGTATATTGAAAGTGATAAGATATACAAAAAAGCCTTTTTCTCCATTGTTCCCCCATTTCCTTTCATGGTATCAGAGCAGTGTTTCTGGTCCACCTTCTGCAAAAAAGATTTCCTTCTTCTTGGATTGCCTTCGACCAGTTTTTGATTTTTGTTGCTACAAATCACTACCTGCAAAACAAAATCAGCACTATTAGAAAGGAATTCAGTCTTTCATTCAATATGCAAAACCCAAGCAGATAAATTCAAGACCTGATCCTACATACAATGGAATAATCATCTGATCAAATCTCGAAACAAGTCGAGTAGGTTGCTCAACATCCATCTACTCCAATTACAAACCAATTTTCTACTCAAGTTTAATGGATGTATGCACTGTGGATTCCTATGCAGGGCCCATGGGCCACTGGACCCAATCATTGGGCCTCCGAGTCTAGTCAACAATGGGCAAACTATGACCCACAGCACTCGAGCAGAGATCCAGACCCAATTTCTCCGGGTCACAGACCCAAATTGAACTCGGGTGGGTCAAAAGCAAATCCCTACCCAAGTTTCCCACCTGGATTCACGCTGCTGGTTTTTCAAACCATGGCCAACCGCCCAAAGCTTGGCGAGCTTCTTTATGTATCACCGGCTGAAAGGCCAATTTTGCAACTGATTACCCTTCAACTCGTCGAACCAAAGCACAACTCAACCTGGGCAAGAGACTTCCAGTGAGCCCTCATCACGAAGGACAAGGACGGATTCCTTGACGAATCCATCCCATGCCCGGCCAACAACCACATGTAACGCCATTGGTGCAAGTGCAACCAATTAGTCCAAACTTGGATTGGAAATTGCATTACATTGGAGGTTGCAACTAGGCTTCCCCCAACTGAAGATGAAAAGAAAATGTGGGACGGCATCAAGGAAATGTATGGCAAACTCGATCGGGTTAAGGTTTTTTCACTCACCCAAGCTCTCTCAGAGTTGAAGCAAGGGAATCTCTCAGTTATTGCTTGCTTCAACCATCTCTTGTCCCTATGGAATGAGCTCGAGGCAACCGAGGAGCAACTCGAATGGCCAGAGACGACCCTCAAGCAATATAGGAAAATCAAAGAGAGAGAGAAAGTGACTCAGTTCCTTTTGGCCCTAAACAAGAGCTACGTACCTTTCCACTCACAAATCCTCACCATGGAGCCCATCCCACCACTTGAACCGCATAATCCAATTGGCTGTCCAAGAAGAAAATCAACGACTTGCAACTGCCAGACATGAGAAAGGATGTGAAGGTGTAGCCCTTGCGGTGCTAACAAGGTTCTTCGGTTGATCTCACCGTAGCCTTAGCTTGCCGCATCGAGCTGGTGGGTTAGGTAGAACCCTAGATTTGTGAACGAGGAAGAAGATGGAGAGAACTCTAGAAGCTACCATTTCAACGGTCCTAATCCAAGGAGCAGATCGACGGCTCCCATTCCTTCCAAGTCGATGGTGGAGATCAAAAGTATGGGTGCAAATCTGATGGCCCCTATTCTTTTCAAGCCAATGGTGGAGATCACAACACCGGGCACAGATCTGAGGGACCACACCTTACCAGATCTGATAGCTCAAATCACCAACAAGGATGTGCATCTAACAACCCTTATTTGATCTCCCATGGGTTCAAATCAAATGGTCCTCATAAAGCCACATCATCATAAAGAGGGGAGGCAAAAAATAAGGGTAAGTATTGTGAATATTGTCGGCTTCCACATCACACCATTGAAACATGTTGGAAATTAGATGGTAAGCCCATTGACAAAGAAAAAAAGGGAAAGAATTTTATGCTTACTAAGTATCAGCATAAGAAAATTACAAGGCTCATTAGCCAATTACTCAGGATCAATATCAACACATCATGAAGGCACTAAATTAGTTAAAGATAGTGGACAAAATTGCAAATTTTTCAGGTACTTCATTATGCAAGAGTAATGATATTTCAATTGATGCACAAATTATTGACTTAGACGCCAATGACCACATAATTTGCAATGAATGTTTATTTTATGATATTCATACCAGACCCAATTCATCCACATCTGTTCGCCTCCCAAATGGGAATATTATTGATGTCAGGAAGATTAATACTATCTACCTTAGCCCAAACATTATTCTTAAAAATGTTCTATTTATTCCAAAGTTTGAATTTAATCTCATAGTTGTATCCAAAGTCTGTGAGGACAATTCTTGTCCAGCCAATTTCATTTATGAAATTGTTCCTTTCAAGACCTTTCGACTAGAAACTGATGAGCTTGGGTAGAGTGGAACAAGGATTGTATTTTTGGATCAACTTTCCCAGAGATTTTGATCTATCTTTTTTAAATAAAGGCATATCTTGTAATGCAACTACTAGTTATAAAATCTCTCTTTCTCATAAACTTATGGGTCATAGTGCTCATTTTCCTTATCCTGATTATAAAATATGCCCTCTAGCAAAACCATCAAGAGCACCCTTTCCAACTAGTGTGTCTCGGGCCACTAGTGTTTTCTCATTAATTCATATGGACATCTAGGGTCCTTATCATACACCACATCACAATGGGTCTCATTTCTTTCTTACCATTGTAAACGATTATTCTTATGCCACTTGGGTGTTTTTTATGTAGTCCAAGAGTCAAACTCTTTCATATCTATCAAAATTCTTGTCCATGATTAAAAATCAGTTCAATAAACATGTCCAAAGGATTCGCACAAATAATGGGAGTGAATTTTTCTCAACTAGGTGCATATCTTTATTGTCCTCTCAAGGAATATTTCATGAGAGTTCTTGTGCATATACTCCCCAACATAATGGAATTGTTGAATGCAAACATCAACATCTTTTAGATATTGCTCATGCACTAAAAAATCAAGCTTCCATTCATGAGTCTTTTTGGGGAGATTGTGTGATCACAGCAACCTATTTAATAAATCATATGCCAACTAGAATACTAGAAAGATGCACCCCGTTTGAAATGCTCTTCGGAAAGCAACCAAACATTGGTCATCTTCAAGTATTTGGCTGTCTTTGCTATGTAATAAATGTGCGACATCAACATAAACTGGATCCTTGTGCTCTTCGGTGTATTTTTATGGGATACCATACTCTACAAAAGGGTTAATGAGTTATGGAGATATCTACAAGATGATTCTTTGTTAGCCGAGATGTCATGTTCCACGAAGATATATTGCCCTTCCAAGAAACGGCTTCTTCAAATGAGCCACCAATGCTGACATCGAATCACCAGCAATTCTCATTGGAGGAAGATATTTCTATGGAGCCACCAGTACATATTGATTGCATCGGACCAACAAACCCCCTTGTTAGTGTCTTGTGACGACCTATCCTAAATTCCCAAACATATTAACCGAGACTCCCGATTCTCCCATTTTAGCATCACAACAAAACAACAACAGGTCTCCATTATCGTCACAAAAATATTGTATTGGCTCCCCATCACTAGCTGCCGAATAGTTACCGACAAACAAGCCTCGATGTTCAGGGCGACAAGTTCGCCTTCCCACATGGACCAAGCATTATATATGTCCTACTTTGGAGACTACAAGTACATAATATCTTATATCTTCCTATATTTCCTTCAATCAATTATCACCAAAACACAAGTGCTGCATCAGTTGAGTTTCTGAAGAATGAGAACCTTCTTCTTATGAGGAAGTAGCATGTGATATTCGATCGCAAAGGGCCTTGAAGGATGAATTAGCTGCTCTTACAAAGAATCATACTTGGGAAATTATTCCCCTACATACTCACAAAAACACATTGGCTGCAAATGGGTATACAAAATAAAATATAAAGCAG
Source organism: Eucalyptus sideroxylon (assembly GCA_014182405.2). NCBI lineage: Eukaryota > Viridiplantae > Streptophyta > Magnoliopsida > Myrtales > Myrtaceae > Eucalyptus > Eucalyptus sideroxylon. The sequence continues at coordinate 8,627,437 of CM024552.2, read as the reverse complement.
ATGGTTCAATTGAGCGATATAAGGCTCGACTCATCGCTAAAGGATTCACATAACACGAAGGTTTTGATTATGATGAGACCTCTCCTCTCGCTAAAGAAGTCATTGTTTGTTCTTTTCTACCTGTTGCTGCATTACAAAATTGGGAGCTACACCAGATGGATGTCAACTACACCTTTCTTCATGGTGATCTTGACGAGAAAATTTACATGGAACTTCCAAAGGGATTATGTAGATAGGGGGAGTCTTGAGTATGTTGACTCCACAAATCCCTATATGGACTTAAGTAGGCCTCTTAACAATAGTATGTGAAGCTTACTAGTTACTATGGCATTTATAGGTTTTCAACACTCCAAGCATGATTATGCATTATTCACATGGACCAAATATACCTCATCGATCTACTTGTTAATTTATGTCAATGATATATTTATCATAAGAAATGATGATGTTGCAATTCAGAAGTTCAAAAGATACTTGCATTTGACCTTTCATATTAAAGACTTGGGATTAAGATAGGTCAATCCAACGAGGGAATTTGTGTCATTTGTGTCGGTCAACGAAAATTCGTCTTGAAAATCATATCAAAAGTAGGATTGTTGGGATGTAAACTAACCATTATACCAATTGAGCAAAATGTCAAATTAACAACATTTGAATATGATGCAAGTTCTTCTTCTCCAAAGAAAGACCCACTGCTCAAGGATCCATCAGGATATTAGCGACTTGTTGGAAAATTAATTTATCTCACTATGACCAGGCTTGATATATGTTATGCGGTGCAAATACTTAGCCAGTTTATTACAATCCAAAGTAATCACATATGAATGCAGCGCTGAAGGTTGTGAAGTATTTAAAGGGATATCCACGACTTGGAATTCTATTATCATGTGAATGCAACATGAAAATAGCAGCCTATTGTGACACATATTATGCTACCTACACAATGACAAGAAGATCTGTTACTGGCTTTTGTATCAATTTGTGAATGTCCTTGATTTCATGGAAGACGAAGAAGCAGTCAACAGTTTCATTGTCATCAGTTGAATCAGAATATCCAAGCCATGGCGAAAACTGTTTGCAAAATAATTTGGATACGAGGATTACTTTTAGACCTTGGTGTGCAAGTCAACAACGCAAGTGAATTATCTTGTGATAATGATGCAGCATATGTTAGCAGCAAATCTAATTTTTCACAAAAGAACAAAGCACATTGAAGTTGATTGTTACGACTAAAGATATTGGCACAATTGAACAACCTATAAATGTTTTTACTAAGCGCTTATGTCAAAGACAGCACACGTATTTATTGAGCAAGTTAGGAGTCTTTGATATATATAAGCCGCCAATTTGAGAGAGTGTGTTGGAGAAAGGATTTGAATTGATCTCTTGATTGATTCCCGAGCCAAATTCCAACCTTGTGATTAATACAGTAAATCATAGATTTGGAATATTTTTAGGGATATGATATTGCATATATTTTCTTCTGATTTCACACTTGTACTATAAATTAAGACGCATACTTGTATTTTGAAAATGATAGGAAATATAGAGAAGCCATTTTCTTCATTGTTCCACATTTCCTTTCAATATAAATGTTCTAAGTTAAAAAGAACCCTCATAAAAGGCCAGAGAGCTTGACTAAGGCCACCTATGCCCTGACCCTAGGTTTGTTAGAAACAGGCAGGCACTGCGAAGTGCGAAGCGTGGACCTTTCTCTGGAAAGGGCCATTAGCCCTTCACATTGTGCATAGAATTTTCATCCGACATTCGATTGGCTCAATTTTCACGTCAACAAAAAGCTCATGACATGAATTGGATTTTTGAGAATGAAGCCAAAGAGACAGTTGTGGTGGAAGGTCAAGTTATTTAAAAGGGAAAAAGCCACTAAAAACCCCAAACTTTGCCTCGAGTAACAGATTTACTCCGAACTTTGTTTTGTGACGTGAAAAACCCCGAAGTTTGCTAACTGTGACACATTTACCCCAAACTTTTATTTGTGACAAAAAAAATTCCGAACTTTCATTTGTGTGATACATTTACCCTAAATCATAAGGGTGTTTTGGTCTTTTTACTTTTAAAAAAATTCTTTTTTTTTCTTTATTTTCTTCTTCTTCTTCCTTCCCTCCGCCGGCCATGGCGGAGCCGGTGGAGGGAAGCCGACGTCCGTGAGGGCCTCCCTCGCCGAGGGCCCCTCGCCCGACCGCGAGGGCACCCCTCGCCCGACGCAGGCGAGGGCCTCCCTCGCCAGATCTAGCGAGGGCACCCTCGCCCAATGCAGGCGAGGGCGGCCCTCGTCGGCATCGGGCGAGGGAGGCCCTCGTCCGACCCGGCCGAGGGCCTCCCTCACCCGACGCCGGCAAGGGTGGCCCTAGCCAGCCCAGGCAAGGGCGACCCTCACCCGACGCCAGCGAGGGCAGCTCTCGCTAGACGCCAGCTTCCCTCCACTGGCTCCACCATGGCCGGCGGAGGGAAGAGAAAAGAAGAAAAAAATAAAAAATAAAAAACATAAAGAATAAGACGAAAATACCCTTAATGGGGTAAATGTGTCATAGTTAGCAAACTTCGGGGTTTTTCACGTCACAAAACAAAGTTCGGGGTAAATCTGTCACTCGAGGCAAAGTTTGGGGTTTTTGGTGACTTTTTCCCTATTTAAAAATCCAATCAATGTGATTCTTGGGGTTTCGAAAAATTTGTGATTGAATATGTAAGATGCAATTACGATATCTCAAAAAATTTGTTATTGAATGTGGTCAAATCACAAGATTCTTGACATGTCACAATCGGGTAAATATGGTTAAGAATTACGATATCTCAAGAACCAATCATTCAACTTTGGCAAATAAGATATTGTTGGAAAATTGTTAATGAGTATGATCTAATTATATCCTTCAAATGAAATTTTAAAGAACTAATATTCTTAATTAATTTTAGTAAAACTTTTGTTAAATAAAAATTAGGTGTCCATAAGAATTTTGAATATTTGAAAAATAGGTTTTGATAAACTGACTCTATTTCTTGATCACTTGCAACATGCATTAAATAGTATTGCTTGTGTGAACTCATCCATGTTATGTTATGAAACGTATGCTTGTTGACACCTAATTTTTAATCAACGCACCATTAAAGATAAGAAAGTCAAGATTAGGGTTTTCGATCACAACGAGACCCATTTTTCGAACAAAAAATGTCATTTTTCGTTTCTTTCTTTTGGTCTGTCATTTTTAAGTAATTTCCTACTCATTTTTATCAAAAACCCAAAAAATCAAATTGTTGACTTTTGCATTGACTTTTTAGTCAACCTTTTGATAAAAAGTCAACCCCGGATCCAAAGTTAACTTTTTACATAAAAAGATCCATTTTAGCCTTAATATTGTTTTAGTCATACTATAACAGATTTGATCACAAAATCAACCTTTCAGAAAAAGTCAGCTAAAGGGTTAACTTTTGATCAAACATTTAACCAAAAAAATCAGAAAATATAAAAATCTACAAATCACTTCATTTTAGCTTGAATTTGGCTTTAGCATAGAAAATTTTGCAAAAATCGACTGAGAACCTCATTTTCCAAATTTTTCGGTTTTAGGTTGGAAATAGACCAAAAATAAAATTACTTTTATTCTATTCATATTTTAGTTTAGTTCCTTCTACGACATTTGATTTAGGGATCGTTACTCATTCACTCATGCAGCTAATTTTGAGATTTGACGTGCAAGATTGCAAATTGCCATTTTTAGCCCTAAGTAGGGGTTCAAATCAATTCTTTGTGATTCACATATTGACACTTCCTCTTTACTAATCTTCTTGATTTAAATTCAAATTCGGGATCAATATTGGCAAATTCACTCAAGAACTCACCAATTTAATAGATTTCGCTCACATGAAATTAAGAAATCCAAGCCAATATATCCATATTAGTACAATTCGAGTTGACCCATTCTAGAATAGGGTTTAATTTGACGAATTGAAGTTCAATTTTGATATCGACCCTCAATTTATTTTTGACACAAAGGTCGCATCTGCATTTTAGTGTCAATTTAGATGCAATAGGCCATTGTAGATATGGGTAATTGAACTAATCGACGTCTCATTATATTAATCAAGTTCAATTTTATCCAATTGTCTAGGGGGCGGTTTTCCTTTTTCCTCATCTATAAATGTACGATTCAATAAACTGTTGAGAAAGTACTGAAGCTGGAAAGATTATTAAGGGTTCAATATGGAGGAGCTTGTATTTTCATTGCATCTTTGCATAGATCTCTCTCTTTCTCTCTAACTGCTTGGGAAAACATATAACTTCAAAATTTTAAAGGGGTCAAAGAAAAAAAGCCGGTGTTCCATGATTTGCACCGATTGACATTTCTGTCAAAAGTCACGAAAATTTTGTTTTAAAAAAAAAAAAAAATTGGCTAGCAAGTCATCAAAAGAAATGAATAATACACAAAAAGAGTTAAGAAATAATTTTTTTCACCACATTAATTAGACAGTGGAAAAATCACTCCTCCGTCGATTCATAACTGATAAGGGATTTTGACCAACTAATCATCTCTTGACACATGTCACCATTTTGTCATCGGTTATTTATTACATAAACAGATAGATCCAAAGTGTTCAACGCGAGACTCAAGCGAGTGCAAATTGATTCCTCATGCCACGCAAGCTTCCTCACCGAACCGCCTACATAAAACTTACCTTATTAATAGGATTAATACCACCAAAAAACCAAGACAAAATTTACCCCAAACCGGTATACTTATGATAAATTTACCTCAAACTAAATTTTTTTACTGTGAAAAACCTAAAACTAATATACTCAAGACAAATTTTCCTCTAACTTATTTTTTTACCATGAAAAATCTCAAACTAGTATATTTGTGACAAATATATCCCTAACTAATTTTTTATCACAAAAATAACAAACCAATACATCTGTGATAAATTTACCATTAACTAATTTTTTGACAACTAAAAACCCCAAAATGATACTAGTTTCCATTAAATTGGATTAATATTACGGAAAAATCACAAACTAGTACACGTGTAACAAACTAGGGATAAAACCCCAAACTAGTACATTCATCAATTGTCACGTGTCATCCAACTTAGCAATTTAACGATAAAATTTAACAGAAAATAATCGAGAGTAAATTTATCATGGGTGTACCGGTTTAAATTTTTTGGAGGTTAAAAAATTAATTTAAAATAAATTTGTCATAGGAGTATCAATTTAGGATTTTTGGTGGTAAAAAATTAGTTTATAGTAAACTTATCATAAGCATATCAATTTATGGTTTTCATGATTAAAAAATTAATTTGGAGTAAATTTATTACAACTGTCCTAATTTGAGATTTTTCAAAGTATTAACCTTCCAGAGTTCCCTACTCCTCTCCAAAGTATGATCATTTTGGCCAACTTATGCAAACCCACGTGTCCCAAGAGCCTACTTTGAAATCAGATGTTGGTTTCATTACCAGAGACCAATTTCCCACCTCAGAAAATAAGGTCGACTTAGGTGGGGTCCACCGGATTAAGTTGCTAATGGTGTTGCTGGGGAGGGGTGTCGGCAGTTCAGCCCACGAATCTGGTGGATCGACGGTTTATGGAAATGGAGTGTAAAAAGGGAGATGCTGTCTAGAGAATTGTTCATCCTAGGTTGTCGGCAACAAGCTCCTACCATCATGTTCATCCTAAGCTCACTAAAGATAAACTGGTCGATCCTCTTTCAAAAGGGTTCAAATTGCACAATTTACACTGCTACGATTGCTTGGGAGATCCTCCGGATCACGTTGAACTGTTTCGGGCTGCCATGACGCTGCATGCAGCACCAGCTGCAATCACATGTTGAGCCTTCCCAGCAGCTATGTAGCACCGACACGGACACGTGACACGTGACACGACACGACACGACACGCCGACACGTCATTTCTTAAAAATAGAGAATTCCGACACGTTCCGACACGTTATATATTAAATATATTTTTATATATAAATACATAAATAAATAATAATAAAAATAGCCTAGAATTAATTTACACGAAAAATATTAAATAATATCATTCATTATTTTAATTTGTTACAATAATACACAAAACTTGGAGGAAAAACATTGTTTAAAGAAAAATGCTGAAATGATATTTTTAAATTTATTTATTTATCATATATAGCATTTTTTTTATTACTTCTTACATAGTAAAAGACTTTTTAAAAAAAATAAAACAATTCTAAAAAAAAACTGAAAAAAATGACCCCATGTGTGTATATTTATAGCAATTTTATTACTTCTTTTGTGTATATTTATATTTTGACCCCTCAAGTATTATAAATTTTTAAAATTGACCACGTGCGTGTCGGAATCGCGTGTCGGAATTCTGGACTCGCGTGTCGGAGCGTGTCGGAAAGAGTTGACCACGTGTCGGATTTTTCGACACTCGTTGACCGCGTGTCGGAGCGTGTCGGGACGTGTCGGAGCGTGTCGGACACGTGTCGGAGTGTCGGACACGACACGAAGGCTTCCGGAGAGTGTCCGTGCTACATAGCAACCCAATGAAGGCAGCTCGGATATAACTTAGTGGATTGAAACCGCAATCTGGCATATGATTTCGTCGACTTCTAGATACATTTATTACTCACTTTTCCAGCGAACGACACTTCTAAAGAACAGAAAATTCACTCCGAGATATTAAGCAGCAGTTGAAAGAGTAATTGAAAGATTTCTCCGCAGATTAGTTGAAGTGGCCACTGAGATTCCAAATCTTCCTTCTACTGATTCTTTACTAGTTGCCATAGTGGCTCTTCAAACTTCTCCATTCTTGTTTTCTGTCAGCAAAAAGCGGCCCACCACTCTATAAGAACTATTAACCCACGCGACTATGGATGTCAAGGCAGAGAAGACTGTCGGACCATCTCCACGCTCATCTACTCCTGTCACGACGACGCAAACAACAACGGTCCAACTGGCCGGAAAGAGAGTGAAGGAGAAAGCGAGTTTGGCCGTCACGCCTCCAGGAATCTTACGTTGACCAGGTTGTCTGAAGACTCCTCGCTGCCGGCGGGAAATGTCTCCACACTGCCATTTTCATAGAAACTATGGCCACCATGCAGATGATTGCCACGAGACATTGAACAATTGATCCACAGAAGCCACCTTACCAAGTATGTCAAGGAGGAGAATGTGGGGTTTAATCCTTTTCGGGGGAAGAAGTCGAGGTGGAGGAAGAAAAGTAGGATGCCAGCCCCGTCCTGTCTCCCAGCAAAACAGGCCAGCCACACTGTCTAGTTGTGCCCAACCAAGTAAATGACTCCTCAAAAATCATCTGAAATGTTGAATTTAGTGGATATAGCAGGGACAAGTTCCACCACAACTGCCACCCACTGTTCACCACCACTGCAACCGCAACCAACACCACACCCCACAACCAACCATCACGCTGCCACCACCTTCACCACGGCCAACCTTTAACAGCCATAAGCCAACGGGACCGCCACTTCTGACCACCCAAGCCACCACCACCAACTTCAAACTCATCGTTGTCGTCTCTCTTTGTGGCTAGCTGAGGCGTAAATCTCGGAATTGAGATCTCGTAACCTCAAATCAGAGGTTGCAACCTCAAATTTGAGGTTGCGAGTCCTTGGACTCAAGGCAGCAACCTCAAGCGGAGGTTGTGGAGGTTGGGGATAGTGAGAGAGATCCAGTGGGGTGGACAACAACAACAGCACGGTGATGGCCTCATAAGCCACAGCATTAAGAAGCGGCAGCAACGGCATTGTACAGTGTGGACCATGGTTGAGCATGAAAGAAGATCAAAAGGAAACGGCCTACTGAACGGGGGCCTTGACTACCGGCCAGTTCAGTAGGCCGTAAATGGTAGCCAAGGGATGTTTGCACTGATAAGGGCCTTCCCTAGTAGTCCCCTAGCAGGCGCTCAGTAGGACTACAATCCTTATTTTTACTTGCTGATACCTACAAGTCTCATCCCCCCTCATTGGAAGTGTATATTTTTCTTCCTCACAATAAAGGAATGCCAACGATTTCACACTAAAGATAAGCTAAATATTGGTAACTTCTCACTTCAATATCATCCCCATGCCAAATTCTCCATAAAGGGTCAATTGAATGTGTACAAAAACCATTTTAAGATTAAAAGATTAATCCATTTTAAATTGAGTTGGCACTCCTATATAGCAATGTGCATCATCCTCTGCTGAAGCAAGTCACCATATTGAGCTACACTTTGAAAATTTAGGTATTCAACTGAAAAAAAAAAATGAGGCACTTGCAAAACGGACAAAAATTTATTGTGGTGTAATTACCCCTAAAAATAAATCTGATAATATTGAAAATTTTATATTCTTCCAAATTGTACTTTCCGGTTTTAACTAGCTCCCATTAATTTATCCACGATTGTAATGCATATTCACCAAACCAAAGGCAAGTTGAAGACTACTGTTCTTGTGCTCGCCGTGTAAGGTGTAACGAAGATCCCGTGTTCTCTCTGCCAAGCCAGTTCCTTCCAGTGCTGCAAGCAACTACAAAAACATCAACCTCTCACGCCCATAGTGAGTCATTCTTTCACCTGCAGCTTTCCCAACTGGAAGTGGTTGTTCGCTTCGGGTAAGATAACTATCATGGGAGATATTCAGTGAAACTCTTGAGCAGCACTTGCCTATGCCTTTGTTACTAAAGGGTGACTGCACTATGATTTGGGCCTATAGGTAATTACATGAAATGTACACACAAAAGTAAAGTCAAGAGAGATTTACCTTCATGAACTAGTGGAACAATAATAAAAGAAAATTAATGGTATAAAACATATATCAGAGAATATCAACCACAAACACAGCCAAGGTTGTTGCATCTCCTAACGACAATCTTCTACATGTACTTCAAAAAGCTGCTTACATACTTCTCTTCCTGTTTCTTGCAAAGTAAAGGCCACGAGTCAAAATAGCCAAATCACTCTCCAGTGAAACCTCTTTTATAATTTCCACACTGCAAAAGACACAAGATATGCCTATATGACTATCTTGTGAAAACTTCATTGAAAAAGTGACCATTGTAATTTATGAGTCGTGGGGGTGAAGAAAGACATCACACAGCCACAGCCACATATGTATGCTATTTTATAAACATCTAATACAAGCTAGCAAGTAATGAATATGAAGAAAGCTTTGTTGTGAATCAGATCACAGCATGAAACGACTCTCAATAATGACGAGTCTAGACCGCTTGGATATCAATCACATTCATATGTAAACAGATGACAGAGCTCTATTTTTCCCTACATATGACAACAGTACTTTCTAATGGTCAACAAATCACAACATTCCTGACCAAATGTCAAAAGAGTCATTCTTCAAAGTTTATACCTCTAACCTCGAAATAAAACTAGTTCTTCATATAAGACCAGAATGAAGTCATGCTAAATAAAAATAACGGCAAGACGAAAAGTAACTCAAGGGCAAAGAGTGTTAGCATTTCATGGACCGAGTAAAACAAAAGTAAAAATCTAACCAGTTTATGCAGACACTTTAGGAGACAACCCTCCAGTCTTGAACATGAATAGTCCGACAAAAAACATTACTCTTTTCTCTTAATGCACAACAGCTTCAAATGAAATGCCAAGCATAACTTCCATTTGTGGAAAGTGTTAAACTTGGTAAGCACAACCTGAAACCTACAACATATGAACAAACTTCAAGCATGCATCATCAGGACTATGAATTAAAATGCACTCTAAGATCTAGTTTTCATCATTAGAAAAAGGAATCCTACAAGTTAGTGCTACAATATTACTGGCATAGATATTGTGAAATTCATCTCCAACATGAATCCACTGTGGTCAGAAGACTCAGGCACTTGGGAGCCCGAGCCAAAATTGGCAAGACACGAGAAAATAGATGGCACAAGAGTTATGGACTACAACCCCACACAACACAAAATAATCCACGGGAAAAGCAAAAGAACTCTTAGGTAGACAGACCTCTTAGGATACCAAAAACTGCAAAATGAAGAGTTGACTATTAAAAGAAATAGTTTCCACTTCTTGTGCAATACATAAGCGCGCATTGATAAGTGATCAATTGTGCTAGACCACTGAGATTTTATTGTGTTCTTATGACTACCAATTTCTATCACTAACATCTGCTCAACTTGGACAACACAAACAACATGAGAGTACTAATTTTGGCACCACAAATAAAGTAACCTCACTCAGCACTGTCGATTTGTTGAAGAGATCCAGCAAAATTGTGAGAGAACATTAGGTGAAGTCGAATTTCATCCAGAGATGAAGAAGCTTTTGTTTAATCTAATAGACCTGATGAAGAGACAGAGAGGCTCTAACAATGTAAGAGAGGAGAAGAGTTGATGGGGTTTTTCAGAAAAGGACCAACTTTCAATTCCAAAATCAAAAAGAGGAGGCAGGGAATGGCACCTTTCTTTTGTTTGGGTGGGCTTCTTTTCTTTTACCAAGCAATACTTACTTCTCGAGGGTGGGTTTCTTTTCTTTTACCAAGCAGTACTTCCTTCTCTCTAAATGCCCAAATTTCTATCTCTCTGTGCTAGAGAAGATGGAAAGTAGCTATTTTCAAGGATCTGGGTTTTCTCACTTAATTTAATTCTGTTGAAGGGATATCTTACATGTGAATAGTTTCTTTTTTTTCTGGTGGGATCAAAGCCATAAGCGAAGTGATGATAATCAATTCTCAACAGAAATCCCTGCATGGAGCCAATGGATGGCACTGCCATCCAAAGCAAGAATTCCTCCCAAGTCTCCTACTTTCCACATGCCCAACTCATACAGCTAACAAATATTTGAACTCCCTTAGCCTCCTAGACTAAACCAAGGTTGATAAAAAAAAGCCATGGACTCCACATGAATGTCTATTACATTGACAATAAAAGTAAGCCCATATTGAATAGTGCTCGTGTTAGCGGCTCCACTCTCATCAATGCTTAACGTAATGAGCAAACTCAGGATGCTTACAGGTTCATGACATGAGAAATAACCTCATGCCCTTGCCACCAATGATCCCCACAAGAGCAAATGCCACTCCTGAAGTGATGAAAGCACCTGGAATCTCTCACAAAGATCTCACAATCAACAATCTTTGCAATAAGTTTAATTGCAGAATGACAATCCCCACAAATGTGAAGATTCTTCATTAAAGTTATTGTACTATCCTCAACAGTAGTAATCAACGCAAATGCAACAGCAAGCCTTTCACTATGGTAAAATAATGACTCTTCCTTCTGTTCGTCTTCCACGTTATGAAGAGAACCTCTTATCTGGAACATAACCCAATTCCTTCAACTTCATATTCAACCAATCCAGCTTCCAATATATGTTCTCACTCAAAGGGTGGGATTTATCCCCAAAAAGAAATAAATGCTTTTGCCCCTTTATAGTAACCCAACTTCTACCCAGTTGCTTCACAATCCCTTTATCCCTCATAGTCACTCTTAATCGTGAGACAACACCCCATCTATTAGCAGAAGCATAGAAGTTGGACAGTAAAACATAAGCAGCACTACAATGTGGTTCTAGGTCAAGAATATAGTTTGCAGCTCTTTCTGCCAAATCTAGGTTAGAATGCATCCTGCAAGAACTAAGCAAAGCAAGCCACACTATGGAGTTAGTTTTAAGAGGCATGTTTCTTGCAAAATCCTCTGCTTCCTCTAGCTTCCCACATCATCCTAGCACATCCACCATACATGCATGATGCTTATGCTTCAATTCGATGGAAGTGTTCTCACTAAAGTATCTGAACAAGCATCTCCCCTTTTGTAACATCCCAGAATGACTACAGGAAGAAAGCAATCCAGTGAGTGTGATCTCGTTTGGTTGTATCAGTCAGCGTATCATTTGGCTAAACAACTCCATAGCCCACATCCCTCAGCCATGTTGTGCACAACCGCAAATAGTGGTATTCTAGGTGACGATGTTCTTCTCCCTGAGTCTTGTGAACACTACAACGGCATCATCAATGGCTCCACACTTATTATATATGATTGCAAGAGAATTGCCAACAAATACATCACTTCCCAATTGCAGTTTTACAGCTGACGCATGGACCTCCTTACCTCGATCTAGAGACTCTAAACTATAGCAAGAATTTAAAGCGCTTACAAATGAAGATTGATCAGGAAGAACACTTGTTCTCATCATGTCACTGAACACCTTCAGGCCATCTTCATGCCTACTATTCAAGCCATAACCAGTTAGAAGAGCCGTACATATGACCACATTCCTATGCACTGCTTCATTGAAGACTTGGGTTGCTTTCTCAATCCACTTGCAGTTAGCGTAGAACGTGATAAGAGAAGCACATGCAAATACGCTAAGGCATAATCCTGACTTGAAAACGTGACCATGAATCTAGACACCAAGAGGCAATGACAATGCATTTGCACAGGCACTCAATGCACACATCAAAGTACTCAGATTGGGCACAACACCAGACTTGAACATTCTTTCAAATACAATTAAAGCTTCTTCACTCTTACCGTTTTGGTCAAGCCCACCAATCATTGAAGTCCATGAAATCACATTTCGAGATGGCATTTGCTCAAACAATTTCACAGCATCGTCCACCCTCGCATTCTCACAATACCCATGAAGCATCGCATTCGACGCAGTGAGATCTCTTATGGGCATCTATCTGAAAAATACCCCAGCCCGCTCAACCTGTCCAAATCGAAAGAACCCATCTATCATCATCGTCAACGAAACAACACTTGGTTCGAGCATTTCATCAAAAGGCTCTTCCACCGTCATCAAGTCCCCGCAGTCTAGGCAGCCTTTGACCATCATGTTCCAGCAAATTGCATCTATCACGGGCATTTCGTAGAACAGTTACGGGCGTCGTCAAGGTGACTAGTTCGCACGCGACCCTCGATCACCTTCGTGAACGAACGATCATCTGGGCATTGAAATATGTCCAGAACCTCTCGAGTTTCACGTAGATTTTCGTTCCTAAGGTGTCCAAAGAGACTGCGGGACCGTCACAGGTCGCATGACTCGCACGTCTAAAGAAGCGCTTGGAGAGTTGGGTGCAGGTTTCGGATGAACCAAGCCATGAAGAATGGAATGAATGTGGGCAAGACACACGGGACGTTATCTCGTGAAATTGTAAAAGTTATTGGATAATCAAAGGCTGATATAACAAAGGCATTTAATTCGGTAAATTAAGATTTTCGGCTAACGTTTTGAGGAGAGTTTTTATTTCTTTGTTTCTCATTTTTATTTCAAAAAATAAAAATGTAGAAAATGTAAAGGTTGGAACGTAAAAACAAGATAGGAGGAAAAGTGGTGGTTCTAATTTTGGAAAACATGAGATTGAAGATTGAAGTGCTTTGGATATTTTTAAGGAAAAAGAGTTTTTCTTAACCCATTTGTAAATATAGGTTCATAAAAGGATAAGACTAAAAATTTATTTGAGATATAGAAAAATGAAATTACATTACTAAATAATTTATATTCCAAACTTATTTTCGGAAACAGAAAATAGATCTGTTCAAAAATAGAATAATTATTATGCATACCCCAAATATACTTAATCAATTTGTGGATGACTTTGTTAAGCAATCATTTGTTGGACATCTTCAATAATTCCATACATTTGAAAGCATCTCAAGACCGAAACTAAATCCTGAAAAAATAGAATTGTTTTTGGATTTTCATATGAGGATGGATACAATGCAAAGTTGCTTCAATTTAGCGGTTTTAAAAGTGGAAAAATCGTTTATAAAGTTTCGAGGTCGACTCCAACCAATCAAGTTTGTTATTATTTATAGCTAGATAAACTCTCACTGTCATATTTTTGCCATGTCAAAGAAGTTGACATGAAATGCTCAGCATTTGTGTAGAGGGTCAGATAATACTTATGGGGCCGATGTCGCTTGAAAAGAGGTTCGATTGCCTAGGATTGGAGTCTTGTCTGTTGGAACCTAACATGTACACTCGAGGATATGGTATTGGTGAGGCACAGCACAGCCCAACATGCTTAGGCCTGTGGCTGGACACTAGCCCGTTAGGTCGCTGACCGTTAGAGATCACGCATGATACAGACTAGAACTAAGAAGCTTAGACACATCAATAGTATGCCTAGAATTACCTCGAAAGCTTATTGAAAAAAAAAAAAAAAACCCAAACTTGATTACAGAATAGGTTGATGACAAAATTAACATAAAAAAAGTGATGCCTACACAGGGATTTGCCACAAATTATCTTACAATATGATAATCAGGTTAAAGCATAAAATGGACTTGTGATCACAGCTGCAACCGTTAGTAAACACATGAACATCAGGGCAAAGACTGATCCGGACATGCATCAAGCTTTCTTTATCAGGTCCCTTGATGAAATCCTGTAATTGGAAAAGCAGTAAACGGCACATGCATTGTCAGTCAGAGTGCAGTAAATCATTTGAAGACACTGGGATTCTAGATGTTTAAATACATCCGCATACCATAAATGGAATGCTAATCCTCGTAAATACTACTCGAAGGGATCTCTCTACTTAAAGAGCTGTCTGAACACACTATGATTATGCAACTTTTTAAGATCTTGAGACAACATAATAACCATTAACTGTTGCTGAGATCACGCACAAAACAGCAGAGAATCTTATTATGCCAGAATCTGCACCAATGATCTCACATCCAGATTTGCACTATACATGTAGAATACAAATAATCACCAAACTATAGTTTAATAGTTATTTTCCGATGAGTTCACCTTAAGAATGGGACCTACCTTGAACTGCAAGTTTGACTTTAGGTTATAGTCGAGGATGAACTGACAGGATTTAAGAACAATGAACAAAATAACCAGAACAAACTTCAGGAAGAAGAGCAAGGATGTTGTCTAACTTCATCTTTAAAACCTTACTAGCGCCTCGTTTCATTGACAAACACCATACAAGGGAATTTACAGCTGAAGGAATACTCAAAAGTCGCATGAGCATCATATCATACCACCACAGCAAGCAACATTGCCACAGTGCCCTAACCCGTGCCATTCCATTGCTAACAGGCTATAATACAGAAAGGCCACACCATGCAGTCCACTAGTTATATGCACAAGTAACTGATAATCATTCCATCTCTACATGATGTACTTGATGTTCAGAAAAGCAAGGAATCATAAGTTCAAAGGTCTTACCTAGTAGTGCAAAGGCATGAGAAGATTCAATGGGAAGAATCAATGCACGTAGATCTAATTTTAAGCCTGAGTAACCCGTGACCTGTGAGGCTTTGGAGCTGAAAATCAAATATTAACATTCAGCAAACATATAAATAAACAAATCATAGATACCACAATGTCATAAATTAAAATTGAATGGGAAAGGAGGGTAACAAATGAGGAGAAATAATACTTCATGTAACAAGGTTCAACAAAACAAAGAAAAAAAAAATGAACCAGCTAGATTTTATCATTGCAAAGAAAAATTATTTAACCATATTTTCTGTATGTAATGAGTTTCCAAAGCACGCTAATTATTGCAGAGGCATAAAAAAGTTATGGTCCAATTGGTCTCTTGAAATACTTGCAATTGAAGAGCAGAAATTGGACAATTGCTCGACAAGAACCTTATATGCTTAGTAATTCACTATAGGGATCAAGGAAGAAGATTTTTTTCTCTCTAACAAGTCCAATCGATGGATTATCAACTATTGAGATACTGCACTTTGTCTTTTTCCTTAACAAGGACATGACATCCCATTTTTCAAATGGCAATCTGGCTAGGTCTACCAAGTCTAGAGGGAAGCTACATGTGATAGCAGGGAATCTGAAAATTAGCCCAAAAAAGAAAAACTGGGTATCTGAAACTCTAGCTTTTGTTTACTGGACCAATTCTACACCTTCATAGCAATCATTATAGGGCTGAACACCACCCCACTCAGACAACTGTACTCAGTGTCAGTCTGGATAAGTGTATGCACCATGTCAAAATGAGCACTCTTAAGCACCTTATCCTTGATGGAGAAAACTTTTGAATGGGTTCTCATCCAACCAATGACCCACTAGTTCTATGGTTGCAACTTCACTAGCCCTTAGTCATCACAAAACATTCCATTGGGCCAGCTTGAGAGAGAGAGAGAGTTGTTCAGCAAGATCTGCAATCACCGAAAGCCCCAGCTATGGTACTTTCTATAGCTGGTTGAGAGAATTGATTGAAAGGTATAAATAAAAAGAGGCTTCCTGAATTCTTCCTAACCATTATGGAAGGGGATCAGTGCTAGGAAGACCGCCATATTAGGCTCTAAAAGAAAAAAATTTCCGGAAGGGTCCTTCAAGGAGATATTGCCAGCAAGCACAATGCTTAACTTCATTGATTGATAAAGAAAACTTTGGTTAAAAGTAGAATTTCTCTATTATGCTCATAGAAGCCTCTTAAAATGTATATTTAACTATGGGTCTACTGAAATGAACTAACATTTCCCTTAAGTTATCTAATGTAAATAGGTGCAAACTGCAGTATAATAACATTTTTTCAAACAGAAATTTCAACTGGTTAAAATGGTAGATCACAAATTACCATTAGGGTTTCCTTGTTCATAAAAATCTCGCAGAAGAGAAACAGCTTCTGATGCCATTATTCCTCCACAACATTTGAAACCCTTTGATCCACAATTCCCAATGCTGCAAAAGGAAAATGTTGGAAAACATTTTATAAATCAGGCAGATGCATCACAGAATGCTTTTGACTCTATCAAACGAAACATAATCATAAATTTCAAGCTCCAAAATTATGATACTTTGTGTTTTTTTTTTCCCTCCCTTAACTTCTTGTTTAGATGCATCCTTGGTACATCTCTTGCTTCTTCCCCTAGTACTTGAGCTTGCTCTTTCAAAACTAACACTTTGAAAGAAAAAAATGTCCATAATCTAGATTAGCTACTTCATGTACTGCTCAAATCACAATGAAAAAGATCCTGTTTTCACTACGTTTTAACTTTTATGTCAACAAAGTCGGAGTAAAAAGTTGATGAGCTCAGAACAAGCTTAGGAAACATGAAATGTTAGCTCATTACAGCATCAGACAGACGAAAAATCATGCAGGAAACACAAACCATACCCCACAATTTAGCAGGCACATGCTCTCATGTATGCAAGAAGAGACAATTGCAACTATTAGACAAGAAAAGAGATTTCTTAATCAAGTACGTTGCCCATGGCATATCAGAAAGAATAAATTTTATCATAGTTAGAATATCATACTTCCTTCAAGATACTGTATTTCTCGATTTAAACATGATAGCATTAAAATACATCAAAGAATCTCACTTGTAGTGAAAAAAATCAGGAAGAAGAAATGAAGAAACAAGGGGGGAGAGGGAAAAGGAAAAAATAAACTAATGTTAGCTTAACTTGCAGCACTCCCCAGAACTGTAAACTTTTTAAGGGCAAATAAAGAATATGAAAAGGTCTAAGAAGTCACAGAGAATTTAAGAAAAAGGAACAAAGTGGAAAAAAAGGAAAGAATATATATAAACTTGACTCCTCGATGTTTCCAGAAACACCACCTTCTTCCATTTAGATGAAGGAAAGAATAGAAAATATGGAAAATTAGTTCCATAAACCTCCATTTATTTTAATGGTTATGTGTTACAATACTCGATGCGCAACAGCTTACAGAATCACTATGAACCCACATCCATCAGTTTTCAACATAAGGAATCAGACACCTCCAGTAAGCTTTAATTTTCAATTGTCATATGTCACAATTTCAAAGTCACAATTGTCTATGTAGATACAACACCAACGACAAAAACAAGTTCAGAAACTGACCTAATGCCTGCCTCAGAGCTACTTGAATGCAATGACAGTATTGAGCCACAGCCTCCAAATTTATCATTTGCACAGCCATAGTATACTTCCTTTATACCTAAAAAGGGTAACAGTCATCCAATCATTTATAAATAAACAAATTTTAGCAGAGTTCAATTTTATTTCAATATGATCAACAGATATACCAATGATCGATAATGCCGCTGCACACATTATGCATGGTTCACATGTCACATAAAGGGAGCATGCTGAAAACTTCTCCGCAACTTCTGCAGCTGTAAATCCAGTCCTCTGCCACTGTATAATAAGAACATCAAGAGCTTCCATCTCTGCATGTCTTGTTGCCTATGAAAGCGCAAGGAGAAAAACAAAGCAAGCATATCAAACTTAGGAGCTTTGTCAGAGAGACAGTTGCTCATAGTGTAGTTTCAACATAAATTTTGGAAATGCATTTCATGAGAAATATGTTTTCTCCATCAAGTTAACTGATTAAGAATATATATAAGATTGATCAAGGCATACATTAAGTCAACAAGTTTTGCTCACTTGAAGTTACTGAGAATCTCCAAAAGAAAAAGGCGGTTTTTATTGGATCAGCCACCTCCACCACTTCTAACAGTATTTTTAAATATACCCCTCTAGCAAAATGCCTTTGTTTTTTTATTAAGCTCCACAAGATGTTAACATGGCCATAAATTTTTCACATCAACTATCCACAAAATCATCTAAGTAATGTATTGTCACCTCATGACTATAAATGATTAAAGAAATATACTTTTAGATACGACATGATCTCTACCAGAAACCAGGCTTAAACTAGTTGTGTAAACAGCCATTGTATGAAGAACTCTGCCCATGGAGCAGAATTTTATATCTTAAAAGGCAATACAATGGTCACAATGCATTTTTAGACCACATAAGTATAACAAAAGTCTAGCTACATATGGCTTTAGAGAACAATGTTAGGAACTTCACAAAAGCAGATAAAGACCGTTATATGGTTACAGACACAGCACAATGGCAAACAAAAAACGTAAAACATTGTGCATAATAAAGCAAGATTATTGTTATTGTTAGTCGCGGCCATATTTTATGAAGAGTAATGGGAACAAAAGCCCTTACAGCCAAATTATGCATGGAAAATTCAAATTATTAGATTTGACCAGATATATTATTTTATTATCTAATAAATACCTATTAAGGGAGAAACATAAAATGATTGACAATAAACTACAAGTGGATAATTCAAGTGTATCAATTTGGAACAATAACAAAGTGCTGTTGGCCAAAATCTATATAAGGGGGTGGAGAAGCATTGATAAACATACATTCCGTGTCTCGTTAGTCCGGTTTCTTCCTGCCGCAATAACGTTCCCATCCTCAACAATCACACAGCTGTTTAGTCAAAGAGTCCAATCTGAAATCATTCACTAATTAAGACTGAAATACTAATCATCTTAATTAGAAAATAAAGTAACATATATGAAATGCACCTGGTTACTAAAAACCAGTGTCTTACCCAACTGGAACTTCAAGGCTGTCCAACGCAAGCTTTGCCTTATATAAGAAAAGAAATAGATCTTGTTACTTGTTAGGAGAAAAAAATATGAGAATAAGAGTCAGAATTTTCTCATGCATGCATGCATACAAAAGGCAAATTCAAGAGGAAATCTGCATCACATTGCCAGCAGTAAAAATATTTCAGTATCATTATGCAGCTACCAATGTAACAAATGCATGTTTAATAGTTATATGATCCAGATCTTGCAGGTCCTGTGTAATATAAT
This sequence comes from Eucalyptus sideroxylon, assembly GCA_014182405.2. Taxonomy (NCBI): domain Eukaryota; kingdom Viridiplantae; phylum Streptophyta; class Magnoliopsida; order Myrtales; family Myrtaceae; genus Eucalyptus; species Eucalyptus sideroxylon. Next base: position 8,607,857 of record CM024552.2, on the reverse strand, counting down.
GGTCACTAACTTCCAAGAGATGATCATCACCACATGGTCATCCTGTAATACAGATGCAAATCCCACCTAACAGTTAAACAGACATGGCTCTAACAACAGCACAGCAAAAATAAGAACCAATTTGAGAAACTACATGTTGCTCATTCCAGTGTGTCCTATCATGGGTACCTTGGAGGCTTTTCTTTCATTAATGAGGTTTCACTCAAACATTCAAGAAGCTTCCTGGAGTTTTAGCTTCTGGGTCATTTTCCATTACAAATGTTATGGCATATATGGATAAAGAGAGATCCCTAAAACTGTTGTGAAGCCCTCGTAAATCAGAATTGACAATCAGCTTCTTGTGATTTTGTCTCTATTCCACTGAATAACTTATGTAAACTCTGTGTTTCTCGTGATTTTTTCATTTTCCATATCCACACCATTGGGCCAAAGAAAATAACCTCCTAACCAGTTATCCATCGGTACAACTGATGTTCACATTATTCTTGCGCTCCAAGTAAAATTGGTTTTAAATTCTCCCAAGGTGCTAACGTCAAATGGTGGTAAAAGGACTAAATGTCAAGCAACACTTCCTGGTCAGCTCCTTCATTCCTCTCTGGTTTTGCCTCTTCAAGTGCCTCATGAAACCTAATACAGAATCCTATCCCAATGGTCAAAGCCTCCAACAATTCAACTGTCCTGGCAAACCGATCACCCACTGCATATCTTTATGATAGGTACATACTACACATTCACAAGATGCCTCAAAAGCACCTAAACCCATCCATCCCTCCCTCCCAACCTACAGCACCTGGATCTGCCTTGCTTGTTTTTCCTTTAAACCTAGACTTTCACCTACTTCTTTCAATAAATTGCCACCTATGAAAAGAAAGAAAGAAAACCTATACTTCTAGGGATTGTCGCTGATTTTGCAGCATGTAATGTTGATACCAATGGATGCCCTACCAAGCATCCAGAAACACTTCTTCAACATCTCTTGTCCAAATTCAACTATACATTCTTCAAGTTCCCATGGAATTATAGCACCAAACAAATCGGACTCAAACTTCAGCTCAAGTATTACATCAACTCAATACAATTCAGCTGTGCCAGGCAGTTACCTGATCTATAGCAAGCTGCATAAAACCCAGGATCTCAGGAGAGAATCGTTCACTTGAAGCTATGTTATCAGTTTCCATGGCTTCAGTTGGTGGCAGTGGTCCGTTGCCTCCACTCACCGGTCTCCGTCACCTTCAGTTTGCTAGGCTGTTCTAGGAAGAAGAACTTCTTCTATTCGTCAACTCCTTTGGCAGGTGGCAATCTTCCACTCATCAAAGCTCACTAGAGTCGGATGAAAGGCAAGCAATCGTGATATTGAAAGTGGCGTTGATGGAGTTCAAAGTTTGCCTATGGTGAAGGAAAGGAAGGAGCTTAGAACTTATCAAAGAAAGAAGGTGGACAGAAAGAATTAAAAACAAAGAAAATAAATATATAGAAGAAAGAATTTCAGAAATTTATTTTAGTTCTATTTATTTTAGGATATATAGTTAACCATGGTTAAGGGGAATTAGTGAAAAAAGAAAAAAAGGTTCAAGGGGATGCACGCGCGCATAATTAGGTGGTTATGCATACACGCAAATGAGTAATTATTTATGAAATATGTGGTCCTTAATGAACAATTATGTTTCTACTATGATGAAAGGGCACTTTGGAAAGATGAAACTCGATTTTGACTATGGCTCTATTTGTTTGAAGGAAAATATTTTACCAAAAAACTTCTTTTTCCATTTTTTAGTGTTTGGTGTCGGAAAATAAGCTGCTCAAAGAAAAATGACTTCAGTTGACCAGAAAATACCAAGTTTAAAAATAAGGAAAACGACTTCCTAAATTTAAAGGTGGAAGTCATTTTCCAAAAAAACATGGAGCACTATCCGTACCCAAGTGTTTTAACAGATGACCAGGTAAAAAATGGATTTTTTGGACTATACGCACTCGAGTGAGCATGCTCGTTCACTAGGAGGCCACAGAATTCTCCAGATAAAACTAGCATAAACTGCTCAACTGGGAAAATCGTGTTTCCATGTGATTCGCAGCCTGATATAGAGTCTCAGTTGATGCACCAACCTAGCAGTACGTCAACGCACGCCAATGCAAAATTCGATCATGGACTCAGAGTTCCACAGCCTGACAAGCCCTCTCACTAACTGAGTCCAGAGCAGGAATAAAGCAGGACAATTGCAGGTACAGAATCTATAATACTGTGCTTGTTTAAGGTCCTCTCTACATCATCTCTAATTCACTGTTGTCATCTGTAGTATACATTCGCAAAAGATGCTTATCCAGTGAGATATTCGATGCACTTTTCTCTGGGCAATTTTAACGAGCACCTGGCGGGCTGATTGTAGCAACCACTATGATTACACATACCCTCCAAGATCTAGCCATCTCCCATTGAACCAATCCCACAAAACAAATCGAAATGCCCTTAACATCCTAAAATCAAAATCCCAGAATCAGAGTAAATTTCTCTGTCAGTCTGTAGTTTGGGAAAAAAAAAAAGAGAGGCAGCTAAGCGCAGGGAATGATCATTATGTAAAAGGGCCTGAGAAGCTTAGACATTTATGGGATCCCCAAGATCAGAATGACAAACAACAAGAAGAACGACAAATTTACCCAAAAAAAAGGTCCTTTCTACATCATATCTAATATACTGCTGTCATCACTAGCATATATTCGCAAAAGATGCTTATCCAGTGAGATGTTCAACACAATTTTCTCTGGGAAATTTTAACGAGCACTTGGCGTGCTAATCATAGCAACCTCTACAATTACACATACCCTTCCAATTTTAGCCATTTCCCATAGAACTAATCCCACAAAAACAAATCAAAATGCCCCCAACATCCGAAAATCAAAATCCCAGAATCAGGGTAAATTTCTCTATCGATCCATTGTTTAGAAAAAAAGTGGCAGCTAAATCACAGGAAAGACTATCATATAAAAGGGTCTAAGAAGCTTAACATTTATGGGCTCACCAAGATCAGAATGACAAAGAACGACGAAGGAGATCCAACTCATCAAGGACCGCTAGCGACAAAAGAGAGAAGGAAGACGCTACTTGCAGCGCTCGATTCTGTGAAGCAGAGTAATGGCACGGCACAGAGGAGAGTCGCACCGTCAAAAAGAAAACTTTTACTTCAAAGGCAACGCAATTTTCTCGATATTCTGCATGGCCAACTTTTATGCGGCGATCAGACTAGGGCTGTCAATGGGTCAGGTGGGGTCGGGTTTTGACGTTATCCAACCCGACCCGAATCATAAGGCAATGTGTTCCAACCTGAATCGACCCGACCCGAAAAGCATAATATCCAAAGCAATAATTGGGGTCAGGTTGGTTCGGGTTTCAGGTTTACACTTTTTTTCTATTTTCTTTTTCCCCTTCTCGCCTTTTCTTTATCGCCGAACAAATTTCCCATTGGGTTTCTCTGCTAGTTTTAAGAGATCAACTCAACCAAATTTTGAAGCATCACAATACTACATAGCATGCCTAGGAACTAGATTTATTTGTTAATTATCTATAAGCACATACTGTCAACAATTTATTAAAAAAACAAAAAATAGAAGAATCATTCCAAATTTCCTTTCTAACACTGTGAAATCATCCCTTATTCAGCTCCATCTGGAAAAGGTTAAGCTTATTTACTGACACACTTCCATAGTAAAATGAGACCGAGAGGTCAAACAAGATGAGATTCAAATTCAACTGTGAAAGTGATCACTGGGTAACTTTTGAGCTTGAAATTCAGCTCTGCTTCCATGATGTTTTCAAACATTCTTTCAAATTAGAAGTACATATACAGCAAACAAGATCCAAAGCTTTTCTTGCCATTAGCCCTTCGTTCCACAATTGACATTTGGCACTAGTCCCACAATTTTATCGTTCTATTTCCATTATCTGCAAATGTTGCCTATTCAAAGTTGGGATAGAATAACCCTTTTGAAGCATCAGGATCATACTTTTTTAAAAGCGTACAACAACATTGACAGCAAATGCATGCACTTTCAACAAAGTTCAGACAGTATCATAAGTTCTCCTCTTTCCAAAAGACCCCATTGTGGAATGTACGACTTCTCTAACCAAATCAAGACCCCTGTTCTGATTGTTTTTTTCGCAGAGGAAAGCAAGATTAGTGAACAGAACGGAGAAAGAGAGAGGAAAGGAGAGATGGTCTAACAGCTATTCTCCCAGAAACCACATAAAAAGCAAACACAGAATGATCACCCGTGAAGAACACACGGAGTTCCAAGCAAAGCACCGTGAGATTCAATGTCGCTCTCTCGTCACATACATTGGACAGAAAAACAGAGCAAGCTCCGAGCTTTCCAACGAAAGCCCGAATATTAGGACGAAGGGCGACGAGAAAACGAAAACCCAGAAGAAGGGAAAAAAAAAGGGAAGAGAGGGCGGTGCCTGTAATAACGATTGTAAGGCGAGACGATGTACCGCCAGAGCTTGATTCCCTGGCTGCAAATTGGGGACGAAGATGGCTCGAAAGAGGAGTGATGGGCGAAGATCTTACTGCGAAGCGAAACCCTAGAATGCGAGAGCCAAGAAGAGGGCGGCGGCGGAGTCGACGGCAGCGGCAGCGGCGGAGTCGATGAGCGGAGAAGGCACAATCGCCGACGGCGGTGGAGTCAACGAGAGGAGACAGCGAGAAGGCAGAGTCGTCGGGGTCTGATGTGTTCGGCTTTGGGTGTGGAGTTTTTTGTGTTTGGATGAAATGAGAACATGTTTGTTTCATTGTTCAAAGTAAATAACGCATTCACGGCCAAACAATGTTTCAATCTTAACCCGACCGAAAATATGTTTATTTGCTTGTTTTATAATCGTTATCCAAACAATATTAAGACCCAAGATACGTACTCAACTTATTTTATGTTCAGTTGGTGTTTGGATTGTGTTTGGGTCGGGTTGGATTGGGTTTCTAGACACCCCTAATCAAAACCGATTACTTTAAGTCTTTTTTTTGGGTAAGAAACCGATTACTTTAAGTTGATAGGCTTAATACCTAAGAACCTTTAATTTTAGTTCTTATCCCAATTCCACCTTTTGTCTCATAAAAAACTTCTAATTTTCAATCATGTCCAACTTTCTACCCTAACTATTTTTGTCTCATAAAATACTCTCAACTTTAGGTTCAATCTTATTCATACTCTAAACTTTTTTATGCATCATAAAAAAACCATCAACTTTAGGTCCAATTTAATTCCACCCTAATTTTTTTTAAGCTCATAAAAAATATCAAATTTAGATCTAGTTTCAATTTCACTTTAACTTTTTTCTCATAAAATATCTCCAACTTTTACTTGAATCTCCAATCTACTCTCCATTAACCCTCCATCCAAATCACCCTTGGTGATCTTGTAGTCATCAAATGTTCCATCTCTCACGCTTGGGACATTGACAAAGCTTGTACTTTGAAGTTTTCATTTATCAATTGTCAATGAGAAATTTTGGATGGATGATTAATATAGGTAGATTTATGACTCAAATAAAAGTTTTGTGATTTTCTATAAGACCATAAATATTTTAGGGTAACATTTAGGACAAGATCTAAAGTTAGGGGTTTTTCATAAGATCAAAAAATATTTGTGGTAGAATTGGGATTAAACCTAAAATTGAAGTTATTTTATAAGATAAAAGGTAAAATGGGGATAAATGTTAAAGTTGAAGGTTTATCAAGGTATTAGGCCCAAGTCAATGTTCTAGGTTCTAGGGACAAAACTGTGTACCCAACGAGAGTTGAATTGTGATTATCTTAATGAAAAATAATATTTTTATTTAATAAAATGATGTGACGTCTATGTTTTTATCATCAAAATTTTATTTTTTTACATTAAAGGCTCCGCTCGTTTCACTAAAATATCATGTTTCCGAAAACATTTTCTTGGAAGTCATTTTCCAGAAAATAACTCTATTTTTCAGTGTTTCGGCCAAAATCTAAAATTTGAGTGGAAAATATTTTTCACCGTTCGTTAACTCATTTAATTGTTTGGGAAAAATTATCAAAAATTGAATTTTAATATTTTTAATTGACCAAAAATTTTATTTTATTTTATTTTATTTATATTTTTTAAAAATGATATTTTAATTATTTATATTTTAAAAATCGAAATTTTTATTATTTATTATTTCTTTTTCTTTTCCTTCCTCATTCCTCCTTCCTCCTCCTTCTTCCTCCTCCTTCCGCCGCCGCCACCTCCACCTCGTTCCTACTCGACGATGGCCGGCGCCCAAGAGGCCGACCAAGACCCGATGGCTAGATCCGGCGAGCTCGCCGGATCTCGGCGACGAGCTCGAGCTCGCCTAGATCGAGCTCGAGCTCGCCGCTAGATCCGACGAGCCGCGAGCTTGGCGAAAACGACAACTTGGTAAGAAAAATCCAATGCACCGCACGACGAGCGCCCGGGACGGCGGGCTCCTCGCGAGCCTCTAGGCGCCGCCGCAAAGTGCTCCCTCTTGAGCCGGATCCTCCCGAGCGGCTTCGAGCCGCCGGGGAAGCGGAGCGCGGCGACGGCGGCGGTGCCCCAGCCGAAGCAAGCGGGCAGTAGCGACCGAGGAAGGTGGAGGCTAATCCTGGAGAAAGATGTCATCGAAGCCATTACAGTAGGGAGAGCAATATACTGGCTTGGAAAAATGATTTCCTCTTTTCAAAAGAGGAAATCATTTTCCACAATGTTAAAAGAGGATTTTTCGTTGACCGGAAAATGTTTTCTTTGACCGTGTATTTTCCGCCCACTCGAACACTGGAAATTTCAAAAAATATTTTCCTGGAAGTTGTTTTCCGCGAAACGAACGGAACCTAAATGAAAAAGTAGACAAACTAGCTCGATTCACAATTTGAAAATCTTGAAATTAGAAGTTTGACCTAATATGCAATATCATATTTGAATTTTTAATTTGTTTAATACAATCCATGAACTTTTAGTGCATGCTCAATTTACTCCCTAAACTATATAAAAAATTTTAATGTTGTCCTTTCATTAATTCAGGTAAATCGAATTTGCTGATTTTGCTTCGAATCTGATATGTCGAAACAAAAGAAAAAAATTGTTACATGTGGATTATATACATAAGATATTACACTCTTATTAAAATATAATAGTCCTTTTAATTTGTTCAATTTGCAAAAATAACTATCAATGTCAATTGCTAACGTGGATTATTATATCCTGAATTAAGTTGAATATCTTACGTGGATAATCCATGTATCACCTTATTATTTTATACGCCATTCAATTGACCTGATTAAAAGCCAAATAAACAAATTCTGTTAACTTAAATTAATGGAATGATAATATTAAATATCTTATGCGGATAATCCACATATAACCTTTGTTTTTTTTATCTGCCATTCAACCAACCCAATTAAAAGCCAAATCGGCAAATTTCGTTAACTTAAATTAATGAAAGAATAATATTTAATATTTTCACATAGCCTAAGAATTAGATTGAATATTTACTAAAAGTTCAAAAACGACATTGTCCATCGGAGCAAAGTTTAGAAATCATTTAAGTAATATCTCTTAGGAAATTATCGTATTCTTTGCATATTTTTCATTTCCTCGATGTTTAATTATGTAAGGATTTCAACCAAGTTGTGGTAGAATTTATGAGGTAAATACACTCCACCATTGGTTACTAGGATTAATATCATCCAAAACCACAAACTATGCCTATTGTAGAACCAACACCGCAAATTCATAATCTACTTCTATAATGACTGATACAAGTTTGGAGTTTTAATGATAAGAGACAACAGAAAAATTGGAGCATTGATATCACAATTGGCAAACTCCATAATATAAATTTGGGGGTTTTTGTGATATAAAGCAAGTTTGGGATATTGATGTCATTGTAAGTATAATTTAAAATTGTTATATTGTATTTTCTCCTTTTTCTGAATGTATTTAATTACTTTTCTTAAAATTGGTTATGAAAATTGAGGTGTTCCGCATGAAATGGAGGCTACAGACACATTCTTGAATAATCTTTCACTAACAAGGTAGTTATTTTTATCCTTCACTTCCCCTATCAATTACTTCTTCCCTATAAAATATCTGAATTCTTCTATGTTTTCTCAGGCAATCAAGCTACGAAAAATAGTTGAAATTGGGTGAAATTGTCGAAGTTGATGAAAGAAAAAATTCGTAAAATGGTCAAAAGTGAAATCGTTCAGCAAAAAATCACAGTGGCAATTCAAGCACTGGAACTTCGAGTATACAGCACACCAGTACTTCACATATACCGAGTCTCTTTTTCAGGGGAAAACATCACAACCTTTGAAACACCATATAGAACAAAATGGTACAAAAAGCACTTCGCGTGCACGAGGACTGAAAATCAGAACGTCCAAATCACGCGAAAAGATCACACCATCCTCTAATTTTCTGGACCACCTGCATCCCTATTCCCCGGAAACTTACCAGGGTAAGGGATCGAAACCAGCAAACTAACAAACCATCAGTTCTTTGTTGGGTGTAAGGGATCGAAATCATCAAACTAACAAAACGCCGGTTCTTTGTTGAGCTCACTGTCTTTCAACAGGAACAGATTCCAGTTCTCTCTAGCATCCCAAATGACAAATGTAAGGAATCAAGCTTGAGAGCTCGCGTTCAGAGGAAGCTCCGACAGATCTGTTGATCAGAATCGAAGTAGGAAAGCCGTGTATGTTTTCAATGAAGTCTGTCATTCCCTTTGGCCAACATATACACGGTTGTTACAAGGAATGGCGAACAAGGTAATCCAAACCAATCAAAACATGAATAGGTGAAAGTGCTTTCTGCATGAACAAATAATCTAGAGTGACTGAGTATAGACTGCTCCTGAGCCGTAGCAAACTGCTGCTGCTAACTTCTTAGTGCAAGTACTTTGACGCCATTTGCTGTGACTTGCAGTCTTAAAGCAAGAAAAGGGAACTGAGAGGAACTCCTCAGTCCCGCATACAACAGACCTTGAGTAATTTCACAATGACCGAGCTAAGTACCCAGTTATTTATATAGGAAAGATGTAGAAGTATCCGCAAGTAACAGCTAAATTTATAGAAAGAGGGAATGCAACATGAGTATGGTCAAGTTCTTCGGCACTAGCCTAGCCTCAAAGGATACAATTGAGGCCTCCCAGAGTTGAGACACTCCTCGATAAGCATGTGAATACTGCTATACTACAATGCCTTGCTTCTACAGCTATAGAATGCAATGGATAACTGTTCTTTGCCATGGAACCATCATACCAATTTTCCAGGATACGGGAAAATGAAAACCTGAAAATTATGTCCTGGATCCAGTTATGAGATCGAGCAATCCACAGAAATTCATCCATGAAGTCCTCCGCACCACCGTCGGAATCATTGGTACCTCAGGCTGCAGAGCAAAATGCAACAATTTATTAAGTGACTTCCATTTCCAATGCATAAAATTCAAAATGGGTCATGAAATTGGGGGCTACACTAGATCAAAAACAAGCAAAGTACCAGATTCTCTGCCGAATTTGCCATGGGCAAAGTCTCGCTCTCTCCATTGCACAATTCCTTTGCAACCTCAAGCCTCTCGATGGAGACGCTTTTGCCCTCCGATTCTTCCTCGGTTTCCTCTTTCTCAACAACCTCAACTGTAAGAAAACCATTAGACTTTAACTCACTTCCTAGGCCATCATTTTCTTTGTCAACAGCTTCCTCAACATCCCTCCGCTCAATCCGTAAATCATCTCCGGCTTCCATTTCGTCACCAATCTGAACAGCCGCATCCGGCTCTAGAGGCTTGTCCGTAGATGCATGCGGAAGAGTCGGCGATTCTCCATTCTTCAAACCCTCCTTGCCCTCATCGAACGAGTGAGGGTGGTCCTCAGATGTCGGGGAATTACTCTGGACGCCGCCATCACTATCCTTCTCGTTCTCACTCACCAGATCACCATTTTCTAATCCCAAAAAGTACCCCAAGATGAGGAAACGAATTAATGAAAGAAATCACCGAATATCCAACCCCACAACCAAAACAAAAACCCAAAAAAAAAACTCAGCATTACAGGTTTAAAGGGTCACGAGCTAAATCAAGATTTGAAATTTTTTGAAAGATAAGCCATCACTCATCAGATCACCATTTTCTAATCCCAAAAAGTACCCCAAGATAAGGAAACGAATTAATGAAAGAAATCACAGAATATCCAACCCCACAACCAAAACAAAAACCCAAAAAAACTCAGCATTACAGGTTTAAAGGGTCACGAGCTAAATCAAGATTTGAAAATTTTCGAAAGATAAGCCATCAGATCAGCCACACGCAGAGACAAATGCATAAACATCTAGCAAAACCAAACGACATTGGCGAGTACCCACCAAACGAAATTCACAGAAAAAAGAGAAGGCGAGATCGAGAGATCACCGTGAGAGTTGCTGGCGACGTGGCTCTCCAGCTCCTTCTTCTTCTTCCTGGCGGCTTTCCTCCTCTTAGCAGCAGAAGCCATGATGGGCACTCCCACAAATCTCGCAGCCTATTCTCACTCTCTCTCTGTGAATGTCTGTATGTCTGTGTGCGAAGAAAACAGGGAAGTTTTCGTGAATACAATGAAGGAAGGTTTTATAAAGAGAGTAGGTGGAAAGGCAGGTGGGAGACGAGACCGTAGGAGTGGCACCTGCTGAAGCTTGTCGTGTGCGCGTGTGAATTTCCAAAACCCTTTCCCTCCGCTCCTCTCCAAAAGCATCCGATGTTTCCCACGTAACGATGGCGTCGGCTTGGTTTCCCCTCGAAAGTATTTTTGGTGTTTTATCACACGCGACTGATGCGATAAATTGACCAACTGCATAATCGGCGTCATCTTCATCTGATCTTAACGCTTAGATCCTGTTTAGTAACCGATCAATTCTTGACTGATTTTATTCTTTTGTTTTTAAGAATAAAAAAAACAAGAATAGAATTTTGTTTAGTAATGCATCGATTAATTTTTTTATTCCTAAAAATAGGTTTGAAGTAAAATTAAGAAATAAATTAAAGTTATTTATTTGTTCTGAAAATAATTTAAGAATCAAGCAATTTTCTTTTCTTTCATTATTTTCTTCTTCTTTCTCCTCTAGTCGATCATTGGCCCTTGGCAAGGCGGGGTGAGTTTGGCTTTACCTTGGCTGGATGAGGCTCGACCTCACCTAGATCTAGCAAAGTTGAGCCTTGCCGGGGGGGAACGACGCTCGCTGAGGTTGGCGAGGTCACTAACTCTCGTTTGGCCGGTCGCTACCTATGGCCGAGGTCGGTGACCGACTAGAAAAGAAAAAGAAGAGAAGGAAAAAAAGAAAGAAACATAAGAAAAATCTCATAAAATTATTTAAAAAATTAAAAAGAAATTATAATTCACAAAAAATTTAATGATCGTATCAAACACATTTTTATTCCCAAAATAGAAATTTTGTACAATTACCAAACTCTCTCAAATGCTCAAAAATTTGTCTAGGAGCATAATTAGAAAAAACTATTTATAATTGAAATAACAAAATTGTTACCAAATAGATCTTTAAATTTTAGAATATTGACTCTTGATTAACTTGTTACCCCGCATGACATTGTCGCTTGGTAGAACCACCACATGAAAAATCTTCTCACTATATTGTTTACTTTGGAGGGCACACATTTACCTTTGATGTTCAACAACTTTAAACTTTAAATTTGTTATAATTTTAATCATCTACCTTGAATTTTCAAAATTTTCATAATTGAAAACATAGGAAAAGTAAGATATTTCAGGCTAAGCCATTTCAGGCTTGGTACATTGACACTAAGGGTGCGTTTGATTCAACATTTCCAAAGGGCTTTTAGCCCCGAAAGCCCTTAAAAATGCTGAACCGTTTGGTTTAATTTTTTTGTTAGCTTTCAAATTTCAATTTGCCTTCAAAATGCTAAAAGCCCAAAGCTAGTTCCTACTAGCTTTGGGCTTTTAGCATTCCGCCGAATACTGAAATTATTTTTTCTCTTTCAAAACTACCATCACTAATTTTTCATGTTTTTTATCTTGCCCATATTTATTTATTTTTTAATTGACAAAGGAGGCAGCCCTTCGCCGAACTAGCGAAGGGCTACGGCCGCCACCGGCCGTCGGCTGAGGTCGCCCGAGGTCAGGCGACCTCCGGCGGCCCTCGATTGGGTCACACGACCGCCGACGGCCGCCGGTGCGAGATCTAGCTCACCGGCGCCGTAGCCCTTCGCTAGACCGACGAAGGGTTTAGTTCAATTTTCCAAAAAAAAAAAAAAAAATATATATATATATATATATATATATATATATATATATTATATCCATCCAAGTCCATTGTCCATTGTGAAAGTTTTCTTTACCAAACGCACAATCAAATCAAAATCCATTTGCAAAAAAAAAAAAAAAAAAATTACCAAACACAATTACATTTCCCAAAATAGCTTTGGGCTTTCAAAGCATTTGCATTGGACTCAAAGCCCATTGCAAATCTTGAACCAAACGTAGCCTGAAAAGCTTGGCTCGAAATATAGAATGCAGTGTAAAGCCCAGAAACCAAATAGGGGCCACTTGGGCTAGGAAATTTCAAGATTTCACATTTTCATTCACATGCATATTCACATTAAAAAACTTTCGTGTCATCATTTTCTTCTTGTTTTTAGTTAGTAAGGGTGCATTTGGTAACGTTTTTGTTTAAAAATTGTTCCGGGGAACTATTTTTGTTTCGGGAACAATTTTTGACCAAAAACACGCCTTTTGTAAACTTGTTCCGGAAATAAAAATTGAATAGAAACACGTTTGGTAGATTTATATTCTTTTTTTGTTTCTTTTAATTTTTTAATATTTTTATTTTTTTTCCTTTCTTTTTTTCTTCTTTTGGCTAGTCGTCGGCCTTCGGCAATCGATCGACGGGGGCCGGCAGCCTCACCCAGCCACGGCGAGGCTCACCAGCCCCCAGCGAGGCTCGGCCTCACCTTGGCTAGGTGAGTTCGCCTCGTCGATCCGGGCGAGCTCGAGCCGGCCCGGCCATGGTGAAGCTTGAGCTCGCCCAGCCAAGGTGAGGCCGAGCCTCGCTGGGGGTCGGCGATGCTCCGGCGAGGTCGCCGACCCTCGATGGCCGGTTGCCGGCTATGGCCGAGGCCGGCGACCGGCCAAAGAAAAAAAGAGAAGAGGGAAAAAAAGTATTTTTTCAAAAATGTTTCTGGAACAAAAAATATTTATTTGTGTTTCTCATTTCTGTTCTTTTTTTTTTGTTCCGAGAACAAAAAAACAAATTTTGAACAAAAACGCAAACGAACGTGTTTTTGTTCTTTTTTTTGTTCCCGGGAAAAAAATAAATTTTTTGTTCATGAATAAGAAAAAAGAACATTACTATGCAGCCCCTAAGTGATAAAAAGTATGACAATTGGGTAAGATTTGGCGTGATTTGGTGGATTAGGTATACAATATATAAGGACAATTTGAACATGAAGATTAGTGAGGTTTCATTAATTGGGTCTCTCTGACCAGTGTCATTGTTTCGTACGGTACGGAGCTGTGATATTTGGACGCAACAGTGAAGCAGGTTTTTATGTACATTTTTGTTGATTATGGGGGCCAATTCCATAAAAAAGCACCAACTTTAGGGTTTGGGACAAATCTGGCCCGAACTTTATTTTGTCTCGAAAAAAGCACCAACTTTTATTTGTGTCCCAAATCGGCTCGCCGTTAACTCTCCTTCACGGTCATCCGACCGGATCAAAACGTCTCTGCCCCTCCCCGCCTATCCTCCCTCCCTCCACACGAGAACGCCTCTTGAACCGAAGAACATCAATGGCTGGATCACCGACGAACGAGAGGAGTCCGTCAATGGCCGCCGCCTCGTGATCTTCTCGTGGCCATCCTCCGTCCGTAGGGAATTCCGGGAGCGGATTCCGATCAGCCGATTTGCCCCCGCCCCCGATGGCGCGCCCGCCCGAAGATCCCGAAACCCTAGAACCCGGCTTCCTCTTCGACCGGGTACATCAACCCCACCTTCCCCGCCTTCTACGTCGCCGGAGGCTCCTGGCGTCGCCCCCGCCGCGGCCGCGCGCTCGTCGGCTGCGATTCCGATTCCGATTCCGATTCGGGATCCGACGGTTCCGGCTCGGCCCGCGGCGCCGAAGACGCCGTCCCCGAGTCGACGATGATCCCGCCGTTGCCGGACTCGTCCATCCGGGAAGCGACGGCGGGATCGACACCGTCTCCCCTCCCACGCTCATCCCCGTCGGCCCCACGTAGTAGAACGTGTCCACCTTGCCGTTCTTCACCGGGCGAACACCGACTCGGCGCGGGCGCGCCGAGTTGAAATCCGTGGTCGACGACTCGGAGGAGTCGCGGTCCACCAGAAGCGGTGCGAGAAGGAGCTCGCCTTTACCTGTTTCGTCGGGGACGGGGGCCACCGCCCGGCCCGAGCAGCCCGCCGAGCCCATGAAGAGCCCCTCGTTGTCGTGCCCGCATCCCAGCGACGTTGTTGACAGCCCCGAAGTCGCCGAACGACACCGTCTCCGTCACGAAATCGCCGACCCGGCCGAGTCGCGGCCGAGCCGGGCCGGGGACGAGGGCCTTGTATTCCCGTATGGGGTTCTCACGAGGGACTCCCTCGGGTGGAGTCGGACGGAGAATGAGCCCGACGACGTCTCGTTCCCGACGCCGCTCTTGCTCGGAGAAGGATGTCTGGGACCGAGGATCGAAGGAGAGGACTCCCGGGCGTTACGGAGCGAGCGGAGACATCGAGGGTCGCGGTGGGAGAGGTCAATTTCGTCCTAGAGAAGGCGGTCGGGAGGAAGAAGTCAAGGAGATGGACAAGAGAGATAAGAGGGCGAGATTTGCATACACTCGCTTCATTTTCTTCGTTTTTCCTTTTTCTAGGGTTGCGCTCTCGTTCTGCTGTACGAGCTCGAAAAGAGTGAAGCTCGGAGAAGGAAGAGAGAGCTGGATGAACAGAGATGGAGAATGGCGTTTATTTATCTGAAATCGGAGAGGGAGAGAGGTGACGGTCTCGTCGGAGAATTTTACCGAGGAGTTAGAAGGAGGAGAAGAATTATCTGACGTGGAAATGCCAGTCGGATGATCGTGAAGGAGAGTTAACGGCAGGCCGATTTGGGACACGAGTGAAAGTTGGTGCTTTTTTTCGAGACAAAATAAAGTTCGGGCCAGATTTGTCCAAAACCCTAAAGTTCGTGCTTTTTTATGGAATTGGCCCTTGATTACTGCGGTTATGACGTTTGCTTTACGAACTAAAGCTTGTTAGTCACAAGTAAAAGAATCTTGGGAAGTGAATCAATCATTGGAGTCCGGTTTTGTCATAGGAACCGGTTGGAACATATGATGATATGACCTCAAAATGCTTTTGAGAAGATGGGACTTTCACAAAATGCCCCCCTTCGAATAGGGTGGGAGAGTCTCAAGAAGAGAAGACAAGACAAGGTCCAAAGCTCTGAAGAAGGATTTGGGATTAAAGGAGGTTTAGGGTGCGTTTGTTTGCGTTTACATTTAAAAATTGTTCCAGGGAACGAAAATAAAAATGTTTCTGTTCCGGGAACAATTTTTGAACAAAAACGCGTTTGGTAAACTTGTTCCGGGAACAAAAAATAAATAGAAACACGTTTGGTAAATTTGTATAATTTTTTTTAATTTTTTTTTAATTTTTTTTTTTTTTCCTTTTTTCCTTTTTTCTTTTTTTTTCTTTTGGTCGATCGCCGGCCTCGGCCATGGCCGAGGCCGGCAACCGGCAAAAGAAAAAGGAAAGAAAATAAGAAGAAAAAGAAGAAGAAACAAAAAAGTGTTTCTAATTTATGTTTCAAAATAAGAAACACAAATTTTGTGTTTCTTATTTCTCGTTTCTTTTTGTTCCTGGGAACGTAAATAGGGTGCAGCCAAACGCACCCTTAGAAGACATGGTTCAAAGCTGCAAAGATCTTTCCACTTCAGTAAAACATTGTTTTAAAGTTTCTTCTCTTCAGATTGTTTGATACGTATCCTCACGCAGCCTCATCTGTTTAAGTTCAAGCTGACGCTATGAGCCGTCTGCATTGTAACGAAACTGCCTGCATGAAATTTGGTTAAAGCATCGCATGCAAATCAACGGAAGCTCCCGCAATTTACTTTTTATTAGATGTGATCAACGTTAGTGCGGCTTTTGAGTGTGGATATATAGAGTCGTTCTGTGCATATAAGAGGACGATTTGGCCATTTTGAACGAAAGGCCTTCAACGCCCTGGCGAGTAGACGTGGACAAGGATTGGATCCATTCGTTGAAAGGAGCCGGGATGGGGCTGGAAGAATGTAGGAGATGAGAAGAAAGAATCGGAACATCTAATAAAGAATCAAGCGCAATGACGCGACAGGATTCACATGGCCGATCCCACCTAATGGAATAAAAGCTTGATTATTGTTTATTATCGTTAATCGACAAAACGAAGACAAAAATAGTCACATTGACTGAACAACAGGCACGCAACTAGAGAAAAGAAACGGAAATTGGGAAAAAGATTAGACAAGTTGACCAAGGAAGTAGAACTGCGTGCAAAGAGCATGAACCACCGAGTAAAGCGTATCCAACAAGGCTGAAGGACAAATTGATGGACCAGACCTTAAGGCCCTCTTTGGTATGTGAGAAATTATGATTATGTTACGTGAGATACATTTCATCAAAACTTTCTGTTCAGTATATATATTTCAATTCATTCCAGGATAATCACATGTCATTCTGCAGTGATTAAAAGTATGAGGCCAAACGACTTTTCAAGAAAACAGAAAATGAAGACAGAAAAATATTTTTATTTCCATTTTCTGTGAAAATGAAAACTGAATGGGTACTGTTATTGTTAATGTAAAATACCCGTATGATAGTGCCATTTTCCTCAGTTTCATCAAAAGATTTCAAACAACATTATTCATGAGGAAAAACAATAATCTCTCAGTTCTCCTTCAACAAACAATGTTTTAAAGAGAAAGGGAATGCTCTCGGATAAAGGATCCCATTGGGCACTCCTTGAGCCTACTATATAATATTTTAAAGCATCATAAACTGTAATGCTCCCTTAATTAATTACTTAACAAGTACCCTAACAGCACCATTCGACAGATTCCGATAAATAAAGAGAAAATGTCCTGTGATCTTTTCAGACAATTAAACTTCAAGCACCAACCAAAATTCAGACAACTAATTAAAAGTTTTGAGAAAAGTAAAAACCAAAACAAACCTCTTTAGAAATTGTAACACTATAGAATGACCATACCTCTAGCCTCAGCGTTGTTTTTATCATGTCATGAGCATCTTTTAAAGACTGAGCTCCAAGATCTTGGAAACCTTGCTTAACAGCTTGCATGGTATAAGGGACAAACTTCAAGACAGATCCTTTATCTGCAACTGCCCCAACCACACCCTGGGCAATCTTTAGTTTGGATGTGTCGCCCAAGTATCTTGCATCACTCCCTTTAGTCATCGCCTCAAGTGAACCCATGCCTCGGTACTTTTTCAATCGACGGCCATCCTGAATAAGCCAAAAGACACTTCACTAATAGAGGACAGAAGAAATCATCCATAGGAACCAAAAGAGTTCATACAAAGATCATAAATGCAAACTTATCTATTCAATTGCCAAATAAGGGCCACTCGGGCCAGGGAATTTCAGGATTTCGCATTTTCATTCGCACCCATATTCACGTTAAAAAACTTTTGCGTCATCATTTTCTTCTTGTTTTTAGTTTGTAAGTGATAAAAAGTATGACAATTGGGTAAGATTTGGCGTGATTTGGTGGATTAGGTATACAATATACAATATATAAGGACAATTTGAACATGAAGGTTAGTGAGGTTTCATTAATTAAGTCTCTCTAAGCAGTGTCATTGTTTCGTATGGTATAGAGCTGTGATATTTGGACGCAACAGTGAAGCAGGTTTTTATGTACATTTTTGTTGATCAGTGCGGTTATGACGTTTGCTTTACGAACTAAAGCTTGTTATTCACACGGAAAAGAATCTTGGGAAGTGAATCAATGATTGGAGTCCGGTTTTGTCGTTGGAACCGATTGGAACATATGATGAAGTGGGATTTCCCAAATTGGTTAATTTCCCCCAAAAATTTATCATTACCCCAATTTTACGTTTGAAATTGACTCCGATAAACGAAATAATTCAAAGACATGTTTAGGTCCAACTGGTTGCTATCATTTCCTTGTACCACGCCCAGGCAAACCCTGGGGAAGGCATCGCTAGGATCAAGCCTAGGGGATTTCCCAAATTGGTTAATTTTCCCCAAAGGTTTATCATTACTCCATTTTATGTTTGAGGTTGACTCCAATAAACAAAACAGTTTAGGAACATGTTTAAGTCCTAATATGACTTCAAAATGCTTTTGAGAAGAAGATGGGACTTTCACAAAATGGCCCCAATTCGAATAGGGTGGGAGAGTCTCAAGAAGACAAGACAAGACAAGGTCCAAAGCTCTGAAGAAGGATTTGGGACTAGAGGAGGTTTAAGAGACATGGTTCAAAGCTGCAAAGATCTTTCCACTTCAGCAAAACATCGTTTTAAGTTTCTTCTCTTCAGATTGTTTGATACGTATCGTCACAGTCACGCAGCCTCATCTTAAATTCAAGCCGACGCTATGAACTGTCCGCATGAAATTTGGTTAAAGCATCGCATGCGAATCACTCCTGCAATTTTGCTTTTTATTAGATGTGATCAACGTTGTTGCGGCTTTCACGTGCGGATATATAGATTCGTTCAGTGCATATAAGAGGACGATTTGGCCATTTTGAACGAAAGGCCTTCGACGCCCTGGCGAGTAGACGTGAACGAGTAAAGGATTGGATCCATTCGTGGAAAGGAGCAGGGAAAGGGCTGGAAGAATGTGGGAGATGAGAAGAAAGAATCGGAACATCTAATAAAGAATCAAGCGCAACGACGTGACAGGATTCACATGGCCGATCCCGCTAAATGCCGATAAAAGCTTGATCGTTGTTTATTATTGTTAATCGACCAAACGAAGACAAAAATAGACCCATTGACAGAACAACAAGCATGCAACTAGAGAAAAGAAACGGAAATTAGGAAAAAGATTGGGATAAGTGCATTAGAAGTCCTAAAACTTATCATGAAAATGCAATTGAGTCTTAAAATTTTCAAAAAGTACAATTAAGTCCTAAAACTTGTCATGAAAATTCAATCAAGTCCTAAAACTTTCAAAAGATTCAATGAAATTCTAAAACTTATCTTGAAAGTGCAATTGAATTCTAAAACTTTCAAAAAGTACAATCAATATAAGAATTTATATTGAACCACTTTGATAAGTTTTAAGACTTTATTGCAACAAGTTTTAAAACTTAATTGCACTTTTTAAAAATTTTAGAATTTAATCGCATTTTCATGACAAATTTTATGACTTTCAATGCACTTATTCTAAAAAGATTAGATAAGTTGACCAATGAAGAAGTAGAACTGCGTGCAAAGAACATGAACCACCAAGTAAAGGGAATCTAACAAGGCTGAAAGACAAATTGATGGACCAAGTAGAGCTAAAGGCCCTCTTTGGTATCTGAGAAATTATGATTATGTCACGTGAGATACATCTCATCAAAACTCTCTGTTCAGTATATATATTTCAATTCATTCCAGGGTAATCACATGTCATTCTGCAGTGATTGAAAATATAAGGCCAAACGACTTTTCAAGAAAACAGAAAATGAAGACAGAAAAATATTTTCATTTCCATTTTCTGTGAAAATGAAAACTGAAAAACTCGATAAAACTCAATGTGAATGCACTGAATGGTACAGATCTTGATCAAGTTAATAGCGGAACTACAAAATAATAAAAACCCACCCCGGCTCCGCCCCGCTTCGACCCCTGCCTATCCTCATCTAAGAATCACAGACAAATAGCTTTGATATAATTTGCCATGTTACCTTTTAAGATAAGTGAGGGCCAGCAACAATAAAAATTTAAAAAAAAAAAAAAAAAAAAGCTCTGAGATAAGTTCCAACGAAAGCAAAAGCAGCTCCGGCGACCGTGAGCTACTCCCTAGCAGTTCTTTCTCATTCAATGCCAATAACACAATGGATGGCTAATTCAATTGCCGGCTCCTTCAATTTGATGTTGCTTTACCTGGCAAGAACAACTTCCAACGGGAAGAGGAATCTCAGAACGGTTTCTTTTCAAAGGAAACCAGCCCGTGGACTCCGCCTTCAACTTGTGCAGCTCCGGTTCTTACCTGTAAAAAAACAAGAGCATAAGAGAACTGCACAATTATAAGCCTCATAAGCAAGGCGAGAGGTTACAAACAGACCAAACAATTACTCGTTTCACTAAAGCTTCCACCACAAACAATGCGTTGTTATGATCTAATTTCCATCTGGTATGAGGTTCGGCTTTCGAGTGGTAAATCAGGCAAGAGGTACATGAATGCTAAACAGTGAAGTTCAGCTAATTTATCAATCAGATCCATCGGCCTTTTGTAGTCTATATGAAAGAAAGGACATAGAGGGCCACATTTCTCTCAGTGTTCAGTTATATTTGAAAGTGTCTTCAATTGCAACAAAATTCCAACAATCATATTAAAATTATTCTATCAATCATCACCGGTTAAGGATTCTTCACAATGATGATACCCAATAAGGCTCTTTGCAATGGAAAATTTATAACAAGTGTTCACTTACACAATAAATGATGAACGGGTACTGTTATTGTTAATGTAAAATACCCGAATGATAGTGCCATTTTCCTCAGTTTCATCAAAAGATTTCAAACAACATTATTCACAAAGAAAACAATAATCTCTCAGTTCTCCTTCAACAAACAATGTTTCGAAGAGAAAGGGAATGCTCTCGGAAAAGGATCTCGTTGGGCACTCCTTAAGCATACTATATAATATTTTAAAGCATCATAAACTGCAATGCTCCCTTAATTAATTACTTAACAAGTACCCTAACGGCACCATTTGACAGATTCCGATAAATAAAGAGAAAATGTCCCGTGATCTTTTCAGACAATTAAACTTCAAGCACTAACCAAAATTCAGACAACTTATAAAAACTTTTGAGAAAAGTAAAAACCAAAACAAACCTCTTTAGAATTCTTAACACTATAGAATGACCATACCTCTAGCCTCAGCGTTGTTTTTATCATGTCATGAGCATCTTTTAAAGACTGAGCTCCAAGATCTTGGAAACCTTGCTTAACAGCTTGCATGGTATAAGGGACAAACTTTAAGACAGATCCTTTATCTGCAACTGCCCCAACCACACCCTGGGCAATCTTTAGTTTGGATGTGTCGCCCAAGTATCTTGCATCACTCCCTTTAGTCATCGCCTCAAGTGAACCCATGCCTCGGTACTTTTTCAATCGACGGCCATCCTGAATAAGCCAAAAGACACTTCACTAATATAGGACAGAAGCAATCATCCATAGGAACCAAAAGAGTTCATGCAAAGATCCTAAATGCAAACTTATCTGTTCAATTGCCAAAAGGTTTCTGCTGACACAATTTTAAAAAAAGACCAAGCCAATAACCAACTTTTCGTGTGACAGCCAAATCAACACTTATACTAAAAACTTTACCAAAAAAAAAAAACACTTATACTAAATCAATTTTATGCATTTGTATCAATTACGTGATGCACACGGTAGTTAATTCTGTTGTGAAGCTAGATAAAAGCAAAATTTTAACCCTGCAACCATCAAGTCACATGACAGGACAAGCTGACATGTTCCACAAAAAGGATAGCCATATATAAGTAGTAGTTTCTCTTTGCTGGCTTGGGAAGGCAAGAGGTACCTGTAAGTCTGTGTAAACAGAAGTTATGAAGTATAACGCATGCCCCGCCATATTAACCCTTACAGGAATGTCGAATGACATATCAAATATTTGCTTGGATCTGTTCTTGGACAGAAACTAGTAGAATTCTCAGCTTTCCTTTTAAGTGCTTCTGAAAGATTTTAATCAAATTACTGCTAAAGAAATAAAGTGTATAATTCCCTAAGCCAAAAGTTTGGTTTTAATAAAGATTTATGATCTCAATTCTTACATTTATTTCTTCAAATGCTAGAGAATACAAATGTCAGAACAAGTGAAAGCTTCATTTTGAAACTCCAACCAACAGAATATCTATGCATAGGAAAGTTACAAAAAATGTTATCTAGAGATCACTTGAAAAGGAATGTTCAATTGACCAAAAGTAATTCATAACCACTTGCAAACAAGCCATAAGGTTTCATTCTCAATAGTAAGATGTAACATGGTGCAGAAAACAAAGACATAAGACTCAAAAACACTTCGGCAAGATATTCAAAGTTCTTCATCTGACCACACCACATGTCAATACCAAAAGAGATATAAAGGAAAGAGAGATCATTTTTCACCAATGAGACACATGTGGCATCTTATTGAGAGCAGAAAATTACACTTAAACAGTAGTAACTACAAATTACCTGAACCACATAAGCACCTGGAGCCTCAGTACTTCCAGCTAGGAAGCTTCCCATCATCACAGTGGATGCCCCGAGGGACAAAGCTTTGACAATGTGCCCTGAGTTCGAAATGCCACCATCAGCAATGACTGGCACACCATGTTGAGAAGCAAGGGATGAAACCTTGTAGACAGCAGTAGCCTGAAAAGTTTACGTGATTGAGGTAATTAAAGAAATCTTAATCAGAATGAGTGCTTAAGGGAAACAATCTGAATGAACATTAACGATATTACTTCAAGGACACATACTCATACAAACATCTCAGCACACAGTAAATGGAAAACAAAGAAATAGTCTATAAGAAGTTATACCTGTCCACGTCCAACAGCGCAGACCTCCTGGGTGGTACAAATAGAACCAGACCCCATGCCAACCCTCAAACCATCAACCCCAGCCTTGATCAAATTATCTGCCTGGTACATTGTGACAACGTTGCCACCAATGACATCCAACTCAGGGTACGTTTTCTTCACGTACTTGATCATGTCAATCTGATAAAGGGAATTTCCCTGAGAACTGTCGAGCACCACCACATTGACACCAGCCTTGATGAGGTGCTGCAGCCTCTCCTTATCGGCCTCTCTCGTCCCAATTGCTGCTCCCACCATCCACTCTCCATCTGCATCCACTGAACCCCCTCCCACCAATCTGGGGTACCCCCTCAACCTGTCCACATCCTCTCTCCCTGCGACATCTACTACCTCTCCTCCCTTCACTATCGGCGTAAATTCATTCCCTGCCTTCTCCTCAAAGTAGCAAATCATCTTTGCGAAATCACAATCCCAAGAGGCAAAATTGGAGGACTTGACCATGTAATCAGCCAACCGTGTTTCCTTGTGTGTGAGGTTCATCCAACCAGACTTGGCCACATAGCCCACCAACTTTCCACGGCAATCACCGGAGTCTGTGACCAGGATGCAAGGAGCGTCAGCAAAATCCTCAAGGGAGATGATGGAATCAGAGGGGGATAGAAAGACAGGATTGGAAAGGACTGGGAAGCGGGAGGATTTGGCCGCTTTGACCAGGGAGGCTTGGTCAGAGGGAGGGATATTAGCATGAATGATGCCAATGCCGCCAAGAGCCGCCATGGCTCGGGCCATGGAGGATTCTGTGACAGTGTCCATTGGTGAGGAGACACATGGGATGTTGAGGGAGATGTTGCGGGTGAGCTTGGTGGAGAGGTCAACCTGCTCCACTGGGAATCCTATATACCCCGGGAGGAAGATGACGTCATCATATGTGTAGGAGTAACCTTGATGGAACAGCTTCTGCGCTGAATACCCATCCTCGAACTCCATTATCCTGCAGTAGTAGTCAAAACCAAACATGATCATAGAACTCCAAAATCGACCTGCGCGTTTGGCAGGCTTCCTTTAAATTCAAGATCAAAGTACAAACTTTCTGATAAACCTAAAACGCATTGAGTGGTGAGAATAATGGGTAGACTCTGAACACTATCATACTCTTTCTTCTCTTTCGCACCAAATATAAAGGAAAAAAATTCGTCATCGTTACAACATTTGAGTGAAAAACAAAATTAACATTTCTACTTGTCTTTCACAATCCGCTCTGTTTTTCACAGCATCAAGTTCTGTCCCCTCATAATCTAAAGAGATTACATCAATCTATTGGGACAACGAAAATATGGGCAACCGCCGAAATGCTAAAGAACAGCGTACGCGCAAACCAAGAAAACCTTGGCACATCAGAAAGGAGCGACAGCAAGAAACGTGACCCATGAAACAAAAGCTAGAAATCAGCAAAAAAAGAAAAAAAAAGAGATTTCGACCCACAAAAAGAACTGAAGAAAAGAAAGGGAAAAAACCGATTGATACTTGATGCAACGGGAGGGCCGCGACGAGCCTTGGTTGACGGTATAGGCAGGTGGGTCGCCGCCGGTGAGCTCGGCTTGCGGTGGCTCCGGCGCCGCGGCCGGTGGAACGACCGGAGGAGAGAAGGAAGAGATGGGATGATTTGGGAGACGGGAAGAGACGGGAGTTCTTGAATCGGTGGGGTGTTTTTTTTTTTTTTTTCTCTTTATAGGGTTTACATTAATTTCATTTTTTGCGTCGATATTACACGAGAAAAATAAATAAATAAATAAAAAGAGAGAAACCGGAGGGTTGAATTTTTTAAATGGAAAGCTGCCCCGAGGCGGGAAGAAGACAATAATATTATGTCACCAGCTTGCCCGCCCCGACCCCACCTCCACCATTCCGCGGATGCCCCGATCACGTGCCAATTTGAGCCCCCCGAGTAGGGGTGACCGGCTCTTAGTTCAGTCCAATTCCATTGTCGGTCCGGTCCGATCCCACCTAGTAATCAAAAATCGGATTTGGAGGATCGGTTCCCATTTTTTGGGATTGGGGATTGAATCGAGCCGTCTGGTCTAGTCCAATAAATTGGCCACTTAGCAAAAAAGATTTCAAAATACTATAGTAATTACTATTTTATGATTTATTGTTATTTATAAGAAATAAAAAAACATATATTTTAAAAGTTGGTCCTGGTCTGGTTCCTCATCGGAACCGAGTCGAAAATCACCGATTATATTTTTATGGAATTGTGAACCGAACTAAACCGGCCAATCCTATCCGGTTCGGGTGGCTCTCGGTTTGGTCGATTTAATATGCTCACTCCTACTCCTAAGATCTACAAAACCAAGTTGGGGAACGTGTGACCTTATTGAGGTCAACTTGTCAAAGTATTTAAATTCCCAATTCATGGATATATTCTTCAATCCCAATCGAGTTTGAATTCTCAAAATTAAAGGTTGTGTTTGTTTCGCGAAAAATGAACAATTTAGAAAATATTTCCATAAAAGTGATAATTTATATCCCTTACAAAAATGAATGAAATAAATTTATTTTTATTTTCTATAAAAATATGTTTAGATATAGATTATTGTTATTGATAGTGAAACCGTTTTCAATGATTAATGATTTTAAGCAATATAAACAATTACTTTAATGATAATATTTTCTAAATCTTTATTTTCCTAAGAAAAAACAGAGCGTAAAGTAGCTTAAAGTGAGAGACCTCACCCTTTGCTAGGTGGGTGGTCATTGTACTTAATCATGGCATCGCCAAGACGAGTTTGTATTCAGTAGTCGATGAGTTAAATCAAAAACTAATTCTATATAGAGATGAAGTCAAAATTTTTTAACATTAAATAGCTAGCAAGTCTTACCGAGTAATTATATTATATAAATCTTGATGCAAAAATATAATGTTACATCATGAAATAAGAAAGATGATTTTTTTTTTTTTAATTTGGGAAATATAATTTGCAATTTTTTTTTTAAAGAGTCGATTTCAAACTTGAAAGTGTCATATTAAGTTGAGTTCGAGTTTGAGAAAGCTAGATTAAAAAATTATGTTAAATTGATCCTCGTTAATCAAACCTCTCCACATTATCGGTCGCACTGAAAAGATCTCGAAGATCATTTTATTGTAATCACGTGTCTTTATAGAAGTTTTCATTCGTATCTGAATCATAAATTTGAAACAAATCATTATTAAGATTGACAGGCGGAGGGCGTCACCCAAGATCAGATGAGCATAGAGGATCTCATCTCTGGCATTTGCTTGATTGGACTAAAAATTTACAGACCGCAAAATCTTGCCCATTTATCAGTGGTGAGACCTTTTTTTTTGTCTCACTCCTCTCTTTTACGTACATATGTGGGGAAAAGTACCAAAATAGTCCTAAACCTTTTGTATCGATCTGATTCAATCCCAAACTTTTTAATTAGACCAATATAGTCCTAAATATTTTCACATTGGTATCAATTCAGTCCATCCGGCTAATTTAAGCCGAAAATTGCTGATGTGGCCACCAGCGGTCTTATGTGGCGGCAGACAAATTTTATAATTTTTTATATTTTTTTTCAGATTTTTAAATTATTTTTTTCTTTTTTTCCTTTCTTTTTTTTTTTTCTTTTCTCCTTAACCATAGGCCGACGCCGGATGGATTGAATTGGTACTAATGTGAAAATATTTAGGACTAAATTGATCAAATTAAAAGTTTACGATTAAATCGATACCGATATAAAAGGTTTAGGACTATTTTAATACTTTTCCCTACATATGTGTACATAGTGCTCAATCGAATTCCAGACCTGATAATCTTCTGCCTCACTCCTAATTCCTTTACCATCAAGGCCGCATGCTTGTTGGTGACTTAGGGGGTGTTATCGACCGTCATTCCACTCTTTATTGGAATTCAACTTTGTATAAGGATATAAATATTTACTTATAATAAGGTATTTTGTTAGGTCAATTCTACCGTATCCCTCTTTTCATAGTTATAAAGCTTTCCATCTACATTCTAGACGTAAAGCACACGCGTTCAAAAGGTTTCATAGGGCGTGCATGGTTGCACTTTTATTTTTTGTTCATGAATAGATTTTCTGTTTTTTTGTTCCCGGGAACAAAAAAAGAACAGAAACACGTTTGTTTGCGTTTTTGTTCTAAATCTGTTTTTTTTGTTCCCAGAACAAAATTGGAACATAAACAAAAAAAAAAAAAAAAAAACTTATTTATTGTTTTTAGAACAGTTTTTAAGAACAAATTTTCTCTCTCCTTTCTTTTATTCTCTTTTTTTCTTCTTCATTTCTTATTCTTTTTCTTTAGCCGGTTGGCCGAGGCTGTCAAGGGCCGCGACGCTGTCGAGGCCGAGCTCGCCCGGCCATCGGCGAGGCTCGGCCTCGTTGGGCCATCGCCAGCGACCGGTGGTGGCGAGCTCGGCCTTGCCGGATTTGGGCGAGCCCGAGCTTGCCCAACCAAGGCGAGGCCACCGGCCAAAAGAAGAAAAAAAAAAAAAAACAAAAAGAAAGAAAAAAAGAAAAAGAAATTAAAAATATTAAAAAAATTAAAAGAAACAAAAAAATACAAATTTACTAAACGTGTTTTTATTCATTTTTTATTCCCGGAATAAGTTTATTAAATACGTCTTTCTGGTCAAAAATTGTTTCCTGAAACAGAAATAGTTTTTTTTATTTCTGTTCCCTAGAACACTTTTTGAACATAAACACAAATAAATGCGCCCATATTTTCCAGCTTCTTCTTATCCCAATTTGCAGACTCTTAAAGATACATCACCATGAAGAAAATTGGTGCATCCATGGTGCCCCTTACTTGTAAGTCGTCATAGGTGCGTGTGAGCCGTTGGATAAAATGAACCTCACATGAAACTTACTTGATCACTAGTGCACGTGAGCTGAGCTCACATTGGCTGCACCTAATTCGTGCTCAAAATTTATAGTTATGTCGTCTAATGCGACAACTCCAAAAGCATGAACACGAGTGCTCGAACAATAAATCAAAACACAGCGCTCAATGAGGATCAAGATGCTCACTAAGCCTCAAGCACTAAATAGAGAGATAGTTCATAATTCAAAGTTTCATGGAGTTGGCGATTTTAGGGAACTTATACAGTCAAGTGGAAAAAAAAAAAATATTAACTAGCTTGAAGAGAGAGAAGTAAGGTTTATTAGGAAGTAAATGGCTAGATGGTAACATTTCTATAAACAACAAAAATATTTTTCATTTATTTATTTTTATAAATGATATTAGAGACTATTTTTTGAAAAATGTTTTTCAATTCATTTATTTTCCGCCACAAATTGAGCCTTAGATATGCCTTTACAGTGGGATGGTGAGTACAAAGGAAAATAATGAAAGCATTTGTCATTGGCTAATTATTTTAAGCGATAAAAATAATTAATTTTAAGAAAATATTTATTAAAATATTTTTTTTTTGTGAACAAAACAGAGCCTAATTGGATTCAAGTTGACTGTCAAAATTATGTTCGTTTTATGTTAACCGGGTGTCTTTCGAATGACACATGTAGTGTCATGTGCTTATCAAGCGAGTCAGCAGTGATCTTTTTCATGAAAAGTAGATTATTGGTTATTTTAATGTGTAAATTGTCAACTTAAAAAAAGTGGTGTGGTGAACTTTTATTAAAAGTATAACGTATTATAACATTTTCTCTGGAAAGATAAAAGAGAAAAGGGCCATATTTTCAAATAAGTAACGCGTTATTGTAAAGTATGATATATTTTTGAAAAAAACAGATAAGACTGTGAAATCTTTGTTTGTATTCTTTTTCTCCTCTCTATATTTTTACCAAAAAGAATATTTATGATACAACTTTTCGATTGTAGAAAGATTTCATTAAAATAATCACATATGTTTTTTGGGCATCATGCCGGAAGCACTTTAATGCCCTGCTATTACTAGTCAAGTAAAATAATAATAGCAAAGTGGCTTTTTACTTCTTCTTATATATTTATTTATTTATTAACTTTTGGAAGTCTAATTCGTTTTCTAATGTTGGATTTATGTGAAGTTGACGGGCACGATACGAGTCGACAATTTGTAGTGGATTACGAGGTCCGACACCGCACATCAGAGAAAAAGCTGAATGCAGAATTACTCGATGTTTTCTAAAGGACGATGTCTCTAATGAAATATCCTTTTGCAATTGTGATGATTTGGACATAAACTTTCAAACATATCAAATAAATGCACAACATTTCGCTCGTGTGATAAATCTAGCACCGGTCAAATCCTATCCAAATTTTTGGCTATATTTTGGATGTCACAACTAATATCTATAAATACTGAATTACTAGTCCTATTTTGACATTGCAATGACATGAATATAGATACAGAGAAAACAAGACATTAAAAATGTTATAACTTTCAACGATGTTTGTTTTGATGCCGAAACCTTTATGAGTGATCACTTGAGCGCCGCATTGTCACATAAACGCCCCTAGAACAAATTCTGGCGATTCATTTTATGTGGTGTTTTTATTAAATTTTTATGTTAGATGTGGCATTTCTAAAACTTTGAAGTCCAATGTGGACAAATCTTGGTCAAATCCTCGTTGAGAACCGCCATATCTCTTCTCCTCCTTCACGTTCGTCTTCATCTTCTTTGTCTTCATCTTCAATTTCTTTGTTCATGTTCGTATTCAACTTCGTCTAGTCCTAAGGCAACCAACGAGACCAAAACAAAATTGAAAAAAGGCAAAAAAGTTCTATTAAATTCTCTCTTTCTGAAGTTGCGACACATGTTTCGTGAATCTGCAATCTTAAACTATGGAGCTTCGGCAAAGTCTAGTTGATTATCTCCGTAGTCATCGTGATTTCGCAGGTGGTTGCTCCTCCTTCCGTGAGGGTCGGAGACGGTTCACAACAAAATTCGCTCTGAAGGTGCCCAATTGGAACAGCGTTATAATTCGTTCTCTTAAAAGAAATGAGCGAAAAATAGAAGAGGAAAAGAATAAATCAAGAGCGAAACGATTGTTTTCCAATCTCGATTTGTGGATCGCCCTAAAAATTCATAAGGTGAATTGCCCCAATTTGAGGAATGATGGTTAGGGTTCATTTTGGATTTTACCCCAATTTGTTAATTTGGGACAAATAAGATGTCCAAACGTGGGGTTCGGGTTTAATAATGCTAATCCACTTTGACAGCAAGCTACTCCAGATGGTTTATATTAGAACATTGCCATGTCAAATTTTTCAGCCACACCAATCATTGATGACATCAAAATGATCGTTTTTATTTATTTATAATAACAAAAGTGGCCCTCAAATGACCACTAAAGATATTTTGAAATTGAAGTGAGTTTTATATAAATGTTATGACATTTATGGTACCCTTTTTCCTGTTATAATCTAAATGGAAATGTTAGTGACTATAGATTGGCCTGATAACAAGTGCAATAGTCTATGCGGACTCTTCGGTGTTCCCTCCATATGGTGATAAACTAAACCAATTAACTTCTTATAAAGTCAGGTGATGGTCATGGATGGAACATAACTAGTCTGTAATTATACACTTATGTGTTGCACATGCCCCCTTAAATATCCTTTTGAGTGATTGATGATCTCATGTGCATTTGAGAGTCCACGAAATTAGCTCACCTACAGTATTGCACAGCTAAGATGTTTGAGGATTGTTTTTTTTTTTTTAGAGTTAATGTTCTGAAAAATCCAAAATTGGTACATTTGTGACAAATTTATCCAAAACTATTTTTTTACTATAAAATACTCTAAACTGGTACATATGTGACAAATTTACTCCGACTGACCATAAAAAACCTTAAATTGGTACATTTATGACAAATTTACCCTAAACTAATTTATTCGACCGCAAAAAACCCGAAATTGATAAATTTGTGACAAATATACCATCCGCTAAATTGGATTAATATCACAAAAAAAATCACAAAAATTGTAAACTATAACAAATGGAGCGTAAAATCTCAAATTGGTATATCAATCAACTATCACGTGTCATTTAACTTAATATTTTAACGGTAAAATTTAACAAAAACTAATTGAGAGTAAATTTGTCACAAGTGTACTAGTTTGGGGTCAATTTGTCAAAGGTATATTAGTTTATGATTTTTTGTGATCAAAAAAATAATTTGAGATAAATTTGTTATAGATGTACCAGTTTGAGATTTTTCAGGGTATTAATATTTTTTTTAAACGAAATAGTTTTTCATTGTACTTAGGATGCGAAAGACCTTGTATTTCTCACTTTATGATCACCATCACAATCAGGTTTCCGATCGCAACAGCATGACCACAATCGTACCGGATCACTAGCACAATAAAATCTGAGGTCGTGTCAAGGTGACCACCACCACCACCAGTGGCATCGACGCAACCACCACACCTCCTTTTTCTATTCGAGAGTTTTAACGGAGGTGAGCGAGATCATGTCCATGAGAATCAAATTGTAACATCTCCTCCTCCTAGTGTCATATGTACATTAAGAATCTCTAATAGTTAAAAAGATTGTACCATTTTCTCATGACTTTCGAAAGTATAAATCACAAGTCGGGCATACATAATCTACTTGAAACTCACCTTCGTACTTACAAGTACATGTGATATCTCACACTAATTACAAAATTAACCACCTCCGCTTCCACAATATTTATACAAATTCTTAGATTGCAAATTAGACAATCAGCTGCTTAATGGTACCGTTGTAAAACTGTCGAACCATCATAAATAACATGCAATAGTCTCAAAAATAGGAATTAGGCTGTGAAGAGATGTGTCTGATTATAATCAATCAATTTTGTTTCTTAATGATTTCAAAGTTATCAATTTTGGTTTATAACTTTTAGTGTACTTTGTAAACGACTTATCATATTTGGGTAACCTGTTACGTTAAATCCAAATACGTCCTCAGCTCTCTGGGCAGAAGCGGGCCCAAGGGGTACTTGGTGCCAAATTTGCCATAAGGAAAATCATAAGCATGGGTATCATACCTATCATTTCTCCATTGAGCGCCGTTTCTTTCATAGAAATGAATTTTGCTAAAAATATTTTTCCAGAAACTTATTTTCAAGGATTTCATTTTCCTTTAATATTTTACAAATAATATGGAAGTCATTTTCTAATGTTGGTTCTATGAAAATATTGAAACAGGCATTTGAGAAAATACCTTATTTTTCGGATGTCGCATCATTGTTGGCATTGCCTTCTTTTGGGCTGCGAGATGCAACCTCCCCTGGCTGAATAGATCGTGGGCCGAGAATCTCAATTGGGCCGTCTCCTTCCATGCCGGCAAAGACTTCTATAAGTGCATTGCCCGGTTCTTTTTTGATGCTCTTTGCTATTTTATTTGGAAGTATAGGAACAACATCCTCTTTAGAGGAGAGACCTTGGTCATTCTAGCGGTGAAGAATCAGCTCTTCAGAGTCGTCAGAGACAAGGCCATCACTTTCAGGAGTGTGGATGATACGTTTAGAAACAGGAGGCTGCAGTGTAGCTGGAGCATTGATCCGATAATCTTCTCTGCTGGGGACTCTTCTGATCCTGTAGGGCCCTAGCTTGTACTTAGGTGTTGCCTTGTTGCTATCCTTGCACGTGGCTTGCTCCTTGGAGATTCTTCACTTTTGTCGTTGGTGGATACGGTTTGAGGTTTTGGGGGTCTTTCCGGCCTTGCGTGACCTTCTCCTGCCTCTTGTTAGATCTCCTTTTGCCTGTTGTTTTAGGCTGTTCTCTGCTTGTTGCTCTGCTCTTTGCGGACTTCTTTTGCATTTGGCTCCCTTCCACTCACTTTGATTTGTTATCTTGTTGAGTGCAAGTTTGTGGCGCCGGATCTTGTGTATTTGTTGGTCAAAGCTCAATATATTCTTACCCTTAACCAAAAAAAAAAAAAAGACCTTATTGACATTTGAATTTTTCCAACAGGTCAACTTAAGAAAACTCGAGATTCAATATCCCCGATGGTGATAAAACTTGTTTCCCGAACAAAAACAGCCTAATAGTTTTCCATAGGGTCTCAATTTCAAATAGAAATGAGGTGCTTGCATTGTTTGTGATTAGGTGTCGATTTCTCAATAAATCAAGAGTTAACTTTTATGTTGACTTTTGGGTCAATTCAACTCTAAATAATTTTTTTTTATCAAAATATGTAAAAATGCAAATAAATGTCAATTTGATACATGTAGAAATAGTTTTTTAGATTTCAAATTTTCATAAAAAAGGATCAAATGTTGACTTTTTTGTCAAACCGAAGACTTGGATGTTCGATCCAAAAATAAAAAATTCATTGATTTCTAGTCATTTTTAGATTCGATTTCTTCTATGCATTTGACTCAGGGAAAATAACAGTGGAAGTTCTCGGGCCCGATTCCATCAATTTCGAACAAGGGAATTTTGGAAAGGCGGTCAATCTTTTGGCGAAACATTCTCGTCCCAAAGATCTCTATTACTGGTGAGGGTTTTGTACGAGGTGGATTTAATGAATGAATGCGCGATTAGCTGAAGACTAAGTTCCAGTCCAATGATACTGTTAGAGAGCGATGCGTACGTGGAATGACATGTTGAACTTTAAGGTCATCATTGGTCGGAAATTTGACCGCGAGACAAGTTTGTCTGCCAATTGAATATATAGCTTTTTTTATTAATTTTTTTAATGAGACAAAAAAGTTCGAGTTAGCATTTGGATTTGGCCTAAAGTGAGTGTTTTTTACAAGACAAAAAAATTTCAGGCTAGAATTGAAACTCAATCTAATGTTGGTACTTTGTGTGAAGTAGAAAAAAGTTCAAGCCAAAATTATGGATCCAACCAAAAGTCGGTACTTTTTAAGGGAATTAGGTCAATATATTTATAAGGAAAATACCAATTATGCTCCTCACTATTTATACTAAGATCACTTGGAATCCTCTATTTTTTAATATACAAATTTGCATGATCAGTTTTCATGTTACATATCTAATTGTATGTCTATTTCATGTATCTCTTAGTTTTCAATCTATGTTGAACCGTCCATGGCTTGTACAACCTCGATAAAAGGTTGCGCGAGCCCGGTGACTTTGGATCAAGGTTGTGCACGCGACACAACAACCGGTGCTTGTGACGGCAATGGCGAGGTGGTAGCCTCCCACAACAGCTTGTGATGGTAGGTGGATGGGTTAAAGTTTGTTGATGCCAGGGGCTTTAGGGGTTTTGCATTTGGGGGCTAGGGTTTGTTGCAATTTCAGAGTACGGATTTGCTTGGTGTGTACATACGTACATACATACATATATATTTATATATTCCAAAGGAGGGTAATTTGTTACTTTTAATCATCGGAGCTTGTCTTAGAATGGGGAATGGAATTCTGAATAAGGGAGGAGGGAAAGCGGTAATGAATTCCAGACCAAAGAAAAAAAATTGGTAACGAATTGAAAAATGAGGAGGGTAGTTGTTATTTACCTAATTAATAATCAAATCTTTTTACTATAACTTTTGTATAAAAACAAGCCCAATTCTCATAATAAACTTTAGTTTTAGTCCAAATTCTGACCTGAACATTTTTCGTATTATAAAAAAGTTATCAACTTTCAGTCAGCACCTATATTTATCATTGTCAAGTTTTGTCTAATGATACTGTTAAACTCTTGAAGTGTCATGGGATCATTGGACAAACTGAATGGAAGCCAAATTTTAATACCAACCCAAAGTTAGTGCTCTTCATGAGCGAAAAACAAGTTTAGATTATATAAGCGACTCGAGTTTAAATTCATGCATTTAAATGAGAAAAAAATGAGCTAAAGTTGATTGTTAAGAGAATTAGGCCATTAGAAACAAAGGCCAGAATTGACTTCATAGAAATAAACTTTCTTGGGAAGAATCAATTGAATTTAGAAAGTGTTAAAAACCACGTATAGACATGAATAGGTTAGCTCATCAAAGAAAATTGGGTCGACGGTCTATGTTCAGCCATAAAATCTCTTTAGAGAGATTGCCATCATTTCACATTCAGTGAGGACATGGCTATCTAACCTTTAGTGTATGCTCTATTTAGAAGTCACTTTTAACCAACCGACCAGCCGACCAAATTTTTTTCTTGAATAGTTACAAAGGGTGAGAGGGTAACCTTTCCTAAATGTTAATTTATTTTTTGTTGACTTTCTTTTAAACATAACTTTATAAAAACCAAAAAAAGAGGAGTGCTTTTTAACAGCCGAGCAATTAATTGTTTGCTAGATAGTCTATAATGGATGCCAACGAAGATAGCTAGACAACCATCACTAGGGGTGAGCATCGATCTAGGGTTGACCCTAGACCGCCCCTAAACCACCCCAACCTTGTCGGTCCTAATCCGGTCTCCAAGGAAACTAGGTTGGTCCTTAGTCTTAGGACCCTTGGATCCTACACTATGCGGGTTGATTCTTAATCCTGAGAGTTTAGAGTTAGTCCAACCTGGATTAACCTTGCACACAATATTATATGGGTTAATACCTTAAAAAACCCCAAACTGGTACACTTGTGACAAATTTACCCCAAACTATTTTTTTGACCATGAAAAACCCTAAACTGGTAAACTTGTGACAAATTTACCCCGATTGATTATAAAAAATCCTAAACTGGTACATTTATGATAAATTTACCCCAAACTAATTTATTCGACTACAAAAAACCCTAAACTGATAAATTTGTGACAAATGTACTCTATGCTAAATTAGATTAATACCACAAAAAAATCATAAAAATTGTAAACCAAACAGAACGTAAAATCCTAAATTGGTATACTTGGTTAACTGTCACGTGTCATTTAACTTAATAATTTGAGAATAAAATTTAACGAAAACTAACATAGGGTAAATTCGTCACAAGTGTACCGGTTTAGGATAAATTTGTCAAAAGTATACATTTAAAAACAGAACGTAAAATTGAGAATAAAATTTAACGAAAACTAACATAGGGTAAATTCACAAGTGTACCGGTTTAGGATAAATTTGTCAAAAGTATACCAGTTTGGGGTTTTTGGTGGTCAAATAGTTTGGGGTAAATTTGTCATAAGTGTACTAGTTTGGGGTTTTTTTTAGGGTATTATCCCATATTATATACATACATACATATATATATATATATATATATATATATATATTTATGCTTTTGTTTACTTTAAATTCTAGCACCTTCTTTTCTATTCTCTTTACAATTCAATTTGTTATGTAAATTAGAAAGTAGAAACCCAAATCGAATTTGACAAAAAAAAAAAAAAATAGAAACCCTCTTCACTGCGTCTCGGCCTCGCTTGCCCACCTTGGCCTCGCTTGCCTTGCTCATGACTCGCCTTTCTTCGCTTGCCTCACTTGCCTTGTCATTGGCCTCTGTTCACTCACCTTTATTCTCTCACCTCGAATGTTTGTTTTTTTTGGTTTGTTGCTTTTAGCAAGTGTATATTTATGTTATTACCTTATTTTATATTTATGTTTAATATATATTGGGATTCATAATTTGGTTGCTCAATGTCACATTATTGATGAATATATAATTTGAAATAGTATGTTCGTCCTTTTAAGGAATATAAAAAAGGAAAAAAAATGGTTGGTCCTTGGTTGACCCTGGAATTAGACTGGACCCATAGGGTCGGTGTCCTAGGTCCTAGGCTTAATAGGGTCGGTTTTTGGTCTCAAAGATTGAGAATTAACATTATGCGGGTTGGTCTCTGGGTTAGGTGCTAGATCGGCCCAATTTGGACAATGCTCACCGCTACCTATAACCTAGAGCAATGTTTCTGAAGGACAAAGTTCACTTTAACGTATGAATTATATTGATCACCACAATTTCTGTGTTTCAAATAATCGCCATCTAATTCTGACCGTAAGGTGAACTTTTGAGTTTGATATCCACCAATCTATTAAAAACTAAAAGGTCTTTGATTCTCTTATCCTTTATTATTTTATCGAAGCCTATCGTTCTCAATTAACTCTTGTCACCTACAGAAGGAATCAAATGAATCCAAGTCACTATTCCACTAATTTTTAAAATACGATGAACACCCGCAATTATCTGTCTTGATCTAAAGCAATTTGCACATAATTAAAGAAATTCACATGAACGATTTTCAATTCTTGAGCTAGATATCCCTGATTCTCCAATAAATTGGGCCCATTCTAGGTTGCTAAGAAAGTAGGAGATGTTGAACTTACACATAATGTTCAACATCGTGGTGGTCAAATGTGCTTTGAAAAAGTGTGAGACCTTTCGCAACCAATTTTGAAAAAAAATGAATGATAGTAAAATACAATTTATAAAAAGTATGTGTCAAATCTGGGAAGTTACATATTTATTTACCAATAATTCGTTAGGTGAAAGAACATTTCTAAAGGAACATTGCACTCGTTGGACAATTCTAGCATGAACAGACTCGTCCACAAAATTCATCTATATATAGGCCTCCCAGCTAAAGGAATGGCACATCTCTCTAGCCAAAACACAACTGGGTCACCTTACTCTCCTCCCTCGTTAGCAAACTTTGCTCATCATTTGGAGCAAACACATCGTCAGTCTCAGTGATTTTTCATCCTGCAGATTGTTATCAATGAAGAGACAGGTTAACATAACAGGGAGTTCGCTCCTCGTTCCATGTGTTCAGGACGTACTGAAGGAGAATCCGACCAGTCCTGAAGAGATACATCCGCGACGATTAAGAGCTTCCCATGGTGATCGCGGACGCTTGTTCCGGCTTGCCTCCAGTCCCCGTGATCGACTTGGGGAGGTTGGTTTCGGAGGACTGCGCGAAACCAGAGCTCGAGAAGCTGCACCATGCATGCAAGGACTGAGACTTCTTTCAGGTATATAATAACGGCTGCATTTCAAATACGAAGCGTTCAAGAAAGTGTCGAGAAAAGAGGTGGTTCATTGATTGAAAGAGATTAACATCCACGTAGTGTCCTTAGTGATTTGACTAAATGAAGGCTCTCAACGTCGTGACACATGTTGATGACGAGTAATTCAGACGCATTTGGTGTAGAATTTATGGCCACCATTTAACGTAGCCTACGAGATTTCTGTTGGAAGATATGCTCGTGATAGCTCGTGATATTTGACAAGGGATTCGATCGGATCACGATTGTGTACAAATCAATTAAGGATTAGATTGAGATGTAGATTGATTCATAGAATTCTTTATTTCCATTTTTTATGTACATCT
Source organism: Eucalyptus sideroxylon (assembly GCA_014182405.2). Lineage (NCBI taxonomy): Eukaryota > Viridiplantae > Streptophyta > Magnoliopsida > Myrtales > Myrtaceae > Eucalyptus > Eucalyptus sideroxylon. Next base: position 8,569,892 of record CM024552.2, on the reverse strand, counting down.
TGTACTATATCTACTGAACACTATACATTATGAATTATTGAAGATAGAATACAAAAATCTTCCAAAATTCATCGTCTTCAGTCACTATCTCTTTGCCTTGCTCAATTCATTTTTTTAGTTTCTTTGATGGTATCAAAGTGTTGAAGGACTCCTGATTTCGCTTCCGTTCCTTTTTATATTTTTATTGCTACTAAGGATCTTCAATCCTGCAAAGTAGAGTAAACTCTTCAATAAAGGAATCAAGTTTTGAAGTTTTTTTTCATCACCACCATGACCTAGAATTTACCTTCAGTTTTGGCGAGCATCCACAAGAAGCAAATGCAACAAATTAGCATTCGCCTTCTGCTGTTGATGTCACCAGACCCCAAGAACAAATTACTTAGGCCCAAGATATTCAAACCCTTTTGGCTCATACAAATCTGGGGCAACCCATCTTGGGCCAGCCCATTGTAGGCCATCCTTGCCAGTGGCTGCCATTTCAGATGCAGCCCAATCCATGGTTGTTTGGGCTAAGCCCAAATGCCTCATCGCCCCCAAATGAGTTTCTATCCAACCCGATGGTAGCAAATGGGGCAAGCATAACCATCGGGTCGGATCTAGTAAATGTGCGTGGTAGGCAACTAGATCGGACGAATCGGGTATTGGAACGAATCCATACCCGGCTTTTTTTAATGTGGGTTGAACAATCTAGACATGGGAACGAATCCCTGATGAGGATTTTCACTCGAGTTTCTATCGTGTCCAATTGCACTTGTCATTGGCTAACTAGAACCCGGCGACCCTTGTTTAGTCTACCACCGACGGACCAGAATTGCGGCTGAATCAGCCAACAATTGACCAGGCTAGAGAACTACTCTAGGTGGTCACAAGAGTTCCGGCGAGCTCTTGTGACAAAGGATAAAGACAGGGTTTCTCGATGGAACCATCTCGATTCCCCTCGATGAACGCCTAGGTCGACACTAGAGGAAGTGCAATTAACTCGTTTGTACCTGAATCGAGAATTGCATATCTTCAGAAGTCGCAACCGACTTCCACCAACAAAGGACACACAAAACATGTGGGAAAATATTAAAGAAATGTACGATAAACTGGATCAAGCAAAGATTTTTCTCTCATGCAGGAACTTAGCGAACTCAAGCATATGAACATGACAATCACAACTTGCTTCAACAAGCTATCATTATTATGGAACGACCTTGAAGCGGCCGAAGAAAAACTCGATGGACTAGAATCAATGCTTAAACAGTATAGAAAGCCACACATTTCCTTTTGATTTTGAAAGAATCTTACCTTACCTTTCGTTCACAGATTCTGGCCATGGACCTAATACCACCAATCGGTTGAATCTTTCAATTGGCCATTCAGGAGGAAAGCCAATGGCTTGCGTTGTCGGAACACACGAAGAGCAGCAAAAGCATCGCTCTTGCAGCTCATGGTGAATAGTGAGAGGGAGCCAACAAAACCTTAAATCGAGAAAGGGAAAGGAGAGGCACGCTAAGGTTCGGTGGAGGAGATGCATGGACCCTTTAAGGAGAAGGAACGAGTGGCCCGGATCACACGTGCGGATCGAACGGCTCACAAGGGTCCGGTTTTATGAATGGATTGGATGGTGGACAAGAATCTGCGATTAAGGGGATGGACGGTCAGATTTTTGACATGTCATCAAGAAATTTTGGGTAGAGTTTAAAAGGAAAGGGTAAATTATTTTATGAATATTGCAAATGACCTAACCATACAATTGACAACTGTTGGAAATTACATGGAAAACTTGGAAAAAAAGGGAAAAGGAAAGAATTTTTGGCAACTTACTAAGTCATTGGACCCACTGGCCAAAGTGCTGACCAACCCATTACATATGGACAATACCAATAGCTGATGTAGGCATTGCAAAAATTGGATACTTCCAACAAAGGAGGAAGCTTTTTCAGGTACCACACATTGCTTGATTAATTCCGTTTCAAGAAAGGCATGGATAATTGACTTTGGAGCAAGTATAAATAAAGGCTTGAATTTTCCTGTTTCCGTGCAATTACCCAATGGAAATATCACTTATGTCACTATGACAGGAACAGTCAATCTCAATCCACAGATTACTCTTCAAAATGTCCTTTATGTCCTAGAGTTCCAATTTAATCTCATTTCAGTGTCTAGAGTTTGCAAAGAAAATTCATGTAAGGTATTCTTTGATGCTAATATTTGTTTCTTTCAAGCTCTTTCGATTGGCAAATTGATGGGCTTGTGTAGTTTTTTGAAGGACTATTTTTTTGGACAAATTTTCCTAGTAATTTTGACTTATCCTGCATTTCCTTAAATAAGCCATCATTATGTAACTTGACTACCAATGATAAGAATTTTATTATGCATTTGAGAATGGGTCACAGTGCCTCCTTTCCCTATCCTCAATGTCCCATATGTCCTCTTGCAAAATAGTCAATGTACCCCCTTTCCATTTGGTAGTACTTGTGCTAGTGATATTCTTTCATTAATCCATGTGGATGTCTAGGGATCTTACCATACGACAAGTCATGATAGGTCTCATTACTTCCTTACAATTGTAGACAATTATTCTTGTGCAACATGGATTTTTTTGATGCAGTCCAAAAGTCAAGTTTTCTCCCATTTAAAAACATTCATTGCACTATCCAAGAATCAAGTCGGAAAATCCATTCAACGGATTCGTACTGATAATGGGAGAGAGTTCTTCAACCATGATTGCTCCTCACTATTTTCATCTCATGGCATCTAGCATGAAAGCTCATGCGTTTATATGCCACAACATAATGGGCTAGTTGAGCGCAAACATTGCCACCTTTTGGAAGTCGCATGTGCACTGAAATTCCAAGCATCAGTTCTAGAAAATTATTGGGGAGAATGTGTTATCACGGTAGCTTATCTAATCAACCGCATGCCCACTCAGATATTTAATGGGCGAACTCCTTTTGAACTACTATTTGGGAAGAAACCAGAGTTGAATCGTCTAAAGGTTTTGGGGTGTTTATGTTATGTCACAACAGTGGGTCCTCGGGACAAGATGAGTCCCCACGCTCGATGATACATATTCATGGGATATCCCAACCTACAAGAAGGGTATCGGGTTCTTGAGCTGTCTACAAAGGAATTCTTGGTAAGTAGGCATGTTGTCTTTCATGAGAACATCTTTCCATTTAGTAAAAAGACATCTCCACATGAAGATTTGGGAATGTTGATTAGCCCTCGTAATTTCTTATCTGAAGAAGAATTATCTTAGGATCCCAATTACTTACCACTAGCACCAATGGCAAATGTTCCTTTTGTCCCAACGACTATTCTAGCAATGACACCTATTTCGAATGAGAACTCAAGATCAGAGAATATCGTGGGAAACTTGTTTAGGATCCTCCTGCTGATGAAGAAGTTCAGGATATCTCGCTAATGCCCTTTAGGAGATAATGCCTCTTCCTCCAAAGGCCGATCTTCCACGACATTCCGGTGGACTACACAACCCTTAACCTGGACAGAGGATTATGTTTGTGCCACTCTCAATTCACCAGGTATTCAACACCCAATCTCATCTTATGTTTCTTTCATAAACTTTCATCGGAACATAGATGTTGCATTAGTCGCATATTGGAAAAGACAAGGAACCATCTAGCGATGATGAAGCATCCATTGATCCACGATGGCAAAAGGCTATGGAAGCAAAATTACAGGCATTGATTGATAATCAAACCTAGGATCTCGTCTTGCCTTCTAATTAGAAACCAATTGCCTGCAAATGGGTCTACAAAATTAAATATCATGCTTATGGCTCCATTGAATGATACAAGGCGCCATTGGTGGCTAAGGGCTTCATCCAGCGAGAAGGTTTCAACTATCACGAGACTTTCTCTCCTATAACCAAAGACGTCATAGTCCGTTCTTTCTTGACCGTTGCAGCTATTCATGACTAGTCGCTACATCAAATGAACGTGCACAATGCCTTTCTTCACCGTGATTTAGATGAAGAAATCTATATAGATATTCCCCAAGGTTTACGGAGATAGGGGAGAATAGAGTGGGTCGTCTCCATAAATCCCTTTATGGTTTGAAACAAGCCTCCAAGCAGTGGTACACCAAATTTGCGAATGCTCTTGTGATAGTAGGCTTCAAACAGTCCAAACATGACTATGTTCTATTCACATGGACTAAAGGTATGTCATCTATTTTTTTGATGATATATGTCAATGACATTCTCATTATGGGAAATGATAAAGCTGCCATAGAAAGCTTCAAGGAATATTTGCATGCCACTTTCCACATTAAGGACCTAGGGGCACCTAAATATTTCATTGGAATTGAAATTGCTTGATTTGACCAAGTGATTTCTCTAAGTCAGCGGAAGTTTATATTGGAAATTATATCATAAGTAGGTCTATCAGGATGCAAGCTGGCCGTTATTCCCATCAAGCAGAACACTAAGTTGATGATGGCATATTATGATGAGGGGATGTCTCAAAATGATGATCCTACACTCAGAGATCCATCAAGCTATCAAAAGCTCGTTGGAAAGCTTATATATCTAACTATGACTAGGCTCGATATCTTTTATGCAGTACAAATACTCAGCTAGTTCATGCACAATCCAAAGCAATCTCATTTGAATGCTGCCTTGAAAGTCATCAAATATTTAAAGAAGTGCCCAGGACTCGGGATACTCCTGTCTAGGAAATGCAACATGGAGATGACCACATATTGTGATGCAGATTATGCAACTTGTCCCATCAATCGAAGATTGATCATTGGATATTGCATTAAATTGGGAGAGTCACTACTTTCATGGAAGACCAAGAAACAACCAACTGTGTCTTTATCTTCAACTGAAGCAGAGTATTGAGCTATGGAAAAAATCACTTGTCAAATAGTGTGGATACAAGGCCCACTTAAAGATCTCGGAATACAAGTGCAAGGGGCAACAAAGCTATTTTGTGACAATGATGCGGCTCTCAAACTTGCAGCAAATCTTATAGTGCATTAGAGAACCAAACATATAGAAGTGGATTGTCATTTAACATGAGAAAAATTCAATAAGGAGTAATTGAGACAAGAGGAATTTGGATGAGTAGAACAGCCTTGCAAACATCTTGACCAAACATTTGTGTCAAAGACAACACGCATATCTATTGAGCAAGCTAGGTGTCTTGGACATTTATAAGCCACTAGCTTGAGGGGGAGTGTTGGAAGATATGCTCGTGATAGCTTATGATATTTGACAAGGGATTTGATTGGATCATGATTGTGTACAAATCAATTAAGGATTAGATTGAGATTTAGATTGATTCATAGAATTCTTTATTTCCATTTATTATGTACATCTTGGACTATTGTCTACAAAACACTGTACATTAGAAATTATTGAAGATAGAATATAGAAAATCTTCCAAAATTCATCATCTTCAGTCATGATCTCTTTGCCTTGCACAATTCCATTTTGCTTTCTTTCAATTTCAGTAGAATTTCTTTTCATTGGGTCAAGAAAGTGAAATTTCTGTGCCATCTTGCCGTGTTTCACTAGAATACTTCAAATGGGGCATTAAAATTCCAACGGAAGAAGAAAGGTGGGAACTTTAGATGAATTTGCAGATGCAAAGTTCTTCGATTGTCTTTGTTATGAAGAATGCTGTTGATAAGATGAATTTATCTATTGCAACTTTCTTGAATTATGTTGGAATTGAGATCCCTTGATTACTAATCACTCAAGAGGTCAGAGCTTTCTATGTCTTTATCAAAAAGGAACGCCTGTTTCTAGGTGAATAATGAGTGATAGTGTCATGTTAATAATTGTTCAACTTGCACTCACCAAATGGATGGAATACCTGCTCGTGTAGAATACTTGTGATCGAAGTTTGACATTTTCCCATGAAAGTTGAGATCGGTTAAGTAGATAATTGCATGTTTGAAGGTTGGGAATCGATTTGGGTGAACCTCCATCTTCTTCTTCTCCCCTCCTTGGTAAATAATCCTCAATTTGGTGGTGGGATCCACCTTGGGCTAAGAACATTGTTGATGCAATGTCCACAATATGCAAAGCCAAGAATGCAGATTAGGTGTTTGATAAAATTTCTAAGAGAAGGAAAGCTATCCTTTAAGTATGTTCCATGGTTCAGCCTTTGTAACGCATCAACCAAGATGCCACCCCTCGCCACAATCGACGCACCGTCGCTTTGAATAATAGCATTCCCATAGCGATGGTTAACACTCGGAGTGACAAATCTAGTGTATTGCAGTCCTTAGTGTCCAAAAAGTTGAAGAACCAAGCAACTACGGTTGAGATTAAAAGCACCCTAGGTAGATAGCTAACTAATTATTCAATAAAAATAACTTAAGCACAAGTAAGAGGATAATCTTTGAGTAAATTATGTATAATGCACACATTAACCACAATTTAAATTTTTAAGTAAATTTTTGTAAATTTGTACCAAGAATCAAAGTTGAAAATTCACGGTCATGACGATAATATATGGAAATAAATTAAACAATTTCCACATAAAACTAACCTTTCTTTACTTCGATATATGATTAGTGCTCAATGGAGAATAAGTTCATAACAAACATGAATGATACATTAACATGTAAATGGACGTGGAAAAAGTGATTAGGATGAAAAAAGTTCTTCATAAGGGATGTTGCTAAGTTTTTCCTTTAGTAAATTTATTTTTAAAAAAAAAACTAAGAAGAAAAAAAGGTGATAAATAATTTTAAATCAAGTGTTGGGGCCGCAAGAGATAATGTAGGGAAGAAGTACACCCCAAGTACCAAAACTTGGTATAAGTGAACACATAAGTGCGAAAACTTTTAAAATGTACATTTAAATGTCACTTTTTTTTTTAAAATTAGGGAAAGACTTGCCGGAGATCCAACGTGGTGTTATTTTTTATTAATAAAATCATCTATGTGGCTTACTGTAATGTACACTCAGCAATCCTTATCCCAAAATAATGTTGTTTTATCCCTGAATTTGATTTTTAATAAACATATTAATAAAATGAAATTAAAAGGCTAAATTATATCAAAAATGAAAAAATGAAAAAAATCACCAAGGGCCTCCATGACCCTCGCCGCCATTGCCCCTGTAACATCCTTGATTTCGATCCTATAAGGACCGACCATAAGGTCCTAAAAGTATCGATCATGGGCCATTGGCCATGGATTGATCGATTCGATTGGCAAAGAATCATGGATCGGTCATGGTTTGACCGACCGATTGAACTAGTCATGAATCGGTTGAGGTGTTGGTCCCGAATTTTCCTTTGACCATATTGATGGGATAGGATCACCAACTCATAAGATGATTTTTTGATCATGAGAATTGGTCACGAGATGATTTTAGATTGGTGGATGGTCATGGGTAGATCTGACCGGTAGCATTTTCCGACCGAGAGTGATTTCGTCCGGCTATGCACTAATACACAGATGATCCAAATTAATCAAATGTAACCATCTTTCGACTAAAAATGCGTCATTCCCTATTTAATTCTTAGTGATTAGAATAGAATCTTGAATTGGTGATGTTTGATCATGGATCGGTGATGCATTGGCCATGAATCCTATCGGTGGATCGGGTGTCAACCGAAATGAGCCTAGGGATAAACCTGGCTATTCTGTGATTCTAAGGTCCATAAGTGTCTTGACTTAGTGCTAGGCCATGAGTAGCCTTAGGATTTGTCTCGAACTGATCAAAGGACAACTGATCCTATTAGCCAACCAACCGTCCAAAGGAACCATTTGGGCGAATATGAGATGTGATGGCTGAATCTCGGGTGTATGTGATTCGATTTTTCAAGGTGTACCTAATGATCCATTTCCCAGCCCCGAAATCAACTTAGACGATAGAATTTTCTATATCATCTTCTTAAGGAAGAAAAGACAAAGCGAAGAAAATTCTAGAACATTCTCAATTAATGGGAAGGATGACTCACCACTTTGGATAGATATTTCTAGATTTGGTAATGATTGCCAAAGATTCGCCTTAGGAATTAAGTAAGAGACTCTTGGGCAAATTGACCAATCAAGAGAAGACATATAGAAGATTCTAGAACGTCTTACTAAATGCAAAGATGAGTCATCTCGCTTAGGTTCCTCTCAAAGATTTGGTAATGATGGCTCAAGATTTTCCTTGGAGAAAAAGTCGGTGAGTCATTGGCTTAGGTGTCCATGAAAGATATGGTCATCATTACTATAAGATTTTCCTTAGAAAATAAGTAGGCCAAGTCATAATGGCATTGTATAAATGATCAAATAAGAATGAAATAAATAAGCCTCAAATCATTACATTAGGTTATTAGGTGTGCCACCTTTTAAAATAGGCATGACACCTTGCAACTTAGGCTTGCCACCTAAGTATTCTGGGCGGGCCACTTGGAGAATTTGGAATGGACCGCTTGGCTCAGTAATGATTACACCGAGTAGTATAAAGGAGCCTTTCCTTATTTTCTTCACTTTATCATCCATTTTCTCCTCCTCATTCTTCTTTCTCTCAGCCTTGCATCCTTAATCCCTCAAGCTAATTTAAGTTGTTCTTCAAGGTTGCCAAGGTAAGTAAGATTCCTAAGTCTTCTCTAGGGTGGTAATCTCCATTGTTGAGTCTAGTTAGGTGCTCATCGTCAAGCCGTGGGTAGGATGTTGGATCTTTTGTATGGTTTTGCTCATGTTTGTGCTTAAATGTGTGCTTGAGTTGTTCACGCCCGAAATGAGGTCGAGGTTTGTTCGAGTTGAGTGTATTGCAAAGTAAGGTCGCCCTAAGCCATAAAGCCTTGGTTTCGGCATAAAAATGATGCTAGGTCCAAGCCTCACTTGGTACGGGAATCACCCGAGGTCACAAGGTCCTAAGTCAACATTGAGGCGTGTTGATCTTATGCCTTGATCGGTACGGGGATCGCCCAAATCTATGAGGTCTTGGTAAGGCACTAAGCATGTCGATTTCTATAGTCCAAATGGACGTGGGGACTTTGTGCTTGGCATTGAATGAAACCGCGAGCCGAGGGTCATTCTTGATACATGTGCATCCACATTGGGTCAGAGCCAAGGTTCGTCAAGCTCGAGATCATCACTTAAGCGAGGTGTACCCAAGCCTTGAGGTCTTGGATTGGTATTGAGGCGTACTGTTTCCAAGCTTTGTCCGGTGCAGGGATTGGCGCTAAGTGATTGATTCAAGTTACGGACCAAAGGTCATTCCTGACATATGTATTAGTGAAGTATAAGAATTCATGACACACACGACTGAATGAGCACGCCTTCGGGCCATATATTTGTTGGCTAAGAGAAAATATAAGAATTGGTTTGTGTGATGCATTTGTGCATGCACTTAAAGAGGAAAAAGCGCTTGTTGTCACACAGCGTTGGTGCTGATGTCTCGTTCATTGAACGGGATGCCTCAGTTGAGTCGGTATGCTCTAGTTGAGCCAGGATGCTTGGGTTTTGAATCTGGAAGCCTCGAGAAGCTGGCCTCAAAAAGCCTTGGTCAAGCCGAGATGCTGTGGTTGAGCTAGGAAGCCCAACAAGAAGCTAGAAGCCCTGGTCGAGCCAGGAGGGCTTGGTCAAGCCAAGATGATGTTAAATAAATTTGCATGAGGGCTGGTTATGCATAAGCATGATATGTTGATATATTTATTGATAAGTCAAAGGTAAGTATGTATTGAAGCATGTTGCGATGGACATCTACATGTCATCGAAGGTAGCAACAAGTTTGCTATTGATATGCCATCGACACTATTTGTGAGTGCTGTACTTGTTAGGTTTCGATGATGAGATGCTTTCCTAGTAGAGAAGTAGGAATTTTACTTATTGAGTTTCCCCAAAACTCACCCTCTCATCTTTTATTCTTGTAGGCATGGAAGTCTGATGTTAGTTTTAGGAGCTGCAATCATGCTAGAGGAGATAGGATTTCCCTTGGTTTATGTGGAAAATTTGTACTGTGATGTAAAAAGAAAAGAGGGCCTGTAAAGAAAGGGGTTTGTAAAAGTACTATTATAATATAAGTCAGTGTGTTCAATGTGATGTATGTCCCAATCTTCCAGTTGTTATTTGTCTAGGAAGTTATTTGTTCACGTTTCCGCATGTGCATGATAATAAGATAAAAAGAATCGGGACGGCGACGAGCCTAGGACATCGCGAAAATAACCCTAACCGCTCAAGACCCTAAAGATGGAGTTGGGGTCGTTACAGCACTAGTGTAAGCCGGATGGTGTATTTCTCAGTGTGATACTCATAAGTGAATGATGAAATACTTGCACTGGACCATATATATATATATAGGCTTTATATGGGCTTGCTTGTGATAGCTGTACTCTGTAATCAAGCCACGAAAAAAATCCTCTTACGTGATTTTTAAGGTGGAAAATTTGGTTCCCAGTTCCATGTTCAATACGGAGATACGAGTGACAAAGCCGTGCATGTCCGGATATGCGAAACTCCAGGGACAACCGTAAAGGGCAGTAGTTGTCATGTTGCCTCAATCAACTCCTAAATTGTCATTTTCCTCCATTAATTACCTCCGCGGGGTCCTTTCTGGAATCCATAAATGGCATGAAGTGCCGTTTTGAGCACTCCATTCTTTTGCTGTAAATTTTGGAGATAGTTATCAGAATGAGGTTCTTACATTTATATCTTGATCTCTCCTAGCTCGAGCGATGTGGTTCAAAACCACTATATACTTATTGTTCTTCCATCACACGACATTAATTCCAAGGCAATCCACAAAGTACTTTGTACTCATTATCACTAAAGGGAAAAAGAAAAGAAAAAAAAAAGAGAAACGGCAAAAAAATAAAGAAGGAAAAGAGAAAAAAAAATAATCGAAAGATGTATTCAAATATTGTTATAATTGTCAACGGCAACCGTCCTACATGGTACGGTTAGCATCCACATTAGAGATTTGTAGCTAAAATTGGTCGAATAGATTTAATTGGCGAAAAGTGAAAATATTTAACATTCAATTGGCAAAATTGAAAGGCTTAAAATTGAATTGATAAAAATATAATAGATTTAAGACTTTTTGGATAATTTCCCCCATTTTGCTCTAATACCATGTGAAATTTGTTGAAACCATTACTAATTGTTCTAAAAATTTAAGCTTTTAGATAAATGTGAGATTTAATGTTTAAATAATAACACACTTCTTACGCTTACTTTGTACCATCTTACCATCTTATCATGGTAGTTTATCCACACAACCTGATGGAATACAAAGTTAGAAAAACTCCAAAGCAAAAATTGCAATGTTCCGATACATGAAGAGCATTTCACGTATTTTTCAGAAGGCAATATCTAAAATACAGACCACAAGCAAAAGAAGAATTAAGATAATAAATATTATCATCTCATCTTACAATTCATGGCCACAATTTTTTTTTTAATTTTACGAATAATGAATTATTTGAAAAATAATTTTCTATAAACGATTGCTTGAATCACTTCAAATGATCAGTCAATAGAAAAAGTTTTCATTGTCAATAATTTATGTCTAAATACTTTTTAGATGATTAAAAAAAGAATTTACTCATTCATTTCTATAAGTGATACAAGTGATAATTTTAAGAAATTATTTTCCAAATTATTTATTTTCTACGAAACAAATGCACCTTGAGTGTTGGAAAATAATCAGAAGCATTTACAATTCAATCTACATGTTTTTTTTTTTTTTTTTTACTGATTTTCTGATTTTAGCAGATACACAAAATTTAATAATTTTTTAAGCAATAACTAGTCCAACAATTGTTATAAACCAAGACGAGTCTATAGAAATTTTCGAGTTCCAAACGCCCACCCCAAGCCGCACTTGGACCTTGCATATCCGAGTTAACTGCTGACACGGCATCTCCCACCATGTGTCAAAGTCTCATTGGTCCACACTTCAATGATGGGGCGAACTTATCCCATGTACGATGTCAAACACATGGCAACTCAAGTCAGACTTTCATACATGACATGCATCTGATTTATATTGACTTAATGGCTAACGTGACGATGGCACTGTTACATCATTATCCTTATTCAAAGTTTGTCATGTAAAATTCTAAAATTCATGAATTATTACACAATTCTCCATAAAATACAAATAATATGTCGTTGGAATGGCTGTGTCTTGTAATTTCTAATGTTATAGAATCCATTGCATGAACGTTATTGTATAAAAAAGATATGCGCCTCTAAAGTTTCAGGATTTTTGATTCACTTCTCTGACTTGTTTCAGATAGGATAACTTTCAAATAGAAATGGGTTAAGCTTGGGTCAAGCCCATTATGGTTGGCCCATGTTCAAAGCCCAATAAATTGCAAATATTTTATATATGGGGTACGAGTTCTAGAGACAAAGAAAATCGAACATTCAATAAGAAGTTGATTAATATTTTACGGACATTAATTCGTAGTCCGCCATATAATTTAGTGGCTAGAAAGTAGCCTCGTACAAGCACACAACGATTGCTAAAAACACATGAAATATAAGTAACAACACAAACAGCAACTTATAATCGCATGACCCATGTGATGGGTTTATGTATGTTGTAATTAGTCCTCTCAAGCAGTTGGATAAGAAGCTTTCGATGCGACTCTGCATATTCCTTCAGAACTACCACGGCCTCTTTGAATCCTCATGTAACCGCGTTCACCCCATTGCTCGCCCCACGAGTTCCTGATCTTCCAGAAGTCGGTTCCTTCCTCGCTTGTCCCGTACCCAACCACGACGACTGCATGGTCTAGCTGCTGGCCGCATTCACTATTGAACACGCCTCCACTATAGCTCTGGAACTCTTGGCAGCCTGCTGAGATTATGACTGAGACCGGCTGCTGCGCAACTGCCTTCATGAGCTCGTCCTCACCAGACGGGACATCCGCGAAACCCATGATCTGTGCCGCATGTTCTGCTGCTTTTGTTGCATCGCAGGTCCCGGCCACTCCTTCATATGGATAGCTATCCTCGGACGCAATTCCTTGGTTTTGGACAATGTAGTTGAAAGAATTGTCTGGGTAACCGCCTCCGCAGCCCTTGTTTGTGGTATCACAATCTATTAGCTGTTGCTCAGAGAGTACCGGCAGTGTACCCTTGGTGATGCCCACGATCCCTTCTACTGCTGCAACGACTGAGAATGCCCAGCAGGATCCTACATAATATTTGTTCACGTTATAAGCATGTGAAATTACATTATTTCCATAATTTTGTTGCCATCGGTGCCTGACCTTTCGGTACGATATGGTAAGCATTTGTTTGGTACAATTGTGGCTGTGTTTTAGTTGTGTTCCACGGTGGTTGTGCTATAATGTGTTGCTACACATATTTTTAACTATAGCACCTCAAATTTGGGTGAAACGACATCCAAAAAGCTGTTATAAACGATTACAGTTATCAAGAGTTTATCAAACCCATTATAAAAGATGAAGCACTTCTGTTCACAATTGTAGATGCCTAGAGAAAATTTCAGATAGGTTCGTGCACATATGCTTAAATTCTCGAGAAGTACATACAGGCCGTGAAATACCTACTTGTTTATTGGGTAAAAAATGGTGGATGCATACATAACGTTTGTACTTACCACATTTGCCTTGGTACTTAATCGCGTTTACGACACCTTTCTCTACCCAATCGATGTTATCAGGAACATCTCCAGTCAGATTTTGGTGGCTAAAGGACGTTATGTTGGCGGGCTTAGATTGCTTGGGTGCCAAGTACCCAGTATGGCTTCGGACAAACTCCTCGTTGGTCAAGTCTGAGAATTGGTTGAGACCTAACTGGAAGGTCCGATTCCCGGACTTGTTGAAATCTTCAATGAACTGCAAGTTCTTTGCAAAAATCGCCTGGCGCTTCGCCTTCTCCTGTAGATCATTGTAGGTCCGGCCGTAATTGGCCATCCATTGCTCATACTGCTCAGCAATGGTGGGATCGTGCAACGGGCGGACCGACATCGCACGCCACGCCCAAGCGCCAAGAATTAGAACAAGGGAGATGATGAGATCACTCTTGAGCGTAAAAGCCATAGCGTGAGCACTCTCTCGCGTGAATGTGTTTTCGTCTTCTTCTCGCTGTAATATTTTGAAGTGGATGTGATGAAATAGCGGCGCTAGAGATGAATATATATAGGCTGATTCATAATCAACCAAACGAAAATTCTCTTGCGTGAATTTTAAGGTGGAAAATTTGGTTCCCAATTCCATGTTTTATACGGAGATATGAGCGATAAATCCGTGCATGTCCGGACATGCGAAACTGTAGGGACAACCGTGGAGGGTACGAGTGATTCATGTTCATAGTCCACCCACCCCAGGCAACGCGTTGTCACATTTTGTCGTCATTTACACACGGACTCTTTTAAACCTGCTGATCACAACCTAATTTCTCAAACGTTACTTGAAATAAAACTAGAGCTTCCAATAACCTAGTTCTACGCTGGTGGGAGCCACGTAAGGTGCGAGAGTATAGGACATGAAAATTCTTTCATGAAGTATTTTTACTTTTTTAATCTCAAAACATGAAAATTTAAAGTGGTCATGGATAAATGCATTGATAACACCCAAAGCCATATCGGGTAAAATAAAACAATAAATAATAATTGAATAAATTATTTATACAATGTTAACACCTAAATTCTGGTGATTCGTTTAGCCATTTATCACATTAAAAATTATGGGATAATTTTATCCCTGAAAAAATATTAATTGCATAGTATATAGATTTATGTACATTTATTTTTAATTTACATTTATGGTAGGCTGGTGATAAATGGGTTCGAATTGATGGTTTAAAACTTTAATTTGATGAGTTGGGAATCAGCCCAAGCCCTTATACTCGGGGAGATTTTACGGATTTATCTTTGTGAGATTTTAATTCAAAGCAAGTATTGAGTTCGGAAAAGCAAATATTGCGTTTGAAAAAATAAATATTGCGTTTGAAAATGAAATCTTCGTAAATATTGATTTGGAAAAAATTAAAATCTTAATCCGTGGCCTACAAATAAGTTAAAACTCGTAGGATTTTTGGGGGCCCACACGTATTGAATGCACGGCCACATGTAGGGGGGCTCTCTCGGTTTTCAACGTAGAAAAATCACCAGAAGGTTTTCGTGCTTTAAAAGGGGTCTTTTCTCGAGTGTGAAGGTAGGAAATTGATGAAAAGAAATTTCTCCTTCGATGGAGAAAAGGTCAAAAAGCCTTCTTGGCCTCTGCTAAAAGTGTGTCAGGGAGAACTGCATAAAGAGTGACAGGTGAGAAAAAGTAAAAGGAGGGGGGGGTCGTCTTGTTCGAGGGCGTTCTCATCCACCACCGGTCTCTGATTGCAAACACCGGTGTTGACCATCACTGCATTCTCCGCATGTCATTGCATGTTAGGATTGCATAATATAGGTTTAGATAATTTCTCCTCAATAGATTGCATGTTTTTGTTAGGAAAAATCATGCGCACGTCATATAGAATTAGGTTCATGAAATGCACGTCATTTAGTGATTGTTGTTAGGTTCATTTAATTAGAAATTGCTCGTCCTTAGAATTAAGTCATTAGGTTAATTTATATTGCATATTTAATTATTGCATTTCTTTAGAAATTACTTTACTCATATCATATAGCTTAGGTCATATTGCCATGCCATATCATCTTAGATTAGTAGCTTGCATTGCATGATTCTCATTAAATAAGTGAAAAAAAAATTGCGTGTTAATTAGAAATCATATCTAGGGTTGTTGATGTGAATTCTGATCTAACAACGCAGATACTTTCGTTGCCTTGAGGTTAGTTTTGCAACTTATTCATTGCTTTTTATCTGGGTGTTAAATTGGTGGTTTGCGCACCCATATGATTACTTCACATGTTAGGGAAATAGATTTAAAATCAATCCAAATTGCCTGCAATTTTTTTTTTTGAAAATAAAATGAAATGGTACATTAGAGAAATCCAGTGTAACCAGGTCCTCGTATCCAAAGTTTCCAGTTCGTAGGAGTAAAATAATCCTCCTATTATTTTACTTAGGTGTTTAAATAAAATCCATTTGCATGTTAAGAAATTTGAACTTATGTCACGAATTGGTATGGGCTTGAGAGGGCCCGAGTTAAGTTTAAGTTTAACAATCCATTAGCCAAATCCTAGGTGGTTCACACCGAAAATTTGGTCGCGACACCTTCGCGACTTCGCTGGGGACTTGAGTTAAAACTCTTAGTGGACATAGGCTAATTTTTCTTTTCTTTTGAAAAATATTTTTATTTGGCAACGATGATCCTAGGTTCGTCCCTAACATTTAAGGTGTTAAATGTTCTTGCATGATGGAAGGTATAAGGGGAAGTGTTTGCTAATCTTTGTTTTGTAGGCAGGTGTAGGAATGTATGGTTTAATTGCACATATAAAGTATTGTTTGATATAAACTGTTCTGCGTACTTATGCATTTACACTACACTTTTGCACACAACTTGCCATCGGACTTGGGCCACATAGGATCATTTAGGATGGTATTGAGATGGATACCACTTCGACCACATGCCCGCGGTACGAGTCGCCCATCTCAATCCCAAAGTTTCTTTTTTGGTGTCAAGAGTACCCACCTTGGTCTGCATGTCCACTGCCCAAGTCGGCTCTTTGACTAAGCCAAAGTCATGAGGACTCGACTTAGTTCGCACGCCCTAGTCCAATCACCCTTGTGGCTTTACTTTGCTAAGGCTGTCTAGAGTAGAAGTCGAGTCTCACATCTCATGTGCATGTCTATGTGATTGCCATTAATTTTTCCTTGATGAAGTAAGTCTTCTATCCCTATACTATGCAATTTACTTACTTTGTCATACTTTTGGTCCATCCATGATAATCTAGGTTAGTCGTTTGATCTAATTCATTTTTCAATTAGAAATGAAATGAGGAAATTGTCATGCAATGAATCATTTGCAAAAAACTTTGGAGAATTTGTTTTCAATTCATGTTTAGGAAGTTTGGTCTTGCTAGGATGTCTATCTTTATTTTCCTAGTCCATTTTTAAGAAATGCCCTTCTTGTACGAACATTTCATGAATAAAATGAAAAAAAAATGGGAAATTTGATTAGATCATTGTCATGGATTAACTTTCTATTTACAACTCATGCTTACATGTTCCCGTTCATTTGAATTAGGTGATTATGGAGCGATCCCGCTCACTCATCCGTTCATGATCCAGAGCTAAAATGATGGATTAAAAAGAGCTAATCTCGTCAAGCAAAAGTGTTGCCATCTATTTTTGATGAGAAATTGTGACTCCTAGGAGAGAGCCAAGAAGAATTTTTGAACCGTCTCATTTTCCCTGAGGTAGCTGAATTTGATGCCATCATGAAGAGACTAGTGACATATCTAGGGGGAAGAATATCTTACCTGAAAGGTTCGCATCACAAGATCAAGGAGGGTGAAGAATTCAAGTACACATGATTCATGGTCCTAAGTAGTTCGATTTTCTCATTTAATTAGGGGCATGCACCTTCCCTTGCATGTGAATTCTTATCGCTTTTTAGGGATTGATTTCAATTTCTTCTATGCTTAAACATCACATTCCAATAAATGTAATTCGATTGATGATAATCAATAAAATTATAAGTTTTGTTTTGAGGATATGATGGGGTACACCAAACCAGCCCGGTGACGATATCCAATAATGAAAAGAAAATATCGTCCATGGAGAAATTCTGAGGACTGGGCCTCTTCACGCTTCCTCATCCAAAATATTTCCTAAAAAAAAAAAAAAATCATTTTTGAAGCCATTTCCAAAAGCATGCATTATGTTATCCTTGTTTATTTTTCTAACTCATTTACTTCATGTCTCGAGCATAACAGAGATGTTTGAAAATAACGCATCAATTTTTAGTGATAGTGGGCCTGTTGATTTGGGAACATACATCCGAAGGAAAAATAGACGTGGGGGCAATGGATCATTTCCTAGTTGATCTTGATGACATCTCCTAAGAGTGAATAAGACATTAAGCAGTACTTATCATCTTACTTGTCCCGAGTGATTTCCTTGCACATCAATAAGAAACCGAGGGCAAGTCGAAAAAAGATCATCTAGATTCCAAACTGTGATGTGCGACATATCTCATTACAATTTGTGTGAGATGTCATTCTTGAAAGCCAAATGAAGTTTCTTATTTCCGTGAGAAAATGATGGACTAGGACAGAAGAGGATCATCCGTCCTGGATGAAATGGATACATTGTATTCATGAATATAATTAATTTTGGAATTGAGATTCTGTTCTTTTCCTTATAGATGGCGAATTGGGGCACTATAGATTCTAGTAGTGTTATGACTGAGACAAAATCTCGATCCGAGCCAAAATGGTTGTGCAATTTGAATTTACTCTGATGTTGCATGTTATCCTATTCATGCATGTTCTCTTGTGCAGGGGCAAAAGCAAATTTTCAGGGATAATCCAAGAACACCCATTCCCGAGACAATCCCTTCCTGGGGACAATTCTTTGGATGAACACTCAAAATCATGTTTTTCATACTTATGAAAGCATTTTTTGAGTGTGGTAAATTGTTTGTTCTGAAATTTGCAATATTTCATGCTTAAAGCTACTAAGGATTTTGCATGATGACTCTTACATGTTTAGTCCACCAATTCCATTAAAGAACATCAAGATGGACTAATTCAATGAATGATGTGGAATGGATCAAGCATGTTAAATGAGACGTGTCGGGATGATAAAATGCGAGCTTTATCCTATACACAGTCCCCTACTTATATACTTGTGAGATGAGTGTAGGAAGCTCCATATTTGCAAGGTAAAGAGTTCTCTCGCAAAATGTACGATGATTGAAATGACGAGGGGCAATTCATTTATCTATCATAAACACAACAAGTGATCAATTGCTTAACCCTCTTGAGCCTCATACACTTATGAATTTTTTTTTTGCTCCTGTTAAGAACCACCCCACATTGGGGCAAGTTGGAGGTACGACAGCATCATGAGGTGAGGAAAATGAAAAGAAATTTCTTGCTCTCACTTGCATTAATCTTCAAGTCATGTTATTACATTGAATTCATGTGGTAATTTAAGTGCCTTAGGATGACAAAGAACATTTCTTTCTTTATCCTATACACTCATATCCTTTGCATAGCCCACTTGAGCTTGTAATTTCGTTTCTTTAAACCCAGATGGTGATCATCCCCCACACTAGGGCAGGGCAAAATGCAGATTAAGACCCTTGAAAGTTCGAGTGTCATTTAAAGTGTAATTGCTTGATGCATATTCGCAAGAATTGAAATCAAAATAGAATTAAAGGGCATGAAAAAGTAGTGTGCCTGGTAAAAGCAAGGCCAATGCCCATGAAAAAAGTGAAGAAAAGAAATGAAAAAGCGGTGTGCCTGGTAAAAGCAAGGCCAATGCCCATGGATAAAATTAGAGAGTCAAGATAGGTGATTGTCAATTGCAAGAATTGAATCCTAATTGAGCAATACTCAAAGGCTGCGTTTGACAGTCAGGATAAAATTCGGGATAGGATATGATTAGGCGACCGTAGAATGGTACGAGTTCTAGAAAATCAATTTCCTCATTCAGGCGACCGTAGAAAGGTATGGATCTTGGAAAGTGATTTCTTATTCAAGCGACTGTAGAAAGGTACGAGTTCTAGAAAGTGAATCTTCGTTTAGGTGATCGTAGAAAGGTACGAGTCTTAGACAATATTTATTTCTCTAACAGGTGATCATAGAGAGGTACAGGTCCTAGACACGACCAAGCATTGACATACTGGGCGATTGTAGAAAGGTACGGGTCGTTGACATGTAACACCAACTATCTTCAATTACTATACCCTCCTTAAAGGTAAAATATTTAAGGTAGGTTTCTTTGACATCTCGAGTCTGGATCTGGATGTCTTAATTATTTTTGTTAAACATTTCACTCTAAATGTGAATGTTTTTCGGTCTATCTCGTTATACCTTAGTTTTGATCTAGGTATTTCGAGTACAAAAATCTTGACATCTTAGTTTGGATTTGGATGTCTTAATTCTTTTCGTAGAACATTTCACTCTAGATGTGAATGTTTTTCGACCTTTCTCGTTATACCTTAGTCTGGATTGGCCATGGATATTGTTTGCGAGTGCTGTACTTACTAGGTTTCGATGATGAGATGCTCTCTTAGTAGAGAATTATGAATTTTACTTATTGACTTTCCCAAAACTCACCCCATCATCTTTCTGTCTTGAAGGATGGAAGTCTCACGTTAGTTTTAGGAGCTGGAGTCACGCTAGAGGAGATAGGATTTTCCTTGGCCAATGTGGAAAACTTGTACTGTGATGTAAAAAGAAAAGAGAGCCCGTAGAGAAAAGGGCTTGTAAAAGTATTATTATAATAAAAGTCAGTATGTCCTAGTCTTCTAATTGTTGTTTGTCCGTGAAGTTATTTGTTCACGTTTCCACATGTGCATGATAATAAGATAAAAAGAATTGGCATGGCAATGAGCCTAGGAAATTGCGAAAATAACTCTGGCCGCTTAAGACCTTGGAGATGGAGTTGGGGTCGTCACAGCACTAGTGTAAGCCGGATGGTGTATTTCTCAATGTGATACTCAGAAGTGAATGATGAAATACCTACACTAGACCACACACACACACATATATTTATTGGCTTTATATGGGCTTGCTTGTGATAGCAGTACTTTGTAATCAAGCCACGAAAAATCTTCTTACGTAATTTTTAAGGTGGAAAATTTGGTTCCCAGTTCCATGTTCAATACGGAGATACGAGTGACAAAGCCGTGCATGTCCGGACATGCGAAACTCCAGGGACAACCGTGGAGGGCACTAGTTGTCATGTTGCCTCAATCAACTCATAAATTGTCATCCTCCTCCATTAATTACGTCCGCGAGGTCCTTTCTGGAATCCATAAATGGCATGAAGTGCCGTTTTAAACGCTCCATTCTTTTGCTGTAAATTTTGGAGATAGTTATCAAAATGAGGTTCTTACATTTATATCTTGATCTCTCCTAGCTCGAGCGACGTGGTTCAAAACCACTATATACTTACTGTTCTTCCATCAGACGACATTGAATCCAAGGCAATCCACAAATTACTTTGTACTCATTATCACTAAAGGGAAAAAGAAAAGGAAAAAAAAAAGAGAAAAGGAAAAAAATAAAGAAGGAAAAGAGAATAAATAAAAATAAATAAATAAATAATCTAAAGATATATTAAAATATTATTATAATCGTCAACGTCGGCGGTGACCGTCCTATATGGTACGGCTAGCATCCACATTTGAGATTTGTAGCTAAAATTGGTCGAATAGATTTAATTGGCGAAAAGTGAAAATGTTTAGTATTCAATTGGCAAAATTGAAATGTTTGAAATTGAATTGATAAAAATATAATTGGTTTAAGACTTTTTGGATAATTTCCTCCATTTTGATCTAATACCATGTGAAATTTGTTGCGACCATTACTAATTGTTCTAAAAATTTAAGCTTTTAGATAAATGTGAGGTTTAATGTTTAAATGTTAGCACACTTCTTAAGCTTACTTTGTACCATCTAACCATCTTACCATCTTACCATACAAAGTTAGAAAAACTCCAAAGCAAGAATTACAATGTTCCGATACATGAAGAGCATTTCACGCATTTTTCAGAAGGCAATATCTAAAATACAGACCACAAGCTAAAAAAAACTACAATAATCAAATATTATCATATCATCTTACCTTTCATGGCCACAATTTTAATTTATTTTACGAATAATGAATTATTTGAAAATTAATTTTCTATAAACAATTGCTTGAATCACTTAAAATGATTAGTCAATAGAAAAAGTTTTCATTGTCAACAATTTATGTCTAAATACTTTCTTAGATGATGAAAAATAAATTTATTCATTCATTTCTATAAGTCATACAAGAGATAATTTTAAGAAAATATTTTCCAAATAATTTAGTTTCTACGAAACAAATGCACCTTGAGTGTTGGAAAATAATCAGAAGCATTTACAATTCAATCTACTTGCTTTTTTTCTTTTTATACTGATTTTCTGATTTTAGCAGATACACAAAATTTAATAATTTTTTAAGCAATAAATAGTCCAACAATTGTTATAAACCAAGACGAGTCTATAGAAATTTTCGAGATCCAAAAGGACGTTAGACAAAGATCACGTGAGCCACGCCCACCCCAAGCCACACTTGGACCTTGCATATCCGAGTTAACTGCCGACACGGCATCCCCCACCATGTGTCAAAGTCTCATTGGTCCACACTTCAATGATGTGGCGAACTTATCCCATGCACGATGTCAAACACATGGCAACCCAAGTCGGACTTTCATATGTGACATGCATCTGCTTTATACTGACTTGACGGCTAACATGACAATGGCATTGTTACATCATTATCCTTATACAAAGTTTGTCATGTAAAATTCCAAAATTCATGAATTATTGCACAAATCTCCATAAAATACAAATGATTAATACCCTTAAAAACCCCAAATTGGTACACTCGTAACAAATTTATCCAAAATTACTTTTTTTGACCACCAAAAACCCAAAATTGGTATAGTTTTGACAAATTTACCCCAAACTGGTACACTTGTAACAAATTTACCTTATGTTAGTTTTCGTTAAATTTTATTGTCAAATTATTAAGTTAAATGACACGTAAAAGTTAACTAGTACACAAATTTGGGATTTTACATTCTGTTTGTCAAAGTTTACAATTTTTATAATTTTTTTGTGGTATTAATTCAATTTAACGGAGGGTGTATTTGTCACAAATTTATTTGTTTACGGTTTTTTGCGGTCGAATAAATTAGTTTGGGGTAAAATTGTTATAAATGTACCAGTTTAGGTTTTTTATTTATTTATTATTAGTCGGGGTAAATTTGTCATAGGTGTACCGGTTTGGAGTTTTTCACGGTCAAAAAAATAGTTTGGGGTAAATTTGTCACAAGTATACCAGTTTGGTTTTTTTCAAGGTATTAACCCAAATACTAATAATATGCCGTTGGAATGGTTGTGTCATGTACTTTATAATGTTATAGAATTCATTGCACGAACGTTATTGTGTGAAAAAGATATGGTCTCAAAGTTTTCAGAATTCTTGAGACAACGAAAATTGAACATTCAATAAGAAGTTGATTAATATTTTAGGGAAAAGTGCCAAAAAAGTCCTAAACCTTTTTTTGGTGTCGATTTAGTCCTAAACCTTTTTACGTTGTGCCAATTCAGTCATTTCCGGCCAATTTTGAATGGATTTTGTTGACTGGACGCTGGTCGGCTGACGTGGCATGATCGGCGCCGACGTGTACAATTTTAATAATATTTTAATAATATTTAATATTTTTTTTTTTTTTTTTTTATTATTTTATTTATTATTTTTCTTTTTTTTGCTCATCTTCTTCCTCAAGCCAGTCGCCGGAGCTCAGTGACCGGCCAGAGGTGACGGCTGGCGAGGTCGAGGTCGACCTCGCCGGCCACCTCGCCAGTGGCCGCGAGGGCGGCCTCGCCCGCCTGGCGCGAGGCCGCCCTTGAGGCCTAGGCGGCGAGGCTCGCCCTTGTTGGATCTCGGCGAGGGTTGAGCTTCGCCCACGGCCGGCGAGGGCAAGCCCGGCCAGCTCCTCCTCGCGTGGATCCGGTGAGGTCGAGCCTCGCCGGTCGTGTGGGCGAGGCTCGACCCTCGCCCGGATCCGGCGAGGGCGAGCCTCGCCCGCCCGCGCGAGGCCGCCCTCGAGGCCCGGGCGGCGAGGGCGAGCCCCGCCAGCTCCTCCTTGCGCCGGATCTGGCGGAGGTCGAGCCTCGCCGGCCTTGGGCGAGGCTCGACCCTCGCCGATCCGGCGCGAGGGCGAGCCTCGGCCGCCCGGCATGAGGCCGCCCTTGAGGCTGGGCGACGAGGCTTGCCCTCGCCGGATCCGGCGAGGGCGAGCCCCGCCAGCTCCTCCTCGCGCCGGATTTGGCGAGCCTCGCCCGCCGGCGCGAGGCCGCCCGCTCGCGGCCACCCTCGTGGCCACTGGCGAGGTGGCCGGCGAGGTCGAGACCTCGCCGGCTGTCGCCTCTGGCCGGTCGCCGAGCTCCGGCGACCGGCTGGAGGAAAAAGATGAGCAGAAAAAAAAAAAAAAAAGAAAAAAAAAATAAGAAAAAAAATAAATAATAAATAATTCCAAAAATATTAAAATACTATTAAAAGTTGTACACATCAGCGCCGATCAAGCCACATCAGCCGGCCGGCGTCCAGTCAGCAAAATCCGGCCAAAATTGGCCGGAAAGGACTAAATTAGCACAATATAAAAAGATTTAGGACTAAATCGGCACCAAAAAAAGGTTTAGGACTTTTTTGGCACTTTTTCCAATATTTTACGGACATTAATTCGTAGTCCGCCATATAATTTAGTGGCTAGAAAGTAGCCTCGTACAAGCACACAACGATTGCTAAACACATGAAATATAAGTAACAACCCAAACAGCAACTTATAATCGCATGACCCATGCATCGAAAGCGTCTTATCCAACTGCTTGAGAGTACTAATTACAACATACATAAACCCATGGCCTCTCTGCATATTCCTTCAGAACTACCATGGCCTCTTTGAATCCTCATGTAACCGCGTTCACCCCATCGCTCGCCCCACGAGTTCCTGATCTTCCAGAAGTCGGTTCCTTCCTCGCTTGTCCCGTACCCAACCACGACGACTGCATGGTCTAGCTGCTGGCCGCATTCACTATTGAACACGCCTCCACTATAGCTCTGGAACTCTTGGCAGCCTGCTGAGATTATGACTGAGACCGGCTGCTGCGCAACTGCCTTCATGAGCTCGTCCTCACCAGACGGGACATCCGTGAAACCCTTGATCTGTGCCGCGTGTTCTGCTGCTTTTGTTGCATCGCAGGTCCCGGCCACTCCTTCATATGGATAGCTATCCTCGGACGCAATTCCTTGGTTTTGGACAATGTAGTTGAAAGAATTGTCTGGGTAACCGCCTCCGCAACCCTTGTTTGTGGTATCACAATCTATTAGCTGTTGCTCGGAGAGTACCGGCAGTGTACCTTTGGTGATACCCACGATCCCTTCTACTGCTGCAACGACTGAGAATGCCCAGCAGGATCCTACATAATATTTGTTCACGTTATAAGCATGTGAAATTACATTATTTCCATAATTTTGTTGCCATCGGTGCCTGACCTTTCGTTACGATATGGTAAGCATTTGTTTGGTTACGATAATTTTACAAAGTAGAGATTTCAACTTTGGGGACTTTGTTTCACTAGTTTTAGCTAATACTTGTTGGCGGTGCTTCTTCTCTAATGGGGAAATTCTTCCATGCAATGTTTTTATTTCTATTTATTTTTATATCTAAACATGCAAATCTAGAGTGGTCAATCCATAATTGTATTGATGACTGCCCGAGCCATACCGCGTAAAATAAAACAATGAATAATAATCAAATAAATTATTTGAGCAAGTATAAGAAACAACCCGAGCCGTATCAGGTAAAATTAATGCAAGGTAATATTATAATGCGCCAGGACAAGACCCCCATGAGCAAAGCACAAGGAAATTGAACGGTGTTAAAATAGGTATCTTCAAATGCTACGGGAGACTTAGTCATGATAAATGTGCATATACAAGGTGCAAAGCAAATGATGATTTTCTTTTATACGCAGATATGAGCGGCAAATCCGTCCATGTCGGGACATGCGAAACTTAGGGACAACCGTGGAGCGCACGAGGATCTTGTTCGTAGGCCACCACATGCAAGGCTTTGTCACATTTTGTCACCACTTAGAGAGACAGAGTTTTGAATAATCCATGTCAAGTACACCATCGAGTTACTTCATGCTGCGATTTTTAACATAGATATGAGAATGAGGGCATATCACGTAATATATGTAATAATGGCCACATTAGACTTTCCTTTACCCCATTGTGAGATGATGCTTACCTTCCACGGACTCTTTTAAACCTCCTGATCACAAC
This sequence comes from Eucalyptus sideroxylon, assembly GCA_014182405.2. Taxonomy (NCBI): domain Eukaryota; kingdom Viridiplantae; phylum Streptophyta; class Magnoliopsida; order Myrtales; family Myrtaceae; genus Eucalyptus; species Eucalyptus sideroxylon. The sequence goes on along the minus strand of CM024552.2, from coordinate 8,543,989 downwards.
CTAATTTCTCAAACGTTACTTGAAATGAAACTAGAGCTTCCAATAACCTAGTTCTACGCTGGTGGGAGCCACGTAAGGTGCGAGAGTATAAGACATGAAAATTCTTTCATGAAATATTTTTACTTTTTTAATCTCAAAACATGAAAATTTAAAGTGGTCATGGATAAATGCATTCATAACACCCAAAGCCGTATTGGGTAAAATAAAACAATCAATAATAATTGAATAAATTATTTACACAATGTTGACACCTAAATTTGGTGATTCGTTTAACCATTTATTGCATTAAAAATTATGGGGTAATTTTATCCTTGAAAAAAAATATTAATTGCATAGCATATAGATTTATGTACATTTATTTTTAATTTGCATTTACGGTGGGCTGGTGACAAATGGGTTCTAATTGATGGTTCAGAACTTTAATTTGATGAGTTAGGCTAAGCCCACGAATAGAGTAAATCGGCCCAAGCCCAAATACTCGGGAAGATTTTACAGATTTGTCTTTGTGAGATTTCAATTCAAAGCAAGTATTGCGTTCGGAAAAGCAAATATTGCGTTTGGAAAAATAAATATTACGTTTGAAAAGGAAATCTTCGTAAATATTGATTTGGAAAAAATTAAAACCCTAATCCGTGACCTATAAATAAGTTAAAACTTATAGGATTTTAGGGGGGGCCACGTGTATTGAATACCCGGCCACATATAGGGGGGCTCTCTCGGTTTTCAACGTAGAAAAATCACCAGAAGGTTTTCGTGCTTTAAAAGGGGTCTTTTCTCGAGTGTGAAGGTGGGAAATTGATGAAAAGAAATTTCTCCTTCGATGGAGAAAAGGTCAAAAGCCTTCTTGGCCTCTGCTAAAAGTGTGTCAGGGAGAACTGCACAGAGAGTCTGGTGAGAAAAAGTAAAAGGAGGGGGGGGGGGGGTTGTGGAAACAAGTCGTCTTCTTCGAGGGCGTTCTCATCCACCACTGGTCTCCAATCGCAAACACCGGTGTTGATCATCGCGCCCGTGCCGCCGCGCTGCATTCTTCGCACGTCATTGCATGTTAGGATTGCATAATATAGGTTTAGATAATTTCTCCTCAATAGATTGCATGTTTTTGTTAGGAAAAATCATGCGCACATCATATAGAATTAGGTTCATGAAATGCATGTCATTTAGTGTTTGTTGCTAGGTTTATTTAATTAGAAATTGCTCGTCATTAAAATTAAGTCATTAGGTTAATTTAGATTGCACATTTAATTATTGCATTTCTTCAGAAATTACTTTACTCATATCATATAGCTTAGGTCATATTGCCATGCCATATCATCTTAGATTATTAGCATGCATTGCATGATTCTCATTAAATAAGTGAAAAAAAAGAAGAAATTGCATGTTAATTAGAAATCATATCTAGGGTTGTTGATGTGAATTCTGATCTAACAACGCAGATACTTTCATTGCCCTGAGGTTAGTTTTGCAATTTATTCATTACTTTTTATCTGGGTGTTAAATTGGTGGTTTGCACATCCGTATGATCACTTCACATGTTAGGGAAATAGATTTAAAATCAATCCAAATGGCCTGCAAATTTTTTTTTTGAAAATAAAAAGATATGGTATCGAAAGGGCATTAGAGAAATCTAGTGTAACTAAGTCCCCGTATCCAAAGTTTTGTAGTTCGTAGGAGTAAAATAATCCTCTTATTATTTTACTTAGGTGTCTAATCGACCTACCGTAAACTGATTAGTGGTGACTCCTAAATAAAATCCATTTGCATGTTAAGAAATTTGAACTTAAGTCGTGAATTGGTATGAACTTGAGAGGGCCTGAGTTAAGTCTAAGTTTAACAATCCATTAGCCAAATCCTAGTTGGTTCACACCCGAAAATTTGGTCGCGACACCTTGGTGACTCTGCTGGGGACTTGAGTTAAAACTCTTAGTGGACTTAGGCTAACTTTTCTTTTCTTTTGAAAAATATTTTTATTTGGCAGTGATGATCTTAGGTTTGTCCCTAACATTTAAGGTATTAAATGTTCTTGCATGATGGGAGGTATAAGGGGAAGTGCTTGCTAATCTTTGTTTTGTAGGTAGATGTAGGAATGTATGGTTTATTTGCACATATGAAGTGTTGTTTGATATAAACTGTTGTGCATGCTTATGCATTTACACTACACTTTTGCACACAACTTGCCGCTGGACTTGGGCCGCATAAGATCATCTAGGATGGTATTAAGACAGATACCACTTCGACCACATGCCCATGGTACAAGTCGTCCATCTTAATCCCGAAGTTTCTTTTTTGGTGTCAAGAGTACCCACCTCGGTTTGCATGCCCACGGCCCGAGTCGGCTTTTTGACCAAGCCGAAGTCATGAGGACTCGACTTAGTTTGCACGCCCTAGTCCAATCATCCTTGTGGCTTTACTTTGCTAAGGCTATCTAGAGTAGAAGTCGAGTCTCACATCTCATGTGCATGTCTATGTGATTACCATTAATTTTCCTGGATGAAGTAAGTCTTCTATCCCTATACTATGCAATTTACTTACTTGTCATACTTTTGGTCCATCCATGATAATCTAGGTTAGTCGTTTGATCTAATTCATTTTTCAATTAGAAATGAAATGAGGAAATTGCCATGCAATGAATCATCTGCAAAAAACTTTGGAGAATTTGTTTTCAATTCACGTCTAGGAAATTTGGTCTTGCTAGGATGTCTATCTTTATTTTCCTAGTCCATTTTTAAGAAATGCCCTTCTTGTACGAACTTTTCATGAATAAAATGAAAAAAAAATGGGAAAGTCGATTAGATCATTGTCATGGATTAACTTTCTATTTACACCTCATGCTTACATGTTCCCATTCATTTGAATTAGGTGATTACAGAGCGATCCCGCTCACCCAACCGTTCACGATCAAGAGCTAAAATGACGGATCAAAAAGAGCTAATCTCGTCAAGCAAAAGTGTTGTGATCTATTTTTGATGAGAAATTGTGATTCCTAGGAGAGAGCCAATAAGACTTTTTGAACCGTCTCATTTTCCCTGAGGTAGCTGAATTTGATGCCATCATGAAGAGACTAGTGACATATCTAGGGGGAAGAATATCTGACCTGAAAGGTTCGCATCACAAGATCAAGGAGGGTAGAGAATTCAAGTACACATGATTCATGGTCCTAAGTAGTTCGAGTTCCTCATTTAATTAGGGGCATGCACCTTCCCCTGCATGGGAATTCTTATCGCTTTTTAGGAATTGATTTCAATTTCTTCTGTGCTTAAACATCACATTCCAATAAATGTAATTCGATTGATGATAATCAATAAAATTATAAGTTTTGTTTTGAGGATATGATGGGGTACACCAAATCAGCCCGGTGACGATATCCAATAATGAAAAGAAAATATCATCCATGGAGAAATTCTTAGGATTGGGCTTCTTCATGCTTCCTCATCCATAATATTTCCTATATATATGGGCCTCTTCACGCTTCCTCATCCAAAATATTTCCTAAAAAAAAAAAAAAAAAATCATTTTTGAAGCCATTTCCAAAAGCATGCATTATGTTATCCTTGTTTATTTTTCTAACTCATTTACTTCATGTCTCAGAGCATAACAGAGATGTTTGAAAATAACGCATCAATTTTTAGTGATAGTGGGCCCGTTGATTTGGGAACATACATCCGAAGGAAAAATAGACGTGGGGGCAATGGATCATTTCCTAGTTGATCTTGATGACATCTCCTAAGAGTGAATAAGACATTAAGCAGTACTTATCATCTTACTTGTCCCAAGCGATTTCCTTGCACATCAATAAGAAACCGAGGGCAAGTCGAAAAAAGATAATCTAGATTCCAAACTGTGATGTGCGACATATCTCATTACAATTTGTGTGAGATGTCATTCTTGAAAGCCAAATGAAGTTTCTCATTTTCGTGAGAAAATGATGGAATAGGTCAAAAGAGGATCATCCGTCTTGGATGAAATGGATACATTGTGTTCATGAATATAATTAATTTTGGAATTGACATTATGTTCTTTTCCTTATAGATGACGAATTGGGGCACTACAGATTCTAATAGTGTTATGACTGAGACAAAATCTTGATCCGAGCCAAAATGGTTGTGCAATTTGAATTTACTCTGATGTTGCATATTATCCTATTCATGCATGTTCTCTTGTGCAGGGGCAAAAGCGGATTTTCAGGGATAATCCGAGAACACCCATTCTTGAGACAATCCCCTCCTGGGGACAATTCTTTGAATGAACACTCAAAATCATGTTTTTCATACTTATGAAAGTATTTTTTGAGTGTGGTAAATTGTTTGTTCTGAAATTTGCATGATAACTCTTATATGTTTAGTCCACCAATTCCGTTAAAAAACATCAAGATGGACTAATTCAATGAATGATGTGGAATGGATCAAGCATGTTAAATGAGACGTGTCGGGATGATAAAATGCAAGCTTTATCCTATACACAATCCCCTACTTATATACTTGTGAGATAAGTGTAGGAAGCTCCATATTTGCAAGGTAAAGAGTTCTCTTGCAAAATGTACGATGATTGAAATGATGAGGGGCGATTCATTTATCTATCCCAAACACAACAAGTGATCCATTGCTTAACCCTTTTGATTCTCATACACTTATGGAAATTATTTTTACCCCTGTTAAGAACCACCCCACATTGGGGCAAGTTGGGGGTAAGACAACATCATGAGGTGAGGAAAATGAAAAGAAATTTCTTGCTCTCACTTGCATTAATCTTCAAGTCATGCTATTACATTGAATTCATGCGGTAATTTAAGTGCCTTAAGATGAGAAAGAACATTTCTTTCTCTATCCTATACACTAATATCCTTTGCATAGCCCACTTGAGCCTGTAATTTTGTTTCTTTAAACCTAGATGGTGATCATCCCCACACTAGGGCAAGGCAAAATGCAGATTAAGACCCTTGAAAGTTCGAGTGTCATTTAAAGTGTAATTGCTTGATGCATATGCGCAAGAATTGAAATCAAAATAGAATTAAAGGGCATGAAAAAGTAGTGTGCCTGGTAAAAGCAAGGCCAATGCCCATGAAAAAAGTGAAGAAAAAATGAAAAAGTTGTGTGCTTGGTAAAAGCAAGGCCAATGCCCATGGATAAAGAGAGTCAAGATAGGTGATTATCAATTGCAAGAATTGAATCCCAATTGAGCAATACTCAAAGAACTCAAATGCTGAGTTTTTACAATCAATGGGGTACTTCATGAAGGCAATCTCGGATGGTGAAAAAGAAAGCTGGTGGCAATGCCAAGATGATCATCAGCTCTCACCCTTTACACATCTTTGAGCCTAACAATCTTTTGTTTCTCAATCCATGAACCCAGCCTATATTACGTCCCTTACAAAGTCTCTTCAAATTAGGGCACTTGAATTAACATAGGGGTTTACATGTTTAAAGCATTGCTTGAAGAAGTGCGAGCAAGATTATTTCTTTCTCATTTTATAGGGTTCTTGACTTGTAAACTCGGAGATGATTACATAATTGTTCTTTCAATTGCCTTGACTCAAAGAGTCCCCTTTGTTAAGCCATTGACCAAGCCCACATTACGGTCCTCATGAAAGACCTCTTAAATTGGTATGGTCGTACTACTTGCGAGAATACTTGGACCCTTGTCGATATGATGATGGTGAGATTAAGCGATTCTCACGAAATAACCATTTTGAATGAGAGTGAGTGAAAACCATTTCTAACTAAAAGTCTCTCATTTAGCATTCTTAAGAAATTTATGTCATTGTCTTGAACGACAATTCTCTCATGTGAAAATTTGGGTGATGCAAATATGGTAAAGTCGTTATGTATAAACCTTGATGGAATTGATGAAAGCCTCATTGAATTTTGAAATGTGCATTTTAAAATAGCTTAGATTGTCTACCTCTTTGATAAATGCATATTAGTTTTTTCTCTAATAATGTCTGACAGGTAATATTTCCTTGAAGATCGAGTAATACTTGATGTTCAAGTTGCTCCTCAAAGCTCTTTTTATTGAACTGGCGTACTTCTATAGCCCAGTGTCCTTTATATTGACTTGGCGTGCTTTCGTAGCCTAAAGTCCTTCTTTATCGACTTGGTGTGCTTTCGTAACCCGGTGTCCATTTATATCGACCAGGCTTAATTTTGTAGCCTAGAGTCCCTCTTTATCGAACTTGGCATGCTTCTATAATCCATAGCCCTTTTCATTGACTTTGCGTGCTTTTGTAGCCCGATGTCCCTTTCAATAGACCCGGCGTGTTTCCATAGTCCGAAGTTCCTGACCCGGTGTGCTTTTGTAGCCTAGAGTCCATTTTATTGAATTGGCGTGCTTTCGTAGCCCGGAGTTCTAGACCTGGCGTGCTTCCGTAGCCTGTATTTCTTTTATCGACTTGGCGTGCTTGCATAGACTAGAGTCATTTTCGTTGACATGGCGTGAGTTCCCCTTCATCGACATGGTGTGCTTTCGTAACCTAGAGTTACCTCATTAATTTGGCCTTACAAGAGAAATATCCCCCAAGAGTAGAGATGTTACCAGGTAAGTATATTTCTATCCATACCTTAAATACTTGTCATTGCACAGGTATTCCTTTTTGAATATACCAACACTCAATTGAGCTATCCCCCAAAGGGTTTTCTCCATATTAAGTTTGATTAAGGCGACTGAAGAAAGGTTCGGGTCTTGGTCAGATGATCTATGTTGCAACACTGGGCGACCAAAGGAAGGTTCGGGTCTTAGTCAAGCAAAACCTCAGCTTAGGCGACCGTACGGGTTCTGGAAAAGCAATTTCCCTATTTAGGTGACCGTAGAAAGGTATGGATCTTGGAAAGTGATTTCTTATTCAAGCGACCGTAGAAAGGTACGAGTTCTAGGAAGGGAATCCCCGTTTAGGCGACCGTAGAAAGGTACGGGTCTTAGACACGACCAAATATTGATATACTGGGCGATCGTAGAAAAGTACGGGTCGTGGACATGTAACACCAACTATCTTGAATCACTATACCCTTCTTAAAGGTAAGATATTTCAGGTAGGTTTCTTTGACTTCTCAGTCTGGATCTAGATGTCTTAATTATTTTTGTTAAACATTTCACTTTGAATGTGAATGTTTTTCGGTCTATCTCGTTATACCTTAACTTGGATCTAGGTATTTCGAGTACAAAAATCTTGACATCTTAATTTGGATCTGGATGTCTTAATTCTTTTTGTTGAACATTTCACTCTAGATGTGAATGTTTTTCGACCTTTCTCGTTATACCTTAGTCTGGATCTAGGTATATCGATTTCGAAAGTCTTGACATCTCAGTTTAGATTTGGATGTCTTAATTCTTTTTGTTGAACATTTCACTTTGGATGTGAATGTTTTTCGACCTTTTTTGTTATACCTTAGTCTGGATCTAGGTATTTCGAGTCCAAAATCTTGACATCTCAGTCTGGATCTAGATTTCTTAATTCTTTTCGTTGAGCATTTCACTTTGGATGTGAATGTTTTTCAATCTTTCTTGTTATACCGTTAGTCTAGATTTAGGTATTTCAAGTAAAAAAAATCTTGACATCTCAGTCTGAATCTGGATATCTTAATTCTTTTCGTTGAACATTTCACTTTGGATGTGAATATGCTTCTCAGTCTAGATGTTTTAATCTATTACCTATTAGACTCTTCAAGGAACCTGAGTGAAAGTTGGGTACTTATGGAGTAAATGAGGATTTATTATGTACCTCAAGATATTTTGGCGCACTAATTGATAAGTAGCTGTAGGTACATTCTTTTCTTTCGCATTATGCATTTGCATTAACATTTCCATGCATCATATAAATTGTATTTAAAATGGGATTTATTTTCCACGAAGTTGGAAGCCTTGGTCGAAACAGAAGGGACGCTAAATAAATGTGCATGGGTGCCGATTATGCATAAGCATGATATGTTGATATATTTATTGATAAGCCAAAGGTAAGTATGTATTGAAGCATGTTGCGATGGACATCTACATGTAGTCGAAGGTAACAACAAGTTTGCTATTGATTTGCCATGGATATTGTTTGCGAGTGCTGTACTTACTAGGTTTCGATGATGAGATGCTTTCTTAGTAGAGAATTATGAATTTTACTTATTGACTTTCCCAAAACTCACCCCATCATCTTTCTGTCTTGAAGGATGGAAGTCTCACGTTAGTTTTAGGAGCTGGAGTCATGCTAGAGGAGATAGGATTTTCCTTGGCTAATGTGGAAAACTTGTATTGTGATGTAAAAAGAAAAGAGGGCCTGTAGAGAAAAGGGCTTGTAAAAGTATTATTATAATAAAAGTCAGTGTATTCAGTGTGATGTATGTCCTAGTCTTCTAATTGTCGTTTGTTCGTGAAGTTATTTGTTCACGTTTTTGCATGTGCATGATAATAAGATAAAAAGAATCAGCACAGCAACGAGCCTAGGACATCGCGAAAATAACCCTAGCTGCTTAAGACCTTGGAGATGGAGTTGGGGTTGTCACGGCATTAGTGTAAGCTGGATGGTGTATTTGTCAGTGTGATACTCAGAAGTGAATGATGAAATACCTACACTAGACCACACACACACACACATATTTATTGGCTTTATATGGGCTTGCTTGTGATAGCAGTACTTTGTAATCAAGCCACGAAAAAATCTTCTTACGTAATTTTTAAGGTGGAAAATTTGGTTCCCAGTTCCATGTTCAATACGGAGATACGAGTGACAAAGCCGTGCATGTCCGGACATGCGAAACTCCTGGGACAACCGTGGAGGGCACTAGTTGTCATGTTGCCTCAATCAACTCACAAATTGTCATCCTCCTCCATTAATTACGTCCGCGAGGTCCTTTCTGGAATCCATAAATGGCATGAAGTGCCGTTTTAAGCGCTCCATTCTTTTGCTGTAAATTTTGGAGATAGTTATCAAAATGAGGTTCTTACATTTATATCTTGATCTCTCCTAACTCGAGCCACGTGGTTCAAAACCACTATATACTTATTGTTCTTCCATCACACGACATTTAATCCAAGGCAATCCACAAATTACTTTGTACTCATTATCACTAAAGGGAAAAAGAAAAGGAAAAAAAAATAAAGAAGGAAAAGAGAAAAATAAATAAATAAATAAATAAATAAATAAATAAATAAATAATCAAAAGATGTATTAAAATATTATTATAATCATCAATGTTAGTGGCGACCGTCCTATATGGTACGGTTAGCATCCACATTAGAGATTTGTAGCTAAAATTGGTCAAATAAATTTAATTGGCGAAAAGTGAAAATGTTTAGCATTCAATTGGCAAAATTGAAATGTTTAAAACTGAATTGATAAAAATATAATTGGTTTAAGATTTTTTGGATAATTTCCTCCATTTTGATCTAATACCATGTGAAATTTGTTGCGACCATTACTAATTGTTCTAAAAATTTAAGCTTTTAGATAAATGTGAGGTTTAATGTTTAAATGTTAGCACACTTCTTACGCTTACTTTGTACCATCTTACCATCTTACCCTCTTATCATGGTAGTTTATCCACACAACATGATGGAATACAAAGTTAGAAAAACTGCAAAGCAAGAATTACAATGTTCCGATACACGAAGAGCATTTCACGTATTTTTAAGAACGCAATATTAAAATACAGACCACAAGCAAAAGAAGAATTACAATAATCAAATATTATCACCTCATCTTACCATTCATGGCCACAATTTTAATTTATTTTAAAAATAATGAATTATTTGAAAAGTAATTTTCTATAAACAATTGCTTGAATCACTTAAAATGATTAGTCAATAGAAAACGTTTTCATTGTCAACAATTTATGTCTAAATACTTTTTTAGATGATGAAAAAAAAAATTATTCATTCATTTCTATAAGTGATAGAAGAGATAATTTTAAGAAAATATTTTCCAAATAATTTATTTTCTTCGAAACAAGCGCACCTTAAGTGTTGGAAAATAATCAGAAGCATTTACAATTCAATCTACATTTTTTTTTTTACTGATTTTCTGATTTTACCACATACACAAAATTAATAATTTTTAAGCAATTGTTATATACCAAGACGAGTCTATAGAAATTTTCGAGATCCAAAAGGACGTTAGACAAAGATCACGTGAGCCATGCCCACCCCAAGCCGCACTTGGACCTTGCATATCCGAGTTAGCCGCTGACACGGCATCTCCCACCATGTGTCAAAGTCTCATTGGTCCACACTTCAATGATGTGGCGAACTTATCCCATGTACGATGTCAAACACCTGGCAACCCAAGTCGGACTTTCATATGTGACATGCTTCTGATTTATACTGACTCGATGGCTAACGTGACGATGGCACCGTTACATCATTATCTTTATTCAAAGTTTGTCATGCAAAATTCCAAAATTCATGAATTATTGCACAAATCTCCTTAAAATACAAATAATATGTTGTTGGAATGGCTATGTCATGTACTTTCTAATGTTATAGAATTCATTGCCTGAACGTTATTGTATGAAAAAGATATGCGCCTCTAAAGTTTCGGGATTTTTCGATTCACTTCTCGATTTGTTTTGGATTAGGACAACTTTCAAATAGAAATGGGTTAAGCTTGGGTCAAGCCCATTATGGTTGGCTATGTTCAAAGCCCAATAAATTGCAAATATTTTATATATGGGGTATGAGTTCTAGAGACAAAAAAATCGAACATTCAATAAGAAGTTGATTAATATTTTCTGGACATTAATTCGTAGTCCGCCATATAATTTAGTGGCTAGAAAGTAGCCTCGTACAAGCACACAACGATTGCTAAAAACACATGAAATATAAGTAACAACGCAAACAGCAACTTATAATCGCATGACCCATGTGGTGGGTTTATGTATGTTGTAATTAGTCCGCTCAAGCAGTTGGATAAGAAGCTTTCGATGCGACTCTGCATATTCCTTCAGAACTACCACGGCCTCTTTGAATCCTCATGTAACCGCGTTCACCCCATGTCTCGCCCCACGAGTTCCTGATCTTCCAGAAGTCGGTTCCGTCCTCGCTTGTCCCGTACCCAACCACGACGACTGCATGGTCTAGCTGCTGGCCGCATTCCTGATTGAACACGCCTCCATTATAGCTTTGGAACTCTTGGCAGCCTGATGAGATTATGACTGAGACTGGCTGCTGTGCAACTGCCTTCATGAGCTCGTCCTCACCAGACGGGACATCCGTGAAACCCTTGATCTGTGCCGCGTGTTCTGCTGCTTTTGTTGCATCGCAGGTCCCGTCCACTCCTTCATATGGATAGCTATCCTCGGACGCAATTCCTTGGTTTTGGACAATGTAGTTGAAAGAATTGTCTGGGTAACCGCCACTGCAGCCGTGGTTTGTGGTATCACAATCTATTAGCTGTTGCTCGGAGAGTACCGGCGGTGTACCGTTGGTGATACCCACGATCCCTTCTACTGCTGCAACGACTGAGAATGCCCAGCAGGATCCTACATAATATTTGTTCACGTTATAAGCATGTGAAATTACATTATTTCCATAATTTTTTGTTGCCATTGGTGCCTGACCTTTCGTTACAATATGGTAAGCATTTGTTTGGTACAATTGTGGCTGTGTTTTAGTTGTGTTACACGGTGGTTGTGCTATAATGTGTTGCTACACATATTTTTAACTATAGCACCTCAAATTCGGGTGAAACGACATCCAAAAGCTGTTATAAACTATTACAGTTATCAAGAGTTTATCAAACCCATTATAAAAGATGAAGCACTTCTGTTCACAATTGTAGATGCCTAGAGAAAATTTCAGATAGGTTCTAACGTGCACATATGCTTAAATTCTCGAGAAGTATATATAGGCCGTGAAATACCTACTTGTTTATTGGGTAATGCATACATAACGTTTGTACTTACCACAGTTGCCTTGGTCCTTAATCGCGTTTACGACACCTTTCTTTACCCAATCGATGTTATCAGGAACATCTCCAGTCAGATTTTGGTGGCTAAAGGACGTTATTTTGGCGGGCTTAGATTGCTTGGGTGCCAAGTACCCAGTATGGCTTCGGACAAACTCCTCGTTGGTCAAGTCTGAGAATTGGTTGAGACCTAACTGGAAGGTCCGATTCCCGGACTTGTTGAAATCTTCAATGAACTGCAAGTTCTTCGCAAAAATCGCCTGGCGCTTCGCCTTCTCCTGTAGGTCATTGTAGGTCCGGCCATAATTGGCCATCCATTGCTCATGCTGCTCAGCAACGGTGGGATTGTGCAACGGGCGGACCGACATCGCATGCCACGCCCAAGCGACAAGAATTAGAACAAGGGAGATGATGAGTTCACTCTTGAGCGTAGTCATAGCGTGAGCACTCTCTTGCGTGAATGTGTTTTCTTCTTCTTCTCGCAATATTTTGAAGTGGATGTGATGAAATAGCGGCGCTAGAGATGAATATATATAGGCTGATTCATAATCAGCCAAACGAAAATTCTCTTGCGTGAATTTTAAGGTGGAAAATTTGGTTCCCAATTCCATGTTCTATACGGAGATATAAGCGATAAATCCGTGCATGTCCGGACATGCGAAACTGTAGGGACAACCGTGGAGGGTACGAGTGATTCTTCTTCAAAGTCCACCCACCCCAGGCAACGCGTTGTCACATTTTGTCGTCATTTACAGAGAGAGAGAGAGAGAGAGAGAGAGAGAGAGAGAGAGAGATTTTGAATAATCCATGCCAAGCGGGTCGTGCGGCTTAGAGCATGCCACCGAATTCCTTAAAGGTTTGATTTTTCACATAGATATGCGAAAGAGAGAATTATATTTGACATGAATATCTACGTACAACCTAATATATATATAATATTAATGACTACATCGGATTTTCTTTTACTCCATAGTGAAATAATGGATTCTCCCAAACCTTACCAACTACGATCTAATTTCTCAAATATCATTAATTGAAATAAAACTAGAACCGTCCTGTTTCTATGCTAGTGGGAGTCACATAAGGTGCGAGAGTCCACCTTGCTTTTACAAAGTAGAGATTTCAACTTTGGGGACTTGTGTTTCACTAGTTTTAGCTAATACTTGTTGGCGGTGCCTCTTCTCTAATGGGGAAATTCTTCCATGCAATGTTTTTATGTCTATTTATTGTTATCTCTAAACATGCAAATCTAGAGTGGTCAATCCATAATTGTATTGATGACTGCCCGAGCCATACCGCGTAAAATAAAACAATGAATAATAATCAAATAAATTATTTGAACAAGTATAAGAAACAACCCGAGCCGTATCAGGTAAAATTAATGCAAGGTAATATTATAATGCGCCAGGACAAGACCCCCATGAGCAAAGCACAAGGAAATTGAACGGTGTTAAAATAGGTATCTTCAAATGAACTAATGCTACGGGAGACTTAGTCATGATAAATGTGCATATACAAAGTGCAAGGCAAATGATAATTTTCTTTTATACGCAGATATGAGCGGCAAATCCGTCCATGTCGGGACATGCGAAACTTAGGGACAACCGTGGAGCGCACGAGGATTTTTTTCATAGGCCACCACATGCAAGGCTTGTCACATTTTGTCGCCACTTAGAGAGAGAGAGAGAGAGAGAGTTTTGAATAATCCATGTCAAGCATGTCGTCAGCATTGAGCACACCATCGAGTTACTTTATGCTGCGATTTTTAACATAGATATGAGAATGAGGGCATATCACGTAATAATGGCCACATCGGATTTTTCTTTACCTATTGTGAAATGATGCTTGCCTCCCACGGATTCTTTTAAACCTGCTGATCACAACCTAGTTTTCTCAAACATTACTTGAAATAAAACTAGAGTTGCCAATAACTTAGTTCTATGCTGGTGCGAGAGTATAAGACATGCAAATTCTTTCATGAAATATTTCTACTTTTTTAATCTCAAAACATGAAAATTTAAAGTGGTCATTGATAAATGCATTGATAACAACCAAAGCCGTATCGGGTAAAATAAAACAATAAAAAATAATTGAATAAATTATTTACACAAGTAAAAGAAACAACCCAAGTCATATCGGGTTAAAATTATACCAGGCCATTTTATAATGCACCGGGTCAAGACCCCCATTCGTCAAACAAAGCGAAATTGAATAGTGTCAAAATAAGTTTCTTAAAAGGATTAATATCACCAAAAACCTAAATTGCTATACGCGTGATAACTTTATTCTAAACTAAATTTTGAATTATCAAAAATCCCAACTTAGTACACTCGTAATCCATATACCCTCCGTTAGCTTCCATCAAATTTTAACACAAAAATGTTGAGCTTGATGATACAAGGCAATGACTTAATTGACATACTAACACAAAAAATTTGGAGAATTTGTTTTCAATTCATGTCTAGGAAATTTGGTCTTGCTAGGATGTCTATCTTTATTTTCCTAGTCCATTTTTAAGAAATGCCCTTCTTGTACGAACTTTTCATGAATAAAATGAAAAAAAATGGGAAATTCGATTAGATCATTATCATGGATTAACTTTCTATTTACACCTTATGCGTATATGTTCCTGTTCATTTGAATTAGGTGATTATGGAGCGATCCCGCTCACCCATCCGTTCACGATCGAGAGCTAAAATGATGGATCAAAAAGAGCTAATCTCATCAAGCAAAAGTGTTGCGATCTATTTTTGATGAGAAATTACGACTCCAAGGAGAGAGCCAAGAAGACTTTTTGAACCGTCTCATTTTCCCTAAGGTAGCCGAATTTGATGGCATCATGAAGAGACTAGTGACATATCTAGGGGGAAGAATATCTGACCTGAAGGGTTCGCATCACAAGATCAAGGAGGGTGAAGAATTCAAGTACACATGATTTATGGTCCTAAGTAGTTCGATTTCCTCATTTAGTTAGGGGCATGCACCTTCCCCTGCGTGGGAATTCTTATCGCTTTTTAGGGATTGATTTCAATTTCTTCTGTGCTTAAACATCACATTTCAATAAATGTAATTCGATTGATGATAATCAATAAAATTATAAGTTTTGTTTTGAGGATATGATGAGGTACACCAAACCAGCCCGGTGACGATATCCAACAATGAAAAGAAAATATGATCCATAGAGAAATTTTGAGGACTGGGCTTCTTCATGCTTCCTCATCCAAAATATTCCTAAAAAAAAAAAAAAAAAATCATTTTTGAAGCCATTTCCAAAAGCATGCATTATGTTATTCTTGTTTGTTTTTCTAACTCATTTACTTCATGTCTCAAAGCATAACAGAGAGGCGTTTGAAAATAACGCATCAATTTTTAGTGATAGTGGGCCCGTTGATTTGGGAACATACATCTGAAGGAAAAATAGACGTGGGGGCAAGGGATCATTTCCTAGTCGATCTTGATGACATCTCCTAAGAGTGAAGAAGACATTAAGCACTACTTATCATCTTACTTGTCTTGAGCGATTTCCTTGCACATCAATAAGAAACCGATGGCAAGTTGAAAGAAGATCATCTAGATTCCAAATTGTGATGTGTGACATATCTCATTACAATTTGTGTGAGATGTCATTCTCGAAAGCCAAATGAAGTTTCTCATTTCCATGAGAAAATGATGGAATAGGTCAAAAGAGGATCATCCGTCTTGGATGAAATGGATACATTGTGTTCACAAATATAATTAATTTTGGAATTGACACTCTGTTCTTTTCCTTGTAGATGACGAATTGGGGCACTACAGATTCTCATAGTGTTATGACTGAGACAAAATCTCGATCCGAGCCAAAATGGTTGTGCAATTTGAATTTACTCTGATGTTGCATGGTATCCTATTCATGCATGTTCTCTTGTGCAGGGGCAAAAGCAAATATTTAGGGACAATCCAAGAACACCCATTCCTGAGACAATTCCCTCCTAGAAACAATTCTTTGAATGAACACTCAAAATCACGTTGTTCATACTTATGAAAGCATTTTTTGAGTGTGGTAAATTGTTTGTTCTGAAATTTGCAATTTTTCATGCTTAAAGCTACTAAGGATCTTGCATGATGACTCTTACATGTTTAGTCCACCAATTCCACTAAAGAATATCAAGATGGACTAATTCAATGAATGATATGGAATGGATCAAGCATGTTAAATGAGACGTGTCGGGATGATGAAATGCGAGCTTTATCCTATACATAGTCCCCTACTTATAGACTTGTGAGATGAGTGTAGGAAGCTCCATATTTGCAAGGTAAAGAGCTCTCTCGCAAAATGTACAATGATTGAAATGATGAGGGGCAATTCATTTATCTATCCCAAACACAACAAGCAATCAATTGCTTAACCCTTTTGAGCCTCATACACTTATGGAAATTTTTTTTACCCTTGTCAAGAACCACCCCACATTGGGGCAAGTTGGAGGTAAGACAGAATCATGAGGTGAGGAAAATAAAAAGAAATTTCTTGCTCTCACTTGCATTAATCTTCAAGTCATACTATTACATTGAATTCATGTGGTAGTTTAAGTGCCTTAGGATGACAAAGAGCATTTCTTTCTCTATCCTATACACTCATATCCTTTGCATAGCCCACTTGAGCCTGTAATTTCATTTCTTTAAACCCAGTTGGTGATCATCCCCCACACTAGGGCAAGGCAAAATGCAGATTAAGACCCTTGAAAGTTGGAGTGTCATTCAAAGTCTAATTGCTTGATGCATATGCGCAAGAATTGAAATCAAAATAGAATTAAGGGGCATGAAAAAGCAGTGTGTCTAATAAAAGCAATGCCAATGCCCATGAAAAAAGTGAAGAAAAAAAATGAAAAAGCGGTGTGCCTGGTAAAAATAAGGCCAATGCCCATGGATAAAAAAAGAAAGTCAAGATAGGCGATTGTCTATTGCAAGAATTGAATCCTAATGGAGCAATACTCAAAGAACTCAAATGTTGAGTTTTTACAATCAATGGGGTACTTCATGAAGGCAATCCCCGATGGTGAAAAAGAGAATTGGTGGCAATGCCAAGATGATCATCAGCTCTCACCCTTTACACATCTTTGAGCCTAACAATATTTTGTTTCTCAATCCATGAACCTAGCCTATGTTACGTCCCTTACAAAGCCTTTTCAGATTATGGCACTTGAATTAACATAGGGGTTTACATGTTTAAAGCATTGCTTGAAGAAGTGCGGGCAAGGTTATTTCTTTCTCATTTTGTAGGGTTCTTGACTTGTAAACCTGGAGATGATTAAAGAATTGTTCTTTCAATTGCCTTGACTCAAAGAGTCTCCTTTGTTAAGCCATTGACCAAGCCCACATTACGGTCCTCATGAAAGTCCTCTTAAATTGGTAAGGTCATACTACTTGCGAGAATACTCGGACCCTTGTCAATATGATGATGGTGAGATTAAGTGATTCTCACAAAATAACCATTTTGAATGAGAGTGAGTGAAAATCCTTTCTAACTGAAAGTCTCTCATTTAGCATTCTTAAGAAATCCATGTCATTTTCTTGAACGACAATTCTCTCGTGCGGAAATTTGAGTGATGCAAATATGGTAAAGTTATTATGTATAAACCTTGATGGAATTAATGAAAGCCTCACTGAATTTTGAAATGTGCATTTTAAAGTAGCTCAGATTGTCTACCTCTTTGATAAATGCAGATTAATTTTTTCTCTAATCATGTCTGACAGGTAATATTTCCTTGAAGACCGAGTAATATTTGATGTTCAAGTTGCTCCTCAAAGCCCTTTTTATTGATCTGGCGTGCTTCCGTAACTCGATGTCCTTTATATTGACCCGGCGTAATTTTGTAGCCTAGGGTCCCTCTTTATCGAACTTGGCATGCTTTTGTAACCTAGAGCCATTTTCATTTACTTTGCGTGCTTCCGTAGCTTGATGTCCCTTTTAATAGACCCGGCGTGTTTCCCTAGCTCGAAGTTCCTAACTTGGCGTGCTTTTGTAGCCTAGAGTTCATTTTATTGAACCGATGTGCTTTCATAGCCCAGAGTTCCTTACCTAGCGTGCTTTTGAAGCCCATAGTTCCTTTTATCGAATTGGCATGCTTCCATAGCCTGTATTTCTTTTATCGACCTGGTGTGCTTGCATAGCGTAGAGTCATTTTCATTGACATGGTGTGAGTTCCCCTTCATCGACATGGTGTGCTTTTGTAACCCTGAGTTACCTCATTAATTTGGCCTTACAGGAGACATATTCCCAAGGAGTAGAGATGTTACCAGGTAAGTATATCTCTATCCATACCTTAAATACTTGTCATTGCACAGGTATTCCCTTTTGAATATACCGACACTCAATTGAGCTGTCTCCATATTCAGTTTGATTAAGGTGACCGAAGAAAGAATCGGGTCCTAGTCAGATGATCTATCTTGCAACGCTGGGTGACCGAAGAAAGGTTCGGGTCCTAGCTAAGCAAAACCTCAGCTTAGGCGACTGTAGAATGGTACGGGTTTTGGAAAAGCAATTTCCCTATTTAGGCAACCGTAGAAAGGTACGGATCTTGGAAAGTGATTTCTTATTCAAGCGACCGTAGAAAGGTACTGGTTCTGGAAAGTGAATTCCCGTTTAGGTGACTGTAGAAAGGTACGGGTCTTAAAAAAAATCAATTTTATTCATGAAGGCAACCGTAGAAAGGTACGAGTCCTAGACACGACCAAACATTGCCATACTAGGCGACCGTAGAAAGGTACAGGTCCTGGACATGTAACACCAACTATCTTAAATCACTATACCCTCCTTAAAGGTAAGATATTTCATATAGGTTCCTTTGACATCTCAGTCTGGATCTAGATGTCTTAATTATTTTTGTTAAACATTTCACTTTGAATGTGAATATTTTTTGGTCTATCTCGTTATACCTTAGTCTGGATCTAGGTATTTTGAGTACAAAAATCTTGATATCTTAGTTTGGATTTGGGTGTCTTAATTCTTTTCGTTAAACATTTCACTATAGATGTGAATTTTTTCGACTTTTCTCGTTCTAGATATAGGTATATCGATTTCAAAAGTCTTGACATCTCAGTTAGATGTGGATGTCTTAATTCTTTTCGTTGAACATCATTTCACTCTGGATGTGAATGTTTTTCGACCTTTTTTTGTTATACCTTAGTCTGGATCTAGGTATTTTGAGTCCGAAATCTTGACATCTCAGTCTGGATCTGAATGTCTTAATTCTTTTCGTCGAACATTTCACTTTGGATGTGAATGTTTTTCGATCTTTCTTGTTATACCTTAGTCTAGACTTAGGTATTTCAAGTAAAAAAATCTTGACATCTCAGTCTGAATCTAGATGTCTTAATTCTTTTTGTTGAACATTTCACTTTGGATGTGAATGTTCTTCTTAGTCTGGATGTTTTAATCTATTACCTATTAGACTCTTCAAGGAACCTGGGTGAAAGCTGGGTACTTGTGGAGTAAATGATGATTTATTATGTACCTTAAGATCCTCTGGCGCACTAATTGGTAAGTAGCTGTAGGTACTTTTTTTTTCTTTCGCATTTTGCATTTGCATTAATATTTCCATGCATCATGTTAATTGCATTTTAAAATGTGATTCATTTTCCAGGAAGTTGGAAGCCACGGTCGAGCTAGAAGAGCCTAGTAGAGCCAAGACGACGCTAAATAAATTTGCATGGGTGCTGGTTATGCATAAGCATGATATGTTGATATATTTATTGATAAGCCAAAGGTAAGTATGTATTGAAGTATGTTGCGATGGACATCTACATGTAGTTGAAGGTAACAACAAGTTTGCTATTGATTTGCCATGGATATTGTTTGGGAGTGCTGTATTTGCTAGGTTTTGATAATGAGATGCTTTCTTAGTAGAGAATTAGGAATTTTACTTATTGACTTTCCCAAAACTCACCCCATCATCTTTTAGTCATGTAGGCATGGAAGTCTCACGTTAGTTTTAGGAGTTGCAGTCACGATAGAGGAGATAGAATTAGGGCATTCTTCGCACGTCATTGCATGTTAGGATTGCATAATATAGGTTTAGATAATTTCCCTCGATAGAATGCATATTTTTGTTAGGAAAAATTATGCGCATGTCATATAGAATTAGGTTCATGAAATGCACGTCATTTAGTGATTGTTGCTAGGTTTATTTAATTAAAAATTGCCCGTCATTAGAATTAAGTCATTAGGTTAATTTAGATTGCACATTTAATTATTGCATTTCTTTAGAAATTACTTTACTCATATCATATAGCTTAGGTCATATTGTCATGCCATATCATCTTGGATTAGTAGCATGCATTGCATGATTCTCATTAAATAAGTGAAAAAAAAAATTACGTGTTAATTAAAAATCATATCTAGGGTTGTTGATGTGAATTTTGATCTAACAACACATATACTTTCGTTACCCTGAGGTTAGTTTTGCAATTTATTCATTGCTTTTTATTTGGGTGTTAAATTGGTGGTTTGGGAACCCGTATGATCACTTCACATGTTAGGGAAATAGATTTAAAATTAATCCAAACTACCTGCAATTTTTTTTTTTTTTTGAAAATAAAAAGAAATGGTACCAAAAGGGTATTAGAGAAGTCTAGTGTAACCAAGTCCTCGTATCCAAAGTTTCTAGTTCGTAGGAGTAAAATAATCCTTCAATTATTTTACTTAGGTGTCTAATCGACCTACCATAAACCGATTAGTGGCGACTCCTAAATAAAATCCATTTGCATGTTAAGAAATTTGAACTTAAGTTACGAATTGGTATGGGCTTGGGAGGGCCCGAGTTAAGTCTAGGCTTAACAATCCATTAGCCAAATCCTAGGTGGTTCACATTCGAAAATTTGGTTGCGACACCTTGGTGACTCCGCTAGGGACTTGAGTTAAAACTCTTAGTGGACTTAGGCTAATTTTTATTTTCTTTTGAAAAATATTTTTATTTGGGGATAAGAACACTTCAAGTGCCAAAAGTTGGCACAAAGGGACATTTAAGTGCCAAAAGTTACGAAAGTGATACTTAAGTGCAACTTTGTAAGAAAAGTGAGACACCTGAGTGCCACCTCTGGCAAAGGCAGCCAGAGATCATACATGGCAATTAAATATGATTATTTCTCGTTGAGATAGCTCGTTGGAGAGCTGAGTCAGCTCTAATTCACCCAAAACGACGTCGTCTTCTTAGGTTGGCAAAAAGAGAGCCCTTAAATCAACCAAAACGACATCGTCTCCCCCATTGCCCCAAATCTAAAACCCTAAATCAGGCAATTGCCATTGAAGCGTTGAAGCCCTAATCTCGAACCCTAACTTGATTTGCCCCAAATTCTACGGTTGAATATTAGGAATGGAGAGCAGGACTTTCAGCAGCGACTCAAATTTCTCTCGCCAAAGCGAAGGAGAAGGCGAGCGTTTCTGTTTTTGTGGGTTACCAAGTCCAAGAAGAATATTGTGGACTCGAAGGAATCCCGAAAGAAGATTCTATGGATGTGCCCAATACAGAGAAAGGTCGAAGTGCAAATATTTCAAATGGGTTGATGTGAAATTCTCTCATTGAGCCACAAAGGTGTTATTGGACCTACTTGATGGATGTCATCAACCTCCATCTACACCTGTGGATGACTTGGACGAGGTTGACTCAATGTAAGCTCAGGCATCTTCTGCTAACCATTTGAAGAATAAATTTTCAAAGATGAATATTGAACGGAAGTGTTACCGAGCGTTTATTGTGTTGCTATTTTTTGTCTATCTTACTTTATGATGAAATGTAAAGTATTGGAAAATGAGAAGAAGTTTCTTCGACTACCATAATTGTAAATGAGGTCAAGGAAAGGGAATGAATGAATGAATGAATGAATGAGATGCTGTTTGAATGAATGAGATGCTATTTGTACTATATTTTTGCTTATTCTCGAATATAAATCGGCGATGATGAAATGTATATTGGGTGGATGTGTTGTGGTGACTTTTTTTCTTCAACTAAATGTAAACTAGTAGTAATGAATCGAATGGAGTTGGCATAAGTTGAACATGGAGTTGGCGTAAGTTGAACATTCGTATATATAAACCAGCAGCTTCTCTGGTTTGCTACAAATCACAATTTACATAGGACAAACATGAGTGATTACTCGAGTGCTATAAGTTGTATATAATAATCACTTAAGTGCCAGTTGTGATTAAAAAAAAGTAATTTAAGTGTCAAGTTAGTATCAAAAGTGATCACTTAAGTGCCATTTGTGATTAAAAGTGAAGACTTAAGTGCTGAGTTTTTTAGAATGTGATTAGTTAATTGTCAATGTTATTTGTACGTTTCATCTATAAACTGCACTAGCCATCAACTGCTATCAGCCACCACGACCGCCCACCATTGGCCACCATCGGTCTCCCGCCATCACCACCAGCCACATCAAGCATTCAAAGTATCCACTTGAGCCACCACTATGTTGTTGGTATTCTGCAGCGCAGAAGTTCCTAGTGCCTTACACCAACTTGCACCAACACTATCTGGTGCAAGATGTGCATATTGCACACTTACATCTTGCATCAAGTGTAGCACAAACCCCCACCCCCAGCCCTTATAATAGACCTACCAGCCTATCAGTAGGCATCAACACCAACATCTCAGCTACCACACCAGCATGTAGCCACCACCATAGACCCACCATTAGCAGCCACTGTTAGTGGTGGGTCGTGGGTCTGTTGCAAAAGGGGTTCATGCAAACTATACTAGCTGTAGCAAAAGGCCCCAACCCAATCCACATAGTGGACCCACCACCATCAGGCTTCACCAACTATCACCAATAGCCACACAAACACCCCAGTCACCACCACAGATCCACTACCAAAAGTAGAAAGCAGTAAGTAAAAGTAAAAACAAAATACAAAAAAATGAAAAAGACACCAAAGGATGACAAGCAACAAGATCGTTTCATTGATATTGAAATGAAGTCTCACAAAGTCAATGACAAATTATTTAAAAGAAAACATCCACAGTAAAACAATTGACTCTCTAGCCCCACAAACCACATACTATCCAATTTTATTAATTAATATGCACAATGCCTCTTATTCGTGGTCCTTTCACTTGATTCATAATCCTTATGCTTTTTCTAACTGAACGTGGGGTTTCTTCTTCAACTGTCTTAGGATGCGTTGATTATGATGGAGGTGCAATTGTCCTAGGCTGAACTGATTGAGAAAGAACTGGAGCTGCAACTGTCGTAGGCCGAACTGATTCAAATGGACCTTTTTCTTACTCTTTTTCTTGTTGACGCAGCTAATGTCTTCTTCTTTGTTGGCGCAGCCATTGATTTTTGAGTTGGGCCTTGAGAGATAAGAACCTCTAAACTTTTCCCAGGCTTCAAAAAGAAAACCCAATTATTAACAAAAGTTTACACCATAAATTAAATTAAATACAGCCTAGTAAGCTTATAAAACTTACATTAAGAATAACTGTTTAAAAACGCTCATTTGTATAAAGCCCATAACCATACTGTTTTAGCCTCTTTCCAAGAGCTCTTCTTGTTCGAAGGGGAACGTCAGTTTTAGGTACTTGTGATTGGTTAGCCCTTCTTCTTGCATGTGATTTCTTGGGCTCTTGTTGTGGCTGTTTAGCGACAGCAGGGGCTTCTTCTGGGCATTCGAATGCTAGACGTCTTGTAGATGGCCTTCTTGTAGGTGGCTTATGATTTGGCTTTCTTTTGGTTATTTTTCTATTTAGCCCTTCAGCTTCAATGACACATTTTGTTGGCTTTTGTGGGGGTTGTGATGACCCTTCTAGTGGCCTTTGTGGTGACCTTGGTGATGGATCTTGTGGTGACCCTTCAGTTGGGCCTTTTATTGACAGCTGAGCTCTAGCTTGCCTTCTTCGAACCTAAGAAAAAGACAAAGGACATCATAAATATAACATCAGGCCATTGTAATGGAAAACTAAACACAAATTATTTAAGTTACCGAGTATTTTTTTCTCTGCTTTTGCTGAAGAACGGTCGACTTAACTGGCCCTCCAGTTGCTTCGGTCAATCCTTGAGCTGGCTGTCTACCTGACCTTGTTTGAACAAACTCTTCAGTTTCAGGTACAGCAGGGGCTTCAACCAATTTTTCACGTGTCATTCTCCTGACCTGACAAAGACAAAAACATTATGTCAATTAGCTGTACATATCTGTTTATATAAACCATAAAACAACATAAACACAATTGTCATGACTTACTGGGTTTATTGTTGTCGACTGAAGAATAGACGACTCACTTCGCATTTCTGTTTGTCCTTCTCCAATTGTCCCTTCACTAGGCCCTTCAACTGGCCTCAAGTGTTCCAGCTGCTTCCTTAATTGACAGCCTTTAGTATTGTGCCCTGCTATGTGGCAAAAAGAGCACTTCATCTTTACACCTATCCTACTCATCCTATGCTGACTTGAGACCTCTCCCTCTGTCATTCTTCGTTTTTGCTTTGGTCTTCCCATTCTCTTCTTTAGTGGCAAAGGTTGAGGTGCTTCGTGATCTGTTGGCTCCCAGAACTTGGTACCTCTGATTGGCTGCAACATACATTGGTACGAAGCAAGATATCTCGGTTTCTTGTACCAATCATCAAGGTAGTCTTCTGTGTTGTGGCCTTTCAATTGAATGACACATATGGCATGTGCACAAGGAATTCCACTTACTTGCCATGCTCTACATGAACACTTCCTCGTACCTAAATGGACAACATACTTATTAGAGCCCTTCATTATCTCATATCCTTCATCCCCATTCCAAATGGGATGATAAATACCTACTCGCAGCCAAGTTCTCATCCAATTTTTTAGCAATCCTAGGACCACATTGCCTAGTCTAGTTTGCAGCCTCATCCTTTTGTTTGTGCAGCTGAGTCATAACCATAACTCTTATGTCTTCAAGCATCGAAATAATTGGTTTGCATCTGGCATCTGTTATCCTCCCACTGAATGCTTTGCAGATGTTGTTATTTATGTTATTGCACTTGAATTCCTCGCTGAAGAACGTCCTACACCAATACTTCGGTTCTGTTTGGAATAGTGCATCATAACATTCCCTTATCAATTGAAGCAGTTCTTCTTTGGCCATCCTAAAATCAGCCATATTCGTGCTCTTTGCTAGCTACCAAAATTTGAACTGCAGCTTTTCCCCTTTATAGTTCTTTGCCCAATTTGCGTATATGTGTTGCGCACACATTCGATGCTCGGCATAAGGCAACAACTCAGCTATTGCTGAAACTTGTCCCTGCAATAATTCAAAAAAAGAAAAGAAATGTAAGCAAATGCCATGTTGATATCAACAAGCAAACAATTGACCAAATCTTTCAAAGAGTACCTTCTATTGGTCATTTATGAACACCCACCCTGCACCATTTGTTATCTCCACATCAGCCATCAAATTTTTTAGGAACCAGGACCAATGGTCCTTGTTCTCTACCTTCACAACAGCCCAAGCTAGTGGAAACATCTGGTTGTTTGCATATATTCCAATTGCAGCCATCAATTCTCCCTTGCACAAGCCCTTCAAAAAACATCCGTCCAATCCTATAATCCGTTTACAACCAGATAAAAATCCTCGTTTGCATGCATCAAAACGAACATAAAACTTATCAAACTTGGTCCCAATATCAGGAAGTGGTCTCTCTACAACCTCTACATACACTCTACTTGACGGATTTTGCAGCCTACACTCCCAAGCATAATCCCACACTTGTCCATATTTGCTGCTGTATTGATCAATGAGTATCTTCATCACCTTTTGCTTTGTTCTTTTGCATTGATTCCTGCTTATATTGATGCCAACCTGCTCCTTCACCAACAACCTAAACTGAGTACTATTCATCTGAGGCATCATCTTAATCAAATCAAAGAAGTGCTTGGACAACCATGCACTTGTTACCATTTTATTTTCAAAACTAATAGAACAAGTGTGTTCCTCTTCATACGCTCTAATCTGGAAAGATCCACTTCTCTTAACAAATGCGCCATAGATCCTCCATGGACAATTTTGCTGCGAACACTTAGCTCTTACAAAGGCCTTAGTGTTTCTAATGAAGTCAATGTTCCTCTATGCAGCAATGGAGTTCTTCAGTATAGCTTCCCTAAATTGTTTTGCATCTTGAAATTTCATACCTACCGACAAAGTAGGAGAGGCAACGGATGGATAATAAGAAGGAAACTTACTTTTCCTTCTCCTTGTATGCACAGCTCCTTCATCTTCTTCAAGCTCATCCTAGGAAGTAACATTCTCAAGGCTTTCTTCATAATCAGTCTTCTCACTGACAGCATCAGCATCTACAGGGCCTTCGGCCCTATTTGGAACTTCATCAGCTACCTGCAAAGCTGCAAATTTATCTATCAAAAAATCCCTTTGCCTTTTTCTTGGCTGTACAAACTCCTCGTCGTCGTTATCACTTGTGAAATTTGTAGTAGGCAACCTTTCATCATTATCATCACTTGATTCAGCTACTTCCTAATCTAATCCAGTGATTGTGACATCACCTATGTCATCATCACTATGGTGAACTGCATCTACGCTCCTCTCCTCTCAATCATGTCTATCCTACCTTTCTTCGACCCTAACCTCAGCACTACCTTGAAAACCATTTCCTTCTTGTTCTATTTGGGCGCTTTCTTCATCATCATCTTCATCCTCACTTTCATTGTACTCAACATATATTTTTACCTCTTCACCATGAAGATAATGGTATAGAGAATCCCTAAAACCGTTATCGTTTTCTAAGGTTCGCAAACCATCTGTTAAGCCTTTCCCAGGAATAGAATACAACTTCTGAACTTTACAAGGCAAATCAGTTAGTATATCTCTAACAAATCCTATATAAGATGCATTCTTAATGTTGACAAAAATGGTGCCCTCATTTCCACCCTCATACTCCCACTCATCCTCACCAATTACAAATTCCCCACCATAGCAAACTATGACAACGACATAATCCTTGGCATGACTCATTTCTGCACCAACAAGAAGACAAAGAATAATTAGTTTTTGGGACCACATCCACAAAGAACAATAGACAATCGCACAAGGGAGTCCCCCCCATTCTCATGGACTTTATTAAACAGGTCCCCACAGTGACCATATGCCCATATATGACAGCTAAAAAAGAGGTCGACACTTTAATAATTTACCTTCCCTTCCCCTACAATATTAACAAAAAATAGAGGCCCCCACACTGAGAATATGCCCCTACATGACAGCCAAGAGGTCGCCACTTTAATTATTTGCCTTGCCTTGCCTTCCCTTCCCTTAATATATAAACCAAAAACAGAGGTCCCTACAACAAGCATAGGTCCCCACAACAAGTACAGCCCAAGCAATTTTGTCTACTATCTTTTGCTGAACTAAACCTGCGATGTGAGAATGTACATCCACTTAATCAAATCTATTTTTCTTGTAGAAACACTTATAGAATTTCATTAAGGCAAGCTTGATGTAAAATTATAGGGTGAAAGTTCTGTTTCTCATCTGGCCAAGAGGAGAAATCATACCCTAATCTATAATGTTTGGCCATTAATATATTGTGTCAAGAGGTCATTACACAATCCAAGCCCTAAATTTATCCATTGCACAGTAGACTAATACTACACGTCAAAAGAGCTCATAGTTTATAAACTTTAAAATGAGGTACTTACATGTGGTTTCAAATTTGTCCCTTGCAGGTAAATGAACTTATATAAAGTATCAAAACAAATTTTGCACTCCTCAATGCCCTGCATATATGTTGACTATCTGATTAGAAACAACAATCAGAAAAGAAGACTAAAAGAACGAAAAGATTAGAATAAAAGGAACAAAAGCAGATTGATAGCAAAGTTGCGTGCTCTTTACAGAGCACTTAAGGGCCATTATTCCAGCCACCTGATTCAATAACTTTTCACTCAAACACACTAGTTCCTAGTTCCACATTAGTCAATATTTCGTTACACAATCGAGCCTCGACTGCAGAAATCATCGACCGAGGCGAGCATCTCCACACAAGGGAGTAACCAAACGGAGCGCACGCATTTCAACAGTATTTCCATCAGAGCCTTAATAAAATAATCGAGCGAGCCCTAATAAAATAATCAAGCCCTAATTTCATCACGAGGGAGAGGGAGAAGGGGCCCAACTTGGAGGAGCGATGATGGTGAGTGGGGATGACGACCAATGATGTTGAGTGGTGATGACAACCAACAATGGCGACTGATGACCACCTATGGGCGTAAATGGCGATGGAGAGAAGGGCGGTGACGACGTGAACGGCGACGAAGAGGAGGGCGGCGACGACTGAGATCTAATGTGAACGCAGATGGGAAGGAACGGCGACGGCTAGGTGTGCTTAAGCCAAAATGACCTAAACGATGTCGTTTAACACCAACGAAAAATGACATCGTTTAGGTCAGCTCACTCAGTGTGGATGGACGATGTCGTTTTGTCGTCCACGTGGGTTTTTTTTTTCTTTAAACTTTTGCCACCTCAGTAAAAGAAGTCGCCGAAAAACGCCATGTATGCAATTTGGCCAGATTTTGGCCGGATTGGCACTCAAGTGATCCATTTTGCTCCAATTTTGGCACTTAAGTGTACCTTTTGTAACTTTTGGTACTTAAGTATCCCTTTGTGCCAACTTTTGGCACTTCAGGGGTTCGCGTCCCTTTTTATTTGGCAGCGATGATCCTAGGTTCGTCCCTAACATTTAAGGTGTTAAATGTTCTTGCAGGATGAGAGGTATAAGGGGAAGTGTTTGCTAACCTTTGTTTTATAGGTAGGTGTAGGAATGTATGGTTTATTTGCACATATGAAGTGTTGTTTGATATAAACTGCTGTGCATGCTTATGCATTTACACTACACTTGTGCACACAACCTGTCGCCGGACTCGGGCTGCATAGCACACAACCTATCTAGGATGGTATTGAGATGGATACCACTTCAACCGCATGTCTGCGGTACAAGTCGCCCATCTCAATCCCGAAGTTTCTTTTTTGGTGTCAAGAGTACTCATCTCGGTCCGCATGCCCGCGACCCAAGTCGGCTCTTTGACTAAGTCGAAGTCATGAGGACTCAACTTAGTTTGCACACCCTAGTCTGATCATCCTTGTGGTTTCACTTTGCTAAGGCTGTCTAGAGTAGAAATTGAGTCTCACATCTCATGTGCATGTTTATGTGATTGCCATTAATTTTTTCTTGATGAAGTAAGTCTTCTATCCCTATACTATGCAATTTACTTACTTGGTCATACTTTTGGTCCATCCATGATAATCTAGGTTAGTCGTTTGATCTAATTCATTTGTCAATTAGAAATGAAATAAGGAAATTGCCATGCAATGAATCATTTGCAAAAAAATTTGGAGAATTTGTTTTCAATTCATGTTTAGGAAATTTGGTCTTGTTAGGACGTCTATCTTTATTTTCCTAGTCCATTTTTAAGAAATTCCCTTCTTGTACTAACTTTTAATGAATAAAATGAAAAAAAGAAAAGGGAAAGTCGATTAGATCATTGTCATGGGTTAACTTTTTATTTACACCTCATGCTTACATGTTCCCATTCATTTGAATTAGGTGATTATGGAGTGATCCCGCTCACCCATCCATTCATGATCGAGAGCTAAAATGACGGATCAAAAAGAGCTAATCTTGTCAAGAAAAAGTGTTGCAATCTATTTTTGATGAGAAATTGTGACTCCAAGGAGAGAGCCAAGAAGACTTTTTGAACCGTCTCATTTTCCCTGAGGTAGCCAAATTTGATGCCATCATGAAGAGACTAGTGAAGTATCTAGGGGGAAGAATATCTGACCTAAAGGGTTCACATCACAAGATCAAGGAGGGTGAAGAATTCAAGTACACATGATTCATGGTCCTAAGTAGTTCGATTTCCTCATTTAATTAGGGGCATGCACCTTCCCCTGCGTGGGAATTCTTATGGCTTTTTAGGGATTGATTTCCATTTCTTATGTGCTTAAACATCACATTCCAATAAATGTAATTCAATTGATGATAATCAAGAAAATTATAAGTTTTGTTTTGAGGATATGATGGGGTCACCAAACCAGCTCGGTGATGATATCCAACAATGAAAAGAAAAAATCATCCATGGAGAAATTCTGAGGACTGGTCTTCTTCATGCTTCCTCATCCCAAATATTTCCAAAAAAAAAAAAAATCATTTTTGAAGCCATTTCCAAAACAATGCATTATGTTATCGTTGTTTGTTTTTCTAACTCATTTACTTCATGTCTTAGAGTATAACAGAGAGGCATTTGAAAATAACGCATCAATTTTTAGTGATAGTGGGCCCATTGATTTGGGAACATACATCCGAAGGAAAAATAGATGTGGGGGAAAGGGATCATTTCCTAGCTGATCTTGATGACATCTCCTAAGAGTGAAAACACATTAAGCACTACTTATCATCTTACTTGTCCCAAGCGATTTCCTTGCACATCAATAAGAAATCGAGGGCAAGTCGAAAGAAGATCATCTAGATTCCAAACTGTGATGTGTGACATATCTCATTACAATTTGTGTGAGATGTCATTCTCGAAAGCCAAATGAAGTTTCTCATTTCTGTGAGAAAATGATGGAATAGGTCAAAAGAGGATCATCCGTCTTGGATGAAATGGATACATTGTGTTCATGAATATAATTAATTTTGGAATTGACACTTAGTTCTTTTCCTTGTAGATGACAAATTGGAGCACTACGGATTCTAGTTGTGTTATGACTGAGACGAAATCTCAATCTGAGCCAAAATGGTTGTACAATTTGAATTTACTCTGATGTTGCATGTTATCCTATTCGTGCATGTTCTCTTGTGTAGGGTCAAAAGCGGATTTTCAGGGATAATCCAAGAACACCCATTCCTGAGACAATCCCCTCTTGGGGACAATTCTTTGAATGAACACTCAAAATCATGTTTTTCATACTTATGAAAGCATTTTTTGAGTGTGGTAAATTGTTTGTTCTGAAATTTGCAATTTTTCATGCTTAAAGTTACTAAGGAGTTTGCATGATGACTCTTACATGTTTAGTCCACCAATTCCATTAAAGAATATCAAGATGGACAAATTCAATGAATGATGTGGAATGGATCAAGCATGTTAAATGAGAAGTGTTGTGATGATGAAATGCGAGCTTTATCTTATACACAATCCGCTACTTATACACTTGTGAGATGAGTGTAGGAAGCTCCATATTTGCAAGGTAAAGAGTTCTCTCACAAAATATACGATGATTGAAATGATAAGGGGCAATTTATTTATCTATCACAAAGACAACAAATGATCCATTGCCTAACCCTTTTGAGCCTCATACACTTATGGAAATTTTTTTTACCCCTGTCAAGAACCACCCTACATTGGGGCAAGTTGGAGGTAAGACAGCATCATGAGGTGAGGAAAATGAAAAGAAATCTCTTGCTCTCACTTGCATTAATCTTCAAGTCATGCTATTACATTAAATTCATGCGGTAATTTAAGTGCCTTGGGATGGCAAAGAGCATTTCTTTCTCTATCCTATACACTCATATCCTTTGCATAGCCCACTTGAGCCTGCAATTTCGTTTCTTTAAACCCAGATAATGATCATCCCCCCGTACTAGGGCAAGACAAAATGCATATTAAGACCCTTGAAAGTTCGAGTGTCATTCAAAGTGTAATTGCTTGATGCATATGCGCAAGAACTGAAATCAAAATAGAATTAAGGGGCATGAAAAAACAGTGTGCCTAATAAAAGTAAGGCCAATGCCCATGAAAAAAATGAAGAAAAAATGAAAAAGCGGTGTGTCTCGTAAAAGCAAGGTCAATGCCCATGGATAAAAATAGAGAGTCAAGATAGGTGATTGTCAATTGCAAGAATTGAGTCCCAATTGAGCAATACCTAAAGAACTCAAATGTTGAGTTTTTACAATCAATGCGTACTTCATGAAGGCAATCCCCGATGGTGAAAAAGAAAACTGGTGGCAATGCCAAGATGATCATGAGCTCTCACTCTTTATACATCTTTGAACCTAACAATCTTTTGTTTCTCAATCCATGAACCCAGCCTATGTTACGTCCCTTACAAAGTCTCTTTAGATTATGGCACTTGAATTAACATAGGGGTTTACATGTTTAAAGCATTGCTCGAAGAAGTGCGAGCAAGATTATTTCTTTCTCATTTTGTAGGGTTCTTGACTTGTAAAGCCAGAGATGATTAAAGAATTGTTCTTTCAATTGCCTTGACTCAAAGAGTCCCCTTTGTTAAGCCATTGACCAAGCCCACTTTACGGTCCTCATGAAAGACCTCTTAAATTGGTAAGGTCATACTACTTGCGAGAATACTCGGACCCTTGTCGATATGATGATGGTGAGATTAAGCGATTCTCACAAAATAGCCATTTTGAATGAGAGTGAGTGAAAACCGTTTCTAACTGAAAGTCTCTCATTTAGCATTCTTAAGAAATCCGTGTCATTGTCTTGAACGAGAATTCTCTTGTGTGAAAATTTGGGTGATGCAAATATGATAAAGTCATTATGTATAAACCTCGATGGAATTGATGAAAGCCTCATTGATTTTTGAAATGTGCATTTTAAAGTAGCTCAGATTGTCTACCTCTTTGATAAATGCATATTAGTTTTTTCTCTAATCATGTCTGACAGGTAATATTTCCTTGAAGACGGAGTAATACTTGATGTTCAAGTTGCTCCTCAAAGCCCTTTTTATTGACTCAGCGTGCTTCCATAGCTCGGTGTCCTTCATATTGACTTGGTGTGCTTTCGTAGCCCAAAGTCCTTCTTTATCGACCCGGCGTGTTTTCGTAGCCCGGTGTCTATTTATATTTACTTGGCATAATTATGTAGCCTAGAGTCCCTCTTTATCAAACTTGGCATGCTTTTGTAATCTAGAGCCCTTTTCATTGACTCTGTGTGCTTCCATAGCCCGATATCCCTTTTTATAGACCCAACGTGTTTCCATAGCCCGAAGTTCTTGACCTAGCATACTTTTGTTGCCTAGAGTCCATTTTATCGAACCGGCGTGCTTTCGTAGCCGGAGTTCCTGACCTGGCGTGCTTTTAAAGCCCATAGTCCCTTTTATCGAATTGGCATGCTTCCATAGCCTGTATTTCTTTTATCAACCTGGCGTGCTTGCATAGCCTAGAGTCATTTTCATTGACATGGCGTGAGTTCCCCTTCATCGACATGGTGTGCTTTGGTAACCCAAAGTTACCTCATTAATTTGGCCTTATAGGAGACATATCCCCCAAGAGTAGAGATGTTACCAGGTAAGTATATCTCTATCAATACCTTAAATACTTGTCATTGCACATGTATTCCCTTTTGAATATACCGACACTCAATTGAGCTGTCCTCGAAAGGGTTTTCTCCATATTCAGTTTGATTAAGGCAACTGAAGAAAGGTTCAAATCCTGGTCAGATGATCTATGTTGCAACGCTGGGCGATTGAAAAAAGGTTCGGGTCCTAGCCAAGCAAAACCTTAGCTTAGGCGACCATAGAATGGTATGGGTTTTGGAAAAGCAATTTCCTCATTCAGGCGACCGTAGAAAGGTACGGATCTTGGGAAGTGATTTCTTATTCAGGCAACCATTGAAAGGTACGGGTTATAGAAAGTGAATCCCCGTATAGGCGACCGTAGAAAGGTACGGTTCTTAGACAATAATTATTTCTCTAACAAGTGACCGTAGAAAGGTATGAGTCTTGGAAAATTAATTTCATTCATCAAGGCGATCGTAGAAAGGTACGGGTCCTAGACACGACCAAACATTGCCATACTAGGTGATCGTAGAAAGGTATGGGTCTTGGACATATAACACCAACTATCTTGAATCATTATACCCTCTTTAAAGGTAAGATATTTCAGGTAAGTTCCTTTGACATCTCAGTTTGGATTTGGATGTCTTAATTATTTTCGTTAAACATTTCACTATGAATGTGAATGTTTTTCGATCTATCTCGTTATACCTTAGTCTGGATATAGGTATTTCAAGTACAAAAATCTTGACATCTTAGTTTGGATTTGGATGTCTTAATTCTTTTTGTTGAACATTTCACTCTAGATGTGAATGTTTTTTGACTTTTCTTGTTATACCTTAGTTTGGATCTAAGTATATCAATTTCAAAAGTCTTGACATCTCAGTTTAGATCTAGATGTCTTAATTCTTTTCGTTGAACATTTCACTCTGGATGTGAATGTTTTTCGACCTTTTTTCGTTATACCTTAGTCTGGATCTAGGTATTTCGAGTCCGAAATCTTGACATCTCAATCTGGATCTGAATGTCTTAATTCTTTTCGTCGAACATTTCACTTTGGATGTGAATGTTTTTCGATCTTTCTTGTTATACCTTAGTCTAGATTTAGGTATTTCAAGTAAAAAAATCTTGACATCTTAGTTTGAATCTGGATGTCTTAATTATTTTCGTTGAACATTTCACTTTGGATGTGAATGTTCTTCTCAGTCTGGATGTTTTAATATATTACCTGTTAGAATCTTCAAGGAACCTGAGTGAAAGCTGGGTACTTGTGGAGTAAATGAGAATTTATTATGTACCTCAAGATACTTTGGTGCATTGATTGGTAAGTAGCTATAGGTACATTCATTTCTTTCGCATTATGCATTTACATTAACATTTTCATGCATCATATAAATTGCATTTTAAAATGGGATTCATTTTCGAGGAAGTTGGAAGCCCCGGTCGAGCCAGAAGGGCCTAGTCGAGTCAAGACGACACTAAATAAATTTGCATGGGTGTAGGTTATGCATAAGCATGATATGTTGATATATTTATTGATAAGCCAAAGGTAATTATGTATTGAAGGATATTGCGATGGACATCTACATGTAGTTGAAGGTAATAACAAGTTTGCTATTGATCTGCCATGTATATTGTTTGCGAGTGCTGTACTTACTAGGTTTCAATGATGAGATGCTTTCCTAGTAGAGAATTATGAATTTTACTTACTGAGTTTCTCCAAAACTCACCATCTCATCTTTTAGTCTTGTAGGCATGGAAGTCTCACGTTAGTTTTAGGAGCTGCAGTCACGCTAGAGGAGATAGGATTTTCCTTGGCCAATGTGGAAAACTTATAATGTGATGTAAAAAGAAAAGAGGGCCCGTAGAGAAAAGGGTTTGTAAAAGTATTATTATAATAAAAGTCAGTGTGTTCAATGTGATGTATGTCCCAGTCTTCCAATTGTTGTTTGTTCGTGAAGTTATTTGTTCACGTTTCCGCATGTGCATGATGATAAGATAAAAGAATCGGCATGGCAACGAGCCTAGGACATCGCAAAAATAACCTTGGCCACTTAAGACTTTGGAGATGGAGTTGGGGTCGTCACAACACTAGTGTAAGCTGGATGTGTATTTCTCAGTGTGATACTCAGAAGTGAATGATGAAATACCTACACTAGACCCCACACACACATATATGTATTGGCTTATATGGGCTTGCTTGTGATAGCAGTACTTTGTAATCAAGCCACGAAAAAATCTTCTTACGTAATTTTTAAGGTGGAAAATTTGGTTCCTAGTTCCATGTTCAATACGGAGATACGAGTGACAAAGCCGTGCATGTCCGGACATGCGAAACTCCAGGGACAACCGTGGAGGGCACTAGTTGTCATGTTGCCTCAATCAACTCACAAATTGTCATCCTCCTCCATTAATTACCTCCGTGAGGTCCTTTCTGGAATCCATAAATGGCATGAAGTGCCGTTTTAAGCGCTCCATTCTTTTGCTGTAAATTTTGGAGATAGTTATCAAAATGAGGTTGTTACATTTATATCTTGATCTCTCCTAGCTAGAGCGACGTGGTTCAAAACCACTATATACTTATTGTTCTTCCATCACACGACATTTAATCCAAGGCAATCCACAAATTACTTTGTACTCATTATCACTAAAGGGAAAAAGAAAAGAAAAAATAAAGAGAAGGAAAAGAGAAAAAATTAAAAAGAATAATCAAAAGATGTATTAAAATATTATTATAATCATCAACGTTAGCGGCAACCGTCCTATATGGTATGGCTAGCATCCACATTAGAGATTTGTAGCTAAAATTGGTCAAATAGATTCAATTGGCAAAATTGAAATGTTTAAAACTAAATTGATAAAAATATACTTGGTTTAAGATTTTTTGGATAACATCCTCCATTTTGATCTAATACCATGTGAAATTTGTTGCGACCATTACTAATTGTTCTAAAAATTTAAGCTTTTAGATAAATGTGAGGTTTAATATTTAAATATTAGCACACTTCTTAAGCTTACTTTGTACCATCTTACTATCTTACCATCTTATCATGGTAGTTTATCCACACAACATGATGGAATACAAAGTTAGAAAAACTCCAAAGCAAGAATTACAATGTTCCGATACACGAAGAGCATTTCACGCATTTTTCAGAAGGCAATATCTAAAATATAGACCACAAGCAAAAAAAAGGAATTACAATAATCAAATATTATCATATCATCTTACCTTTCATGGCCACAATTTTAATTTATTTTACGAATAATGAATTATTTGAAAAGTAATTTTCTATAAACAATTGCTTGAACCACTTAAAATGATTAGTCAATAGAAAAAGTTTTCATAGTCAACAATTTATGTCTAAATAATTTTTTAGATGATGAAAAAAAATTATTCATTCATTTCTATAAGTGATACAAGAGATAATTTTATGAAAATATTTTCCAAATAATTTATTTTCTACAAAACAAACGCACCTTGAGTGTTGGAAAATAATTAGAAGCATTTACAATTCAATCTACATGTTTTTTTTTTTTTTTTTTTTTTACTGATTTTCTGATTTTAGCAGATACACAATATTTAATAATTTTTTAAGCAATAACTAGTCCAACAATTGTTATAAACCAAGATGAGTCTATAGAAATTTTCGAGATCCAAAAGGACGTTAGACAAAGATCACGTGAGCCACGCCCACCCGAAGCCGCACTTGGACCTTGCATATCCGAGTTAGCCACTGACACGGCATCCCCCACCATGTGTCAAAGTCTCATTGGTCCACACTTCAATGATGTGGCGAACTTATCCCATGTACGATGTCAAACACATGGCAACCCAAGTTGGACTTTCATACGTGACATGCATATGGTTTATACTGACTTGACAGCTAACATGATGATGGCATTGTTACATCATTATCCTTATACAAAGTTTATCATGCAAAATTCCAAAATTCATGAATTATAGCACAAATCTCCATAAAATACAAATAATATGTCGTTGGAATGGCTGTGTCTTGTACTTTCTAATGTTATAGAATTCATTGCATGAACATTATTGTATGAAAAAGATATGCACCTCTAAAGTTTCAGAATTTTCGATTCACTTCTCTAATTTGTTTCACATAGGACAACTTTCAAATATAAATGGGTTAAGCTTGAGTCAAGCCCATTATGGTTGGCCCATGTTCAAAGCCCAATAAATTGCAAATATTTTATATATGGGGTATGAGTTCTAGAGACAAAGAAAATTGGACATTCAATAAGCAGTTGATTGATATTTTACGGACATTAATTCGTAGTCCGCCATATAATTTAGTGGCTAGAAAGTAGCCTCGTACAAGCACACAACGATTGCTAAAAACACATGAAATATAAGTAACAACACAAACAGCAACTTATAATCGCATGACCCACGTGATGGGTTTATGTATGTTGTAATTAGTACTCTCAAGCAGTTGGATAAGAAGCTTTCGATGCGACTCTGCATATTCCTTCAGAACTACCGCGACCTCTTTGAATCCTCATGTAACCGCGTTCACCCCATCGCTCGCCCCACGAGTTCCTGATCTTCCAGAAGTCGGTTCCTTCCTCGCTTGTCCCGTACCCAACCACGACGACTGCATGGTCCAGCTGCTGGCCGCATTCACTATTGAACACGCCTCCACTATAGCTCTGGAACTCTTGGCAGCCTGCTGAGATTATGACTGAGACCGGCTGCTGCGCAACTGCCTTCATGAGCTCGTCCTCACCAGACGGGACATCCGCGAAACCCATGATCTGTGCCGCGTGTTCTGCTGCTTTTGTTGCATCGCAGGTCCCGGCTACTCCTTCATATGGATAGCTATCCTCGGACGCAATTCCTTGGTTTTGGACAATGTAGTTGAAAGAATTGTCTGGGTAACCGCCTCCGCAGCCCTTGTTTGTGGTATCACAATCTATTAGCTGTTGCTCAGAGAGTACCGGCAGTGTACCCTTGGTGATGCCCACGATCCCTTCTACTGCTGCAACTACTGAGAATGCCTAGCAGGATCCTACATAATATTTGTTCACGTTATAAGCATGTGAAATTACATTATTTCCATAATTTTGTTGCCATCGGTGCCTGACCTTTCGTTACGATATGGTAAGCATTTGTTTGGTACAATTGTGGCTGTGTTTTAGTTGTGTTCCACGGTGGTTGTGCTATAATGTGTTGCTACACATATTTTTAACTATAGCACCTCAAATTTGGGTGAAACGACATCCAAAAAGCTGTTATAAACTATTACAGTTATCAAGAGTTTATCAAACCCATTATAAAAGATGAAGCACTTCTGTTCACAATTGTAGATGCCTAGAGAAAATTTCAGATAGGTTCGTGCACATATGCTTAAATTCTCGAGAAGTACATATAGGCCGTGAAATACCTACTTGTTTATTGGGTAAAAAAATGGTGGATGCATACATAACGTTTGTACTTACCACATTTGCCTTGGTACTTAATCGCGTTTACGACACCTTTCTCTACCCAATCGATGTTATCAGGAACATCTCCAGTCAGATTTTGGTGGCTAAAGGACGTTATGTTGGCGGGCTTAGATTGCTTGGGTGCCAAGTACCCAGTATGGCTTCGGACAAACTCCTCGTTGGTCAAGTCTGAGAATTGGTTGAGACCTAACTGGAAGGTCGATTCCCGGACTTGTTGAAATCTTCAATGAACTGCAAGTTCTTTGCAAAAATCGCCTGGCGCTTCGCCTTCTCCTGTAGATCATTGTAGGTCCGGCCGTAATTGGCCATTCATTGCTCATGCTGCTCAGCAATGGTGGGATCGCGCAACGGGCGGACCGACATCGCATGCCACGCCCAAGCGCCAAGAATTAGACCAAGGGAGATGATGAGTTCACTCTTGAGCGTAAAAGCCATAGCGTGAGCACTCTCTCGCGTGAATGTGTTTTCTTCTTCTTCTCGCTGTTATATTTTGAAGTGGATGTGATGAAATAGCGGCGCTAGAGATGAATATATATAGGCTGATTCATAATCATCCAAACGAAAATTCTCTTACGTGAATTTTAAGGTGGAAAATTTGGTTCCCAATTCCATGTTCTATACGGAGATATGAGCGACAAATCCGTGCATGTCCGGACAAGCGAAACTGTAGGGACAACCGTGGAGGGTACGAGTGATTCTTGTTCATAGTCCACCACCCCAGGCAACGCGTTGTCACATTTTGTCGTCATTTACAGAGAGAGAGAGAGAGAGAGAGAGAGAGAGAGAGAGAGAGAGAGAGTTTTTGAATAATCGATGCCAAGTGTGTCGTGCTGGTTAGAGCACGCCACCGAATTCCTTAAAGGTTTGATTTTCCACATAGATATGCGAAAGAGAGCATTATACTTGACATGGATGTCTACATACAACCTTCGGATTTTCCTTTATTCTATAGTGAAATAACGGATTCTCCCAAACCTTACCAACTACGATCTAATCTCTCGAATATCATTAATTAAAATAAAAGTAGAACCGTCACTAACCTGTTTCTATGCTAGTGGGAGTCACGTAAGGTGCGAGAGTCCACCTCGCTTTTACAAAGTTGAGATTTCAACTTTGGGGACTTTGTTTCACTAGTTTTAGCTAATACTTGTTGGCGGTGCTTCTTCTCTAATGGGGAAATTTTTCCGTGCAATGTTTTTATTTCTATTTATTTTTATCTTCTAGAGCGGTCAATGCATAATTGTATTGATGACTGCCCGAGCCATACCGGGTAAAAAGAATTAATAATAATCAAATAAATTATTTGAACAAGTATAAGAAACAACCCGAGCCGTATCAGGTAAAATTAATGTTAGGTAATATTATAATGCGCCAGGACAAGACCCCCAATGAGCAAAGCACAGGGAAATTGAACGGTGTTAAAATAGGTATCTTCAAATGAACTAATGCTACGGGAGAATTAGTCATGATAAATGTGCATATACAAAGTGCAAGACAAACGATGATTTTCTTTTATACGCAGATATGAGCGGCAAATCCGTCCATGTCGGGACATGCGAAACTTAGGGACAACCGTGGAGCGCACGAGGATCTTGTTCATAGGCCACCGCATGCAAGGCTTGTCACATTTTGTCACCACTTAGAGAGACAGAGTTTTGAATAATCCATGTCAATCACACCATCGAGTTACTTTATGCTGCGATTTTTAACATAGATATGAGAATGAGGGCATATCACGTAATATATGTAATAATGGCCACATCGGACTTTCCTTTACCCCATTGCGAGATGATGCTTACCTTCCACGGACTCTTTTAAACCTGCTGATCACAACCTAATTTCTCAAACGTTACTTGAAATAAAACTAGAGCTTCCAATAACCTAGTTCTACGCTGGTGGGAGCCCCGTAAGGTGCGAGAGTATAAGACATGAAAATTCTTTCATGAAATATTTTTACTTTTTTAATCTCAAAACATGAAAATTTAAAGTGGTCATGGATAAATGCATTGATAACACCCACAGCCTTATCGGGTAAAATAAAACAATTAATAATAATTGAATAAATTATTTACACAATGTTGACATCTAAATTTTGGTGATTCGTTTAGCCATTTATCGCATTAAAAATAATGGGGAAATTTTATCCCTGAAAAAATATTAATTGCATAGCATATAGATTTAGGTACATTTATTTTTAATTTACATTTACGGTAGGTTGGTGACAAATGAGTTCGAATTAATGGTTTAGAACTTTAATCAACCCAAGCTCGTATACTCGGGG
Organism: Eucalyptus sideroxylon; assembly: GCA_014182405.2. Classification (NCBI taxonomy): domain Eukaryota; kingdom Viridiplantae; phylum Streptophyta; class Magnoliopsida; order Myrtales; family Myrtaceae; genus Eucalyptus; species Eucalyptus sideroxylon. Next base: position 8,503,131 of record CM024552.2, on the reverse strand, counting down.
AGATTTTACGGATTTTTATCTTGGTGAGATTTCAATTCAAAGCAAGTATTGTGTTCGGAAAAGAAAATATTGCATTTGGAAAAATAAATATTGCGTTTGGAAAGGAAATCTACGTAAATATTGATTTAGAAAAAATTAAAACCTTAATCCGTGGCCCATAAATAAGTTAAAACTTGTAGGATTTTAGGGGGCCCACACATATTGAATGCACGGCCACATATAGGGGGGCTCTCTCGGTTTTCAACGTAGAAAAATCAATTGAAGGTTTTCGTGCTTTAAAAAGGGTCTTTTCTCGAGTGTGAAGGTAGGAAATTGATGAAAAGAAATTTCTCCTTTGATGGAGAAAAGGTCAAAAAGTCTTCTTGGCCTCTACTAAAAGTGTGTTAGGGAGAACAGCATAGAGAGTGACAGGTGAGAAAAAGTAAAAGGAGGGGGGGGGGGGTTGGAAACGAGTCGTCTTCTTCGAGGGTGTTCTCATCCACCACCGGTCTCTAGGTGTTGACCATCGCGCCCGTGTCACCACGTTTCAGGCACCCCCCCTCCCTCACGCTCTCACCATTGTCGCCGTTTCGCCGAAGCTCTGCCCCATTGGTCGCCATCCGAGATCGCTTAGCACCGCACCGCACTTGCTCCAAGTTCCCGTCGCACCAGCCTCGTCCGAAGCTACCACCGCGCACCTCTAGCCCCTAACGCCGCAATAGCCCGCGAGCTTCCCTTGCTGCGCCTCCACCCTTTGATCGATCATGCCTTTGCTTTGCCACTGCTCGACCTGCAGCAGCCACGACCCGACGCCCTTGCAGTTTTGCCTTCTGCTGCTGCTCGACACTACCGAAACCCACATCGCCGGCTTGTTTCCCCACCGGATGCCGCGCCGACCCCTGCTCACGCCCTACAGCACCCGAGTGACCACCCGAGCCGGATCTGTAGCTCTTCGCCCGCGATGCCCGCACTCGAAGTCTTCTGCACTTGACGCCCTTTACCGGAGTCCAAACGTTGGTGGCTATGACCGCGACGCTTTTGTTCCTCCAGCTGTCCCTGCTGCTTGTTAGTTGGTTCACTCCTATGTAGAGGAGACCTAATGAGTTGCAAGTTCAAAAAGGGCTTGAGCCCATATGATAAGTCATATGAAGAAATATGGTTTTTCACTATTTATATAAAGTGATAGCCGCAAAAAAAAAAAAAAAAAAAAAAAAGAAACAGTAACAAGAGAAAAAGAGAAAGTAGAAAATCTAGGGTTTGGGGCAATATCTGATTTATATCAAGCTGGTGTTTGAGGTCGATTCGTGGTCCGATTGAGCTGAAATTTTGTTAGCATGTTCGTGGCACAATTTTATCGAATCTGAACGGTTTGATTTTCGTTTGAAGCTCCATACATCAGGTTTTTTGTGGATTGATCAAAACCTGCGTTTTTTGTCGGATTTATCCTTGATCTCTTGTGAAGTTTATGTGTATTGCAAAGAATTATGTTCTTGAGGTCTTTGTCGTTATGTACCTCTAGTATTTGCTAGAGAAGAACAATTTTGTTGATAGTGAAGAATTTCGGGTGGACTCCGGTCCCGTGGTTTTTTATCTTCTCACATTGAGGAGGTTTTCCACGTAAAAAAATCATCTTGTGTTCGCGTGCTTATTATTTATTTTACTCTATTATATCGATTCATATTAGGTTTGTACAAGAGGAGAGATTATTTTATTCCGCTGCGTTGATTCGATATTGTTCGAATTTTTACTGTTCTCCCATTAGAGTGGTATTGGAGCATCAAGTTATTGCTTGATTTTTCTGTCTTGTGTTAAACAATAGAAACGAATACGAGTAGAATTGTTACATTGAATGGTTTGAATTATCATATCTGGAAAGGGAAGATGGAATATCTTTTATATGTGAAAGATTTTTATTTGCCTGTATTTGCTGAAGAGAAATTAGAGAATAAAATTGACGTTGAATGGTCTATATTTCATCGTCAAGTGTGTGGTTATATCAGGCAGTGGGTATATGATAATGTTTTGAACCATATTATTGAGGAAACACATGCACGCAGTTTATGGGATAAACTCGAATAGTTATACGCTCAAAAGACTGAGAATAATAGGTTATTTTTGATAAAACAGATGATGGCTCTGAGATATCATAATAGTACTCGTTTGACTGATCATTTAAATTCTTTTCAAGGAATTATAAATTAGTTGGCTGCGATGGAAATCAAGTTTGATGATGAGATACAAGCATTATGGTTGCTTGGTACTTTGCCGGACTCTTGGGAGACGTTTTGAACATTTTTGTCTAATTCTGCCTTAGCTAGTACAATTACCATGGATTTGGTCAAGAGTAGTATTTTTAATGAAGAGATGAGAAGGAAGATACAATGATCGTCCTCTTCACATTCTGATGCCTTGGTTGTCGAGAAAAAGGGGAGAAGTGAGTCTCGAGGTCCAAGAAATAGAGATAAAAGTCGAGACAAAAAGCAGAGGTAAGTATAATAAATTTGCTAATGTTGAGTGCTATTATTATCATCAGAAGGGACATATTCAGAGGTTTTGTCGCCAGTTAAAAAGGGAGAAATAAAAGGAGAAATGTAAAGAGAAGAAAAGTGATAATGATAGTGATGACAATCTTGTCACTACACTTAAAGAAGACTTTCTCACTATTTTTGATGGTGATGTGGTGAATTTTGTATTTCATGATATTAGTTGGGTAATTGATAGTGGTGCATCCGTTTATGCTATATCTCGTAGGGATTTTTTTACATCATACAGGTCAGTTGATTTCGGATCTGTGAAGATGGGAAACAATGGACTAGCTCAAGCTGTAGGCATCGGTGATGTGTGCCTAGAAACTAGCAATGGCACAAGGTTAGTATTGAATAATGTTAAACATATACCTGATATTCGCTTGAATTTGATTTCTACAAATAAGTTGGATGATGAGGGGTATTGCAGCACCTTCAATAATGATCAATGAAAGCTCACCAAAGGTTCTCTTGTTGTGACTAGATGTGAAAAATATTCTTCGTTGTACATTATGCAGGCAAAGTTATCCACAGACAAAATTAATGCAGTAGACATCGAAGATGCAGTTGAATTATGGCATAAGAAACTCAGTCACATTAGTGAAAATGGTTTGTCAATATTGGCAAAAAAGAAGCTCCTTTTAGGATTGAAAAATTTAGTGCTAAAGAAGTGTATTCAATGTTTAGTAGGAAAATATAATATAATGGCATTTAAAAGCTCCCCTCTTTCAAGAAAGTCATGTATATTGGATTTAGGGTTTAGGGTTTACGGTTCTATGAAAAAAAAAATCACTTGGTGGCTCTTTTTATTTTGTTACATTCATAGATGATTTTTCAAGGAAAGTTTGGATTTATACCTTAAAAACTAAAAATCAAGTGTTAGATGCTTTTAAATAATTTCATGCTTTAATTGAGAGACAGACTGGAAAGAAATTGAAATTCATCAGAACTAATAACGGGGAAGAGTATATTGGACCTTTTGATGAATATTGCAAACAACAAGGTATTCGACATTAAAAAACACCTCCCAAGACACCTCAGTTAAATGGCTTAGCTGAGAGAATGAACAGAACATTAGTTGAAAGGGTAAGATGCTTACTTTCACAGTCAAAGCTACCTAGATCCTTTTAGGGTGAGACTTTAAGTACAGTTGTGCATGTATTAAATCTTACTCCATGTGTTCCTTTAGAGTTTGATGTTTCTAATAGAGTTTGGACATGCAAAGAAGTTTCTTATGATTATTTGTGTGTCTTTGGGTGCAAAGCATTTGTGCATATTCCTTGAGATGAGAGGTCTAAACTTGATGTGAAAACACAACAGTGCATATTTATTTGCTATGAATAGGATATGCTTGGCTACAAATTTTATGATCCACTTGAAAAGAAAATTGTAAGAAGTAGAGACGTTGTGTTTATGGAAGATCAAACAATAGAGGATATTGAGAAACCATAGATGATTTCAGCACCACATGTTAGTGATAATCTGGTTGATTTAGATCCAATTCCTCTTACAAATATTCTTACACAGGTTGATGAAGAGCAGCAGGAAGTTAATGTTCCAAATAACGAACATGTTCCTGAACATGTTGAAATAGATAATACTATTCTTGAACCAGAAGCTCAATTAAATGTTCCATTGGATGTTCCAGTCCGAAGATCCATTAGAGACCGACGACTTTTCACCAGGTATTCTGAAGATGAGTATGTATTATTGACTGATGCAGGTGAACCAGAGTGCTATGTAGAAGCAATAAAAGATGAGTACAAAAGCAATTGGTTCGATACTATGCGAGATGAGATGCAGTCACTTTATGATAATCATACTTTTAAGTTGGTGAAGTTACCTAAAGGTAAAAGAGCTTTGAAGAACAAGTGGGTATATAGGTTGAAGCAATATGAACATACTTTACAACCACAGTACAAAGCTAGACTGGTTGTTAAGGGATTCAGTCAGAGAAATGGTATTGATTTTGATGATATATTTTCTCCAGTAATGAAAATGTCTTCTATCCGCGTGATACTAGGCTTGGTAGCTAGCCTAGATTTGGAAATTGAGCAAATGGATGTTAAAACGGCCTTCCTACATGGTAATTTGGAGGAAGAGATATACAAACAACTTGAGGGTTTTAAAGTGAAAGGGAAAGAGGATTATGTGTGCAAATTGAAGAAAAGTCTCTATGGCCTAAAACAAGCACCGAGGCAGTGGTACAAAAAGTTTATGTCAGTTATTACAGAACAAGGCTATAAGAAGACTTCATCGGATAACTGTGTGTTTGTCCAAAAATTTTCTGATGATGACTTTATTATTCTCTTACTTTATGTTGATGATATGTTGATTGTTGGCAGGAATGCTTCAAGAATTGAGTTATTGAAGAAAAATTGAGCAAGTCTTTTGCTATGAAAGACTTGGGCTCGGCGAAGCAGATTCTTGGCATTAGAATTACTCGAGACAGATATGCTAAGAAGTTATTTTTGTTGCAAGAGAAATATATCGAAAAAAGATCATTCAGAAATTTTACATGGACAAGGCTAAAGTGGTTAGTACTCCTCTTACTGCCCACTTTAAGTTAAATATGAAGCAAAGTCCTATGACTGATAAAGAAAAGAAAGATATGGAAAGTGTTCCATATGCCTCAGCTGTAGGAAGCTTAATGTTTGCGATGGTATGTATACGCCCTGACTTGGCGCACGCAGTTGGTGTGTTAATCACTATTTGTCAAATCCAAGCAGAAAGCATTGGAATGCAGTGAAGTGGATTATGAGATATCTTCGAGGAACTTCAAAGTTGAAACTCAGTTTTAGGACCGGGAAACTTGAGTTAGTTGGATACATAGATTCCGACTTGGCAGGAGATATTGATACTCGTAAATCTACTTTTGGTTATTTGATTTCTTTTGTTGGTGGAGCTGTGTCATGGAAGTCAAGATTGCAGAAGTGTGTTGCACTTTTTACAACCGAAGCTAAATTTATTGTAGCAACTAAAGCTAGTAAAGAGATGCTTTGGATGAAGAAGTTCTTAGAAGAACTTGGGTTCTAGTAAAAGAGGTATGTGCTATTTTGTGATAATCAAAGTGCAATTCATCTTGGTAAGAATTCATCTTTTCATTTTAGATCAAAACATATTGATGTCAGATATCATTGGATAAGAGATGTTTTAGATGAAAAGTTGTTGGAACTTGAGAAAATTCATACAGATCATAATGGCTCCGATATGATGACGAAGACTCTACAAAGAGAGAAGCTTGAATATTGCCATTTGATAGCAGGGATGGTGAATCCCTCCACATTGTTGTGAGAGGGAGATTTGTTAGCTGGGTTCACTCCTATGTAGAGGAGACCCAATGAGTTGTAAGTCCAAAAAGGGCTTGAGCCCATATGATAAGTCATATGAGGAAATAGAGTTTTTCACTATTTATATAAAGTGATAGCTGCAAAAAAAAAAAAAAAAAAAAAAAGGAAACAGTAACAAGAGAAAAAGAGAAAGTAGAAAATCTAGGGTTTGGGGCAATATCTAATTTATATCAAGCTGGTGTTGGAGATCGATTCGTGGTCTGATTGAGCTGAAATTTTGTTAGCTTGTTCGTGGCGCAATTTTATTGAATCTGAACGGTTTGATTTTCGTTTGAAACTCCATACATTAGGTTCTTTGTGGATTGATCAAAACCTACATTTTTGGTCAAATTTATTCTTGATCTCTTGTGAAGTTTATGTGTATTGCCAAGAATTATGTTTTTGAGGTCTTTGCCGCTATGTACCTCTAGTATTTGCTAAAGAAGAACAATTTTGTTGATAGTGAAGAATTTCGGGTGGACTCTAGTCCCGTGGTTTTTTATCTTCTCAAATCGTTGAGGTTTTTCACGTAAAAAATCATCTTGTGTTCGCGTGCTTAGTATTTATTTTACTCTACTATATCGATTCCTATTAGGTTTGCATAAGAGGAGAGATTATTTTATTCCGTTGCGTTGATTCGATATTGTTCGAATTTTTACCGTTCTCCCATCACTGCCCGGGTGCCATCCCTTTCCTGCCGGTCTGCCCTCGCTGAAGTTCCCCTCACTAGACCGACGACCAGCCACCTTGGTTGAGCGCTCATGAGCACAAGCTGAGGGGTATAAAAAGGGAAAAATTAAATTAGGTAGATTTTCTATTTACTTTTTATTTTATTTTATTTTATTTTGTTTTTTTTAAATAGAGTTGTTCCTTGATGAATGATCGAGAGCTTGACATGAAATAGCCCATCAAATTAGGGATTGACAGTTCAATTTTTGCGCTCGAAATTCGACTTACAATTGCTTGCAAAATCGTCAATCTGATCTCATGCCCGAGATTTGATTTGCAATTTATTTAAAAATTGGCCAACTCGATCTTACGCACGAGATATGGTTCACCAATTTATAGATATCAATCCGCCATTGTGTTAGTTGGGTCAATTTATTTTCATAAAAGAAAAAATCCCAAAAATTATTTGAGTTAGAATTAGGTTTGTTTTAGAATATTTCTTGTTTAACGGTTATCTAGAATAGGGGTTTTATTTCGAATTTTAAAAAAATAAAAAAAAAACCGAAAAAATGCATTTATTTAGTATGTTAGTTTTTTTTTAAAAAAAAAATTTAAGTTGCATGTTTAATTATCTAGCAAATTCAAATTTTGAATTTTATAAAAAAATAATAAAAAAATCATGCATATGTCATATAGAATTAGGGCATTCTTCGCGTGTCATTGCATGTTAGGATTGCATAATATAGGTTTAGATAATTTCTCCTCAATAGATTGCATGTTTTTGTTAGGAAAAATCATGCGCACGTCATATAGAATTAGGTTAATAAAATGCACGTCATTTAGTGATTGTTGCTAGGTTCATTTAATTAGAAATTGCCTGTCATTAGAATTAAGTCATTAGGTTAATTTAGATTGCACATTTAATTATTGCATTTCTTTAGAAATTACTTTACTCATATCATATAGCTTAGATCATATTGCTATGCCATATCATCTTAGATTAGTAGCATGCATTACATGATTCTCATTAAATAAGTGAAAAAAAAAAAAAAAAAGAAATTGCGTTTTAATTAGAAATCATATCTAGGGTTATTGATGTGAATTTTTATCTAACAACACAGATACTTTCATTGCCCTGAATTTAATTTTGCAATTTATTCATTGCTTTTTATCTGGGTGTTAAATTGGTGGTTTGCGCACCTGTATAATCACTTCACATGTTAGAGAAATAGATTTAAATTCAATCCAACTTGCCTACAAATAAAAAGAAATAGTACTGAAAGGGCATTAGAGAAATCTAGTGTAACCAAGTCTCCGTATCCAAAGTTTCTAGTTCGTAGGAGTAAAATAATCCTCAAATTATTTTACTTAGATGTCTAATCGATCTACCGTAAATCGATTAGTGGCGACTCCTAAATAAAATCCATTTGCATGTTAAGAAATTTGAACTTAAGTCACGAATTGGTATGAGCTTGAGAGGGCTCGAGTTAAATCTAAGTTTAACAATCCATTAGCAAATCCTAGGTGGTTCACACCCGAAAATTTGGTCGCGACACCTTGGTGACTCCGCTGGGGACTTGAGTTAAAACTCTTAGTGGACTTAGGCTAATTTTTCTTTTCTTTTGAAAAATATTTTTATTTGGCAGCGATGATCCTAGGTTCGTTCCTAACATTTAAGACGTTAAATCTTCTTGCATGATGGGAGGTATAAGGGGAAGTGTTTGCTAATCTTTATTTTATAGGCATGTGTAGGAATGTATGGTTTGTTTGCACATATGAAGTGTTGTTTGATATAAACTGTTGTGCATGCTTATGCATTTACACTACACTTTTGCACACAACTTGTCGCCGGACTTGGGCCATATAGGATCATCTAGGATGGTATTGGGACGGATACCACTTCGACCGCATGCTCACGGTACGAGTCGCCTATCTCAATCCTGAAGTTTCTTTTTTGGTGTCAAGAGTACCCACCTCGGTCTGCATGCCCACGACCCAAGTCGGCTCTTTGACCAAGCCGAAGTCATGAGAACTCGACTTAGTTCACACGCCCTAGTCCAATCATCCTTGTGGCTTCACTTTGCTAAGGCTATTTAGAGTAGAAATTGAGTCTCACATCTCATGTGCATGTCTATGTGATTGCCATTAATTTTTCCTTGATGAAGTAAGTCTTCTATCCCTATACTATGCAATTTACTTACTTTGTCATACTTTTGGTCCATCCATGATAATTTAGGTTAGTCGTTTGATTTAATTCATTTTTCAATTAGAAATGAAATGAGGAAATTGCCATGCAATGAATCATCTGCAAAAAACTTTGGAGAATTTGTTTTCAATTCATGTCTAGAAAATTTGGTCTTCCTAGGATGTCTATATTTATTTTCCTAGTCCATTTTTTAGAAATGCCCTTCTTGTACGAACTTTTCATAAATAAAATGAAAAAAAAATGGGAAAGTCGATTATATCATTGTCATGGATTAACTTTCTATTTACACCTCATGCTTACATCTTATCGTTCATTTGAATTAGGTGATTATGGAGCGATCCCGCTCACCCATCCGTTCACGATCAAGAGCTAAAATGACGGATCAAAAAGAGCTAATCTCGTCAAGCAAAAGTGTTGCGATCTATTTTTGATGAGAAATTGCAACTCCAAGGAGAGAGCCAAGAAGACTTTTTGAACCGTCTCATTTTCCTTGAGGTAGCTGAATTTGATGCCATCATGAAGAGACTAGTGACATATCTAGGGGAAAGAATATCTGACCTGAAAGGTTCACATCACAAGATCAAGGAGGGTGAAGAATTCAAGTACACATTATTCATGGTCCTAAGTAGTTTGATTTCCTCATTTAATTAGGGACATGCACCTTCCCCTGCATGGAATTCTTATCGCTTTTTAGGGATTGATTTCAATTTCTTTTGTGCTTAAACATCACATTCCAATAAATGTAATTCGATTGATGAAATTGATGAAAGCCTCATTGAAGTTTGAAATGTGCATTTTAAAGTAGCTCAGATTGTCTACCTCTTTGATAAATGCATATTAGTTTTTGTTCTAATCATGTCTGACAGGTAATATTTCCTTGAAAACCGAGTAATACTTGATGTTCAAGTTGCTCCTCGAAGCCATTTTTATTGACCCAGCGTGCTTCTGTAGCCCGGTGTCATTCATATTGACCTGGCGTGCTTTCGTAGTCCAAAGTCCTTCTTTATTGACCCGGCGTGCTTTCGTAGCCCGGGGTCCATTTATATTGACCGGGCGTAATTTTGTAGCCCACCGGTGTGCTTCTCTAACTCAGAGTTCCTTTATATTGACTTGGTATGCTTTTGTAACCCAGAGCCCTTTCATTGGCTCTGCATGCTTCCATAGCCCGATGTCCCTTTTAATAGACCTGGCGTATTTCCATAGCCCGAAGTTCCTGACTTGGTGTGCTTTCGTAGCCTGGAGTTCCTGACCTAGCGTGCTTTTGAAGCCCAGAGTCTCTTTTATCGAACTGATGTGCTTTCATAGCTTAGATTTCTTTTATCGACCTGGCGTGCTTGCATAGCCTAAAGTCATTTTCATTGACATGGCGTGAGTTCCCCTTCATCGACATGGTGTGCTTTTGTAACCTAGAGTTACCTCATTAATTTGACCTTACAGGAGACATATCCCCTAGGAGCAGAGATGTTACCAGGTAAGTATATCTCTATTCATACCTTAAATACTTGTCATTACATACGTATTCCCTTTTGAATATATTGACACTTAATTGAGCTGTCCCCCAAAGGGTTTTCTCCATATTCAGTTTGATTAAGGCGACCGAAGAAAGGTTCGGGTGTTGGTTAGATGATTTATGTTGCAACGCTAGGCGACCAAAGAAAGGTTCGGGTCCTAGCCAAGCAAAATCTCAGCTTAGGCGACCGTAGAATGGTACGGGTTCTGGAAAAGCAATTTCCCCATTCAGGCGATCGTAGAAAGGTATGGATCTTGGAAAGTGATTTCTTATTCAGCCGACCGTAGAAAGGTGTGGGTCCTGGAAAGTGAATCCTCGTTTAAGCAACCGTAGAAAGGTACGAGTCATAAGCAATAGTTATTTCTCTAACAGGCGATCGTAAAAAAGTACGAGTCTTGTAAAATCAAGTCGACCGTAGAAAGGTATGGGTCCTAGACACGATCAAACATTGCCATACTGGGCGACTATAGAAAGGTATGAGTGCTAGGAAAGCAGTTTCCTTACAAAGTCTTATTGCTATTCTGTGCGACTGTATAAAGGTATGGGTCCTGGACATGTAACATTAACTATCTTGAATCACTCTACCCTCCTTAAAGGTAAGGTATTTCAGGTAGGTTCCTTTGACATCTCATTCTGCATCTGGATATCTTAATTACTTTCGTTAAACATTTCACTCTAGATGTGAATGTTTTTTGGTCTATCTTGTTATACCTTAGTCTGTATCTAGGTATTTCGAGTACAAAAATCTTGACATCTTAGTTTGGATCTGGATGTCTTAATTCTTGTCGTTAAATATTTCACTCTAGATGCGAATGTTTTTCGACCTTTCTCGTTATACCTTAGTCTGGATCTACGGTATATCAAAAAAGTCTTGACATCTCAGTTTAGATCTGGATGCCTTAATTCTTTTCGTTGAACATTTCACTCTGGATGTGAATGTTTTTCAACCTTTCTCGTTATACCTTAGGCCGGATCTAGGTATTTCGAGTTCGAAAGCTTGACATCTTAGTTTGGATATGGATGTCTTAATTCTTTTCGTTGAACATTTCACTTTGGATGTGAATATTTTTTGATCTTTCTTGTTATACCTTAGTCTAGATCTAGGTTTTTCAAGTAAAAAAATCTTGACATCTTAGTCCAAATCTAGATGTCTTAATTCTTTTCGTTGAACATTTCACTTTGGATGTGAATGTTCTTCTTAGTCTAGATGTTTTAATCTATCACCTGTTAGACACTTCAAGGAACCTGAGTGAAAGCTGGGTACTTGTGGAGTAAATGAGGATTTATTATGTACCTCAAGATACTTTGCCGCACTGACTGGTAAGTAGCTGTAGGTACGTTCTTTTCTTTCACATTATGCATTTGCATTAACATTTCCATGTATCATATAAATTGCATTTTAAAATGGGATTCATTTTCCAAGAAGTTGGAAGCCCCGGTCGAGCCGGAAGGGCCTAGTCGAGCTAAGACGACGTTAAATAAATTTGCATGGGTGCCGGTTATGCATAAGAATTATATGTTGATATATTTATTGATAAGCCAAAGGTAAGTATGTATTGAAGCATGTTGCGATGAACATTTACATGTAGTTGAAGGTAACAAAAAGTTTGCTATTGATCTGCCATGGATATTGTTTGTGAGTGCTGTACTTGCTAGGTTTCAATGATGAGATGCTTTTTTAGTATAGAATTTAGGAATTTTACTTATTGACTTTCCCAAAACTCACCCCCTCATCTTTTAGTCTTGTAGACATGTAAGTCTCACGTTAGCTTTAGGAGTTGCAGTCACGCTAGAGGAGATAGGATTTTCCTTGGCCAATGTGGAAAACTTGTACTGTGATATAAAAAGAAAAGAGGGCCCGTAGAGAAAAGGGCTTGTAAAAGTATTTTATAATAAAAGTCAATGTGTTCAGTGTGATGTATGTCCTAGCCTTCCAATTGTTGTTTGTCCGTGAAGTTATTTATTCACGTTTCCACATGTATATGATAATAAGACAAAAAGAATCGGCACGGCAACGAGCCTATGACATCGTGAAAATAACCCTAGCCGCTTAAGACCTTGGAGATGGAGTTGGGGTCGTCACAGTACTAGTGTAAGCCGGATGGAGTATTTCTCAGTGTGATACTCAAAAGTGAATGATGAAATACCTACTGTAGACCACACACACACGCGCATATATATATATATATATCATTAGCTGCTTGTGATAGTCGTACTTTGTAATCATGCCACGAAAAAATCTTCTTACGTAATTTTTAAGGTGGAAATTTTTGTTCCAGTTCCATGTTCAATACGGAGATACGAGTGACAAAGCCGTGCATGTCCGGACATGCGAAACTCCAGGGACAACCGTGCAGGGCACTAGTTGTCATATTGCCTCAATCAATTCACAAATTGTCATCCTCGTCCATTAATTACCTCCGCGAGGTCCTTTCTGGAATCCATAAATGGCATGAAGTGCCGTTTTAAGCGCTCCATTCTTTTGCTGTAAATTTTGGAGATAGTTATCAAAATGAGGTTCTTACATTTATATCTTGATCTCTCCTAGCTCGAGCGATGTGGTTCAAAACCACTATATACTTATTGTTCTTCCATCACACGACATTTAATCCAAGGCAATCCACAAATTACTTTGTACTCATTATCACTAAAGGGAAAAAGAAAAGGAATAAAAATAGAGAAAAGGAAAAAAAAAAAAGAAGGAAAAGAGAAAAAAAATAATCCAAAGATGTATTAAAATATTATTATAATCATCAATGTCAGCGGTGACCATCCTATATGGTATGGCTAGCATCCACATTAGAGATTTGTAGCTAAAATTGGTCAAATAGATTTAATTGGCGAAAAGTGAAAATGTTTAGCATTCAATTGGCAAAATTGAAATGTTTAAAACTGAATTGATAAAAATATAATTGGTTTCAGACTTTTTGGATAATTTCCCCAATTTTGCTCTAATACCATGTGAAATTTGTTGCGACCATTACTAATTGGTCTAAAAATTTAAGCTTTTAGATAAATGTGAGGTTTAATGTTTAAATATTAGCACACTTCTTACGCTTACTTTGTACCATCTTACCATCTTACCATCTTATCATGGTAGTTTATCCACACAACATGATGGGATACAAAGTTAGAAAAACTCCAAAGCAAGAATTACAATGTTCCGATACACGAAGAGCATTTCACATATTTTTCAGAAGGCAATATCTAAAATACAGACCACAAGCAAAAGAAGAATTACAATAATAAAATATTATCATCTCATCTTACCATTCATGGCGACAATTTTAATTTATTTTACGAATAATGAATTATTTGAAGAGTAATTTTCTATAAACAATTGCTTGAATCACTTAAAATGATTAGTCAATAGAAAAAGTTTTCATAGTCAACAATTTATGTCTAAATACTTTTTTAGATTATAAAAAAAAAAATTATTCATTCATTTCTATAAGGGTGCACATGACAAAATTTTTGGCCAGAAATTGATTTCTTGATTTCTATTTCAAAAACTAAGGGAGTGCAAGACAAACCAGAATTTCTGTTCCAGAAATAATTTTTCTATTCCAGACCTGTTTCTGGAATAGAAATCCTTTTGATAAACCTATTCTGTTTTTCTATTCCTGAAATAGATTTCTATTCCAGAAATAGATTTTGATCAGAAATCAGAAATAGAAATTTTCTACTTCTCTATTTCTGGAACAGAAATCAGAAATAATTTCTCAATGAAATTTTCTACTAAGATGAATATGCTTAGAAAAAGTATTGCCAAAAAGATGGCAAAAGATCATAATATGCCGGAGATTCCATGAGATCGTGTTTTCAACTTTTGTAATGTATTTATATTATTTTGTATTTGGGGAATCCCAATCTTTGCTTTTGTAATATGATATTTTATTTGATGATTCCTATCTCAATTCTTCATATCTCAATTCTTGTAATGTGATATTCTACTTGAGGATACCCTTATTTGTAATGGTCTTTTATGACAAGCTCTATTACACTTCGCAAAATTCGCCGATTTTGTAAAATTTGCCACAAATTGCCCAATACACTTCTTTGTGTTTCTTTCTAAAACAATTGCTCGATATCATAAACCGTGGCGATGATTGACATGACATACTAGCATGAAGGGGATTAGAATTTGGTTGTCCACCTTCATTCTACTAGAGTTTTGGGAACCTTATATCATGCTCAAAAGTAATGCATATTGATTTCTTTTTTCTATTGTATGGAGACTATTGATAAGTATATTGTTTGACTGTAATTGCTTATATAGGTGGATGCTAAAGAATTTTGTGTGAAAATTTAGAAAATTTGATATAACAACTCCTACTTTGTATTTTTTTTTTCAAAAAAGGGAGACTACTAAAAAAAAAAAAACTCTTACTTTGTATTTGGGTCAATGGGTTCATAAGCATATGAAATTTGTAAGAATGGACATCTTATTTGCTCAAAAAAAAAAAAGAAAGATTTGTTTTAAGAAATAGAAATTTTATACTGTTATCAAACGAATTTCTATTTCTAAAACAGAAATTTTGTATCGTTATCAAACAAATGTTTTTGCTCAGAAATTCGTCTAGAAATAGAAATAGAAAAATCTATTTCTATTCCAGAAACTATTTCTGGAACAGAATGGTTGTCATGCGAGCCCTAAGAAGCTAAAAATTTTAGCTTCTGATTTTTTCTTCAAATCTATTTTTGAAATAGAAATCTATTTTAGAAATAGAGAAATCAAATTACGTTACCAAACGGATTTCTCTTCCAAATATGTTCCGGGAAATAGAGAAACAGAGAAATCAAGAAAAAGAAATTTCATCATGCGCAGCCTAAAGTGATACAAGAGATAATTTTAAGAAAATATTATCCAAATAATTTATTTTTTATGAAACAAATGCACCTTGAGTGTTGGAAAATAACCATAAGCATTTACAATTCAATCTACATGTTTTTTTTTTTTTTTTTCACTGATTTTCTGATTTTACCACATACACAAAATTTAATAATTTTTTAAGTAATAACTAGTCCAACAACTGTTATAAACCAAGACAAGTCTATAGAAATTTTCGAGATCCAAAAGGACGTTAGACAAAGATCACGTGAGCCACGCCCACCCCAAGCCGCACTTGGACCTTGCATATCCGAGTGAGCCGCTGACACGGCATCTCCCACCATGTGTCAAAGTCTCATTGGTCCACACTTCAATGATATGGCGAACTTCTCCTATGTATCATGTCAAACACATGGCAACCCAAGTCGGACTTTCATACGTGACATGCATTTGATTTATATTGACTTGACGGCTAACATGACAATGGCATTTTTACATCATTATCCTTATCCAAAGTTTGTCATGCAAAATTCCAAAATTCACGAATTATAGCACAAATTTCCATAATATACAAATAATATGTCGTTGGAATGGCTGTGTCTTGTACTTTCTAATGTTATAGAATTCATTGCATGAACGTTATTGTATGAAAACGATATGCGCCTCTAAAGTTTCGGGATTTTCGATTCACTTCTCTGACTTGTTTTGGATAGGACAACTTTCAAATAGAAATGGGTTAAGCTTGGGTCAAGCCCATTATGGTTGGGCTATGTTCAAAGCCCAATAAATTGCAAATATTTTATATATGGGGTATGAGTTCTAGAGACAAAGAAAATCGAACATTCAATAAGAAGTTGATTAATATTTTCTGGACATTAATTCGTAGTCCGCCATATAATTTAGTGGCTAGAAAGTAGCCTCGTACAAGCACACAACGATTGCTAAAAACACATGAAATATAAGTAACAACACAAACAGCAACTTATAATCGCATGACCCACGTGATGGGTTTATGTATGTTGTAATTAGTACTCTCAAGCAGTTGGATAAGAAGCTTTCGATGCGACTCTGCATATTCCTTCAGAACTACCGCGACCTCTTTGAATCCTCATGTAACCGCGTTCACCCCATCGCTCGCCCCACGAGTTCCTGATCTTCCAGAAATCGGTTCCTTCCTCGCTTGTCCCGTACCCAACCACGACGACTGCATGGTCCAGCTGCTGGCCGCATTCACTATTGAACACGCCTCCACTATAGCTCTGGAACTCTTGGCAGCCTGCTGAGATTATGACTGAGACCGGCTGCTGCGCAACTGCCTTCATGAGCTCGTCCTCACCAGACGGGACATCCGCGAAACCCATGATCTGTGCCGCGTGTTCTGCTGCTTTTGTTGCATCGCAGGTCCCGGCCACTCCTTCATATGGATAGCTATCCTCGGACGCAATTCCTTGGTTTTGGACAATGTAGTTGAAAGAATTGTCTGGGTAACCGCCTCCGCAGCCCTTGTTTGTGGTATCACAATCTATTAGCTGTTGCTCGAGAGTACCGGCAGTGTACCCTTGGTGATGCCCACGATCCCTTCTACTGCTGCAACGACTGAGAATGCCCAGCAGGATCCTACATAATATTTGTTCACGTTATAAGCATGTGAAATTACATTATTTCCATAATTTTGTTGCCATCGGTGCCTGACCTTTCGTTACGATATGGTAAGCATTTGTTTGGTAATTGTGGCTGTGTTTTAGTTGTGTTCCACGGTGGTTGTGCTATAATGTGTTGCTACACATATTTTTAACTATAGCACCTCAAATTTGGGTGAAACGACATCCAAAAAGCTGTTATAAACTATTACAGTTATCAAGAGTTTATCAAACCCATTATAAAAGATGAAGCACTTCTGTTCACAATTGTAGATGCCTAGAGAAAATTTCAGATAGGTTCGTGCACATATGCTTAAATTCTCGAGAAGTACATATAGGCCGTGAAATACCTACTTGTTTATTGGGTAAAAAAATGGTGGATGCATACATAACGTTTGTACTTACCACATTTGCCTTGGTACTTAATCGCGTTTACGACACCTTTCTCTACCCAATCGATGTTATCAGGAACATCTCCAGTCAGATTTTGGTGGCTAAAGGACGTTATGTTGGCGGGCTTAGATTGCTTGGGTGCCAAGTACCCAGTATGGCTTCGGACAAACTCCTCGTTGGTCAAGTCTGAGAATTGGTTGAGACCTAACTGGAAGGTCCGATTCCCGGACTTGTTGAAATCTTCAATGAACTGCAAGTTCTTTGCAAAAATCGCCTGGCGCTTCGCCTTCTCCTGTAGATCATTGTAGGTCCGGCCGTAATTGGCCATCCATTGCTCATACTGCTCAGCAATGGTGGGATCGTGCAACGGGCGGACCGACATCGCACGCCACGCCCAAGCGCCAAGAATTAGAACAAGGGAGATGATGAGATCACTCTTGAGCGTAAAAGCCATAGCGTGAGCACTCTCTCGCGTGAATGTGTTTTCTTCTTCTTCTCGCTGTAATATTTTGAAGTGGATGTGATGAAATAGCGGCGCTAGAGATGAATATATATAGGCTGATTCATAATCAACCAAACGAAAATTCTCTTGCGTGAATTTTAAGGTGGAAAATTTGGTTCCCAATTCCATGTTTTATACGGAGATATGAGCGATAAATCCGTGCATGTCCGGACATGCGAAACTGTAGGGACAACCGTGGAGGGTACGAGTGATTCATGTTCATAGTCCACCCACCCCAGGCAACGCGTTGTCACATTTTGTCGTCATTTACACACGGACTCTTTTAAACCTGCTGATCACAACCTAATTTCTCAAACGTTACTTGAAATAAAACTAGAGCTTCCAATAACCTAGTTCTACGCTGGTGGGAGCCACGTAAGGTGCGAGAGTATAGGACATGAAAATTCTTTCATGAAATATTTTTACTTTTTTAATCTCAAAACATGAAAATTTAAAGTGGTCATGGATAAATGCATTGATAACACCCAAAGCCGTATCGGGTAAAATAAAACAATAAATAATAATTGAATAAATTATTTATACAATGTTGACACCTAAATTTTGGTGATTCGTTTAGCCATTTATCACATTAAAAATTATGGGATAATTTTATCCCTGAAAAAATATTAATTGCATAGTATATAGATTTATGTACATTTATTTTTAATTTACATTTATGGTAGGCTGGTGATAAATGGGTTCAAATTGATGGTTTAAAACTTTAATTTGATGAGTTGGGAATCAGCCCAAGCCCTTATATTCGGGGAGATTTTACGGATTTATCTTTGTGAGATTTTAATTCAAAGCAAGTATTGAGTTTGGAAAAGCAAATATTGCGTTTGAAAAAATAAATATTGCATTTGAAAAGGAAATCTTCGTAAATATTGATTTGGAAAAAATTAAAATCTTAATCCGTGGCCTATAAATAAGTTAAAACTCGTAGGATTTTTGGGGGCCCACACGTATTGAATGCACGGTCAAATGTAGGGGGGCTCTCTCGGTTTTCAACGTAGAAAAATCACCAGAAGGTTTTCGTGCTTTAAAAGGGGCCTTTTCTCGAGTGTGAAGGTAGGAAATTGATGAAAAGAAATTTCTCCTTCGATGGAGAAAAGGTCAAAAAGCCTTCTTGGCCTCTGCTAAAAGTGTGTCAGGGAGAACTGCATAAAGAGTGACAGGTGAGAAAAAGTAAAAGGAGAGGGGGGGAGGAGGCGTGGAAACGAGTCGTCTTCTTCGAGGACGTTCTCATCCACCACCGGTCTCTGATTGCAAACACCGGTGTTGACCATCGCGCCTGTGCCGCCGCACTGCATTCTTCGCATGTCATTGCATGTTAGGATTGCATAATATAGGTTTAGATAATTTCTCCTCAATAGATCGCATTTTTTTGTTAGGAAAAATCATGCGCACGTCATATAGAATTAGGTTCATGAAATGCACGTCATTTAGTGATTGTTGTTAGGTTCATTTAATTAGAAATTGCTCGTCATTAGAATTAAGTCATTAGGTTAATTTATATTGCACATTTAATTATTGCATTTCTTTAGAAATTACTTTAATCATATCATATAGCTTAGGTCATATTGCCATGCCATATCATCTTAGATTAGTAGCATGCATTGCATGATTCTCATTAAATAAGTGAAAAAAAAAAGAAATTGCGTGTTAATTAGAAATCATATCTAGGGTTGTTGATGTGAATTCTGATCTAACAACGCAGATACTTTCGTTGCCTTGAGGTTAGTTTTGCAATTTATTCATTGCTTTTTATCTGGGTGTTAAATTGGTGGTTTGCGCACCCATATGATCACTTCACATGTTAGGGAAATAGATTTAAAATCAATCCAAATTGCCTGCAATTTTTTTTTTTTTGAAAATAAAATGAAATGGTACATTAGAGAAATCCAGTGTAACCAGGTCCTTGTATCCAAAGTTTCCAGTTCGTAGGAGTAAAATAATCCTCCTATTATTTTACTTAGGTGTCTAAATAAAATCCATTTGCATGTTAAGAAATTTGAACTTATGTCACGAATTGGTATGGGCTTGAGAGGGCCCGAGTTAAGTTTAAGTTTAACAATCCATTAGCCAAATCCTAGGTGGTTCACACCCGAAAATTTGGTCGCGACACCTTCGCGACTTCGCTGGGGACTTGAGTTAAAACTCTTAGTGGACTTAGGCTAATTTTTCTATTCTTTTGAAAAATATTTTTATTTGGCAACGATGATCCTAGGTTCGTCTCTAACATTTAAGGTGTTAAATGTTCTTGCATGATGGGAGGTATAAGGGGAAGTGCTTGCTAATCTTTGTTTTGTAGGTAGATGTAGGAATGTATGGTTTATTTGCACATATGAAGTGTTGTTTGATATAAACTGTTGTGCATGCTTATGCATTTACACTACACTTTTGCACACAACTTGCCGCTGGACTTGGGCCGCATAAGATCATCTAGGATGGTATTAAGACAGATACCACTTCGACCACATGCCCATGGTACGAGTCGTCCATCTTAATCCTGAAGTTTCTTTTTTGGTGTCAAGAGTACCCACCTCGGTTTGCATGCCCACGGCCCGAGTCAGCTTTTTGACTAAGCCGAAGTCATGAGGACTCGACTTAGTTCGCACGCCCTAGTCCAATCATCCTTGTGGCTTTACTTTGCTAAGGCTATCTAGAGTAGAAGTCGAGTCTCACATCTCATGTGCATGTCTATGTGATTACCATTAATTTTTCCTGGATGAAGTAAGTCTTCTATCCCTATACTATGCAATTTACTTACTTTGTCATACTTTTGGTCCATCCATGATAATCTAGGTTAGTCGTTTGATCTAATTCATTTTTCAATTAGAAATGAAATGAGGAAATTGTCATGCAATGAATCATTTGCAAAAAACTTTGGAGAATTTGTTTTCAATTCATGTTTAGGAAGTTTGGTCTTGCTAGGATGTCTATCTTTATTTTCCTAGTCCATTTTTAAGAAATGCCCTTCTTGTACGAACTTTTCATGAATAAAATGAAAAAAAAAATGGGAAATTTGATTAGATCATTGTCATGGATTAACTTTCTATATACAACTCATGCTTACATGTTCCCGTTCATTTGAATTAGGTGATTATGGAGCGATCCCGCTCACTCATCCGTTCATGATCCAGAGCTAAAATGACGGATTAAAAAGAGCTAATCTCGTCAAGCAAAAGTGTTGCGATCTATTTTTGATGAGAAATTGTGACTCCTAGGAGAGAGCCAAGAAGAATTTTTGAACCGTCTCATTTTCCCTGAGGTAGCTGAATTTGATGCCATTATGAAGAGACTAGTGACATATCTAGGGGGAAGAATATCTTACCTGAAAGGTTCGCATCACAAGATCAAGGAGGGTGAAGAATTCAAGTACACATGATTCATGGTCCTAAGTAGTTCGATTTCCTCATTTAATTAGGGGCATGCACCTTCCCTTGCATGTGAATTCTTATCGCTTTTTAGGGATTGATTTCAATTTCTTCTATGCTTAAACATCACATTCCAATAAATGTAATTCGATTGATGATAATCAATAAAATTATAAGTTTTGTTTTGAGGATATGATGGGGTACACCAAACCAGCTCGGTGACGATATCCAACAATGAAAAGAAAATATCATCCATGGAGAAATTCTGAGGATTGGGCCTCTTCACGCTTCCTCATCCAAAATATTTCCTAAAAAAAAAAAAATCATTTTTGAAGCCATTTCCAAAAGCATGCATTATGTTATCCTTGTTTATTTTTCTAACTCATTTACTTCATGTCTCAGAGCATAACAGAGAGATGTTTGAAAATAACGCATCAATTTTTAGTGATAGTGGGCCCGTTGATTTGGGAACATACATCCGAAGGAAAAATAGACGTGGGGACAATGGATCATTTCCTAGTTGATCTTGATGACATCTCCTAAGAGTGAATAAGACATTAAGCACTACTTATCATCTTACTTGTCCCGAGCGATTTCCTTGCACATCAATAAGAAACCGAGGGCAAGTCGAAAAAAGATCATCTAGATTCCAAACTGTGATGTGCGACATATCTCATTACAATTTGTGTGAGATGTCATTCTTGAAAGCCAAATGAAGTTTCTCATTTCCGTGAGAAAATGATGGACTAGGACAGAAGAGGATCATCCGTCCTGGATGAAATGGATACATTGTGTTCATGAATATAATTAATTTTGGAATTGACATTCTGTTCTTTTCCTTATAGATGGCGAATTGGGGCACTATAGATTCTAGTAGTGTTATGACTGAGACAAAATCTCGATCCGAGCCAAAATGGTTGTGCAATTTGAATTTACTCTGATGTTGCATGTTATCCTATTCATGCATGTTCTCTTGTGCATGGGCAAAAGCGGATTTTCAGGGATAATCCAAGAACACCCATTCCCGAGACAATCCCCTCCTAGGGACAATTCTTTGGATGAACACTCAAAATCATGTTTTTCATACTTATGAAAGCATTTTTTGAGTGTGGTAAATTGTTTGTTCTGAAATTTGCAATTTTTTCATGCTTAAAGCTACTAAGGATTTTGCATGATGACTCTTACATGTTTAGTCCACCAATTCCATTAAAGAACATCAAGATGGACTAATTCAATGAATGATGTGGAATGGGTCAAGCATGTTAAATGAGACGTGTCGGGATGATAAAATGCGAGCTTTATCCTATACACAGTCCCCTACTTATATACTTGTGAGATGAGTGTAGGAAGCTCCATATTTGCAAGGTAAAGAGTTCTCTCGCAAAATGTACGATGATTGAAATGATGAGGGGCAATTCATTTATCTATCATAAACACAACAAGTGATCAATTGCTTAACCCTCTTGAGCCTCATACACTTATGAATTTTTTTTTTGCCCCTATTAAGAACCACCCCACATTGGGGCAAGTTGGAGGTAAGACAGCATCATGAGGTGAGGAAAATGAAAAGAAATTTCTTGCTCTCACTTGCATTAATCTTCAAGTCATGTTATTACATTGAATTCATGTGGTAATTTAAGTGCCTTAGGATGACAAAGAACATTTCTTTCTTTATCCTATACACTCATATCCTTTGCATAGCCCACTTGAGCTTGTAATTTCGTTTCTTTAAACCCATATGGTGATCATCCCCCACACTAGGGCAGGGCAAAATGCAGATTAAGACCCTTGAAAGTTTGAGTGTCATTCAAAGTGTAATTGCTTGATGCATATGCGCAAGAATTAAAATCAAAATAGAATTATGTGGCATGAAAAAGTAGTGTGCCTGGTAAAAGCAAGGCCAATGCCCATGAAAGAAGTGAAGAAAAAAATGAAAAAGCGGTGTGCCTGGTAAAAGCAAGGCCAATGCCCATGGATAAAAATAGAGAGTCAAGATAGGTGATTGTCAATTGCAAGAATTGAATCCCAATTGAGCAATACTCAAAGGTTGCGTTTGACAGTCAAGATAAAATTCGGGATAGGATATGATTTATCATATCCTACGTTTGGTGCTCGTTCAGGATAGGATAAAGTAGAATATAAGGGGGATATAGACAGGATAAAATTATCCCATGGAAGAGGTGGGATAAATGTGGATAGGATTTCTAATATCCGTAATAGGAAAGTTATTTTTCTTGAATAACAAACTTATTAAATTAACAAAATTGAAATTATTTTTCAATATAAATAATATTTGAATTCTAATTTAAGAAATTAAAAATAAAAAATAAAAAATATTTTTAATTAATATGATTTTAATTAATATATTCAACTGTAATTCTATCTTATAATAACATTCAATCTATAAATTAAATATTTATATTTATTATATATTTTAGGTATTTTTTTATTTTAGGTATGTTAGTATAGTCTACTATTTGATAAAATTTTATTAAAGAATGATGAAAGGGGAAAAAAGAAATAATAACAAAAATAATATAAAAAGATGAAAAATAAATTAAAAATAATTAAAGAATAGTGTTACGAGAGATTTTCACAATCTTCGTTTATGAACATTTAAGTTCATTTATAATGATATGCCATTTATATAAAAAAAAATGTATATGATATGATGTAAACATATCCGACTTTAATACTGCGATTCACCAAACAATAAATAGGATATAAATAAATTCTAGGATTTCATATCCAATTCTATCCAGTCATGTCCTGATTAGAAATCTAAACGACCAAACGTAGTCAAAGAACTCAAATGCTGAGTTTTTACAATCAATGGGGTACTTCATGAAGGCAACCCCGGATGGTGAAAAAGAAAACCGGTGGCAATACCAAGATGATCATCAGCTCTCACCCTTTACACATCTTTGAGCCTAACAATCTTTTGTTTCTCAATCCATGAACCTAGCCTATATTACGTCCCTTACAAAGTTTCTTCAGATTAGGGCACTTGAATTAACATAGGGGTTTACATGTTTAAAGCATTGCTCGAAGAAGTGCAAGCAAGATTATTTCTTTATCATTTTATAGGGTTTTTGACTGGTAAACTCGGAGATGATTACAGATTGTTCTTTCAATTGCCTTGACTCAAAGAGTCCCCTTTGTTAAGCCATTGACCAAGCCCACATTACGGTCCTCATGAAAGACCTCTTAAATTGGTAAGGTCATACTACTTGCGAGAATACTTGGACCGTTGTTGATATGATGATGGTGAGATTAAGCGATTCTCACAAAATAACCATTTTGAATGAGAGTGACTGAAAACCCTTTCTAACTAAAAGTCTCTCATTTAGCATTCTTAAGAAATCCATGCCATTGTCTTGAATGGCAATTCTCTCATGTGGAAATTTGGGTGATGCAAATATGGTAAAGTCATTATGTATAAACCTTGATGGAATTGATGAAAGCCTCACTGAATTTTTAAATGTGCATTTTAAAGTAGTTCAGATTGTCTACCTCTTTGATAAATGCATATTAGTTTTTTCTCTAATCATGTCTGACAGGTAATATTTCCTTGTAGACGGAGCATTACTTCATGTTCAAGTTGCTCCTCGAAGCCCTTTTTATTGACCCAGCGTGCTTCTATAGCATGGTGTCCTTCATATTGACATGGCGTGCTTTCGTAGCCTAAAGTCCTTCTTTATCGACCCGGTGTGCTTTCGTAACCCGGTGTCCATTTATATTGACCCGGCATAATTTTGTAGCCTAGAGTCCCTCTTTATTGAACTTGGCATGCTTCTGTAATCAAGAGCCCTTTTCATTGACTTTGCGTGCTTCTGTAGCCCGATGTCTCTTTTAATAGACCCAGCGTGTTTCCATAGTCCGAAGTTCATGACCTGGCGTGCTTTTGTAGCCTAGAGTCCATTTTATCGAATTGGTGTGCTTTCGTAACTCGGAGTTCCTGACCTAGCGTGCTTTTGAAGCCCATAGTCCCTTTTATCGAACCGGCGTGCTTCCATAGCCTGTATTTCTTTTATCGACCTAGCGTGCTTCCATAGCCTAGAGTCATTTTCGTTGACATGGCGTGAGTTCCCCTTCATCGACATGGTGTGCTTTCGTAACCCAGAGTTACCTCATTAATTTGGCTTTACAGGAGAAATATCCCCCAAGAGCAAAGATGTTACCGGGTAAATATATTTCTATCCATACCTTAAATACTTGTCATTGCATAGGTATTCTCTTTTGAATATACCAACACTCAATTGAGCTGTCCCCCAAAAGGTTTTCTCCATATTCAGTTTGATTAAGGTGACTGAAAAAAGGTTCAGGTCCTGGTCAGATGATTTATGTTGCAACGTTGGGCAACCAAAGGAAGGTTCGGGTCCTAGCCAAGCAAAACCTCAGCTTAGGCGACCATAGAATGGTATGAGTTCTAGAAAAGCAATTTCCTCATTCAGGCGACCGTAGAAAGGTATGGATCTTGGAAAGTGATTTCTTATTCAAGCGACTGTAGAAAGGTACGAGTTCTAGAAAGTGAATCTTCGTTTAGGTGATCGTAGAAAGGTACGAGTCTTAGACAATATTTATTTCTCTAAAAGGTGATCATAAAGAGGTACAGGTCCTAGACACGACCAAGCATTGACATACTGGGCGATTGTAGAAAGGTACGGGTCGTTGACATGTAACACCAACTATCTTCAATTACTATACCCTCCTTAAAGGTAAAATATTTAAGGTAGGTTTCTTTGACATCTCAGTCTGGATCTGGATGTCTTAATTATTTTTGTTAAACATTTCACTCTAAATGTGAATGTTTTTCGGTCTATCTCGTTATACCTTAGTTTGGATCTAGGTATTTCAAGTACAAAAATCTTGACATCTTAGTTTGGATCTGGATGTCTTAATTCTTTTCGTAGAACATTTCACTATAGATGTGAATGTTTTTCGACCTTTCTCGTTATACCTTAGTCTGGATTGGCCATGGATATTGTTTTCGAGTGCTGTACTTACTAGGTTTCGATGATGAGATGCTCTCTTAGTAGAGAATTATGAATTTTACTTATTGACTTTCCCAAAACTCACCCCATCATCTTTCAGTCTTGAAGGATGGAAGTCTCACGTTAGTTTAGGAGCTGGAGTCACGCTAGAGGAGATAGGATTTTCCTTGGCCAATGTGGAAAACTTGTACTGTGATGTAAAAAGAAAAGAGAGCCCGTAGAGAAAAGGGCTTGTAAAAGTATTATTATAATAAAAGTCAGTATGTCCTAGTCTTCTAATTGTTGTTTGTCCGTGAAGTTATTTGTTCACGTTTCCACATGTGCATGATAATAAGATAAAAAGAATCGGCATGGCAATGAGCCTAGGAAATTGCGAAAATAACTCTGGCCGCTTAAGACCTTGGAGATGGAGTTGGGGTCGTCACAGCACTAGTGTAAGCCGGATGGTGTATTTCTCAATGTGATACTCCTAAGTGAATGATGAAATACCTACACTAGACCACACACACACACATATATTTATTGGCTTTATATGGGCTTGCTTGTGATAGCAGTACTTTGTAATCAAGCCACGAAAAAATCTTCTTACGTAATTTTTAAGGTGGAAAATTTGGTTCCCAGTTCCATGTTCAATACGGAGATACGAGTGACAAAGCCGTGCATGTCCGGACATGCGAAACTCCAGGGACAACCGTGGAGGGCACTAGTTGTCATGTTGCCTCAATCAACTCAAAAATTGTCATCCTCCTCCATTAATTACGTCCGCGAGGTCCTTTCTGGAATCCATAAATGGCATGAAGTGCCGTTTTAAACGCTCCATTCTTTTGCTGTAAATTTTGGAGATAGTTATCAAAATGAGGTTCTTACATTTATATCTTGATCTCTCCTAGCTCGAGCGACGTGGTTCAAAACCACTATATACTTACTGTTCTTCCATCAGACGACATTGAATCCAAGGCAATCCACAAATTACTTTGTACTCATTATCACTAAAGGGAAAAAGAAAAGGAAAAAAAAAAGAGAAAAGGAAAAAAATAAAGAAGGAAAAGAGAAAAAATAAAAATAAAAAAATAAATAATCTAAAGATATATTAAAATATTATTATAATAGTCAACGTCAGCGGCGACCGTCCTATATGGTACGGCTAGCATCCACATTTGAGATTTGTAGCTAAAATTGGTCGAATAGATTTAATTGGCGAAAAGTGAAAATGTTTAGTATTCAATTGGCAAAATTGAAATGTTTAAAATTGAATTGATAAAAATATAATTGGTTTAAGACTTTTTGGATAATTTCCTCCATTTTGATCTAATACCATGTGAAATTTGTTGTGACCATTACTAATTGTTCTAAAAATTTAAGCTTTTAGATAAATGTGAGGTTTAATGTTTAAATGTTAGCACACTTCTTAAGCTTACTTTGTACCATCTAACCATCTTACCATCTTACCATACAAAGTTAGAAAAACTCCAAAGCAAGAATTACAATGTTCCGATACATGAAGAGCATTTCACGCATTTTTCAGAAGGCAATATCTAAAATACAGACCACAAGCTAAAAAAGAATTACAATAATCAAATATTATCATATCATCTTACCTTTCATGGCCACAATTTTAATTTATTTTACGAATAATGAATTATTTGAAAAGTAATTTTCTATAAACAATTGCTTGAATCACTTAAAATGATTAGTCAATAGAAAAAGTTTTCATTGTCAACAATTTATGTCTAAATACTTTCTTAGATGATGAAAAAAAAAATTATTCATTCATTTCTATAAGTCATACAAGAGATAATTTTAAGAAAATATTTTTCAAATAATTTAGTTTCTACGAAACAAATGCACCTTGAGTGTTGGAAAATAATCAGAAGCATTTACAATTCAATCTACTTGCTTTTTTTCTTTTTATACTGATTTTCTGATTTTAGCAGATACACAAAATTTAATAATTTTTTAAGCAATAACTAGTCCAACAATTGTTATAAACCAAGACGAGTCTATAGAAATTTTCGAGATCCAAAAGGACGTTAGACAAAGATCACGTGAGCCACGCCCACCCCAAGCCGCACTTGGACCTTGCATATCCGAGTTAACTGCTGACACGGCATCCCCCACCATGTGTCAAAGTCTCATTGGTCCACACTTCAATGATGTGGCGAACTTATCCCATGTACGATGTCAAACACATGGCAACACAAAGTCGGACTTTCATAGGTGACATGCATCTGATTTATATTGACTTGATGGCTAACGTGACAATGGCACTGTTACATCATTATCCTTATCCAAAGTTTGTCATGCAAAATTCCAAAATTCATGAATTATTGCACAAATCTCCATAAAATACAAATAATATGCCATTGGAATGGTTGTGTCATGTACTTTCTAATGTTATAGAATTCATTGCATGAACGTCATTGTATGAAAAAGATATGGTCTCAAAAGTTTCGGGATTTTCGATTCATTTCCCTGACTTGTTTCAGGTAGGACAACTTTTAAATAGAAAAGGGTTAAGCTTGGGTCAAGCCATTATGGTTGGTCCATGTCCAAAGCCCAGTAAATTGCAAATATTTTATATATGGGGTGTGAGTTCTAGAGATAAAGAAAATCGAACATTCAATAAGAAGTTGATTAATATTTTACGGACATTAATTTGTAGTCCGCCATATAATTTAGTGGCTAGAAAGTAGCCTCGTACAAGCACACAACGATTGCTAAAAACACATGAAATATAAGTAACAACGCAAACAGCAACTTATAATCGCATGACCCATGTGGTGGGTTTATGTATGTTGTAATTAGTACTCTCAAGCAGTTGGATAAGAAGCTGTCGATGCGACTCTGCATATTCCTTCAGAACTACCACGGCCTCTTTGAATCCTCATGTAACCGCGTTCACCCCATTGCTCGCCCCACGAGTTCCTGATCTTCCAGAAGTCGGTTCCTTCCTTGCTTGTCCCGTACCCAACCACGACGACTGCATGGTCTAGCTGCTGGCCGCATTCACTATTGAACACGCCTCCACTATAGCTCTGGAACTCTTGGCAGCCTGATGAGATTATGACCGAGACCGGCTGCTGCGCAACTGCCTTCATGAGCTCGTTCTCACCAGACGGGACATCCGTGAAACCCTTGATCTGTGCCGCGTGTTCTGCTGCTTTTGTTGCATCGCAGGTCCCGTCCACTCCTTCATATGGATAGCTATCCTCGGACGCAATTCCTTGGTTTTGGACAACGTAGTTGAAAGAATTGTCTGGGTAACCGCCGCTGCAGCCGTGGTTTGTGGTATCACAATCTATTAGCTGTTGCTCGGAGAGTACCGGCGGTGTACCGTTGGTGATACCCACGATCCCTTCTACTGCTGCAACGACTGAGAATGCCCAGCAGGATCCTACATAATATTTGTTCATGTTATAAGCATGTGAAATTACATTATTTCCATAATTTTTTGTTGCCATTGGTGCCTGACCTTTCGTTACAATATGGTAAGCATTTGTTTGGTACAATTGTGGCTGTGTTTTAGTTGTGTTACACGGTGGTTGTGCTATAATGTGTTGCTACACATATTTTTAACTATAGCACCTCAAATTCGGGTGAAACGACATCCAAAAAGCTGTTATAAACTATTACAGTTATCAAGAGTTTATCAAACCCATTATAAAAGATGAAGCACTTCTGTTCACAATTGTAGATGCCTAGAGAAAATTTCAGATAGGTTCTAACGTGCACATATGCTTAAATTCTCGAGAAGTATATATAGGCCGTGAAATACCTACTTGTTTATTGGGTAATGCATACATAACGTTTGTACTTACCACAGTTGCCTTGGTCCTTAATCGCGTTTACGACACCTTTCTTTACCCAATCGATGTTATCAGGAACATCTCCAGTCAGATTTTGGTGGCTAAAGGACGTTATTTTGGCGGGCTTAGATTGCTTGGGTGCCAAGTACCCAGTATGGCTTCGGACAAACTCCTCGTTGGTCAAGTCTGAGAATTGGTTGAGACCTAACTGGAAGGTCCGATTCCCGGACTTGTTGAAATCTTCAATGAACTGCAAGTTCTTTGCAAAAATCGCCTGGCGCTTCGCCTTCTCCTGTAGGTCATTGTAGGTCCGGCCGTAATTTGCCATCCATTGCTCATGCTGCTCAGCAACGGTGGGATTGTGCAACGGGCGGACCGACATCGCATGCCATGCCCAAGCGCCAAGAATTAGAACAAGGGAGATGATGAGTTCACTCTTGAGCGTAAAAGCCATAGCGTGAGCACTCTCTCGCGTGAATGTGTTTTCTTCTTCTTCTCGCAATATTTTGAAGTGGATGTGATGAAATAGCGGTGCTAGATATGAATAAATATAGGCTGATTCATAATCAGCCAAACGAAAATTCTCTTACGTGAATTTTAAGGTGGAAAATTTGGTTCCCAATTCCATGTTCTATACGGAGATATGAGCGACAAATCCGTGCATGTCCGGACATGCGAAACTGTAGGGACAACCGTGGAGGGTACGAGTGATTCTTGTTCATAGTCCACAGGCAACGCGTTGTCACATTTTGTCGTCATTTACACAGAGAGAGAGAGAGAGAGAGAGAGAGAGAGAGAGAGAGAGAGAGAGAGAGAGAGAGAGAGAGAGAGAGAGAGAGAGACTTTTTGAATAATCCATGCCAAGCGTGTCGTTTTGGTTTGAACACGCCACCGAATTCCTTAAAGGTTTGATTTTTCACATAGATATGCGAAAGAGAGCATTATATTTGACATGGATGTCTACATACAACCTTCGGATTTTCCTTTACTCCATAATGGAATAACAGACTTTCCCAAACCTTACCAACTACGATCTAATTTCTCAAATATCATTAATTGAAATAAAATTAGAACCGTCACTAACCTATTTATATGCTAGTGGGAGTCACGTAAGGTGCGAGAGTCCACCTTGCTTTTACAAAGTAGAGATTTCAACTTTGGGGACTTAACCACTGGGGTTCGCTCTAGTGGCCACCCTTCCAACATGGAAGGGGGAGGTGAGGGGTTCAAATCCCCACCTTCTCAGGAGGGATATGGGGATAAGGACGCGTAAGTTTGAGAGTGGGTTGCGACTCCCACGCCCTGCAAGAGGCAGGGCACAAGTCTGCAAGTGAGTGTAGAGTAGGAATAGAGTAGGACTGACCAAAAAAAAAAAAAAACTTTGGGGACTTTGTTTCACTAGTTTTAGCTAATACTTGTTGGTGGTGCTTCTTCTCTATTGGGGAAATTCTTCCGTGCAATGTTTTTATTTCTATTTATTTTTATCTTCTAGAGTGGTCAATGCATGATTGTATTGATGACTGCCCGAGCCATACCGGGTAAAAGAATGAATAATAATCAAATAAATTATTTGAACAAGTATAAGAAACAACCCGAGCCGTATCAGGTAAAATTAATGCAAGGTAATATTATAATGCGCCAGGACAAGACCCCCAATGAGCAAAGCACAAGGAAATTGAACGGTGTTAAAATAGGTATCTTCAAATGAACTAATGCTACGGGAGAATTAGTCATGATAAATGTGCATATACAAAGTGCAAGACAAACGATGATTTTCTTTTATAGGCAGATATGAGCGGCAAATCCGTCCATGTCGGGACATGCGAAACTTAGGGACAACCGTGGAGCGCACGAGGATCTGGTTCATAGGCCACCACATGCAAGGCTTGTCACATTTTGTCGCCACTTAGAGAGAGAGAGAGAGAGAGAGAGAGAGAGAGATTTGAGTAATCCATGTCAAGCATGTCGTCAGCATTGAGCACACATCGGATTTTTCTTTACCTATTGTGAAATGATGCTTGCCTACGGATTCTTTTAAACCTGCTGATCACAACCTAGTTTTCTCAAACATTACTTGAAATAAAACTAGAGCTGCCAATAACTTAGTTCTATGCTGGTGCGAGAGTACATGCAAATTCTTTCATGAAATATTTCTACCTTTTTAATCTCAAAACATGAAAATTTAAAGTGGTCATAGATAAATGCATTGATAACACCCAAAGCCGTATCGGGTAAAATAAAACAATAAAAAATAATTGAATAAATTATTTACACAAGTAAAAGAAACAACCCAAGCCATATCGGGTTAAAATTATACCAGGCCATTTTATAATGCACCGGGTCAAGACCCCCATTCGTCAAACAAAGTGAAATTGAATAGTGTCAAAATAAGTTTCTTAAAAGGATTAATACCACAAGAAACCTAAATTGATATACATGTGATAACTTTATTTTAAACTAATTTTTGAATTAACAAAAATCCCAACCTAGTACACTCGTAATCTATATACCCTCCGTTAGCTTCCATCAAATTTTAACACGAAATTGTTGAGCTTGATGATACAAGGCAACGGCTTAATTTACATACCAAGTCCACATTGATATCCCTATGAGTTTGGGGTAAATTTTTTACATGTGTATCAATTTTAGGTTTTTAATGACCTAAAAATTAGTTTTGAGTAAATTTATCATAAATTAACCAGTTTGAGATTTTTTGTAATATTAGCCTTTCTTAAAATAAACTAATGGTAACGGGAGATGTAATCATAATAAGTATGCATATGCAATGTGCAAGGCAAATAATGGTTTTTAAAAAAAAGAAATGTGACCAAAAAATATTTTGTGTATGGCAAACCTAAATCTAATGCAATAGATGCACTTCTTATATTTCATACGTAAAAGACGATCCATTCTAAATGATAAAAGATGTGTGAAATATTTTATTTGCATTTCCAGAGATTTTTAATTTTTTTTTATGAAGATGCTTTATAAAAAACGGTGCATATGTGATTGTTCTTAATCCATTGTGAGATTGATAGCCTATTCTAAGAAAAAACAAAACAAAAAACAAATAATTAGAAATTATTGTGGGGTACACTTCTTTAAGAATTTGTCTTACAATATGTCGTCACTCTAAAGTGGCTGAAAAAAATATTATATTACCATGTGCATGCATATGATTTTTATTTCTTTTTTTCTCTAATGCAGTTCAAACACAGACTTGACTAACGTGAAATATAGTGATGAGATAAATAAATAACCTAAACGTGAAAATAGTGATAAATAAACTAAATGGTGCGTATGATTTTTATTTCCTTTTTCTTTAATGCTGTTCAAATACAGACTTGACTAATGTGAAATATAGTAATAAGATAAATAAATAGATAACCTGAATGTGAAAATAGTAATAAATAAACTAAATGATTTTAAGCTCATCACTAATGAAGAGAGAGATGAATTGTTTTACCTTTTCTTCTATGCTTTTATTGTTACTCTAAATTGGTTAAAGATCGACAAAGTTTCAAAAAGCAATAAAGAAGAAACAGAAAGGTGGCCAAAAGAAAAACGACAAAGAAGAAACTGAAAGACGTGCAAACGTAAAAATAGTGATAAAAATGTAAATGATCATCAATATGCATCGGAGGATTTATTTATGAAAACCCCTAAATATCTAAATAATTTTCTTTTTATTATGCAAAATCCTATTCTATTTTGATGCAATGTGATTTTTACTTTTCTAATGGTAAAATTACTAAAACATACCAATAAGCAGAATAGATGGAAACCTAAATGAAAATGGTATGTCGGAAATTGAGTGGAAAAGTGCCTAATCGGATATAGCAAACCAAACAGAAAACTTTGAAACTCGAACAACTTACCTCAAATAGAAGGTTGTGCGAGAATGAAGAAAGCCACTCGAGGCTTGGTTAGACAAGAATGAAAGTTTGGGACAACGTAAAGAACCACCAACCCCATGGCAAACAACATTGATTCACTATACTATTCTCTCAAATTTTCTTTTTCTCTGCAACATTTATTTTCCGTCTTTTTGTTCTCTTTCGTTTCTTCGTTTTGCGTTCACCCTCTTCTTCTACTTCTTCTCCCATTTTCTATTTTTTAATTTTATAATTTAATTGAATATCATATTTATTTTTTAATCTTATCCTAAAGTGCGCCAAACACTTGATAGGATTAGATATGTCCGCCTTTATTATCCAGAGTCCCCCTATCCTAGACTCCCTAATTACAGGCCTCGACCCTTTAAATTTCCTTCCCAAAACTGAATCTGAATTTCCCAAAAAAAAAAAAAAACTCTATGAACTAACCCCTAAATCACTCTAACCACTTGGGTTTTCTAACCAATAAGCAAATTGATTTTATCTCGTTGAGTTTAAGGAAATTAGGTGTGGTTTTGCAGATGGAGAACGAAAAGCCAATCTGGCAAATCTTGGTAAAGCTCAAGGGGAAATCTCGGCAATTTTTAAAGAAGAATCAGGCATGATGGCTGCTCCAGGCTTGTTTCGGTCCTGACTTGCTGCATCAGGCCCATTTGGGCCTGGTTTGCTTGGAATGATTCGGACCTAGTCATGGCAGTCAGGCCCCACTCGACCTGAGTTGCTCAGACCACGCCCCACAAACAAACAAAAATAATAATAATAAAATAATATATTTTTGGCTGTGAATCAGATCTCCAGAATTTCGATCACGAATTTCAAATGAAAGAGCAAGGATCCTGCACATGAAATTAACATTCCGTTGTTTCTTTCATGAATAATTTAGAAAACATTTTTCAAAAACTAATCACTCGCATTTATACTTACCTTAATAAGAAAATTATCAATTTAATCTTAAACCTATTAAACGAATATCAATTTAG
The DNA here is from genome assembly GCA_014182405.2 of Eucalyptus sideroxylon. NCBI lineage: Eukaryota > Viridiplantae > Streptophyta > Magnoliopsida > Myrtales > Myrtaceae > Eucalyptus > Eucalyptus sideroxylon. The sequence continues at coordinate 8,468,494 of CM024552.2, read as the reverse complement.
TTTCAAACTTTTTTAATTTTACTTATGTAGTCCTAAACCTATATATGAAATTTGAATATAGTCCTTCTGATCATTACCAGTATAAATTGTTGATGTGGCAATTGAAAAGTTGTCCACGTAAGATGTCGGCAATGACTAGATGCCATGTCAATGATTTTCGACGGCAATTGGCTAGGGTAATTGTCCCTTACTTTAACTAGAGTTGATGATTTTTAAAAGGAGTTGGTGAATATTTCATATTGATTAGTACGACAAATAAGAATAAGTAAATCAATACAGATGTTTGAAAATTGAAAAGTTTAAAAGTTGGTAAGCAATTGAAGTGAGATTTGGTAGATCAAAATAAGTTGATAACCTAGTGGGAGAAAAGTTGGTAATTGACACAAATAAAGATTGGTAAATTTGTATAAGAGATAAAATAGCTAAGGTGGTTATCAAAATGACAAATAACAATTGGTCAATAACTAAAGTTGATAAATTTAAAAGAATCATGTAAACGTTTACAAGTACTTCAAACGAGAATTAGCAACCTAAAATTGGTCAGTAATTCAATTAGACAAAAAATAATTGACAAGTCACTCAAATAAAGATTGATAAAATAATGTAAACTTCAATGATTCTAAAGCATTTGTAAGAAAGACAAATGAAAGTTGATTAAAAGATAAAAATAAGTAAATTAGTAATTTGCATACCGTCAAAAGTAGATGGTGAAAAAAAGTGTCGCTAAGTTACCAAAAAGTCAAAGAAAATCTTGTAGCTGATTTTCTTTTTACCAATATTTGTTTTTACATTTATTGGCTCTTTTAAAAATTTATGGCATAGAAAAAATCTTTTTTTTTTAGAATACGGAACAGTAAAATCGCTAAACACTTATCAAGGACATCCCATTCACATAAACTTCAAATCCTTTATATTCTCATTATCATTAAACACTCAAGTACTTCAGCATAAGAAACTCAGCAAAGAGATTAACATGAACTTGAAGCCATAATCTCTTGGATACATACTTATGCAACACGATATGCAAATTTCGAGGCAAGTCCCCAAAGGCCTCCAGCATGTCGTCCTCGGTCGGGGGGATGCTCCTGAAGTCCGATATTTTGGCCTCAGCGACAGATGAGGCCTACAAGTCGCGGGTGCCATTAGAGATGTTACTGGGTTGCACAACCCATTTATGGACCCATTTATTGTTAAATGGGTCATTAATGGGTCAAGCTTTCTTTCATAAAGCATCCATAGTGGATTTTAATGAGTCAAGACTAAGATATATGAGTTTTAAATGGGTTAGAGAGCTGACCCATTAATGATCCATTTATCAACCTATTAAAAATGGACTTATTTATTTTCACTCAAAACCTCACCATCTCTCTCCTCTCTTTAACTTTACAATTTTTTTATATAAAAACCGAAATTATAATTTTCTTTTATTTTTTATTTTTCTTTCTTCTTCCTCTAGTTCCCAACACGGCGATGGCCGGCGACCAGCCCGGCAAGCCTCGAGCTCGCCCCTCACCGAATCGGCAAGGTGGAGGCCTCGCCAACGCCCGACGAGGCTTGAGCCTTGCTGATCTGGTGAGACTCGAACTCGCCAGCGTCGGGCGAGGCTCGAGCCTCACTAGATCCGGCGAGGGGCGAGCTCAAGCTCGCCCGACGCTAATGAGCCTCAAGCTCGCCAAATCTAGCGAGGCGGAGGCCTCGCCGACATCCCGATAGGCTTAAGCCTTGCCGAATCCGACGAGGGGCGAGCTCGAGCTCGCCCGACGCGGCGAGCCTCGAGCTCTCTAGATTTTGAGCCTCGCTAATCTGGTGAGACTCGAGCTCGCCGGCGTCGGCGAGTTGGGCAAGCTCGAGGCTCGCCTGTGGCTAGCCACCGGCGCTTGTTGTGGCTAGGGGCTGACCAAAGAAGAAGAAGAAAAAAGAAAAAAGAAAAAAAAAGAAATATTATATTCTTAAAAATAAAAATAATTAAAAAATAATTTTAAAAATAAAAAAATAAAAATATTTTTAAAAAAATAATAAATAATTAAAATTCGATTTTTTTAAGTTTTAAAAATTATAAAAATTGTCCATTAAATTTGTGTTGTATAAAACCATTTTAGAAATATCATTTTAAATATGTATATATATATATATAAACTTTTTTAGGTTTCATTAATGAGTTGGGTATGGTTCAGGTACAGGTCGGGTTAGGTATAGGTCAAAATTTTTGCACTGTAATAAATGGGTCATAAACGGGTTAAATGGGTCGATTTGGGTTGGACCATTTATGACCTGACCCAAATCCGACCTGACCCACCCGTTTAACGGGTCTAGCCTCACCCAATCATTCCTTGAGGTACACAAGGAAACCCTTTACTTATAAATTGCGCCACTTCCTCCCACTTTTCCTATGTGGGATAAGGAAAAAACATTCAGTTTGTTTTGACAAACAAACCTCCAACAGAGTCATCCACTCCATGAACTTTTTAGTCATGGACAACACATTGTAGGTATGAGAGGTGGCATTCGATGCACATGTATACGCACATAAGACAAGTATCGAGCATATGGAGAAATTTTTTACAAGTCTAAAAGCCACTTTTTGATGAATGAGAAACTTTTGCAATTTCTCAGCAGTATGATGACCATCACTTTTTAAATAATAAACTTTTTGATGATCATTATTTAAAAATAATATGTTCCATCTTTGAGAGCATCCCAAAAAATTTATTTTTATTATTTTTAAATAATGATCATCTTTTTTTGAGATGACATGATTCCATGCTTCCATACCGGATTAGCAAATTAGCAAATTGGGCCAGTAATTTATAATGAGAATCCTCATTTGGACTATAAAGGAAGATATCGGAGAGAGAGAGAGAGAGAGAGAGAGAGAGAGAGAGAGAGAGAAGTTTTTACCAATATGAATTAGGTCGGGTATGAGTTGAGTTGGGTATTCTTCGAGAAATTTACAATACAAATAAATTAATTGAAATAGGAATTAGTTAATTTGGGTTGGACCATTGGATTGGGTTATTATGAATAAATAGATTGTAAATGGGTTAATGGGTCAATTTGAATTGGATCGGATTTGAGTTGAGTCGGGTATTCTTCGAGAAATTTACAATACAAATAAATTAATTGAAATAGGAATTAGTTAATTTGGGTTGGACCATTGGATTGGGTTATTATGAATAAATAGGTTGTAAATGGGTTAATGGGTCAATTTGAATTGGATCGGATTTAAACTCAACCTGACTTAGGTATTCATCTTAACGCTTGTTCATTCTAAGTATATTCTTAGAGGGACGGTTGTGTTTGCCTCACTTTCGGTTATTCAAACATCAACATTGCTACTCGCAAAATATCAATTTTAAAAGTAACTATCCGTTGTACATATGTCTAACAATTTTCCATCTAACGCTATATCCATTCCATCAGATAATCGTTTATCTTAATACATTTCCTTTTTCTTTATATGTAATCTTCCATTGTCGTGCTGGCGCATCCCATGGGCCTTGGCACATAGTCACAGCTTATTTCAAAGAGAGACATGTTTTTACGATATTTTCATAAAAATTTGTAGATGGAATTTTTTTTAGGCGGCCTTAGGCTTGCTAAAAGTAGATAAAAAAGGTGGCAGGCCTTCCATTATTTCTTACAAAAACGCAACGAAAATGCTAGAAGGCGGTAAAATTAAAGAAAAGCCCCAAATCAAACAGCAGGGTCTCTCCCCCCATTCACACTGTTCACCGTCGCTCACTCTTTCTCTGCTCGATAGAGCTGTAAATGCACAATATGATCGAAAGTTTTAGGTGTGGAACCGAATTTCATTTTTAACTTTTATTTTATTTTTTCAACTTTTATTAACGTAAATTGATATTTATCAAAAGAACAACGCGTGAACAAGACATACAAATATCAACAACTAGATTTGTTCATAATTTTTTTCATAATTCAAAAGATGGATTTTAATTTTTACATTTCAATAGAAAAGTCATTCAGTAATTTTTTTGCTTAAAATAAGCCAAAAACACACGATAAATCGCAAACTAATTAGATATCTATCACCTTCTGCATGCGTGGAATGATTAAACACAAACTTATGATAATACCGTTTAGCAAATACTTAACTAAAAGTCATGGGTTGTCGAACATTTATTGAGTATTAAAAAGAAGTAATTCTTGAGATGAGCTTGGTTTAAATATTTGAGATTAGACAAAAGAAAAGGTGACGGGTCTATTCTAAGTCAATACATCTCGCTGCAAGTGAAGACCTTGTCAGCATAATAAGTCAATAGAGCTTATGAGTCAAGTTTGGACATTATTGGGAGAGAACAACAACTGATTAGCACACCTCTGAGTACCATAAAATATCATTGACTTAGACCAGTGTTGGTCTATATAGCTTAAAACTATAGGGATTCTAAGAGTAACATTCTATCTTTAACTTATCTCCAATGACTTCGTTTGAGTGGTGAAACTATTGATTTATGAGAAAATTATCCAAAAAGTTTTAAACTTATAGTATGACGGCCAGTTTAGTACTAAATCTTTCAATTGTGTCATTTAGTCTTAAACCTTTTGAAGATTTGTTAATATAGTGCTAAACCTTTTAATGATTTGTCAATATAGTCATTTTATCTTATAATCTAAATCAAAGGTTTAGGACTAAATTGGTAAAAATTCAAAAGATTTAGAATAATATAATTGTAAGGTTTACGACTAAATTAGTAAATCGTGAGAAGGTTTACAACTAAATTAACACAATTGAAATGTTTATGACTAAATTAGTCATCATACAATAGATTTAGGACTATTTTGATGTTTATCCTATTTATTTATCAAATCATAGCTAGCATCTCTTGCTTAGAATGATCTTTGAGGTCACACCCGCCACACTATGAGTGGAGTATTAACCAATGTATTTGAACAAAATATGCACTCATCAAGATTAATCGAGCCAAAGTTCTGAACACCCAAAAATGAGCGACCAACGATGCTTTGGCTGATTTTTTTTTTCTTTGAACTTTTATCTTTCACTTTTTGAAAAATTTGACCTTTTTCTAATGTGGTGCCATATTAGTGGTAAGTTAGCGATACATATGCTAAAAATACATATATAATGCCACATTAGATTTTGGTGTGCCACATCATCAAATTTGTGTAAGCAATCAACGGAAGGCATTGATTGCAAAAACTCGGGAAAAGTATATTTGAAGTGTCAAAAGTTATGTATGGTACTCACTTTAGTGCTGAAAGTTTTCATTGGCTCACTTAAGTGCCAAATCGAAGAAAAAACGATTACTTAAGTGCCTCCAACAATAAATTCCTACCAAACTAATTATGTGGCTTTTACGATTAAAATTTTAATACGAGTGGGCATATTTTAATTTTAAAAAAGTCCATGTAGACATCATAAATGATGTTGCATTAGCCAATGCTCGACTTGCCTAACAACGACGCCTTTTGGCTTGACATCTAGGATGTGTAATTGACACCATCAAAGAGACATTAGGGATATGGAGTTTGAGCCAATAATAGTGGAGTAATGCATCAAAGATTGAGGGAAAAGTATCAAAAAATTCTCAAACCTATTGCATTGATAACAATTCAATCTTAAACGTTTCAACTAAAATAATTTAATCCTAAACCTTTTTACATTAGTAGCAACTCAATCCATCCAAGAATTTAGGCTAAAAATTGCTATTGTAGGCATCAATCATCCTATGTGGCGTGATTGATGTTAAATTGACATTTTTTTTTTATAAATATTTTGAAGTTTTTACAATTTTTTTAATTTTTTTTTTTTTGCTTTTCATTATTATTTTTCTTCATTTTGGTTGACACGAGTTATTAGGGACATGGAGACCCTTGCTAGATCTAGGCAAGGGTCACTTGCGGTCGGCAAGAGCCATGACATGTTAGCATTGTTTGGACTTGGTTTGCTAGAACACGCAAAAAAAGAAAAAAAGAAAAAAAGAAGAAGATATATACAAAAGATATTTTGGGTTGGGTAACCAACCTTGAGAATTTTTATCACGAATTTTGACTGAAAGGGCATGAAACCTCTTGGTGAAAATTTATGTGTCAAGAAGTTGCAATGTAGATAAAAGCAGTAACTTAATAGAATAGTTGGTGAATTGAAAAATAAAATAAAATTTCATAAATAGCTCAAACAAAATTATAGGAATGTTGTCCAAAAAGTCCAAAACATATTGTATTCCCGACAATTCAATCTTAAACATTTTAATTGCGTCAATTGAGTACTACACATTTTTATGTTTCACCAACAAAGTCTATTTGGCCAATTTTGGCAAAACATTGCTGACGTGGACACCGTCTTAGGTGGCACAACCAACATAGACATGGATAATTTATAATAATATTTAAATATATTTTCATATATTTTCTCTTTTTTTTCATTTTCTTCTTTACTTTTTCCTTTCTCATCTATTCTTTTGTTTATTTTCTTTTTCCCTTTTTCCCTCCACTAGCCATTGTCGAGCCTTATTGATAGCCAACAGAGGTCACTAGCCTCAAGCAAGGGAAGTCCACATCTAGGCTAACAATAGCCGTCCTGACAATCTTTGCCAGCCATCAACAAGATCTCGCAATGGTCAATGGAGGGAAGGAAAAAAGAAAATCAAAGAAGACAAATAGAAGAAAATAAAATATAATAAAAATGTATAAAATATATTTGAATAATATCAAAAAAATTCGTGAGAGTGTCCATCTGTGAGGAGACGCATGGGATGTTTAGGGAGATGTTGCGGGTGAGCTTGGTGGAGAGGTCAACCTGCTCCACTAGGAATCCTATATATCCCGGGAGGAAGATGACGTCATCATATGTGTAGGAGTAACCTTGATGGAACAACTTCTGCGCCGAATACCCTGTAAGAATTATTGTGGCCCATATTATGTGATTTATTATATGGTTTAATAATTATTGAAATGCTATAAATAATTATTTGCTACGAGAAGGTACGACTCTAATAAAACGAAATGGTATATTGCTTTGATGGAAGGCACCCTTTCAACGAACGTATAAATAGAGTCCCGTCCTCTCTCCACCCACATACGAACAACAAAATAGAAAGAATGTATTCTCTCCTCCATCAATTGAATACATTAAGATTTAGTGGGTTAAGGGAGAGAAATCGGATTTCTTCTTTTGGATCAAGTTCAAGCGTAGCGTTATGGATAAATGTATGTCTTCATCTATTTGTGAGAATCATGAAGATCAAAGATCCTTGATTTGTTATGAATTTCCGCATCAGGTTTTATATGAATTATCTTACAGTTGGTATCAGAGCATTTGGTTTATGATCTCATGATTTTTCCGTTTAAAGAAATATTATGATTTATGCATGATGATTTGTTGAATGATCCTGTTCGTAGCATTTGTTATTGTTGAAATATTTTGGAAGATTCTGTTAAAGAAAATCCGAATGATTGAACGTTTTTCATGGACTAAAATGGTGAAGAAAAGTTACTGTGTGTGCACGTGTGAAAATGGACAAAAATTGAGTAATTCGGAATTTTAAGGACAAAAATGGAGGAATTCGGAATTTTGAGGGCAAGGTAGAAACTCTTTGATTCCGGGCAAAATCCGGCGACCCACCGCTTGATTTCGGACCCACACCATCGCACTGCCATGAGGAACATTAGCCATGAGTTTTTCCGGTATATCGGTGTTTGCCGGAGGCTAATCGCGCGGCAGAAGCGGCGGTGGTGGAGAGTTTGTGTTTTGGGGAAACTTTGGTTTGATTTTGGGCCAATTTTTGGTCATTTTCTCCGAAACTTGGACCCATGTGGTCGTGCCGGCATGCTTTTCAAAACCCATTAATTATTTGTGTCTGGAATGGGCTGTCGGAGAAGAAACGGGCGGTGAAACGGCGGTGGAATGGCGAAAAACCGACGAAAAATCGCATATGTGCGCGAGGAAGAAGGTGCGTGGGCTCCACGCCCGCGCAGTGGTTGGAAGAGCGTGGAACCCACGCGCCACGCGCCGTCACGCGCGCAGGGCTTCCCGCGCGATTGCAGGCGCGTGCAACGCACGCCTGCGCGTTGGATGCGCGCGTGTGGGGCACGCGCCCGCGGCGGATGAGGGCGCGTGCTCGGCACGCGCTTGCGCGCCGAACGCCCGCGTGCGGGGCACGTGCTCGGCACGTGCCTGACATCCCCACGCGTACTTTTACGATTTTGCCCCTCCCGAGGCTCCTAATTACCGTTTTGCTCTCCTTTTGATGGTTATTTACTGTTCTACCCCTGTTTAATTTATAATACGATTCTGCCATTGCTGATTATTTACCATTTCGCCCCTGGATTATAATTTTATGGTTCTACCCTTATGAAATTATGATTTTACGATTTTGCCCTTATGTCTTGATTGCATTTTATGTCCTTGTGTGCAATTTGGTAAATATTTGTATTTTACAATAAAAAAAAAATTCATATTATGAAAGGTTTGTTAGTCACCAAAGTGGCCGAACCTTAAAGTCTTATGAATTTTGATATTGTAAATTATTTTATTCAATTACCCATGATTAATTGATGCTATACATGAAATTGATATGTCTTATATCATTATTGGAGTTATGGGTATATTGAAGTTCATTTATTATAAGAACTTAAGGATTAACCCAAAGGTTAATTATTTTCTTATAATTCATGAACATGATGGTTGATAATTAATATGACTTGTTAAATTTGTTTGTATATCCAAAGATAACAAATAAATTTTAATAAGATATATTTACAATTATCAAATAAAAGTTATTAGCATCATTATAGTTTATATATTTTTGTATATCATAGGATCGCCCAAAGGAGAACTATGATGTGCATGTGTAGTTTATTTTGAATCTGATTAGTTGATATTCTCAAAGCATTAATGTATGTGTATTTTCTTGCACATTTGCAGTATCTGTACTTGTTTCACTCCATTCGCACACCTCATCTGTTCCCCTATTCAATGGGATAAATTTTCCTGATTGGAGTGAGCAAGTCCAGTTTCACTTAGGTGTCCTGGATCTTGATTTATCGCTTCAAGCTGAGAAACCAGCTGCTATTACTGATGAAAGTAGCAATGATAAAAAATCTTTCCATAAAGTTTGGGAAAGATCGAACAGACTGAGCTTAATGTTCATGCGGATGACAGTTGCAAACAACTTAAAGACTTCTCTTCCCAAGACTAACAATGCTAAGGAATTTATGAAATTTGTGGAAGAGCGTTCTCAAACTGTTGATAAGTCACTTGCTGGTACAGTGATGAGCACACTGACCACCATGAAATATGATGGTTCGCGTAGTATGCATGAGCATATACTTGAGATGATCAATTTAGCAGCAAAGTTAAGGACTTTGGGAATGAATGTGGATGAGTACTTTTTAGTACAATTTATACTTAATTCCTTACCTCATGAGCAATATGGGCCATTTCAAATGAATTACAACACTATAAAGGATAAGTGGAATGTAAACGAATTGGCCAGTATGCTAGTTCAAGAGGAAACAAGGATAAAGAATCAAAAGGCTCATTCTGTTCATCTCTGAAGTCATTAAGGAGTTCGAAAGAATTTTAAGAGGAAAGGTGGAAGGAGCAAGAAGAAAGGACTACACATCCTGAATTACTCTTCGAAGGCTTCTCAAATCCACAAGAAGGAACACAATCTTATTAAGTGTCATTTTTACAATAAAATTGGACACTTGAAGAAAGATTGTCTGAAATATAAGGCTTGGTTCGAAAAGAAATGTAAGCCTTGTGCTTTAGTATGTTTTGAATCAAACTTTATTGAAGTTCCTTATAATACTTGGTGGATTGATTCTGGTGCCACCACTCATGTGTCAAATACGATGCAGGGATTTTTTACGATCAAAACTATAAAGCCAAATGAAAGTTATGTGATTACGGGGAACAGAGACAAAGCTCCAGTTGAAGGCATTGGCACTTATCGTTTGATCTTAGATACTGGGCATTATTTGGATTTGTTTCGAACCCTTTATGTACCTACATTTTCTCGCAATTTAGTTTCTTTGTCAAGACTTGATGTGGCGGGATTTTATTGTAAGTTTGAATATGATCTTTCAGTCTATTTAAGAATGATACTCTTATTGGAACTGGAACTTTATGTGATGGTCTTTACAAATTTAGACTTGATAATACTTTTGTTGAGACATTAATGACCATGCATCATAATGTTGGCACTAAACGAAGTTTGGTGAATGAAAATTATGCTTACTTGTGGCATAAACGGTTGGGTCATATATCCAAAGAAAGAATGCAAAGATTAGTGAAGAATGAAATTCTTCAAAATTTGGATTTTACTGACCTTGGAGTGTGTATTGATTGTATTAAAGGTAAACAAACAAAGCACACTAAGAAAGGTGCCACAAGAAGCACAGAGCTTCTTGAAATTATATATACTGACATATGTGGTCCTTTTGATGTTCCATCTTTTGGTAAGGAAAGCTATTTCATAACCTTTATTGATGATTTTTCACGTTATGGTTATATTTATCTATTGCATGATAAATCTCAATTAGTGAATGTATTTGAAGTGTATATTAAAGAGGTTGAGAGGCAATTAAATAGAAAAGTGAAAATAGTAAGATCTGATAGAGGCGGTGAATATTATGGAAAGTATGATGAATCGGGACAATGTCCAGGTCCATTTGCTAAATTCCTTGAAAGACATGGTATTTGTGCTCAATACACAATGCCAGGTACACCACAACAAAATGGTGTAGCAGAAAGGCGTAACCGTACTTTAATGGAAATGGTTAGGAGTATGATGAGTCATTCATCTTTACCCTTGTCTTTGTGGATGTATGCTTTAAAGACTTCTATGTACTTATTGAATAGGTTTCCTAGTAAGGCAGTTCAAAAGACTCCATTTGAACTGTAGACGGGAAGGAAACCTAGTTTACGACACCTGCATGTTTGGGGTTGTCAAGTAGAAGTAAGAATTTATAATCCACATGAAAGGAAACTGGATTCAAGAATGACCAGTGGTTATTTCATTGGTTATGCAGAGAAATCCAAAGGGTATAAATTTTATTGTCCTAATCATAGTACAAGAATTGTTGAATCTGGAAATGCTAGGTTCATTGAGAATGGTGACATCAGTGGGAGTGAAAGAATGCGTGATGCTTGCATTCAAGACGTAAGGGTAGAAGTTCCTATACCCAAAGCTTCTAAAGTTGTCAATAATGAACTTCCAATAGCCGAGTCACAAGAAATAGCATTAAGGAGATCTCAAAGAGAAAAGAGGTCGGCTATTTCTGATGATTATATAGTTTATCTACAAGAGTCAGAAATTGACTTAGGAATTAGAAATGATCCAGATTCATTTTCCCAAGCCATGGAATGTGAAAATTCTAATGAATGGTTTAATGCCATGGAAGAAGAGTTAAAATCCATGCATCAAAATCAAGTTTGGGATATTGTTGAATTGCCTAAAGGATGTAAGAAGGTCGGGTGTAAATGGGTCTTTAAGACCAAGCGCGACTCAAAAGGCAATATTGAACGACATAAAGCCAGACTTATTGCAAAGGGTTTTACTCAGAAAGAAGGCATTGACGATAAAGAGACATTTTCACCGGTCTCTAAGAAGGATTCACTTAGAATCATTATGGCTTTGGTGGCTCATTATGACTTGGAGTTACACCAAATGGATGTTAAAACCGCTTTTCTTAATGGAAATTTGGAGGAAGAAGTTTATATGGACCAACCCGAAGGCTTTTCAGTTAAAGGAAATGAACACATGGTATGTAAATTAAAGAAGTCAATATATGGACTTAAACAAGCTTCCTGACAATGGTATCTTAAGTTTAATGATACCATAACTTCATTTGGATTTAAGGAAAACACCGTTGATCGGTGTATATATATGAAGATTAGTAGGAGCAAGTTTATTTTTCTAGTTCTGTATGTTGATGATATTTTGCTTGCTGCTAATGATCTTGGTTTGTTACATGAAACCAAGAAGTTTCTCTCTAAGAATTTTGAAATGAAGGATATAGGAGAGGCAACATATGTGATAGCAATAGAAATATTCCGTGATAGATCACAAGGATTATTAGGATTGTCTCAGAAAGCCTACATTGAGAAAATTTTAGAGAGATTTAATATGAGTAAATGTTCAGCAGGAATAGTTCCAATTCAGAAAGGTGATAAATTTATCCTTATGCAATGTCCGAAAGGTGGATTGGAACGAGAACAAATGAAAAATATTCCTTATGCATCTGTTGTGGGGAGCTTAATGTATGCATAAACTTGCACCAGACCAGACATCAGTTTTGCTGTCGGAATGCTGGACAGGTATCAAAGTAATCTTGGAATGGATCATTGGAAAGCTACAAAGAAGGTTCTTAGATACCTACAAGGAACGAAGAATCATATGCTCACTTATAAAAGATCTGATCATCTCGAGGTGATTGGATATTCAGATTCAGACATAGCCGGATGTGCCGATACAAGAAAATCAACGTTTGGTTACTTGTTTCTTCTGGCTGGAGGGGCAATTTCATGGAAGAGTGCGAAGCAGTCAGTTATTGCTGCATTCACTATGGAAGCTGAATTTGTGGCATGCTTTGAGGCCACAATTCATGGATTATGGCTGCGGAATTTTATTTCAGGACTTGTGATCGTCGACAGTATTGCCAAGCCACTGAAAATTTATTGTGATAACTCTGCAGCGGTTTTCTTCTTTAAGAACGACAAGTATTCTAAGGTTGCTAAGCATATGGAGATCAAATACTTGTCTGTCAAAGAAGAAGTTCAGAAACAAAGAGTGTCAATTGAGCACATTAGCACCAATCTTATGATAGCAGATCCCTTAACGAAAGGATTGCCGCCCAAAACATTTAATGAGTATGTTGAAAGAATGGGCATTATTGGACGTCATTAGTGTTTGTATTATGTTTGTATTAAGTTTATGTATTTGACACTTTGAGCTCACTTACATGTTTCTGATATTTCCTGTTTTCTATTTAGTATACATTATGGAAATAGATGAATGTTAAACAGGGTAGTTTCTAAAGAAACATTATGGTTGGACTATTACTGTACTTCTCATTTATGGATCATGTTAAGTAAAGTGCTATAGTTGTAGTACATAGAAGGGACTATGTCGATTAATGACATATAACCGCTATGACTCGCATTAGTTTTCTTTACTTAATTATGATTATTATGTGATTGCCAATTTAATGAAATTTTATAGTTTGCTCAAAAAAAAAATTTAATGAAATTTTATAGCATAATCTTATTGTGCACATTATAGTCTTTATTAAACCATGAAAGGAACATCATATGGGCCAAGTGGGAGAATGTAAAAATTATTGTGGCCCATATTATGTGATTTATTATATGGTTTAATAATTATTGAAATGCTATAATTAATTATTGGTCACGAGAAGGTACGACTTTAATAAACGAAAGGGTATATTGCTTTGATGGAAGGCACATTTTCAATGAACATATAAATAAATTCTGGTCCTCTCTCCACCCACATACGAATAACAATAACAGAAAGAAGTTTGTGGGAGACTTCCTTTAAATTCAAGATCAAAGTACAAACTTTCTGATAAATCTACAACGCATTGAGTGGTGAGAATAATGGGTAGACTCTAAACACTACTATACTATTTTTTTTTTCTTTCGCAGCAAATATAAAGGATAAAAATTTGTCATCGTTACAACATTTGAGTGAAAAACAACATTAACATTTCTACATGTCATTTACAATCCGCTCTGTTTTTCATAGCATCATGTTCTGTCCCCTCATAATCTGAAGAGATTGTATCAATCTAAAGCCTGCTCTTTACGATTTTCCAAACTTCTCGACCTCCATTGGGACAACGATAATATGGGCAACCGCCGAAGTGCTAAAGAGCAACGTATGCGCAAACCAAGAAAACCTCGGCACATCAGATAGGAGCGACAGCAAGAAACGTGACCCCACAAAGCAACAGCTAGAAATCAGCGAAACAGATTCCAACACGCAAAAGAACTGAAGAAAAAGAAAAAGAACAAACCGATGGATACTTGAGGTTACGCCGGAGCAGGAGTCGACGAGCCCGAGCGGACCCACGATGACGAGTGGTTGCAGCGGCCGAGGTGTCAAGGGAGAGCCGTGATGAGCCTTGGTTAACGGCGTGGGCAAGTGGGTTGCTGCTGGCGAGCTCGGCTTGCGGTGGCTCCAACGTCGTGGCCAGCGGAACGGCCGGCGGACAGAAGGAGAAGATGGGATGGTTTGGGAGACGAGAGAGGCGGGAGTTCTTGAATCGGTGGGGGTTTTTTTTTTTTTTAATTTCTTTTATAGGGCTTACATTAATTTCATTTTTCGTATTGATATTCCACAAGGAAAATGAATAAAAAAGAGAGAAAGAGAGTGGAAGGTTGAATTTTTTAAATGGAAAGTTGCCCAGGCGGGAAGAAGACAAATAGACCGTCTGCCCCGATCACGTGCGAGCAACGACAGTCACCTGGTGATTTGCTTGATTGGAGTAAAAATTTACGGACCGCAAATTCTTACCCATAATTAGTGGCAGACTTTAGGGGTGCGAAAAAAAAGGAACCAGGACCCAACTAGATTGGAACCACTTGAAATCAGAGATTTTTAAGGAAATTAGCTTGGTTTCTGGTTCCAATTTATGAAAATTGATTGATATAAGTCCGATTCTTGATTCCATGGGTGGATCCGCCCATTCGGATCGAACTGATTATATTATAATAATATATTAATTTTTAATATTACAGAAATTTGTAGACACTTCCTAAGATCCCTAATAGCTTCCCTTCTTCTTGCCATCGCCGTCTTCACATTCGCCAACTCAAGAAGCATCATGTGCTGCACGGGTCTAATGTCCTCCACTCCAGAGTCTGGAGTCCAGTCCCCTCTTCCTCTAGCTTAGCCAACATCCCATTAGATCTATTCAAGTACCCCAAACTATCACTAAACCTCTTTAACATGTAATTAGCAAAGCATGGCAACAAGCAAGCTGGGCTTCGCAACGATAGAGCTTTGCATAAACCCTTGTAGAACCCTCAAGTGGACAGGGTTTTTTTTTTCCAGGAAAACGAAAGGGAAAATGGAAAAAAAAAATGTTGCCAGCTCCTATTTCAACTTTGGGTGGTTGTTGCTCCATTTACTATTAAAGATTGGTTCCTGGGTGGAACTAGTACTTAGTGGGTGATTCTCGGTTCTAGGTCGAAAATTACCCGCCCGGACCATGCACACCTCTAGTAGACTTAGGGTAAGTTTTTTTTTCTCACTCTTCTATTATTTATAGATGCTCACAAAAGTCGAACTCCAAACCTAGTAGTCTTTAGTCTCACCACAAGCCCTTTACTAGCAAGGTTGCATGCCTATTAGGCCTTGTTTGTTAATTTTTTTTTCCTCGAAACAAATTTTTTTATTTTTTTTTGTTCCAGGGATAAAAAAAATAGAAATGTGTTTAGTAAAAATTTTATTTTTAGGAACAAAAAAATTCTATCTTTTTGTTCACGGAAATAGATTTGGAACAAAAACAAAAAGTAAAAAAAAAAGTAGCTTATTGTTCTTGGGAATAATTTTTAGAATCAATTTTTTTTCTCTCTTCTTTTTTCTTCTTCTCTTTCTTCTTCTTCTTCTTCTTCTTCTTCTTCTTCTTCTTCTTCTTCTTCTTCTTCCTTTTGGTCGGTCGCCGGCCTTGGTTTATTTAATAAAATATCCAAAAAGTGAAAAAAAAGGAACTAAATTTGGAAAGGGACGCAAATAAAAGCTAAGACCTAATTGATGCAAAAATAATTTTTGTTAGGGCTGAATTGGTCCCTAATTTTCTTATGCAATTTAATTTAAAATACCTAACCAAAATTTATGTGTCAATAGCTGTGCCGCCCATTTTTGAAGGTGAACTCGCAAATGTTGCATTAAAAAATGAACTGATACCTAAATTTTGTCCATGCATATGCAATATATTATATCTTATTTGGGATCAGGTGTCCTTATGCAGAAAAAAGAGTAATATAACATTATACATGCTAAGGCATGTAAGAAAATACCTGTAATTACTTACTGAGAATGAGTGAGATAGGGTGCGAACCTTGAGTTTGGCAAGTATCAGGGTACCATCTTACCTGATGATGTAAGGAAATTGCTTTTGCCAGACCTAAACCTTTCTTCGATCACCTTGATGGGAAATTATTTTTCAGGACTCGAACCATTCTTCAATCGCTCATTAGAGCAATAAATTGTTTGTTTAGGAACCGAACTTTTATTCAATTGCTTTGACTAGAAATTGCTTTTCTAGGACTCAAACCATTCTTCGGTTGCCTGTTAAAGCACTAAGTTCTTTACCCGACTTTTCTCGGGGGATGCGTCGACCTTTCTCAAGGATACTGATTGATTATCCGACCTTTCTTGGAGGATGTACCAACCCTTCTCAAGGCATCTATTTATTGGGTGCCTAATCTTTTCAAGGACACCGGTTGATTACTCGACCTTTTTGGGGGGATGCGCTGACCTCTCTCAATACATCTATTTGTTAGGTGCCTGATCTTTTCAAGGACACTGGTTGATTACTCGACCTTTCTCGAGGGATGTGTCAACCTTTCTTAGGGCATCTGTTTGTTGGGTGCTTGATCTTTGTCAAGGACACCGGTTGATTACTCGACCTTTCTTGGGGGATGTGCTGACCTGGGCATCTGTTTGTTGGGTGCTTGATTTTTGTCAAGGACACTTGTTGATTATCCGACCTTTCTCGGGGGATGCGTTGACCTTTCTTAAGGCATTTGTTTGTTGAGTGCCTGATCTTTGCCAAGGACATTGGTTGATTATCCGACCTTTCTCGGGAGATGCGCCGACCTTTTTCAGGGCATCTGTTTGTTGGGCGCTTGATCTTTGTCAAGAACACTGGTTGATTACCTGACCTTTCTTGGCGGATGCACTGACCTTTTATAGGGCATTTATCTCGGAGGATACCTAGACATTCGCAGGCATTGAAAGAGTATCTAGGTATTTACAAGTACTAACCTAGAGGATATCTGGACCTTTGCAGGCATTGAAGGAGTACTTAGATGATCACAAATACTAAATCTTGGGAAGGTCTCTCATCTTCTGGTAAAGGGAATTTGGGCAATATTTGGGATGAACCTGTGATATCCGTGAAGATCTTTCACCTCCGAGGGGAAAGAAGTTGTGATATCGGGGAGATACCTTCGTGAAAGTCTTCCATCTCATTAAACAATTGTGAAGGTCTCCCACTTTCTGGTAAATGGAATATTGAGGATGTACCTCGAATATTCGTGAAGGTCTTTCACCTCTTGGTGATTGGCGAAGGTCTCCCACCTCTTGGTAGTTGGAATATCGAGGACGAGCCTCAGATATTCATGAAGGTCTCCCACCTCTTGGTAGTTGGAATATCGAGGACGCACCTCAGATATTTGTAAATGTCTCCCACCTCTTGATAATTGGAATGTTGAGGACGCGCCTCGGCTATTTGTGAAAGTCTCCCATCTCTTGGTAATTGGAATGTCGAGGATGCACCTCAGCTATTCGTGAAGGTCTCCCAACTCTTGATAATTGGAATATCGAGACACGCTTTGGCTATTCATAAAGGTCTTTTACCTCATGATAATTGGAATATTGAGGAAGCGCCTCGGCTATTCGTGAAGGTCTCTCACCTTCTGATAATTGAAATATCAAGGGCGTGCCTAGGCTATTCATGAAGGTCTCTCACCTCCTAATAATTAGAATATTGAGACGTGCCTCAGCTATTTGTGAAGGTCTCTCACCTCCTGGTAAATAGTGAATATCGAGGACGTGCCTTAGCTATTCGTGAAGGTCTCCCACATCCTGGTAATTGGAATATCGAGGATGCGCCTCGGCTATTGAAGATCTCCCACCTCCTAGTAATCGGAATATCAAGGATGCACCTCGGTTATTCGTGAAGGTCTCTCACCCCTTGGTAAATGGTTAATATCGAGGACATGCCTCGGTTATAGGTTTCCCACCTCTTGGTAATTGGAATATCAAGGATTTGCCTCAACTTTTTGTGAAGGTCTCCCATCTCCTGGTAATCGGAATATCGAGGATGCGCCTCGGCTATTCGTGAAGGTCTCTTATCTCCTGGCAAATGTTGAATATCAAGGATGTGCCTTGGCTATTCGTGAAGGTCTTCCACCTCCTAGTAATTGGAATATCAAGGACGCGCCTTGACTATTTGTGAAGGTCTCCCACTTCCTGGTAATCGGAATATCGGGGATGCGCCTCGGCTATTCATGAAGGTTTCTCACCTCCTAGTAAATGGTGAATATCGAGGACGTGCCTCGGCTGTTCGTGAAGGTCTCTCACCTCCCGGTATAAATTTGAATGTAGCACAAGACTTACTTGGACGGCCGTAGGCACTTAAAGGGTTGGAACACCTGGGTAGCCACAGGTGCACAAAGCAGTGGAATACTTGAATAATCACAAGTATTTGATGATACGATATGAATCCATTCAGGCAAGGTCCAAATGTCATGATGATTAAAAAAAAAAAAACATACTTGGGTAACTGCAGACACACAAAGCAGTGGAATACTTGAACAGCTACTAGTATTCAATGATATAATTTGAGGACAACTCGGATAGATCGAGCGTCACGAGGATGGAGTATCTGGACAGTGTCAAGTACTTGAAAACAATGGGATACTTGCAATCACTAGTATCCATACTAAGAAGACAACTCGAATAGGTCGACTGTCAATAAGAGAGGGTACCTAGACAGTGGTAGGTATTCAAAGACAATGGGACACTTGGACAATTGCAAGTATCCAAACTATGAAGACAACTCGAACATGTCGAGTATCAAGAAGAGAGTACCTAGATAATGGTAGGTACTCAAAGACAATGTGATACTTGGACAATTGCAAGCATCTAAACTAAGAAGACAACTTGAATAGGTTGAGTGTCGATAAGAGGGAGTACCCAAGCGGCAGTGGGTACTTAAAGACAAAGGGATACTTGGATAATTGCAAGCACCCAAACTTAGAAGACAACTCAAATAGGTCGAGTGTCGATAAGAGGGGGGTACTTGGACAGTGATAAGTACTCAAAGATAATGGGATACTTGGTCAATTGTAAGCATCCTAACTATGAGGACAACTTGAACAGATTGAATGTCGATAAGAGAGAGTACTCGGACAGTGGTAGGTATTTAACAATAATTTGATACTTGGACAATCATCAGTATTCATATTCTAGGGATAACTCGAACATATTAAGTACCCGAACAATGGTATGTACTCGAGGACAAAGGGATAACTGAATAACGATAGATACTTGAAGACAATGGGATACTTGGATAGTCACAACTATCCAAACTTTGAAGACAACTCGAATAGGTCGAGTGTCGATAAGAGAGTACCTATACAGGGGTAGGTACTTAAATACAAAGGAATATATGGACAATCATTAGCATCCAAACTCTAAAGACAACTTGAATAGATCGAGTGTCTAGAAGAGGGAGTACTCGGATAATGGTGGGTACTCAAAGACAAATGGATACTTGGACAATTGGAACCACCCTAAAGACGAAAGACAACTCGAATAGGTTGAGTGTTAAGAAGAGAGAGTACTTGTACATTGGTAGGTACTAAAAAACAATCGAATACTTGGATATTTGCAAGCACCCAAACTCATAAGACAACTCAAATAGGTCGAGTGTCGATAATAAGGAATATCCGAACAGTGGCTGGTACTCAAAGATAATATTTTTGGAAATAAGGGTAGAGATATGCTTACTTGATGATATCTTTGATCTCTGAAAGTATGTCTGCCATTTGCCCAATATGCATACGTGAGTGTACATGCTGTAAATTCATGAAATTAAATGTGATTCATGCATGACAATTTTGTCTGTTTTGCATCATCTGAGTTTCATTGAGGAAAATTTTGAAAGACAATCTTCATTCATAATGTAGACGTCTTGAACGTGCCAAATGAGGGACTTTCAGTCTGAAAGGACTTTTCACTCTTTCTCATGGAAAAGTTTATTTTATCCTGACCATTAATGCAAATTTGTAAAGACCACACTATTTCATTGTCATCATGTCAGCAGGGGTCCGAATATTCTCACAAGTGGTACGACTTTACCAATATGAGAGGTTTTTGTTGGGATTGTGATGTAAGCTTGGTCAACGGTTTATCAAAGGAGACCATCAAGGTCAAGGCTTATGAAAGAAATGTTGCACAATCATTTCGGGTTTACAGATCAAGAACCCCGCGAAAAGAGATAGAATAATCTTGCTTGTATTTCTTTGAGCAATGCTTATAAACATATGAAATCATACGTTAATTGAAGTGCCGTTTGAAGAGACTTTTACAAGAGGGATGCAACGTAAGCTTGGCTCATGTGTAAAAGGATGAGAGTTGGTGATTGTTTTGGCATTGTCACTAGTCTTTCTTTTCACAGCCAAAATTATCTCCATGGAGGCTCCATTATTTGAACCGCAACATCAACTTTACTTAGGAATACAAATGACTGTATTTTTGTTTGAGGGCATCGGCCTTACTTTTACAAGGCACACTGTTTTTTCATACATTTAATTCTTTTAATTCCAATATACTCATCTATGCGCATTGACCTTACTTTTACTAGATACATTGTTTTTCATGCCCCTAGTTTTTATTCTTGTTGCTTGAGGAACTAACCTAGGCAAGTTCAAGTAAAACACTTTCATCTTTCGCCTGTGCTCCGAGTTATGCTACTTGAATGGTAATAACTTATGCTTTGCCTCAATGTGAGGGTGAAATTACAAACTCAATTTGGCTGTACAATGAATACAAGTGCATAGAGACAAAATTGCTCTTCGTCATTCAAGGCACTTAGATTATCGTGAGTGTGCAATAAAGACACTCGAAAATTGATGCAAGTGCAAGCAAGAAAATTTCTATCCCTTTTCTCACCTTGTGATGCCGCCTCGCCTCCGATCTACCCTAGTATGGGGTGGTTCTTAACAGGGGTATGAAAGGATCTTCACAAGTGTATGTGGCTCAAAGGGGGTAAGTAATGGATAACCTGTAGTGTTTAGGGTAGAGAAATGAAATGCCCCTTACTACTTTGGTTATCGTACCATTCATGAGAGAATCCATTACCTTACAGATATGGAACTTTCTATACTTATCTCATAAGTGTATAGATATGGGACTGTGTGTAGGATGTGGCTTGCCTTTCATCATCCTAATGCTCCTAATTTAGTATGCTCAATCAATTTTATATTTTTCATTCAACTGTCTATTTTGATAATCCTTAGTGGAATCAGTGATCTAGACAGACAAAAACATCATACAAAATCCACTTGGAAAAGGCATGCAACATTTTAAATATGAGAGATTTTATGTTCTTAAAACAAATAATTGAATTTACTCAAAAATGCTTTCTTAATAGCTTTTGAGGTATTTATTTTACAAATATGTTATATTTTAAATATCAAAGGAGTTATTCATAAATGGTTATCGATGAAATGTCCCCATTGAATAGGGAGATGACACAAGAATGATTAGCTAGGGTTAGGAATTTGATTATTGATTTGATGGGCACTTTCGCTTTTGCCTTTGCAGAAGAGAAGATAAAAATGGATCAATCAATAGGGCCAAAATCAAACATGAGTGGAGGCCTGAAAGATTTCTTGTCATTTGCTTTGGCGATATTTGAAGCGACATTTTGCTTAGGAGAGTGGATTAGAGTTTGACACGCCTCTCATTGATTTGTTATCCGCATTCTTTTTTACGGTCAAGTGTTCCTACAACAGATTGGAAGGAGCGTGTTAGTCACAAACTCTCTCAGGAGTCAAACAACTAGAAGCGGTACATTGATTTGCAGATGATTGAATAGGCTTAAAGCATGAGAAAGACATGAATTCCTACATCCTTTGTATCGTTAGGTCAACTACTCTCCCATTTCTGCAGAGGCAAGAGAAGCAAAATTATTTATTAGTTTGTACATATGGCAACTAGTTGCCATTTCCGAGGATCGAGCCCTAGTCGCATCTGGACCACTTCACTCCCCATACCACCAGGCCGAGGGGCTAGTGGTGTTTGTAGGAGGCTTCTTTTTCGAACTGGTTCTTGGATGACACGTCTTTTTACACAAAGTTAGGTGAATCCGCTACAGGTTGCTTTCATGTACTACCTTGGCCAATATTGATTTGCCTAAATTAACCATTGAGTTTGGTTCTTGAATCCTGATGCTTCCTCAAGCTTCTATGGAATTTGAGATGGACAATTCAAATCTCCAGTTTTTTTATGGCAATCATATCGTCTAGAACAAGAAGTGAGGTTTCTAGGTTCTAAAGTCATAATCTAGAATAGGGGGGTAGAGATCACCTCAACTGTTTGGGTTTTCTCCCTGTTGACAGTTGCTAATTAAAAGGAAGAAAAGAAATTTCTTCCCTATGCTTCTTGGTTTGTCGAAGCTAGAAATCACATTAATGAAACTGCAACATCTAGTTGATCGGGCACATTGTGCAAAGAAGATATTGCTCAGACTTGAGATAGAGTTGTGTAGGAGCGAAGTGGAGGGCATAGATTTCCGAGGATGGCTCACAAAATGGGAAGGTTGAGAGCAGCATGGAAAAGGTTACTCTGCCCTAAGCTACCATGGTATGCATGCTTTGAGTTCAATCGTATGCTTGTGCCTATTACGTCCAATCTTTCATCTCTTGTAAATAGAAGAGAGAGGACATTATTTCCAAAATTATGTTTAAGGAATAAGACTTACCTTTTTTGAAATGGGATGATTTTTTCTATTTGCCCCTGCTTTCTTGAAAGAGTGTTTTAAAATCTAACAAGTTCGCATGATGTGCCGGTTTCAAATGCCCCTTATCACGCTAATTCAAAGGGGATGGGGATGATATTCTGAGACACGGAGTAAATAATTTAGAAAAATAAATAGGATTAAATTTAACATCTTGCTTTGAGAAAAGTTTTTGGTAATGAAATATTTTTTGTTTTCAAAAGTATATATTTGGGGGGAGATGACGAAGCCCAGGCTTCAGTATTCTTTTTGGATGATATTTTCTTGTCATGGTTGGATAGCATCACCAGACTGGTTTAGAATACTGCCTCATGCTCTTGAAACAAAATATTAGTACTGTACATTAGATTACTAGAATGGAAAATGCAATAGTAACACACTAAACATGATAGAAAACGTGAGATTATAAAAACAATCAAAACCCATGAGAACTCCTATAAAAAGGAGCACTTTGATAGTGTTGGTCTTGAAATCAAGTGCCTTTGAGTTCTTCACCTTTAGTAGATTCGAAGTATTCACATGAGAGGACCACTTCATTGAAGCTACGGAAGTGTAATCCATGCAACCAATAGCGATGCTTGCGGGGTAAAGCTTTTATGAATAACTTCATCATGTTTTCTTCGGCCAGTTGAGGGTAAGTTTGCATTATAATAGCCTCCCACCTTTCTACATATGCTCGAAAATCCTCCACTTGTCTTCTTCTGATGGGAACCAAATCCTCGTAGGGCAGTTCGACTCCAATCCTGCTTTGGTATTGATGCAGGAATGTGGAAGACAACTCATTCCAATCCCTCATGAGGTAGATCCTTGCCATGAAGAACCATTGCAATGCAAGACCTATGAGACTTTCTTGGAAGGCCTGAGTTATGAATGGCGTCGGGTTGCTATGCCGACACATTTCAGCATGGAAATATTGCAAGTGGGTCAAAGGACAAGTTGTGCCATTATACTTATGGAGATGAGGTACCCTTATTTCTGTAGGAGTCATAATCTTATGGAGGCAAGACGAACCCATCGAGTCTTGGTTAGATAACTGGTTTTCCCATTGCATATTCATTGTAGTGGTGAATTCTGCTACTTCAGGAAAGATGGGCTCTATAGAGATCATTTCATTGCTTTCTTCCGGGTTGAAATTTCCAACTGAGGATGAGGCATTGATGTCATCCTCATGGTCGGGTGACAAATTTAGCAACTCATTAGGAGACAAGTTATGACGGATGAATGTCCCCTCTTCTAACAGGCTTTGGATCTTGTGTGTGGGTGGGAGGCAGTCATTTGATGAATGACTAATTTTATCTGTATAATATTGGTAATTCTCGAGATGATACCTTAGGGGATGTTTGAAGTCTTGGTGTAGCGGCCCATTGGCTGTCAGATTTTGCCTATGTTTAGTGGCAGACGTTGGCTTGAATTGTTTAGGCTTTCTTTTCTTGACTCCTGGTCCTGATATTTTGAGTAAAGCCCTTCGTTTTGCTTGCTGGATTTTGTTAAGGGTATTGGGAGATGGTGGAGTTTCGCTTCCTAGGTTGATGGGGGTTGGCATTCTTTGGACCCTAGCTCTTGCGGTGAGCCTAGGCAGTTGCCTTGCCGTGCTTGGGTTCTGAATAGGTTTTATGGTGTTGACCTCGTCTATAGGCTCCTTGCCTTTCCTAGTGGGAAGCTTCTCAGTGATAGGATATTGCTCAATCATCCATTTATTGTGCAAGGCCACATCGATATCTTCTCTTGTGAGCTGCAGGTTAGACTGGGCAATTGGGCTCCTCCCTAACGCAATATGTGTTCTTAAAAACATATTACCCTTTGTCTCTAAGACCTTTGGCTCTTTATACTCCGTGACTATTGGCTCTTCGTAGGGTAGGGCAATGTTAGCATTGATGTCAACATTATATTCTTGGTGGAAAGCATCGGTCAGTTCCCTCCAGGTCTTAAGGAGACTAATCCTCCTTACAATGTACCAACGCAAGGCAGGGCCAGTCAGGTTTGATTGGTACGATTGAATCATCCTTCGGACTAGGTAGGCTTGCAAGTAGGCCTCTGGGTGAGAGGTATTAGCATACCCTTCGCATTCAGGCACTTTGAGCTCTTCAGGGATCTTAACATTGGTATAATTAGACAGGTCCATGGGATCTTGCCCTTGCAGCTGGCTAAGCTTCTTCATGATCTTTACAAACTGTCTATCATGTTTTTTATCCTCCGACAACTTCGTAGGTGTCAAGAGTGTGTTGAAAGCAGCTACGGAGTTAGACTTGTCTTGAGTGGACTCTATTTGCCTTGAGAGTTGTTGAAGGACAATGGACATTTGTCTTATGTTGTCTTCAATGTTAGCGAGGCGATTTTGTACATTATTCTGATCGAGCTCTATTGCCTGAGGCCATTCGTGGGCAACTGGTGGTTGGCGGTTCATAATTATCTGCAATCGCAAAAACAATAAATTAGCATAAGAATAAATAAGATTGATCCATGGCGATGGTCTAGCTATTTTTTATTTATCAAAAGAGGATTTCATAGACAACATACTTTTGACATCTAAACTTGAAATTAAAATGACAGAATAAAATACTAGGTATTAAACAAAAGTCCCTAAACAATGGAACTAAGACAAAACTTTCATAATATTAACACTAGGGGGACATGACTGTTATTTTATATGCGATGGGGAGCCTTGTTCTTATGAAGATGTTTGCTTCCTTAGACTAGCTCTGAGACGTGTATCTAACTTATTCCCAAATCCCTTTGCATATGCTTTGCTTGCTCGTGTTGACTAATCTCGCTAGTTAGGTGAGAGATCGATGGCCGCAGTCTTGTCGGGATATGATAGTTGTGGATGTAGGACTCAGAGACGTGATGGGCCTTTTCCTTGTCCCTTAAGCCCTTCAAGTATCACAATCTTTTTGTGATGGCACTTGCTTCATGTTTCCTTGATGATGGAAATCTCGAATTCGTAGTCATGGCTTTGATGGGTGAACAAGAGTGGAGAGATCTTCATCTTGAAGGGCGACAGGATCTCCTAAAGGGCTCCATGTTGTCAGGCCACTCAATATGGGTAATAGGGAGTGGCTCTAGTGAGGCTGAGCAACGGGATTGGATTGCAATGTTTGTAAGCAAAGTGAGCTCTCTTTTCATGGAACCAACCAGCACACCATAGGAATGCCTTAGGAGTGGGGTCCCTTAGAAAATTTATCCAATTAAAATAGCTTTGGTTGGGAACGTATGATCCTAGGATCACAAATTTCTATAATGAATTTTCGAAATCATTTATTTTAGACGATTGCATGAGGTATCGAAATTTGATTAGGTGAGAAAAGAATCAGACCTATAAAATTTCCGGGGAGGCCCGCATGATTTTTTCCGTGTTTTCTTTAAAACGATTAAGGGACAAGAATATTTCGGCTAAGATCATGTTAACATAATTTTGCTCCCTTGAGACCTGATCAACCATCCATGCCATTAAGGGACTTATGGCATCCTTTTAATGGGGGAAAATGATGAACCCGAAAAAGGCAAGAACAAAATCTCACTTTTTTGGGTTATAGGTTGATTTTCAAAACAAGTAGTCAAAGACGCTAGTGGGCAGGTATTATGATTGGTTTCAAGAATTTGCCTCATAACATAAAATTTAGTTCTTAAAAGTCACACAAATTCGCGCAGCGGGTCAATACCTATTGGTGGTCTAATAAGCTTACTCTCGAGAGACATTCCAATGATGATGTTGTATTCTTCTAGAGTTGGGGTTAGCTCAAACCCACCAAACATAAAAGTGGATGTCCTAGGGCACCGAAAATGTGCTATGGCCTATAAGACTTCAGGATGAACAACAATTTGGAATAACGATAGGAGATGACCGAATTTGGCTTTCACGCGCTTTTAGGCAATTTGGTCCAATTGACCCCACCATATGAAGAGCTTTGCTTTGGGGGTGGAAATAAACTGGATATTGTCTCCTCCCATCGCATATGAACTATGACTCAAAAAACCGACCTAAATTGTCACGGGCTAATAAAAAAGACTGAGTAAAAAAAGGTAAAGAAATCACTTTAATTTTAAAGAAAATGGCAAGTATAGAGACCTATGCATGATATGTGCAGCTCGATGTCTAACTAGGAAAGCTTGTTGAAAGTAAAAAGGTGTTTGCCCATTGCAGTCTCATGTTGGTATCATACCCTCTTAACCTCGGCTTTACCTAAAGAAATTCGGAAAAAAGAAAGGCAACATCTACATTGCAGTCTCGTGTTCAAGGCCATATCTTTCTTAACACTATCCTAAATATCCTATGGTGGCCTAGGCTCAGCAACCAGGTTGTGTGTGTCACATGTAGTGCTAGAACATTAAAACATACATAACAATTTATAATCACAAAACATTTTATTTTAACAAAATTAAAATTAATCTCTAAGCTATTAACTTGCATGAAAAGAAAAAAAAAACAAAAAAACCTAAGTTAGTGTGAAGTGTTTAAACAAGATAAAAAATCGGCCTAAGTCCTAAAACTGTCCCCAGCGGAGTCACCAACCTGTCGTGACCTCTTTTTTCAGTGCTCGATTAGTAGGGGCATCTATGGAGGCTAATGGCTTAGCTAGGTTTATTATGCTTAGCCCAGGCTCTCCTAAACCCACCAATTCATGATTTAATGGTTTGGTTTTTTTACTTATAAGTTAATTTTTAAAAAGAGTCGCCACTAATCAATTTGGGATGAGTCGATTAGAAACTTAAGTGAAATATTGTGAGAAATATTTACTCCTGCGCAACTAGAAAAACTAGGATTGAGGACTTGATTACATTAGTTAATCATTAATGTCCTTCTGGTACCTAATATTTGGATTCTTCAAGGGATTTTTCATGCATTTGTAGAGAAAACATTTTTGGTCTTTTTCTATTTTTTTAACTTAAAAAGCATTTTTGGATTTTTGATCTTTTTTTTTTTTTTGAAAACATATCAGGCTTTTTCTGATCTTTTGGAAGATTTTAAGATATTTTGGATTTTTTTATTTCTGAAAATGATTTATTTATTTATTAAAATGTTATTTATTTATTAAAATATTATTTTTTATTATAATATAATATTATAAAAAATGACCCGGGTCGCTAGCGCTTGGCCCGAATGGGCCTGAAGCACGGGCCTAGATTGGGCCTCACTTTTTTTTTTTTTTTAAAAGGAAACACTTGGCCCACAAGACAAAATTGGGCCCTTTTTTTTTTTTTATAATTAAAATGGAATGCTTGGCTCGAGTTCCAAATGTAGCCACCATGCCCAAACCCTAGGGACAATCGAGTCACATGGTCAACCTGGCCGAACCGATTTGCAGCCACTGCTGCCCTTCTGTAGTTCAATGGCCACGACGATGTCATTAGCCTTTGCCTCGCCATAAGACTCGACTGATGCCACCCTAACCTACACAGACCGACCTAGCCTTAGTCCAGCCAGCTATTGTCGCAAACCATCGTCGTTGATCATTGAGGCTCCGACTGCGACCACCAACTCTCTTGGGCAAATTGTCGAACGCCTAGAGTTCATTGGCTAAAAAGTGAAGAGGCTCAATACCAAGGTAGTCGGATGACGAACAGACGGGGTCAAAGAGCACCCGAGATGGACGGCCGCAAGTTTTGGTGTGGTCTGTGCGAGATGGAGTGAAAATGGAGCCCTGCTTACCGGATCCAAAAATGGGGGCGACGATGCAAGCAATGGGCATTGTCAGTGGCGGAGTAGCAGAGGTGCCAAGCCAAGCGTTTGGCGTTGCACAGAACGAGGAGGCTCGCTCTACTAACCCTCTCTCTTTTCAAACCCCTAGATCTCTCTCGCTTAGCCTCGATTCCTCCCGCTCAGCCTTGATTTCTCTCGCTTAGCCCCTCTCCTCCAGCTTTGACCCTCTTTCGCTTGCGAACTCTTATATTTCGGCTTGTGAGCGTTCGGGCCTCCCCTGAAGTCTCTCGGGGGAGGCTTTCGAAGCTCACATGCTTTCGATCTCACTCACATCTTGCCCTTTGCCTTCCCCTGTGACGAATCTATTTATAGGTGAGGGGGAGGTCTGGTCGATAGAGCTTCGGTCGCTGGATCTCGCACACTAACCAGCCTTGGGTGGCTGAATCGGCGTCTCCTCAGCCGCCCACTTGCTCCACTTTGAAGGCGTGTCCCATCCGTTGCCAGTTGCTCCACGTGCGTCGTCATCTGCCTTTCCGTCTGACGTCGCGCACGTTTGTCTCCTTTTGCACATGCTACATATCCAACCAAGGAAGAAGACAAGGGGCAAAGAGGTTGGATTGGAGGGGAAGGGCTAGGCCCTAGGGGCCTACATGAGAAGAAAAACAAAAAGAAGGGGCTAGGCTCTCGCACCCAGCCCCATAAGGACCCCCTTTTTATTTTTTATTTTTATTTTTTTTATATATTTAATAAATTATCCAAAAAAGCGAAAAAAAAAGAAGGAACTCAAATTGGAAAGGGACGCAAATAAAAGCTGAGACCTAATTGATGCGAAAATCATTTTTGTTAGGGCCAAATTGGCCCTTAATTTTCTTATGCAATTTAATTTAAAATACCTAGCCAAAATTTAGGTGTCAACAAGAAGGTTTTAGAGAGATAAAGATGAGTAGCAATTTGATGACGGCGACAGCAGCGTAGTTAGTTGAATGAGAGAGTAAAAGTTGATCGTAAGTCGAAAGGGCGAGAATGAGCAGAGTTGTCGCATGAGTTGAGAGGGAGAGAAAGCAGAGTGTGAGGAGTGGAGAGAAAGAGACTGTGGAATGGAGGGAGAGAGATATGCTCGCAAATGTTTGAAATTTTTATAAATGGTGTGTTCATTCACAACACTTGTGACATGATGAATGAACTCATGTATTCGTGACATGACACAATTGGGATATCTAATATTTTATCCTCTCTCCATTCTATTCAATGCCCCATGAATCCTTTTTCTCTTGTCCCAATCAAGTCAAATGTGGTCTCATCTCTCTACCCATCACTTTTCTCGATCAACTCTAGAGTTCCAAATCCTTCCGACCATACAACATTACAATGTATGGTTGTAATTAAGTATATAATTGTCATAACAAATGGTAAAATTGATTTATGATGGAACCGGGTGTAAAAAAGCATAGTACTATTTGTACCTTTGAAATTCTCCACTCCATCCTTCTTTTCTTTCTCCCTTCTCCCCCTCTCACAACATTGTTGTGACCTATCATCTGGTGAACTACCTAAGAGTTTGCTAATGAATTACTATACCAATTTTGCAAATTAGATTCAAATTATTAACATATAAATTAATTTCATTTAGGAGTCACCACTAATTAATTGTGTGGAAAATTTACTATTCTACGAACCAAAGATGGAGAATTCTTGGACTTGATTACACTAAATTACTATGATGTTTTTCCAATACATTTTCTCTTTTATTTTAGAAAAAATATTTTCTCTAGTAGCTTAGATTAATTTTAATCTATCTGCTAGCATGTGAGGTGTTTATATGGGTGCATAAACATTATACATAACACTTAATAAAGAAAGCAATAAATAAATTGCTAAGATAAGTATAGGATTAAATACCTTAGTGAAAAGTTAAGCATATATCTTAATTTTCAACTCTGCAAATTATTTATTAAAAATGCATGGAACGACCAATATAACATGATTTTTAATTTATGAAAGATTAAACCGTATGTAAAGCAAGACATGTGAATTTTATCCTAAGTTATGTCTACATGACCCAATTCTAACATGACATGCGACTTCAATTACACAGCTTTAACTATGCAATCATTAAATGATGTGCATATATGACATGCATCAATGACATGAGCTAAACTATATAACCTAGCATATGACATGGATGTATTACATAAAACTTAATTCTTATAGGGCTGTTCTTAGAGCTATATATTTTTAATTCCTATTAATTTCTATTAAATTCGTTATTAAAAATAAATGAAAATGAGAATCCATCTAAACTGAGATATTATCTAATTTAAGTAAGGAAATTGGCTAATTTTGTGACATCTTGGATTTTTCACTTCTGCTTTCAATTAAATTAATCGGGCATTTCATTGACGAGCCTATAGAGCTGTTCTCAGAGCTGATCACTTTCGAGATAATTAGACTATCTGGAGAAGCCATTAAGGAATTTTAACGTAATAGACTTAAGAATTCAACCAAGAATCAGTTATTTGATTGTATTCATCTTTAGAGGTCATTACGTCATAGTTAAAAAATCGATCAGGGATTAGAGATAAGTCAGTTCGATTGAGATGTGTGGCTAAAGGTAGGTGACTCCACTAAATTGGAAAATTCTTGTCGGTCGACACTAGACTGATTTTTCTGTCATTTTGATACCCTATGTTTGTATTTGAATTCTTGAAATTTTCACGACAACTGAGAGTTGCCAGAGTGGGTTCATTGTGACTCAAAGAAAATCGACCACGGATCATTTACATTAAAAATTTATGAAAACTCCCCAGTAGCTTAGGTCACGCTAAAATTGCGCCAAATCAAAATTAACCGTGAATTTGAAAGTTCTGTCATGTCATGAGTCATTTTAGG
The DNA here is from genome assembly GCA_014182405.2 of Eucalyptus sideroxylon. NCBI lineage: Eukaryota > Viridiplantae > Streptophyta > Magnoliopsida > Myrtales > Myrtaceae > Eucalyptus > Eucalyptus sideroxylon. The sequence goes on along the minus strand of CM024552.2, from coordinate 8,437,203 downwards.
AACGTCGACTTAGTCTCAGAAGATTTTTTTGCAAACCAAAACTTTTTGGGAAAAGGTCGAGGTAGGGCCATTTTTGTCTAGAAAAAGTCAGGCATTGTTTTTTATCACGCAATTGGGATGCAAGTGGGATCAATTGGTGAGGAAAAATACCAATTGGATCGATGAAGCGTCGATTGAATTTATTGAGGCCGAATTAGATTGAATTGAGGGAGTATAAGTGTCCAATTGAAGAAGAAATCAAGCAAATTTGAACCCCCCCCCCACCGCCATGACTTATGGACCATTTCCCTAGCTTATTGAAGAAGAAGCTTGGTGGCTGATTTTGGTCCATGGAAGACAGCCAAGCTTGGTGGGCAAAAGGGGGACAAGAAGATGAGGATAAGAGACTAAGTGGCCCCCTTTAGCCCCCATCTCTCCCTTTCCCTTCACCTAGCCATCGACTAACTCGTTCCCTTTTCTTATTGTGCTTTGAAGACTTCAGCTTGCAGAGGAGACTTGGAGAGAAGCCGTTCGAAGCCCCCGTCCACGCCGCACGCTGCTAAGATCGCCGGACCGCCTAAGCAGCGCCGTCCTCGCCTAGGACGTGCCTCCGCTCGTCTCGCCCTCACGTTGCTCCAGTGGCGATGCTTCACTTAGCTCGCCATTCCAAGAGGTTGTCCAGCTACTGTGTGTGGCCGTAGGAGCTATTGTGAGTCCCTTCTTGAACTCGGTTTGGCCCTTTCAACCTTCCTTAGCTCATCCCCGCCTTAAACCGAGCTTGTTGCCCTCTGTTTTAGCCCAAAATAGCAGCAAAGAAAGTGGGTTTCCAACAGCTTGTTGGGCCCATTTTGAGGTCGTTCTCGGCTTCGAAAGTTAGGTCTGCTTTGGAGAGAAGTGAGCCCCGTCGCGTCCCCGACGATTCGAGCCAATTGGATCACAAAACAAGTGAGTTTAAGTCACTAATTCTCACTTAATAGGTTAATTATGCTTATTGGTTAATTAGATTAAGTTAAGTATGATTAGGTGGATAGTTAGATTCGATTAGTGAAATTTAATTAATTGTCGATATATGTTAGGTGGATAGTTAGTGCAATTAGGGCCTAGACGAGCTCTAGTATTTATCTAGATTGACTCGGAAATTTTCCAGGTCCGTCTCGGTGTTTATTCAGGCTTTTCCACACCTAAATTGATTTATTTCCATTTATTTAATATTTTCCATAATTAATTAATTAATTAATTAATTAATTAATTAATTAATTAATCAATTTCCGAAAATTAGACCAAGATAGTGGGTGATTGAAATTTTATGCTGGTTATTGTGGTACAATATGTTTATTTAATTGAGCTTTAATTTGTGTTAATTTTGCATAATTGTGATTTTATGATTTTATTCATAAAATTATTTAATTTTGGTAATTGGATGGAAAATTATCGGGCGTCAGTCTACAGCGCCAAAAATCTATTTTGGGACTGTTAAAAATAGTGGGAAGTTCAAAAGCGAAAACCTTATATTTTGGCTAAGGCCAATCGTGTACCCACACACGGTTATTTTTATCGGGAATAATAAAAATGTTGAATTGGTTGTATGATTGAGATGGTATACTATATCAGCCTATAGGTGATATGGCAGCTTAGCATGGAGCAATATACCTTATTAGCTTAGATTGAGCGATGTTGGTATACTATATCAACCTACGGGCGATATGGTAGCTTAAATAACGAATACCCGATCATCTCAGAAGCGAGCTATACTATCTATTTACTAGCTTAGCAGTGAGCAGTCCTGATCTGAGCGGACTATATAGATAGTATGAGATGAGTCGACCAAGAAAGGGTCGTGATGACATGTAATCGACTGAGTCGATTGATCGATGAATCAATTCGAATTGATTAGATATTATGATTGCAAGTTTATGAATTAAACTGATTTGCAGGATGAAGTGGAGGCCCATGTAAGTCTTATACCTCGTGATTGTGTTTAGGCAGCTCTTAGGGCGTATTTTTTTTCCAAATTGGGTCTTAAGGGTAAAACTCACTGAGAGTTATCTCACCCCGTTGTGGAATAACATTTTAGGTCCCTAGATGGCAGCCCCTCCAAACCTTGCTGAATATTTTGAACAACCTATGAAGTTCATAGAAATAGGTTATCACATTTCGATACACCACTACCCCAAGGGACTTGAGTATGTGTTAATAAAGTCCATAGTTTGGGTGATGTGGGTGAACCCCAAAAGGTGCCCCATGAGTACTAGGCGTGGTATTGCCATTATAGTGATGGACAAAGGGTGGGCCCTGTACCGGAATCCGATGTACCTCTATATGTGTTTGAGGTTACATTCGGGAAGGGTATAGTAAATCCTAATGATGGATCAATGGTAGATGCAAAGGATCCCAAGCTCGAGGTCCATTCTGACTCTCCAGTGTACTCAGCCATGGGCTCCAGCTAGAGCGAGGAAGAAGGAGAGATCGTTGAGGAGGAGGACCCAGAGGAGGATCTAGAGGAGGAACCTTGAGACCCCCACCCCTTGTCTGCAGACTTGTTTTCTGAACTTAGTAGTTCACTTTGTATATATTTGCACAATGATTTGCAATGTTTATAAGTGTGGATTGTTTTTAAAGTTTGAAATTTGGAGTTTCACTTTCCTATCCTATTGTTTAATTGTTTGGGGATTATTTTCACTTTTTTTCTGCATGCGTATTAAAATGAATGGGTCGGCGATGCATCCTAAGACATCGCTATCTAATCGACCGGGTCGGGATGAGCGCATGCTCGAGGATCGGGGTGTGACAAATTTAAATCCTATCTTATCTTGGATACTTATCTCGACATGCAATTCATTCTAAAGATATTATCTACCCTAGATTTTATCTAAACATGCATTCAATCTAATAAGAAAATATCTAAATTAACCTATCATGCACTAATCTAGAGAGTAAAACCTAATCCATATGATATGCAATGCAATCTTTTTGGATTTTTGATATTATTAAGACATGGCAATAATTTTCATTAAGGTAAAAAACTTACCTAATCCTCACACGAGATCCACAAAGATAAAAGATTACATAATAATAAATATAAAAAAAACATCGTTGCATAGGTTAAATTAAAGATTATCACAATCTTTAAACCACACCAAAATACTCAACATAAAATCAAAGTAAGTCTTTCCGATCAAATTAGTAATTTAATTGACTTTTTAGCAATAAATCTTAATTGGATATTACTAAATCTCATGCAATCAAATCAAGTAAGGTATCCAATTTAAATCAAGCAGTAATATACTCAAATCAAATTGGATTCGGATCGTTACCTAATTTGAAGGGCACGATATCGAATGGAAGATCACGGCTTGCGAATGAGGCTCGGCCAGCAGTGGTGCTCACGGTTGTTCACAGCATGGCTCATGGTGGAATACTGGCGGACTCTTGATTCTCGGCTCACGGACTCGATGTGGCCTTAGTAATGATCGGCCGAGGACAGGCTTGCCGAACATCGCTGGATAACCAGCAAAAGGAACTCAAACTCACCGATGGGATGTTGGTAGAGGCTGAGTATCGCAGGTCGTGGACTGGAGTTGAGAGGGAACAGCTACTGGGCGTTACCGGCGAGGACACAGGACACTGACGTGGCCAGTAGGTGCAGGTACGTCAACGATCACTGGTGCGTTGAGGCTTGCCGCCAGCGTTGCTAAGGAATGCTCGGAGACTTGCCGGTCCGGCGTATGGAGCGACGAGGTGTGCGGATGTGAAGATGCAAGACACGTACGAGAACTGCAAGAATATCACTGTTTTTACTTGTTCTCTCCGTGCGAATCGCGGATGTTGCAGCAACGGAAGTGGGTCTCTATTTCCCTCTCTTTTCTTTTGTTTTTCTCCTTTTTTTGTCGTCTTCTCCTCTGGCTTCTCTGTATGTGGAGAATGTGAAGACCCTTTGCTCTGAATCTTGAACCACGTACGTTGAGCCTCTTCTTAAGTTGTGGATCTTTGGTGGTTAATGCGTACCTCACCACAACGTAGGAGCTCGAAAACTCCACTAAGGGTTGCCCCACATGTCAGTAGATGGGCTGACAAGATTATGTTCCTTATTTTAACATGTCGATACCCAAACATCTCAGCCCAACCGAGGAAACCTTTTTTCCCTCTCCAGTGTAATACCCCAAATTTTATGTCCCTCTCAGATGTGGTAGTTAAGGATATTAAGGTCCTAGGTTTGAATACATGGCGACGTGCACCCTCCTTGTATATCATATGCAAAATTTTGGCCATATTAAATGATTAATGAACTTGGCCAAATTTTCAATTTGTACCAGCTTAGTCCAATCAACCAATTAGGCTCGAAACCTTCTATTCAAATCAATCCATCGCTGGTCCAATGGAAATGCAATTAGGTGGGCTTATTACTATCAATGCTTTAAAAATTTATATGTAGTTTTAACTAAAATTTTTGTTTGGGGGTCATGATTGATCCCTAATTTTTTTATGCAGTTAATAACCAATTGAGTCACCAAAAGTGTCAACAAACACCTTCTCAAGAAACCCTCCCTATCTCCTAGCCACAAATTCGTTGACAAAAGACGGTGAAATCGCTGTTGCTTCACCATGTACGAAGCTACCTACGGTGAGATGCTGCCCTTGTGCACGAGAGAGAGGGTCGTGAGACAGTGGAGAGCCTTCATCAGCAACGCCAATAGAGATGATCTTGGCGATGAAGTGGAGCTCAGGGGGGCCAAGACTGGCGTGGCGGACGGCGGCCGCGACAGACAGTAGGCAGAGAAGAGAGTGACTGGGGTGAGTAGAACAAAGATTACAGATTTTTTGATAGAGTGGACGACTAAGGTTCGATCTGCTTGCGGATAATTTAAAGGTTATGCGAACAGACACCATGTGTTTGGTAGCAACGTTAACGCTGCAACCTTGCTGCAGTTAAATCTTGCCTTTTCTTTTAAAAAAAAAAAAAAGAAAAAAGAAAAAATTAATTTAGCAAAGGAGAGCATATAGGTAGAATTGTGATCCCGGTGGGTTTTCTTAATGATTAATGAATAAATGTATATTTTAACTTGCACGACATTACTTTAGTTTTTTTTTTTGATCGATGACATTACTTCAGTTATCCACGCCATTAAATGTGGACATTTTTCTGATACGAGTCTGGCTTGCATGATACTCGTGATTCATTAATTTAATGAATCCATTGTTTATTTATCAAGGGGGCTTACTTGTAGAAAAAGTGGGGTACGAGTCTGGCTTGCATGATACTCGTGATTCAGTAATTTAATGAATCTATTGTTTATTTATCAAGGGGGCTTACTTGTAGAAAAAGTGGGGTAATTGTGAAATCTAATAGTTTTGCCACACGAAGTCTTTGCAGTCCGCCACTTGTCAGGTCGCACTCGTCCTAGCTGTTTTGAGTTTTAAATTTGGCCTAGTCTATTAATATCTTCTTTAGTCTTTCAATGACAAGGCCCCTTAAATAAGTTAGTCCAAACTTAAAAATTCCCCGTACACCATATAAATCCAATAAGGTAAGATGCAAGCGATAGTCTCATGAATTTCGATTTCGCGCTAGTTCGGGATCAGGAGGATGAACATTCATCGCTCTACTAAAAGGACAAAAAAGACAGAAGGGCGGAGCAAAAAATTAATGCCTTGGATTTTAGAAGACTGTTTGATAGTTCAGACAAGCAATAGATGAGATTCAAAATAAGTTTTTTCAAGTCATTATTGTCTTTCTCAAAAAGGACCTCCCTAAATATCAAACCGATATCATATAATCAGGTTGCATCACCATTCTACGTATCACCATTTTCACATTCATACTCAATAGATAGAACTCGTCTCTTTTAGGTTTCGTTGTTCTGAACCCTCATGGCGTCGAGATAAGCTTTTCCGTTGAGCTCCTTTGATAGATAGCCCTTCAGATGTTCTGCCGCTGTTATCCTCCTGAACATTGGCGGGGTCTCCGAGGTGATGAGGCTCGACGCAGGACCGATCTCAGCATCCATTCTCGGACTAAAGAACGTTGCAATGGAGATCCTCTCCTTCACTGCATTCACTGTTGCTCGATGCTCGATGCTCTGGTAAATCCCTCTTGCTGCTGTTCGAACAACTTCTTCTTCCTCTTGTTGGTGCTTTTCAAACCCAGAAATTGCAGAGGAGAAGCTGGAGCAGCCATGGCCATCCGCCCGCCCGCTTGTCGTCGGCCATACCTCCGCCCGCTCGCCGTCGCAGCCCCCGCGAGCTGCTTCGCCCCTCCCATCCTTGCTTCGTTCGTGCACCAGCAGCCATCGTCCGTCGTCCCGAGCTGCCGGAGCTCATCCTCGCCGCCGTGAGCCGCCGTGCGCCCCCGCCTTAGCCCGCCGGAGCTTCGCCTTGCCTTCGCCGCCCGAACCGGCGCCAGATCCGCTCCCTCTCGGCCCCGATCAGAAACCCAGAAAATGGGTATGGCAGCCCACGTTTGGCCCGTTTTGGCCGCCTTCCCGAGCCCGGATGCTCGGCCCGCTTTGAGGAAAGTTGTTCTCCTCGGCATCCTCGTCGTTTTGGTCCGCTCGGCTCGCTAATCCGGTGAGTTTAGCTCACTAAACCTCGCTTAAAGGGTTAATTATGCTTTAGGTGTGCTTAGTTTATGTTAAGTGTGATTAGGTGGTTAGTTTAATTTATTTAAGTGTTGATTATATTAATGTGTTTAATTAGCTTAAAATGAGTTTAATTTAAGGCTAAATGAAGGTTTACATTAATATAAAGCTTGATGTGACATAAAGGAATTAACTTTTGACTTATTTAAATATTTCGAAATTATTTAATAATTTAATAATATATTATTATTCGAAATTATTAAAATATTATTATTTAATTATTTTCGGAATAAATTTAATTATTTATTAAATTCCGAAAATTTTGTCGAGACCCTAAATTCTCAGAATTTCGTGCTGGTTTTGTTGTGTATTCGGATTTTGAAATTGATGGTCGGATATTATAAATTGAATGTGGATTGCGAAAAATATGAATGTTATTATTTAATTAATTTTCGGAATAAATTTAATTATTTATTAAAATTCAAAAATTTCGTCGGGACCCTAAACTCTTAGAATTTCGTGCCGATCGTTGCTGTATATTTAGAATTTGAATTTGATGATTGATTGTGGCAAATTGAGTGTTGATTGTGATAAATATGGATTTTATTCATAAAATCCCAAGTGTCGAGTTCGGCATTGAAATTTGATTGTTAATGGCTAATATCGTAATTTGATTATGTGAGTGAAATGTGAAGTATCCAAGGATCGGTATCGAATTGTCGTGTGCTAGTTGAAAGGCTCGGGTCGCAGTAGTGGCTAGGCCGACTGGATCCTTATTCTTTTAGAATGCCGTCAAGAGAATGACGTGGCTTGGTCGCAGTAGTGGCGAGAAAGACTAGACCGTTATTCTTCTAGAAATGCTGTCGATAGAACGACGTGGCTTGGTCGCAGTAGTGGCGAGACCGACTGGACCTTTGTTCTTCTAGAAATGCTATCGATAGAACGACGTGGCTTGGTCGCAGTAATGGCGAGACCGACTGGACCTTTATTCTTCTAGAAATGCCGTCAATAGAACGATGTGGCTTGGCCGCAGTAGTGGCGAGACCGGCTGGACGTTTATTCTTCTAGAAATGTCGTAATGTTAGTAGATATCTGACCTGCGAGTAAGCTATGCTATTGTGTGGCAGTGAATAATAATTATGATGCGTGCTAAGTGCGATCGTGATTTATATGAAAGTGATGGCGTTCCAATTGTTTGAATTATTATTACTACCTGAAATTGTGTGATACAAATTATGCTAACTGCGGGGAAGGAATTGAGGCGAGGTAAGTTCTCTGTGTGATGTGGCTAGGCCACCCTTGGGCGTATTTTCTTTCTAATAGGGGTTTAGGGGTTGAACTTGCCGAGACGTTGTCTCGGTGGTTATTGAATAACCATTTCAGTCCCCGGTGGACGGAGCGGCCGATAGCTTTGGTTGGCCTTGAGGAGTTAGGAGAGGTGAAGTCATAAGGATTGGAGATCGTGTCCGACTTGTAGGTTGTAGGACAATTCATTTTTAAGGGCCGGTCTTTTGTAGACTTTCGGCCGTAGACCTCTATTTGTAATTCTGTTAAATTATGAAAGTGTTATGTTGTGATTTAGTTTCCTGCTTTTCTATCCCGTATGTTATTGTCAGGGGTTTTATAATACGTTCCGCTTGCGCATTAATACATGTATGGGGTCGGCGACACTACCTTGGAATGTCGCATTTGATCGACCGCAGTGGGATGTACGCACGCTCGGGGTTCGGGGCGTGACATCCCCGTTTAAGTGGTATCAGAGCAATGGTTAGGTATTGGAGTGATAAGGTGCAATGACCTATGGGATAGTAGTAGGAAAGACCTTTAAATTCATGATTGGTGCATGTCTTTGATAGTTGATTGGTAGAATTGTTTGTCGGGTGTAAATTGCTTGCTTTTAATTATTGTGGATTTGGAAGGCAGAGTGTTGACTCTGGCCAGTTTGAGCGTAAGAGTACCACCGCGGGTTGGTACTAGTGTAGCAGCATTGATTGATCTTAAGCTCGATAAGATTGATTTGATGCAAGTGTTCCTTGGGGTTTGGATGAGCCAGTATGATCAGAATCAAGTTGTTGTTGTTGCTACCTTTGTTGAGGCCCAACCTGGAAGGATGATCAGGGAATATATTTCGATATCTGAGTCAAGATTCAGTGCAAGCAAATTGGGAATTCGGTCAAGGTAAAGACTGATGTTGAGAGAATGGTATTTTATTCCACCCAATAGCGAAGGTCGCATAGTCAGGTCAGCATTCAGATTAATGGAACATGTTGTTCTATGGAAGATGGTATGAATCGGTCTCGTGTATTTTGAGGACAGGAAATTGTGGTAAGTGTCGCCAGTATAGACAGTGATTTATGATGTATCCGCATAAGAAGATGGAATCTTGACAACAGTTACTGCTGTCACGGTTGGTAGAATAGTTCAGGAGAAGTACGCCATAGAATGCACTGTGGAACTTCTGGGATAGGTCTCTGGTACAAGAAATAGTGCATCCTAGCACTTGACAAGAGGTAGAAGCCTCACCAAACAGGTGTCAAAATTGTGGAAGAAAACCTGGATGAATTCAGTATCCAGGTATGGTGAGAAGAACAGAAATGGAACCGACTCGGCATCGACGAGGAAGAATGTTTTGGGGAAAATTCTATCAGAGTATCGTAGCAGAGTTTGGATGAAGTTTGGGGAACTTTTGTTTATTAAAATAAGTGGAAGAAAGGGGAATCACTAGTAATAGTCATGCTTGACTAGTTGCTGAGTGTAACTTCAACACTACATGAGTAGAATGGGCTCATGGAGTATCTTGTAGTAATAGATGATGGTCGTGGAGCAATTTAACTTAGTCCAGGAGCACATGAAAGTATCGAGTTTATTGGGAGTCGAAATGAATCTTCGATTTCTTCAATCTCGTCAACTGAAGACCCACTTGTTTGATGGAGGTTGTTGAGGTTACTTGGTGATGGTTATAGTTAAGACAGATTGGAGAATTGGAGATAGAAGACATCTCAGTGGTCTGAGAATTTCTAGATGTGTTGTCATAAGAAATGTCAGACCGTTGCCAGAGAAAGAGATAGAAATTACGATCGAGTTAGCACCAGCATAAAACCACTCTCGAAGGTTTCTTACTAGTTATTGTTGTTTGAATTGATAGAACCGAACGTACGGATGTGAAGATTGATGAATAAGGAATTCATGCATATTAGTGCATCGCCTTAAGAAACATCAGTTTTATGGAAAGAGAAATGAAAAAGGTTCGTTGCAATTATGCATCAACTATAGTCGACTTAATCAAGTGACAATGAAGGATAAGTGTTCATTGCAAAGATCGACAAATTGGGTGACTTGTTATAAAAAGTGTTGATGTCTTTAAGGATCGACTTGAGGACAGGTTATCGTCAATTGAGAACCAGGAAGGAGGTTATATTGAAAACATCATTTTGCACTTGATTTAGCCCTTGTGAGAATAATGTAAAGCCATTTGATTGGATGAACGCTCCAGCCGCTGTCATAGATTTGACAAACCGAGTATTCGAAGAATACCTAGATCAATGATAATCGTGTGATGTAGCGACGTTCTAGGGTGTTCATTAAATGATGAGGATCACAAGAGCCCCTAAGAATGGTCATGTGATTACAAATAAAGGAATCTCCGTGGACCAGTCAAGATCGAATCAGTTGTTAATGAATCGAGATCGACAACAGTGTCAGAGATTAGAAGCTGTGGGGATTGGACAGATTACTACAGCAGGTTCGTGAAAGAATTTTCAGTATCAGTATCATCGCAAGATTGACCTCTTGAGAAAGAAGAGAAATTCATTGGCATTGACAAGTATGAGGATAATTTCCAGAGCTTAAAGGATGGGGTACGTATTGATGCAACATGAAGAAGATTGTTGCATAACCGTTCCACCAGTTGAGATCCAATTAGTGAATACGAAGTGGTGTCGTAAACCAGAATTTTGGCAGAACTATAATAGTGATATCGGGTATCACCTTGGAGGAACAAAATGAGTCATTAATGTGTTGAGCCGAGAGTCTTCGAATGTGCATAGACTGGCTAAAGTATAGACTTTACTTGAAAATGATTCGAAATTTGGTTTTCAAAATTGAGGTAGGCTACCTTTTGAATCTTATAGCAACCCTCAAGATTTAACCAAATGTTCAAGTTAGAATCGGCGCCTAGTTGACAAGCAAAGATGTTCAGAAGATCTTATAAGAGGATACTGGCAAGAAAGAATCTGACTTTAAGACTTCTGAGGATGGAAAGTTTGGGTTCCATGAGTGATTGAATACACTTGACAGTGTAGCGCTCAGGGAAAAGATCTTGTCAGAAGTTCACTACAGTATTGCAATTTTGACCAGATGGTGCAAGTAAATCATCAACTAGATTAGTAAGCTGATATGAAGATAGATACCGTTGACCAGGTTGCAAGTGTCAGAAGTGTCAATAAGTGGAAGCTTGGTAATGCGAACCGGAGAATTGTTACCATCACTTGAGAGTCCCAAGTGGAAATGGAAACATATGGCTTACTAAGGATTCGGGGATTACCGATACCATTTGAGAATAGTGGTTGATCAATAGATGGAGTTGGTCCACTTTGGTACAGTACGAATAGATCTTGTTTTGAGTGTGTAACATCCAGTTTTCGGGCTCTGATTTCGATTAGTTAAATTGGGCATTTCATCGACGCGATTACAGTGTTTTTCTCTGAGTTGGCCACTCATGAGATAACTAGACTAGCTGGGTGAGTTATTAAGGATATTAAGGCAAATAGACTTGAGAATTCGACCAATGATCGACTTCTTGACCGTGCTCATCTTTAGAGATCATTACGGCACAGTATAAAACTCGATTTGAAATCAAAGATAGATCGGTTCGATTGAGATGAATGACCGATCGTGGGTGACTCCACTAAATTGAAAAATTCTCATCGACCGACACTAATTTGATGTTTCTATCGTCTTGGCGCCATGTGCTGTATTTGAATCTTTGAGATTTTCACGACAATCGAGAGTCGCTAATGGGTCGAGTGGGTTTATTGTGGCTCGAAGAAAATCGACCACGGGTCATTTGTCCTAAAAGCTCTGAACACTACCCAAAGAGCCTAGGTCACACTAAAAGCGTGTCGGAGTGGAATTAACCGCCAATCTAAATTCAATTTCAGAAATTGAAGATTCTGACTTGTCACAGAGTGGGTATACCGAAGTGTGTGTGCATCAGATAATTCGCCGGCATGGAGTGCCGGGGATGAATTACATTTCGAATCTAAATCAGAGATTATAAATTTGGCAAAGTTGCAGAGGATTCTTTATTAAACAAAGGCATAGCAGATGGTACAGAATTTCAGTGGTGAAAAGAAAGTGAATAAAGATTTCGGGCCAAAGTCGAGACAAAGAGTCGGTGATTGCAGTTGCCAAGATCAGTGCTAGAGTTATATCAAATCTTGACCAGAGGTTCCTAGTTTCAGCAGATCAGTCAGATAGTTTCTTTTTAATCAGTGCAAAGCATAGTGTACATGATTTCAGTCGGTTGAGTTGAGATCAGAAATCAGAAAATCGCAAGTCAAGAGTCAACTCAGAAATCAGTGTTTACAGTTGTCAACCAGTGTCAGAGTAAAGATTGCTCAGAACTATTAGAAATTTTGAATCGTTGAGGTTCGAAAGTTTATTAAGGAGCCGAGAAAAGAGATCAGATGTGGATGACAAAGTGTCTTATGTGAGAAGTGCAGTTCAATTGTTGGTTTAGAAAGAGCAGATTTTCTATACCAAGATGGTCTCCTCGGTCAAATGGTCGGACAATACCACAAGACTGAAGGGTTAGCATGGGAAAAAGTGAGGCTCGATGAGACGAAAATACCCCCACCTTTTGTATAAGGTTTGGTAAAGGTTTAAATTTCGAGGAAGAAATTTTTATAAAAGGGGAAGAGTTGTGACATCCAAAATATTCGGTATTAATTTCAATTGAATTAATCAGTTCATTTCTATGCACTTGGAGTCGGGGATTAAAATGGAATACAAAATTGAGATGCGAGATAAGCTATTGGATGAGGAGAATATTTAATGGAAGCATTGAGGCCAATTGAGATGGATTTAAAGTAAATCAAGTGATTAATGGAAGACAATTGTTTCAAAATTCGTATGCCCATGGACTTAACATTTTAAATTACCTTAAAGCTTCTAGAAGGGGGCAAATTTATCAAGAAATGGTGAGTGGAAGGTGACATCACATGATGTCATGGTGGGCCATTTTTATTGAATAAAAGAAAGAGAAAAAGAAAAGAAAAGAGCCCCCCTTCTTCTCTCTCCTCCCTCCCTTCTTCCTCGCTCTCTCGTGCGACTCCATCTTCATCTTCTTCATGCTTGAACCGGCAGAAAGGAGGGGGGGAAGCTCGTGCGTGCAGCAGCCCAACGGAAGCTAGCCGTTCACCGCCGCCGCACGCCGTCGTCGCTCTGCCCTAGCCGCGCGCCCTCCGCCTTCCTCTCTCCCCTCTTTCTGCTGTTCGAACAACTTCTTCTTCCTCTTGTTGGTGCTTTTCAAACCCAGAAATTGCAGAGGAGAAGCTGGAGCAGCCATGGCCGTCCGCCCGCCCGCTCGTCGTCGGCTGTACCTCCGCTCGCTCACCGTCACAGCCCCCGCGAGCTGCTTCGCCCCTCCCATCCTTGCTTCGTTCGTGCACCAGCAGCCATCGTCCGTCGTCCCGAGCTGCCGGAGCTCATCCTCGCCGCCGTGAGCCGCCGTGCGCCCCCGCCTTAGCCCGCCGGAGCTTCGCCTTGCCTCCGCCGCCCTTGGCCGCTCGAACCGGCTCGGATCCGCTCCCTCTCGGCCCCGATCAGCAACCCAGAAAATGGGTATGGCAGCCCACGTTTGGCCCGTTTTGGCCGCCTTCCCGAGCCGGGATGCTCGGCCCGCTTTGAGGAAAGTTGTTCTCCTCGGCATCCTCGTCGTTTTGGTCCGCTCGGCTCGCTAATCCGGTGAGTTTAGCTCACTAAACCTCGCTTAGAGGGTTAATTATGCTTTAGGTGTGCTTAGTTTATGTTAAGTGTGATTAGGTGGTTAGTTTAATTTATTTAAGTGTTGATTATATTAATGTGTTTAATTAGCTTAAAATGAGTTTAATTTAAGGCTAAATGAAGGTTTACATTAATATAAAGCTTGATGTGACATAAAGGAATTTACTTTTGACTTATTTAAATATTTCGAAATTATTTAATAATTTAATAATATATTATTATTCGAAATTATTAATATATTATTATTTAATTATTTTCGGAATAAATTTAATTATTTATTAAATTCCGAAAATTTTGTCGGGATCCTAAATTCTCAGAATTTCGTGCCGGTCGCTGCTGTGTATTCGGATTTTGAAATTGATGGTCGGATATTATAAATTGAATGTGGATTGCGAAAAATATGAATATTATTATTTAATTAATTTTCGGAATAAATTTAATTATTTATTAAAATTCAAAAATTTCGTCGGGACCCTAAACTCTCAGAATTTCGTGCCGATCGTTGCTGTATATTTAGAATTTGAATTTGATGATTGATTGTGGCAAATTGAGTGTTGATTGTGATAAATATGAATTTTATTCATAAAATCCCAAGTGTCGAGTTCGGCATTGAAATTGGATTGTTAATGGCTAATATCGTAATTGAATTATGTGAGTGAAATGTGAAGTATCCAAGGATCGGTATCGAATTGTCGTGTGCTAGTTGAAAGGCTCGGGTCGTAGTAGTGGCTAGGCCGACTGGATCCTTATTCTTTTAGAATGCCGTCAAGAGAATGACGTGGCTTGGTCGCAGTAGTGGCGAGACCAACTGGACCGTTATTCTTCTAGAAATGCTGTCGATAGAACGACGTGGCTTGGTCGCAGTAGTGGCGAGACCGACTGAACCTTTGTTCTTCTAGAAATGCTGTGGATAGAACGACGTGGCTTGGTCGCAGTAGTGGCGAGACCGACTGGACCTTTGTTCTTCTAGAAATGCTGTCGATAGAAGGACGTGGCTTGGTTGCAGTAGTGGCGAGAACGACTGGACCCTTATTCTTCTAGAAATGCTGTCGATAGAACGACGTGGCTTGGTCGCAGTAGTGGCGAGACCAGCTGGACCTTTATTCTTCTAGAAATGTCGTAATGTTGGTAGATATCTGACCTGCGAGTAAGTTATGCTATTGTGTGGCAGTGAATAATAATTAGGATGCGTGCTAAGTGCGATCGTGATTTATATGAAAGTGATGGCGTTCCAATTGTTTGAATTATTATTACTACCTGAAATTGTGTGATACAAATTGTGCTAACCTGCAGGAAAGAATTTAAGCGATGTAAGTTCTCTGTGTGATGTGGCTAGGCCACCCTTGGGCGTATTTTCTTTCTAATAGGGGTTTAGGGGGTTGAACTTGCTGAGACGTTGTCTCAGTGGTTATTGAATAACCATTTCAGGTCCCTGGTGGACGGAGCGACCGGATAGCTTTTGGTTGGCCTTGAGGAGTTGGAGAGGTGAAGTCATAAGGATTGGAGATCGTGTCCGACTTGTAGGTTGTAGGACAATTCATTTTTAAGGGCCGGTCTTTTGTAGACTTTCGGCCGTAGACCTCTATTTGTAATTCTGTTGAATTATGAAAGTGTTATGTTGTGCTTTACGAAAAAAAAAAAAGTGTTATGTTGTGATTTAGTTTCCTGCTTTTCTATCCCGTATGTTATTGTCATGGGTTTCATAATACGTTCCGCTTGCGCATTAATACATGAATGGGGTCGACGACACTACCTGGGAATGTCGCATTTGATCGACTGCAGTGGAATGTGCGCGCGCTCGGGGTTCGGGGCGTGATAGTTTGTTCTGAGTGAAAGCTAAGTACGCTAACAAGAGAGAGAGTAGGTGACACAGTTGTGTTTCAGCTACAGGGATGTCTCAGTCTTTTTTGTTAACGAGTCCGTTCGTACTAGAAAGGATCCAGCGAGTATAATGGCCCATCAGAAAATGTTCTTTCTCCTATCGAATTATTGGAGAAATATGTAAACTTCATATCATTTCATATAAAATTATATTGCATTACAATAAAGTATCTTTGAACAGATGAGGTGCTCAGAGTATCCCTCTTTAACTGAATATTTTAAAGAACATTTGACCGGCAGTTGAGGCCTCTCACCCTTGAACAGTCAATCTGTGATCTATGTATCACCTTTTTTTTTTGAGAAAATAAAAAACGACAAAACCGCATGGAGATTCCAGGGCGGGCGGTAGTATCATGCGTAAAATCAGTCTGACAATTAATTAGAGAGATAATGTCTAACTGCAAAACAGCCGTGTCTTGTGCACGCTTAATTAATTATTGTATTAATTGCTTCTCAAATTTTTGTTTTGATTAAAGTGTTTCCTTATGGACAAAAGATCCGTATAAGCAATATTGGAATCATCCAAGCATGATTAAATTGGTAGGCACTTGTAGGTTTGGGGGCCAATATATGGATGGGATAGTCACCTATTTCATTAATGACTGTCGAATTAAACTATAGGGGTCAAATTATCTCACTAGAAAATTGGGAACATGTAGTTGTCATATAAACTAGAGCAAAACACTGCGCGCACTTGCATCGTGAAAATATGTTTTTCTATAAGTGGCTTTATCCACACCTAGGCTGATGGTTCTAGTAAGTAGAAGTTCAATAATGCAAGCCGGGAGGGCTTTTACAATCACTCAAGAGTCCCGAGTGAGAATGGAAGTATATTATGATGAAACATTGTGATAGGCTTACCAAAGAGTTAGAGGAGTAATGATTCCATTTGAGGTTGTGGTCGACAAACTAACGAAGTCGACTCACTTCTTGGTAGTATGAAAGGATCTGGATTTAGATAGACATGCAAAGTTGTATGTGCATCAAATAGTTCGTTTACATAGAGTGCCAGTGATGAATTTATATTAGATCTAGACCCGAGGTTCCTAGTTTAAGCAGAACAGTCAGATGGTTCCTTTTGAAGCATTGCATTGTAGATGTGCAAAGTGCTAGTGTGTTGGGATGAAGTCAGGGAAAGAAAAATCATAGGCTAGAGTTAGTTCAGCAGCCAGTAATTGTAGTTGTCCTGATCAGAGACAGATAAAGACTGCTCAGAGTTGCCAAAAAAGATGTATCGTTGAGCATTGAGGGCCTTAGAGTTCCAAATTGGTGATTACATCTTTCTAAAGGTGTTACCAATGAGGGATACCTTGCACTTTGGCAAGGAGGGAAAACTGAAACCGAGGTATGTAAGTCCCTTTGAGATTCTAGAGAGAGGATCAAGATCCTAACGCATCGTCTTGCATTGCTATTGAAGTAGGCGTGAATGCATGACGTCTTCCACGTGTCGAAGTTGGGGACATATGAGCTTGAACCGACCCACGTGCCGAATCTTGAATAATTAGACGTAGACAACAGAGTGTCGTACATGGAAAGCTCAGTTCAGATTGTCAATCATAAAAGCAGATTTTGTGTACCAAGACGGCCCCCTTGGTCAAAGTGGCCTGACAACACCATAGGACCGAAGAAGCAACGTGGAAAAGTGAAAACTAATGACATGACGATACCCCACCTTCAAGGATGAAATTTTTTTTTTAAGAGGGAAAGAGTTATGACATCCTAAAAATGTAGTTCTGATTTCGATTGGATAAATTGGGCTTTTCATCGACTCGCCTATAGTACTTTTCTCTATTATGGCCGTTTATGAGATAACTGGTCTATCAGGTGAAGCCGTTAAGGAATTTTAATACAAAAGACTTGAGAATTCGACTAGGAATTGACTGCTCGACCATGCTAGTCTGCAAGGGTCAATTACGGCACAATAAAAAAAATTGATTAGAGACTAGAGATAGGTCGATTCAACTGAGATGTGTGATTAAAGTGTGGGTGATTCTACCTTGTTGCAAATTTATCGTCGATCGGCACTAGACCGATTTTCTGTAGTTTTTGGTACCCTATGTCTGTATTTGAAATCTTGAGATTTTCACGACCATTGAGAGTCGCCAATGTGTCGAAGAAGTATATGTGGCTTGAAGAAAATTGACTATGGGTCAATTGCACCAAAAATTTCTAAAAGCTACCCAATAGATTAAGTCACGCTAAAATTGCATCTGATTGAAATTAACCGCGAATTTGAATTCAATTTTAAAAATTGAAAGTTCTGTCATATCATGAGTCATTTCATGAGTCATTTTAGGAATGTTGACTCACTTTTCGAGGAAATTTCGGTGAGTTCAAGATTTCTACGGAAAATCGATTTAGACAATTTGAAAAACGGATAGAATTTCGGTTTGACCAAATTGAAGGGACTTGGCATTTATTAATTATTTTCTGTAATTATTTGATTAATTATTTATTTTCTGGAAATTAGACGTTGAGAGCCTAAATGGAGTCATGGATTTCAGTCTCTTTCAATCAGTGAACTTCCATTTTTCTCTGACACTTCGTTGAATGCTTTGTATTTGAAATGCAGAAGTTGTTTCGTACCTGAAAGAAACCCCAGTCCTTGCAGGCCTGGTGCAGCTTCTCGAGCTCCGGCTTGGCACTGTCCTCCGAAACCAACCTCCCCAAGTCGATCACAGGAACTTGAGGCAAGCCGGAACAAGCGTCCATGATCACAGGAGGCTCTTGATCGTCGCAGATGTATCTCTTCGGGACCGTGGTCGGGTTGGCCTTCAGTATGTCGTGAACACAAGGCACGAGGAGCTATCTCCCTAGTATGTCCGCCTGTGTCTCCATTATGACAATCAAGAGGATGAGTCGCGGAGACAGATGATATGTTTCCTCTCATTCTTGATTATAAGATGAGTTGCCAACAAGAGTGGAGAGTAGGTTTCAGCTAGAGGGGCGGTTCATTCATTTTAATCAGATGGCCGACATTTATAAGTGGGTTTCGGTTAACGAGCCTGTTCATGCTCGGAAGTCTCCAACGAGAGTAACGGTCCCTAGTGGCAACTGACAAATATGCATTTCACTTTCAATCACTGTAAATGTGAAGACTTGTGCGAAGATTTTGAAGTATGTATATTGACTGTTTTTTTTTTTTTTTTTTGGTAAAGGGTAATGATATATTGAGACACCACAAAACTTGCACTCAACAAGACACAGACGTCTCATCGAGTGAAAGGGCGCCGGACACAAAACACCGCAAAGCGGTCAACTCAAGCAAGGGCCGAGACAAGAAGCCCAAGAAAACAGCTACGCAGGGCTGAGATAACAAACTAAAAAAGACAAACTAACCAAAAGGCCATGCAGGGCCAAGAAGAACAACCCACAAGTTTAGACTACGGCAACCTAGGCGGTCGGCATAGGAGGGCTGAAGATAGACCGGGTCAAGGTCCCAGTTTCTTTGTATCCTCATATTTCTCGGGCAATCTTCCACGCTTTTGAAAGTTAAGGCTTTATCCTTCACCACTTTAATAAGATGCTTCTTGATAGCCGCAACTATAACCAGATGCTCTCTAAAGAGGATGTTGTTTCTATACTTCCAAATGAGATGGCACAGAGCTCCAAAAGATAAATGACCAATGGTGTGATAGAAATCCTTACCTGAGAGGAATCTCATCACCCACTATAGATTTTCTGTCCAAGTCCCATTTCTCCATGGGAGGTTGCACCTGGCTGCCCAAAAGTAAGCCATACTAGCCGTGATGCAGCAACCAAAGAAGAGGTGGTTAATAGAATCCGGTGTGAGCTTGCAAAAGGCACATACTTCACTCCCAATTCTCCCATAAGACATAAGAAAAGCTTAGGTAGGAAGTCGGTTCCTAATGATCAACCAGAGATTGAATTGGTATCTCAGAGTGATAGCCTTGTTCCAAATAAAGGATGACCACACAACCCTGTCTTTCCTTCTTTTGAGTATATGCCAAGCTGAGGTGACCGAGAAGACACCAGAAGGATTATCCCTCCATATAAATCTATCCGGAACCCCTGTGAGAACCGGAAGGGGCTGGTTCTAGGAATCCATCAATGAGCTGAAGTCCTGACCCGCCGAAGAAAAAAGGTCTGCAACAACTGTATACCAAGGCAGCCCCAAATCAGAGATAGTCTGCTCTGAACAAATAAGATCCAACGAACCTCTCTGATGCCAATGGTCAAACCAAAGTGATGTCCCCTGGCCATCTCCAATCTTCCAGTGGAAGTTGAGGTAGAATTCGGATCTTAGGTGGAGAATCCTCTTCCAAGCCCACAAGCAGTTGGCCGGCGTCTTAGCCACCTAGAATTTCGTCTTTCCCAGAAAAGTAGAGTGAATCCATTTGCACCAAAGAGACTCCTTATTCATGAAGAGGATCCAGATGTGCTTGAGCATCGCCGCCTTATTGTACTCTCGCAAACTCCGAATCCCAAGACCCCCTTCTTCCCTTAGAAGACAAACATCCTCCCAAGAAACCTTAGCTCTTCCCTTGCCAAGGCTGGGCCCCTTCCATAAGAATTGTCTAAAAATCTACTCGATACGATCCAGGACTGCTATAGGAATAATGAACACACTAGCCCAATAGGCTTGGATTGCATGGAGTACTGACCTTATGAGCTGAACTCTCCCTGCAAAGGAGAGAAATCGATGGGTCGAAGATTGCACCCTAGCCATTATGCGATCGACTAGAGCTACACAATCCGTCTTGCCGAGTCTCGAGGATATAATAGGCGCTCCTAGATAACGTTGATTTTTGGAGGACATCTTTATTGACTGTTGTTGAAACATAACTTCAGAAAAAAAAAAAAGAAAAAAGGCTGGTCTATAATGGATGCCAAGAATAGTCTATGTACGCGTGGAAATTTCTGCGTCGCCAATTAGAAAATAACGCAACATTCGTGATAATTGTCGGAGTAATATTATACAATGATTTCTAGAGAGATACGATCTTTTGAGATAGAGAAACATAATTAATTTGCCATGGAGATAGAACTTGGACTCTTTCGACTGGCCAAGTTGGACTTCTGGTGATGCTATTGTCACATCTAAACTGACTTTAGCAACAACCTTTTAAACTGACTTTTGCTACAAAAGCAAATGGGGGAAATAAATGGTCCTTTATCATCTTCAAGAAGTCTTATTAACTCTAAACACAGAATGAGAAAAAAAAAAAATATCCATCATATCCTCAATTATTAGGGAAATTTTCAACCAAAAATAAAATGCATGAATTAGGTCCATTTTCTCACAAGGGAGTCTTAAGTGAATTTTATTTTAAATAAGGACTTTAAGTGGTCCTTTACTTTCAATTAAGGGTCTGATCGAATATGTGCATCTCCTATGTCACTTATAAAAGGCATGATGTTGGCATTTTTGGTATTTCCATTTCTTGTCTTTTTGTATTTTTTTTTCTTTCATCTTGTTCTTTGTTCATTGTTTTTCTCCTTTTCTTCCTTTTGTTTTTTTCTTTTTACTGTGGCTGGCGAGGTCCTCACCTAGATCCAATTGAGGTCATTATGGCTGTGGGCAAGGCTGGCTCAGATTAGGGTAAGGTGGCCTCACTTAGACCATCGCGGTGCCTCACCTTCATCCATTGTCATGTCCGCAACCGATCTCCCATGTTAAAGCTCACTTAATTACTCCTCTCAATTCTCAGATGCTCTCTCCTTTTTAATCAAGCTCGCCTTGTGAAGTTGAATCGAGTTTTGGGCGAAAATCAACTCCTGCTTGTCTAGCTATGGTGGAAACCTAGGCCTAGCCAGATTCAACCGCAACACGCTCAATTCCAAATGTTGGATTCGTCTCCTCGCACAAAACGCTTCTCTCTGTGATGTGGATTGTCGCTTTGGCATCCGTGTTCCTGTGGCAGCGCAACGCGGTCGGCACCAGAGGATTCTTGATATCTGATGGTTATTGTCGGTGGCCAGCCATATCTGGGCAAGGCCGGGTCCGCTGGCCGAGGGCGAGGAGCCGCAATGGTCTTGCCCAGTAGCTCGCTGGCACAACAGTTGGAAAAAAAAACTGAGAGAGAAGAGAAGAAAAAGGAAAAGAAAGACGTCACGAAGAAGAAGGTGACTGGGAAAGAAAAAGAAAGAAAAAAAGTAATAAAAAAGAAAAAGTAAAACATAAAAATCCGAAAATGCTGCCATGGTGCCCTTGGAAATGGGCACTTGAGATGCATATGCTCATTCAGGCCATATTTGAGATTAAGTGGTCACTCCATTTTGGGTCCTTTTTGAAAATTTCCCTAAGTATTATAAAAAAGTATTCTGTTTCGAAAGAAAATTTACAAAAAAGAAAAAGTAATCGTCCATTATATCAGCTATGCAATAATGTAAGTGAGCTAATTTCTTAAGCTTTCAAAGTAGCAAGTACCCGTATCCGCATGAGATCAGCAAATTTAAGGAGTAGTTAACAATCTCTCTCATTGCACGTAAGATATGTGATATTATACGAGTTATGTTCCATCCGTGACCATCACTTGGGTTTGTTTATCACTATACGGAGGAAACACCAAAGAGTGAATGTAAATAATTAAACTTATTATAATTAGGTCAACCCACGGCCGCCAACCATACAATTAATAATTCTTGTGATTTTTAGAACTTGTGCAGCAAAACACATGATTCATGTGCAAATATATAAAACCACACAACTTGAGCAAAGCATGCGCATCCCAATTTGATTCCTAATTCGGTCCTAGTCTTGTTGCGCCCCTCCGTTATGACCATGTTGTCTAAAAGAGATGGTGACAGGGATGGAGAAGCACGGGATCTCCGATTAGTTTATTTAATTGAAGGCTGAGGCCTGAATCATCCTGAGTTTTTTATCATTCAACATTTCTCTCCTAAAAGACTAATTCCGTAGCTTTCAGAACCACAATTACGTGAGTTTGTCCTTTTATAACAACTTATTTTGTTGGGCCAAGTATTAAAAAAAGTTCTAAACCTATTTAATTTATATCAATTCAGTCTTAAATTTTTTAAATGTGATAATTTTTTTTTGTTAAAACCATTGTGTCAATTGAGTTCTAAAACTTTTGATGATTTGCCAACATTGTTGTCGGCCGTCTCATGTAGCATGACTACAAATAACATGGACAATTTACAATTTGTTGAATTTTTATTACTTTTTTTTTGTGGTAATTGTGGGCTAACAAGGTCTAAGTGAGGGCATCCGCCCCATAGGTGAGGGCCTCCGTGCCCTCGTTGGCCATAAGGAAGGGTGTAAGATCCTTGACTAGATTTAGGAGAGACCAATAACCATTGCGTGGCCTAGAGTTGTAAAAAGAACAAAGAAAGAAAAGAAAATAATAATAAAATAAGAAAATTTTCAGAAAAATATAAAAATATTTGTAAAATTATATTGGTCATATCATGTAGGATCACTAGTGTCCACATTAGCAATTACTACCAAAATTGGTTAGATGGACTATATTAGTAAATTATCAAAAGATTTATGATTCAATTAATATAAGGTTTATGATTGAATTTGTATAAATACAATATGTCAGGACCTTTTTATTACTTATTCTGATTTTGTGACTAAAAATTTTGGAGATAATATTTTCAAAAAAAAGAAAAGAAAAAAAAAGTAAGATAGCTTTTGAGGTCGTCAAAACTTCTTGAATGTATCGAACCCAAAATTTGTACTAATAATCTAAAAAGTACCTCAAGGTTCCTTTTGATAGGCATGTGTTGTCAACGTCACGGAGGATTTTAAATGGATATTATGGCTCAAATAGTAATTCTAAACTATTTTTTTAGCATTGATACAAATTTATGGTAATTGTTTAGATGGAAAAAAGTTTGGCAAAATAGTGTCCGCAGGAAAATACTTATTGAATGTTAGGTAGGATTTTCCTCTATACTTGCCGTGGCTAAAGCCAATTTAAATGTGTCAGTATCATTGCCTTACGTCCATGTACTCAATTGTTTGTCTAGGTTTTCTTCCACGTCAAACTTAAGTCATCTTTTTGAGGGAATTAGAAATGAACACTTTTAATTAATTCTTTCTTGGAGGAATAATTTTAAACTCGTGCATGTTTCCCTTGTACTGCTAAGCTACTTTTTTTCCCTGTACATTTTCATAATGAATTAATTAAAAGCATATCAGCCCCTCTAGAAGGACGGGGAAACTAAATATTCAAGATTACTTTCGTTTTTACGTATACTGATTCTTTTCCATAATTCAAATAAATATTTGCTATTCTTTCAATAATTGAAATCTAAAGTTCATTCAAAACGTAGAAAAATAAATTAGAGAAGGACAAAGTTCGTTATTACACTGTAAGAACAATCAAATAATTCCAGAAAATGTAGTTTTTAGTGGGTCATGGGTACAACTTTTTTCTTTTACTTTTTTTATCCCTTTTCTTTTGCCTCTTTTTGGGCTTTCTCTTTAAAATTAAACCGCATCATAATTGTTAGAGATATTTCTCTATCATGATTGATTATAATTGATTCTTTTTAATATTGTAATATTTTATTACTTTAAATAGTTGTCTAGAGCAGCATATAAATAGGCTCTTGTATCATCAGTATTAAATATACTGAAATATACATAAATTATTTTTTCCACTTTATTTGATCATAATTCTAACATGGTATTAGAGCCAAGTTTACCAAGTAATGGCAATATTATTGCAGCCGTGCCGGTATCCCTCACCAAATTGTCGCTTGTGATCACTACTCGGATAGTTTTGTTGCTTATTTCAAAATTATAACACGGCCATTAGATTCATCCATCTCAAGTAGACCCGTTAAACTGGTGGGTCGGGTCGGGTTTGGGTTGGGTCATAAATGGTCCGACCCAAATCAACTCATTTAACCCGTTTATAACCCATTTATTGTAGTGCAAATTTTTTGATCCATACCCGACTCGACCTATACCCAACCCATACCCGACCCATTTAACGAAACATAAAAAAGCTTATATATATATATTTAAATGGTATTGCTAACATGATTTTATACAATACAAATTTTAAAAATAATTATTTAAAAAAATCGAATTTTAATTATTTTTTTATTTTTTTTTTTTTTAAAAAATTAAAATTTTAATTATTTTTAATTTTCTTTTTCTCTTTTCTTTTTCTTTTTCTTCTTCCTCTTCTTTGTCCGGCCGCCGGCCATGACGACGGCCGGCGACCGGCCACAGCGAGCCGCTCACCCGGCTTGCCTACGCCGGGCGAGCACGAGCTCGCCCCTTGCCGGATCTCGGCGAGGTTGGAGCCTCGCCGACGCCGGCGAGTTCGAGCCTCGCCTGATCCGGCGAGCTCGAGCCTCGCCGGACGTCGGAGGCCTTCGCCTCGCCAGATCCGGCGAGCTCGAGGCTCGCCGGGCGTCGGCGAGGCCTCCGCCTTGCCGATCCGGCGAGCTCGAGCTCGCCCGACATCGGCGAGCTCGAGCTCGCCCTACATCGGCGAGCTCGAGCTCGCCCTACGCCGGCGAGCTCGAGGCTCGCCCGGCCGGTCGCCGGCCATCGCCGTGCCGGCGACCGAAGGAAGAAAAAAAAAAAAAAGGAAAGAAAAAGAAAAAAAGAATTATAATTTCAGTTTTTATAAAAAAATTATAAAGTTAAAGAAAAGAAAGAGAGAAAACGAGGTTTTGAGTGAAAAATGGGTTAATAAATGGGTCATAAACGGGTCAAAGAGCCGACCCATTTAAAACTCATATATCTTAGTGTTTACCCATTAAAACTTATTATAGGTGCTTTATAAGATAAAGCTTGACCCATTAATGACCCAT
Source organism: Eucalyptus sideroxylon (assembly GCA_014182405.2). Lineage (NCBI taxonomy): Eukaryota > Viridiplantae > Streptophyta > Magnoliopsida > Myrtales > Myrtaceae > Eucalyptus > Eucalyptus sideroxylon. The sequence continues at coordinate 8,411,998 of CM024552.2, read as the reverse complement.
TTAATTATAAATGGGTTCATAAATGGGTTGCACAACCCATTTAACACCTCTAATCTCAAATGAGTTAGACCTTAAAAATTCATCACCAATTTATTTGGAGAAAAGCCGCATGTGCCACCACGCTCGGCTGCTCTATGGGACCATCAATGCCATAAACTATAACTGAAACTTTTGAAGTCAATCCTTAAACTTTTCAGCTAAAACCACCATAAACAGGTTCTACATTCTCCGGCAAGTCCAAAACAGTAACAAACGTCATCAGAAAGTCTCCCATGCGCCCTCACGCGCTGCCCATATCTTTTGTGCAGGAGATCCACGCGCCCAGCCTCGCATGTGATCCATCATCCACTTCATCACGCGTCAGCACCACGTCATCCTCCGTCGTTGACCACCGTTGAGCGTTGCTGACTGATGTTGACCTGACTGGTTCGGCTTGATTTCGACTGATTTGCTTAGTTTTATGACCGATTTGACCAGACCGACCGGTTTGCTTGGTTTTTCAACTGGTTCGACCATATTCCGATTGGTTCGCTTGGTTTTCTGACTAGTTCAGCCATATTCCGATCGGTTCTCAAAGATTTTTGACTGGTTCAACTAGATTTCAATTAGTTCTTAGGGTTTTATGATTAGTTCGATTCATTCCAATTCCAACCGGTTCTTAGGGTTTTCAAACTGGTTCGGCCTTCGACCTGTTCTCAAGCTTTTCTAACCAATTCGGCCTGATTCCAATTAGTTCTTGGCATTTCTAGACTAGTTCTTGAGGTATTTCGACATCCTCGATCTATTTTCTACCTTATTTTCTCCATATTAGCTTTAGAGATATCGGTTTTTTGCAAAGTCATTATAGAATTTGCTGAGTTTACTAGTATATTACATATCATGGAGAAATTAGAAGTCTTAATGCCCATTCAAACCATCCTGAGTGGATCAAACTACATATTATGGGCCCAAGAAATATCAAGTTTTCTAAAGGGATGTAAGCTTTGGCATCATGTCACTGGAAGTATTTGCAAGCCTAGTCAAGCCACTGAAGAAGATGATGATACATTTGTCAAACGTTTAGATAAGCGGCGAAGACCATTAGAATTCCAAGTTGGTGAACATGTATTCCTTAAAGTGTCATCAATGAGGGGTACTTCGTGCTTCGGCGAGAAAGGGAAGTTAAGTCCGAGGTACATTGGCCCCTTTGAAATTCTAGAGTGAATTGGGACTTTGGCATATCGTCTCGCATTGTCGTCGAGACTTGCTCAAGTGTATGACATCTTTCACGTGTCAATGTTGAGGAAATATAAACCTAATCCAACCCACATGCTGAATTTTAAAGAATTAGACGTGGACGAGAGAGTGTTGTATGTGGAGAGACCGGTTTGGATAGTGGATCGGAAAAAGCAAATGCTTCACAAAAAGACGATCTCTTTGGTTAAAGTGGTCTAGCAATACCACGGAACAGAACGAGCTACGTGAGAAAGTGAAAAATCAATGAGACATTAATACCCCCACTTTTTTGAAGAAGAATTGTAATGGTTTAAATTTCGATGATGAAATTTTTATAAGAGAGGAAGAGTTGTGACATCCTGAAATTTGATCTTGTCCCGATAATATGAAATAGGCATTTCATCGACATGCCTATGGTCATTTTTCTCTAAGTTGGCCACTGACGAGTTGACTAACTTATTAGGTTAAGCCATTAAGGGATATAAACACGGCAAACTTGAGAATTCGATCGGAAATTGACTGGTCGATTGTAATAATCAGTAAGGATCAATATAACACAGTTATAATTGAATTATGATCGGATATAGATGGATTCGACAAAATCACGTAATTGAATTGTGGATGATTCCATGAGATTGCGAAATTCGCATCGAACAACACTAGCTTGATTTTCTATCGATTTTATACTCGGTACACGTAATTGAAACTTTGCGTTTTTTACGACAACCGAGAGTCGTTTCCGAGTCAGAGATGTACAAACGTGGATAAAAAATTATTGACCACGGGTTAAACGCATTGAAATCCCTAAAAGCTACCCAATAGGTTATGTTGTACTAAAATCGCGTTTGGTCGATTTTAACCATGAAATTGAATTCATTTTTGGGAATCGAATGTTCGAGCGTGTCATGATTTATTTTTAGGACATCGTCTCATTTTTCAAAGAATTTTCGTTGAGCTTGAAAATTTACAGTCGAAAATTTATGGAAAAATGAATTTTTGACAAATTGGATATTAAGTGAAAATTCTTATGGACTGGTTTGGTGTGATTTTTGGCTGCCCAAATGACTTATTTTGTGAGGAAATGAAAGAAATTCAGCCATTGGAGGACCCTTTGACAAATATGGCTGAAGACTTTTGGGGCAAAAGCACTTTAGTGTTTAGATATTTCATTAGGCTTCCAATTGGCCAAAGCTTTGACTTTTTCAATTTTCCATCATTCCCTCTCTTCTCTCCCTCCTTGTGCGTGCGCATCCCCTTGGCCGAACCCCTGCTTCTGCTTCTTCTTCTTCTTCTTCTTCTTCTTCTTCTTCTTCACTTCATTTTTCAAGTTCATCCTCCATTTTCCTTGTTGCACGTCCACCATTAGCCTCCCCCGTGATCATCTTTCCTCACACCACTCCACCGCTAACATCACCAGAACACTCCTTCACCACCACAAGTTCAGCCAACTCCGTCCACCTCAGTCTAGAACGCGTAGCCATCCGTCCACTAGCTTGCCAACCACCTACCTCAGCCCCAACACCACTCGATCCAGCCACCATAGAACCGCCTACCAGCCATACACCATGAGCCTTGTAGGTTGTTTTCAGCCTCATCCAAGTCTCCGTTGATGGCGCCATAGTCACGAGATCTCATTGCCTTCGCACTGCCGTCGCCATGAACCTGTCACCGCCCTAATCTGGTGAGTTAACGCCCTAATCTCAGATTAGGAAGTTAATTACACTTAGTAGGTTAGTTAGTGTTAATTAAGGATTAGTGTTAATCCTAGTTAGTGTAACTAGTTAGTTAGGATGGCTAGTTAGATTAAATAGTTTGGTTAGGGTGGTTAGTTAGGTTAGTTGGTTAGCTTAGTTAGGTTGATGTAGTTAGCCTAGTTAGATTAGTTTAGTTAGCTCAATTAGGTTAGTTTGGTTAGCTTATTTAGATTAATTGAGTGGATTAGTTTAAATAATTTGTAATTTATTTAATTAATTGTAATTTATTTAATTAAATTTAATTAGCGTAAATTGTGACGAAATAGCCGTTTAGTGAAATTTTATGCAGATCTTCATGGTTGCATTTATATGTGAAATTGACTGCTTAATTGTGCAATTGAGTGTTTGGTGATGGTAATTGATTATTATTGCAAAAATCTGATCTTATAGTATTTAAATAGGAAAAATACTGGACGTCGGTTTTTGACACCAAAATTTTATGTATTATATAAAATTGTAGAATTTTGAAATGGGAGTGTACCATGCTTATTTGTTTGATTTAAATATGTGACCATGCACAATTATTTTACCGGGAATTTTTAATATGAAGAAAATTGGCCAAGTCCATTATTTAAAATTGAGGTATTTGAGTGCAAAACACGGTGTTCTTAGCCAAGTATAGATGTGTGTGTGATCACTATCAGCACCCGTCACCCAATTGGAGTTGGGGAGGCAATGCATGATTAAGTCTGGATGCCCCACGTCAATGAATGCCGATCGCAGTGGAGGCTGGGCTGATGGTCCTTTATGGAATGTTGTATAGGTGTAGACGTTGCCATGCCTGACAGAGCGGGACGACGCCCGATTATGTCAGATGACTGCTGACTGTTGAGTTGGCCGTGGTCCATGGGTCATAATAACTGGGATATGCTTGAGTGATTGAGATAGCTACGCCTTATTATGAGGTAAAATTGTGTAGTACAGAATGGGACGTGTCATGACGATTTTACCTTATAATCAGAACCCCTGTGATTGATTGATATATCAAAATGATGTGTTCCAATTATTGATTACGCCTTTTGCATTGATAAATATATATGTGACATACTAATGTGCAAAAACGTGCTGAAGCAAGGTAAGTCTTGTGTGACGCCTATTTTGGCTACATCTAGATGAATTTGTGTCATAATTGGGGTTTTGGGTTTTGACTCATTGAGATTTTATCTCACCCCATTGTAGTTAAATACTTTCAGGTCCTTAGTATGGAGAGGCGACCGGTCTGTTTTGGGGTTCCATTGGATATAGACTACGAGTCCACCTTTTTCCCTATTCTTGGGACCGCTTTGACTCGTGAGTTAGTGATGACCATGGTTTAGGTCGATGAGGGCCTCCTTCACTTGGTACATCATCGCTTTAAGGTGTGGTTCCTTAATGTGCCTAACGGGGCCCAAAAGAGTCCTTTGTAGGGTTTTGACGGACCTATTGTCGAAACCGAGGATAGGGAGGTGGCTGACCCCATGGACATCAATATCCCAGATGGCGTCATGGAGGATTCGAAGCCAGAGGCTGAAAGGTTTGGAGAGTAGGTGGCTCAGTAGTCTCTTTTTTTTAGATAGACCATTTGTACATAAGCTTGTAGGACTAACTTGGTTTGTTTATAAAGTGTGGTTTGTAATAATTGGTTGCCTACTTTTATTATCCCTATAATAATTGGAGAGTAGGACTAACTCAGTTGTTGTCTAGGGTTTAGTTCGCTTCCGCATTTTAGATATTTTAGTAGTTTTGAAATATTTATCAAAAATTATGATCATCATGAAAGTCATCATTTTTGTAACGGCCTTTTAACGGTCATATAACGACTTTTTAATAGTTGTATAACGGTCTTCTAACGGCTTTATAACTTTTGATTTAATACTTCATAAACTCTTCATTATTTTATAATGGTCATTTTTTTAATTACCAATTGATTTATGACAATCTCCTAACGACTCTCTTTTTCTTGTTTAGATATAAATTAAACTTCAAACCACAATTCTTGTAGATACAACATGTTCTCATATCTTTCCTTTTGTTTTTGTGGGGTTATACATAAAAGTTGTTATGTTTCCTTCAATATTCAATGCGGAGTATAGAGTAAGGTCTATTGTATCTTGGGAGAATAGCTGCTAAAGCCATATGCATCGAGTTTCGTACTTTGAGGGATGAAATTATCCTTAAGGACAGTGTTTGCACGCCTCAGACATTTCTTTTTATTTTCTAATCTTTTGTAATGTATTTCCAATAATTATTATTATTTTAAGTATTCTAATACTTTTTCCAACAATCTTAAGGATAATTGCCTTATAGCTTTCAAAATTGGAATACATGGTGCTTCCACCAACCTTGGAATTGAACAAGCATTTGGAGATGGTGAAGGAAAAGTATCACATATTCTTGGGTGATTTGTCATGGGACAGTATCAAGCATTAACACAAAATAGCTTTTGGTCATTTTGGTAAGGTTATTGAGTTTCAAGTAAAGTTGTCTTTTGGAAACTCTAAATTAATGCTTGAAGGGCGTAATTGCCATTTTGGTGCGTTGTTTCCACATTTTGAGGAATCATCATCACATAAGTTGAGATCCTTTCATTCTAACATTTGAAATTTGGCATCACGAGCTTGTTTGTTCTCTTTATATTTGATTTGATCTTGTTAGACATATTCCATGAATGTGTGCTCTTATACTTTTACGGAAGAGGCTTACAGATTTTCAAAATTACCTATTTAGAAAATCTTTAAAAATGGCATAGTGATTCCGTATGGCTACTTAAAAAGAAATAGAAAAGGAAACCATAAAAGAAATGGAAAGAAATCGGGCTAATATTTCTTTTATATATTTATTTTTATTTTAGGGCTTCAATACCTATACTTGTTTTTCCAGAAGAAAATTGGATGTGTGTAGGTGTTTTCTGTCTCAAGTTCATGATTATTTTAATAATCATCCATTTATGATTGGAAATTGGGGCACTCCGCTAATACTCAAAATAATTTCTTTTTGTCCTTAATTCTTTCTATTCTCCTGCTAAAATTTATTTAATGTACATTTATGAAGCTAGTTTATAACTGTTTTTATCTGCTATTTAACTTGTCTTTGCCTCCACCTCTACAAAATCTTATCGAGCTTGCCCATGTCGAACCAGGTTATATATAATTTTTCTCAGCAAAACAATGGATGCTATCATGTGCGATTTCTTTGTTTTACCACTAGAATTACGCTCTTTTTACCTTATATTATTGTGCTTATAGATTTTGAAAATAGGTGTCATTTGACTTTGGAACAAAATTCTTCAGTATTCCTCATAGTGTTGTCCTATCATTCTTGGGAATATGCTAGAGTGCATACAATCATTAGTCGGTTGGTGATGTCCATGCCAATATGCTTAAGTAAGTGTAGACATGAGCCTATGTTGGTATTTGGTGGCATATCTTTATTCATGCTTGCTTGGGAGTGCAACATGGGCCTCTATCTATATATATGCTCATACATATGTTGGTATTTGCTGCATGACAATGTGTATGTTTGATAAATACATGAAGATATGATAATTCTCTCTCATTCACGCACATATAGAACTTCTCTAGTATTAGAATTGTGGCAGATTCTTGCCTTCTTGACGATGTGGAATTACACTTGATAGAAGGGGAATGGAGACCCAATTTAGCAAGCACAAGCTGAGAGAATAATTGTGCGACAACTATTCAATTGACTAATGATGCACCCCAATATTTGTCATTAATTACTTTTCTGACTAAATTAGCATAATCAACAATTTAGTGAGTATGCCTTTTGCATCTTGTCTTTTGGGATATTTTTATATTTCACATTTTAGTCATTTAAATGTTGCTTAAAGAGTTAAAGTCTACTTTGAGTTTTACATGTGTAAAACATTGTTGGCATTATATTTATGGCTACTAAAGTTTTAGTCCAAACATTTTTCTTGTCAAAATTGTCGTGACTTTATTCCTGAATTTATTAGTTTCACACTTATGTTTGAAACAACCAAAGAGGTTTACATTTTATAATAGCCACAAATTTATGGGTTAAAGATTCTAATGTCTCTTTTGCAATGATCGAATTTTTCATGCATAACTTTTGATAGAATTATTAAATAGTATTTTATTGCATAATTAAATTGATTACATGTTTTTTTTTTTTTTTTTTTTATATTGAGTATGCATTGTTGAGACATTTTTGGTGATTCATATATAACACTCAGATGAAGTCTTATAGTTATTCTGTGAAAATATTAATTCATTTGGATTTCTGCTAACCTCTGAGTTTTGGTTAACATTTTTGGAACAACATGTACTATTGATAGCAGTAATGATGTAAAAAAAAAAATAAAAATAAAAAATAAAAAATAAAAAAAATAATAATAATAATAATAATAATAATAATAATATTCTTTGTAAGAATATTTACTTTGCCAATTTATATTGAATGACCATTCATGCATGATGCTAATTAGAGACTTTATGTTGAATGTCCATTCATGCATATGATGATAATTAGAGACTTGATTTACTATTGCATTGGGAAAGAGAATCTCCTGTAGTGATTGTTGTGGAAGATATAATAAAATCCATTAATGAATATGTGTTCACCCAGTGGAAGTGCTTGACATAAAAGCAGTCGAATGAAATCATGGGGGAAATGGCAATAGTACTTAACCAAAAGTCGACTTGGTTGAAGTAGATGATTTGACTAAATAATTGCTATAGTTATTCCAATGCCAATATTGTGGCTAATCGAAATTATGGGTGGTAGACTGAAGTACTACTAGGCATATATGTGTAAACAAAATGCCTTATCCTCGTAAGCTCTAATGGGTGAAGGAGAAGAAAATATTTACTATTCTTTGGTAAATTGAGAACTATTAAATTTCTTGATAAAAAGAAAAAATTCTTCTCAAACTCATATATGAAAATGAGGCTAAATAGTTGAGAAACTATTAGCAGATATTCCTTTGGGAAAATGACACATTTTGTGTTTATACATCATGATTGCCAAGAGGCAATAGCCATGCAAAGATAAATTTTTCAATGGTAAAAATTGATACGTCCGATTGAGGGATGATGTGGTAAAGTAGCTACTTAATGATGGAATTATGTCCATTAATTATATGAAGTCAGAAATGGATTTTAGCCAATCCTTTGACTATACATCGAGGGGAATGGGACAAGCCAACTGAAGAAAATCAAAAATGATAGTAACCTAACTTATGTGATTGGAGATCCTGTGAATAAGGTTCATATGGGTTTACAAGTCATTTGTTAATCTAGTGCAATGTAAAAAAAAAAAAAAAATGATTATCCCTCCTAAGGTGGAAATAGTGCAAAATTGCAAAGAAAAGGAGGTTGAGCTAAGCTCTTAATGAAATTCCATAGCCATTATTGGTGGTGTATTAATATGCAATATACACTTGATGGAATCACCTATATAAGTGTGGAGTAGAGCCGCTCTTGTGAGAAATTTTGGTGAAGATCTCTAAAGTACTTATGAATAAACCAAGCACGCGCATGGCCTATTAGAGCAAAACCGCATTGAACAACAAAGTTTGTGGGAGTGTAATGTGATTGGTGAAAATTATAATTCACAAAAAGAAATTCTTGATTCATAGAAGTTTCAAACTTCACCACTGATTTCGTGAATTATAATTCATTCTTTCTAGGATTAGTTCATATCCTAACAAGCACCAGTTCCGATGCATTACTAACAATTAACCCAATACTATTCTATTTTCTTGTAAAAAATTTCTGAATATGTTGGGGATTGTTAAATATTTCAATAGTTTTGAAATATTTATTAGAAATTATAATCATCATGAAAGTCATCATTTTTGTAACGGCTTTTTAACAATCATATAATGACTTTTTAATGGTTGTATAACAGTTGTCTAACGGCTATATAACTTTTGATTTATTACTTCATAAACTCTTCATTATTTTATAATAGTCATATTTTTAATTACCAATTGATTTATGACAATCTCCTAACGACTCTCTCTTTTTCTTGTTTAGATATAAATTAAACTTCAAACCACAATCCTTGTAGATACAACATGTTCTCATATCTTTCATTTTGTTTTTGATGGGTTATACACAAAAATTGTTCTATTTCCTTCTAATATTCAGTGCGAAGTATAGATGAAAATCTGTTGTATCTTGGAATGATAGCCGCTAAAGCCTTACGCACCGAGTCTCGTACTTCGAGGGGCAGAATTATCTTTAAGGATAGTGTTTGCACACCTCAAACATTTCTTTTTATTTTCTAATCTTTTGTAATGCATTTCAAATAATAATTATTATTTTATGTATTCTAATACTTTTTCCAACACTGCATGTGCATAAACCGAATGGGTGGGCGACGTGTCCTAGGAATGTCGCATTTTTAGTCGACCGCCGAGATATGTGCGCATACCCGGGGTTCAGGGCCTGACAAGATTGGTAGGAACTTGTAGGTTTGGGGGCCAATACACGGATGGGATAGTCACCTATTTCGTGATTAAACTATAGGGGTCAAGTTATCTCACTAGAAAATTGGGAACATGTAGTTGTCACATAAACTAGAGCAAAACACTGCACGCAATTGCATAGTGAAAATATGTTTTTCAATGAGTACGATATCGAATGGAAGATCACGGCTTGCGAATGAGGCTCGGCCAGCAGTGGTGCTCACGGTTGTTCACAGCATGGCTCATGGTGGAATACTGGCGGACGCTTGATTCTCGGCTCACCGACTCAATGTGGCCTTGGTAATGATCGGCCGATGACAGGCTTGCCGAACATCGCTGGATAACCAGCAAAAGGAACTCAAACTCACCGATGGGGATGTTGGCAGTGGCTGAGTATCGCAGGTCGTGGACTGGAGTTGAGAGGGAAGAGCTACAGGGCGTGACCGGCGAGGACACAGGACACTGACGTGGCCAGTAGGTGCAGGTGCGTCAACGATCACTGGTGCGTTGAGGCTTGCCGCCAGCGTTGCTAAGGAATGCTCGGAGACTTGCCGGTCTGGCGTATGGAGCGATGAGGTGTGCGGATGTGAAGATGCAAGACACGTCCAAGAACTGCAAGAATATCACTGTTGTTACTTGTTCTCTCTGTGCGAATCGTGGATGTTGCAGCAACGGAAGTGGGTCTTTCTTTCCCTCTCTTTTCTTTTCTTTTTTCTCCTTTTTTGTCGTCTTCTCCTCTGGCTTTTTTGCGAGTGGAGAACGTGAAGACCCTTTGCTCTAAATCTTGAACCACGTATGTTGAGCCTCATCTCGAGTTGTGGATCTTTGGTGGTTAATGCGTACCTCACCACAACGTAGGAGCTCGGAAACTCCCCACAACGTAGGAGCTCGAAAACTTCACTAAGGGTCGCCCCACATGTCAGTAGATGGGCTGATAAAATGATGTTCCTTATTTTAATGTGTTGATACCCACACACTTCAGCCTAATTTTAACGTGTCGATACCCATACGCTTCAGCCTAATTGGAGAAACTTTTTTCCCTCCCGGTGTAATACCCAAAATTTTACATCCCACCAGAATTCAGATGTTGTAGTTAAGGATATTAAGGTCCTAGGTTTCAATATATGCCAACCTACAACCTCCTTGCATATCATATGCAAAATGTTAACCATATTAAATGATTAATGAACTTGGCCAAATGTTTAATTTGTACCAGCTTAGTCCAATCAATCCAATTAGGCTCGGAACCATCTATTCAAATCAATCCATCGCTGGTCCAATGGAAATGCAATTAGGTGGGCTTATTACTATCAATGCTTTTAAAATTTATATGTAGTTTTAACTAATATTTTTCTTTGGGGTCGGGATCGATCCCTAATTTTTTTATGCAGTTAATAACCAATTGAGTTACGAAAAGTGTCAACAAACACCTTCTCAAGAAACCCTCCCTATCTCCTAGCCACAAATTCGTTGACAAAAGACCGTGAAATCGCTGTTGCTTCACCATGTACGACGCTCCCTACGGTGAGATGCTGCCCTTGTGCACGAGAGAGAGGATCGTGAGACAGTGGAGAGCCTTCATCAGCAACGCCAATAGAGATGATCTTGGCGATGAAGTGGAGCTCGGGGGGGGGGGGGTGAGGGGGTGGGTGGGGGCTGGCGGACGGCGGCCGCGACAGAGAGTAGGCAGAGAAGAGAGTGATTGGGGTGAGTAGAACAAAGATTCCAGATTTTTTGATAGAGGATTACTAAGGTTTGATCTGCTTGCGGATGATTTAAAGGTTATGCGAACATACACCATGTGTTTGGTAGTAACGTTAACGCTGCAACCTTGCTGCAGCTAAATCTTGCCCTTTAAAAAAAAATGATTTGGCAAAGGAGAGCATATAAGTAGAATTGTGATCCCGGTGGGTTTTCTTAGTGATTAATAAATAAATGTATATTTCAACTTGTACGACATTACTTTAATTTTTTTTTGTTTTTTTGATTGATGACATTACTTCAGTTTTCTCACGCCAATAAATGTGGACATTTTTTTAATACGAGTCTGGATCGCGTGATACTCGTGATTCATTAATATAATGAATATATTGTCTATTTATCAAGGGGGGCTTACTTGTAGAAAAAGTGGGGTACGAGTTTGGCTCGCATGATACTCGTGATTCATTAATTTAATGAATCTATTGTTTATTTATCAAAGGGGCTTACTTGTAGAAGAAGTGGGGTAATTGTGAAATCCATTAGTTTTGCCACACAAGTCTTTGCGGTCCGCCACTTGTCAGGTCGCACTCGTCATAGCTGTTTTGAGTTTTAAATTTGGCCTAGTCTATTACTATCTTCTTTAGTCTTTCAATGACAAGGAAACCCCCTTAAATAAGTTAGTCCAAACTTAAAAAATACCCCGTACACCATATAAATCCAATAAGGTAAGATGCAAGCGATAGTCTCATAAATTTCGATTTGACGCTAGTTCAGGATCAGGAGGATGAACAGTCATCGCTCTACCAAAACGAAAAAAGACTGAAGGGCGGAGCAAAAAATTAATGCCTTGAATTTTAGAAGACTGTTTGATAGTTCAGACAAGCAATAGATGAGAATCACAAGAAGTTTTTTCAAGTCATTATTGTCTTTCTCATAAAGGACCTCCCTAAATATCAAACCGAAATCATATAATCAGGTTGCATCACCATTCTACGTATCACCATTTTCACATTCATACTCAATAGATAGAACTCGTCTCTTCTAGGTTTCGTTGTTCTGAACCCTCATGGCGTCGAGATAAGCTTTTCCGTTGAGCTCCCTTGATAGATAGCCCTTCAGATGTTCTGCCGCTGTTATCCTCCTGAACATTGCTGGGGTCTCCGAGGTGATGAGGCTCGACGCAGGACCGATCTCAGCATCCATTCTCGGACTGAAGAACGTTGCAATGGAGATCCTCTCCTTCACTGCATTCACTGTGGCTCGATGCTCGATGCTCTGGTAAATCCCATTTGTTATAATCTGCTGTCGGCCAATGAAGGCAAGGCTTTGAGTGTGAGACAATAAATTATCAGTATGGTCAAATGGGGAAGTTGATGTTGCAATACTATTACCTCAACAACGTCTCCAACATTGATGATGAAAGCACCGGGGAGAGGTTTCACAGGAACCCACTTCCCATCTTTCCTTATCTGGAGGCCCTCCATTTCGTTGACCTGGAGGAGGATGGTAACCGCGTCGCCATCAGAGTGAGAGTTAAGGCCCATCACGAGCTCGGGTTGCGGACACGGCGGGTAATAATTCATCCTCATCGATTGCAACAGAGAGTAGGCAGAGAAGAGAGTGATTGGGGTGAGTAGAACAAAGATTACAGATTTTTTGATAGAGGATTACTAAGGTTTGATCTGCTTGCGGATGATTTAAAGGTTATGCGAACATACACCATGTGTTTGGTAGTAACGTTAACGCTGCAACCTTGCTGCAGCTAAATCTTGCCCTTTAAAAAAAAATGATTTGGCAAAGGAGAGCATATAAGTAGAATTGTGATCCCGGTGGGTTTTCTTAGTGATTAATAAATAAATGTATATTTCAAGTTGTACGACATTACTTTAATTTTTTTTTGTTTTTTTGATTGATGACATTACTTCAGTTTTCTCACGCCAATAAATGTGGACATTTTTTTAATACGAGTCTGGATCGCGTGATACTCGTGATTCATTAATATAATGAATATATTGTCTATTTATCAAGGGGGGCTTACTTGTAGAAAAAGTGGGGTACGAGTTTGGCTCGCATGATACTCGTGATTCATTAATTTAATGAATCTATTGTTTATTTATCAAAGGGGCTTACTTGTAGAAGAAGTGGGGTAATTGTGAAATCCATTAGTTTTGCCACACAAGTCTTTGCGGTCCGCCACTTGTCAGGTCGCACTCGTCATAGCTGTTTTGAGTTTTAAATTTGGCCTAGTCTATTACTATCTTCTTTAGTCTTTCAATGACAAGGAAACCCCCTTAAATAAGTTAGTCCAAACTTAAAAAATACCCCGTACACCATATAAATCCAATAAGGTAAGATGCAAGCGATAGTCTCATAAATTTCGATTTGACGCTAGTTCAGGATCAGGAGGATGAACAGTCATCGCTCTACCAAAACGAAAAAAAGACTGAAGGGCGGAGCAAAAAATTAATGCCTTGAATTTTAGAAGACTGTTTGATAGTTCAGACAAGCAATAGATGAGAATCACAAGAAGTTTTTTCAAGTCATTATTGTCTTTCTCATAAAGGACCTCCCTAAATATCAAACCGAAATCATATAATCAGGTTGCATCACCATTCTACGTATCACCATTTTCACATTCATACTCAATAGATAGAACTCGTCTCTTCTAGGTTTCGTTGTTCTGAACCCTCATGGCGTCGAGATAAGCTTTTCCGTTGAGCTCCCTTGATAGATAGCCCTTCAGATGTTCTGCCGCTGTTATCCTCCTGAACATTGCGGGGGTCTCCGAGGTGATGAGGCTCGACGCAGGACCGATCTCAGCATCCATTCTCGGACTGAAGAACGTTGCAATGGAGATCCTCTCCTTCACTGCATTCACTGTTGCTCGATGCTCGATGCTCTGGTAAATCCCATTTGTTATAATCTGCTGTCGGCCAATGAAGGCAAGGCTTTGAGTGTGAGACAATAAATTATCAGTATGGTCAAATGGGGAAGTTGATGTTGCAATACTATTACCTCAACAACGTCTCCAACATTGATGATGAAAGCACCGGGGAGAGGTTTCACAGGAACCCACTTCCCATCTTTCCTTATCTGGAGGCCCTCCATTTCGTTGACCTGGAGGAGGATGGTAACCGCGTCGCCATCAGAGTGAGAGTTAAGGCCCATCACGAGCTCGGGTTGCGGACACGGCGGGTAATAATTCATCCTCATCGATTGCAACCCATCTTCGAACATCCCCTCAAGGTCCTTTGCTTCCATTCCTAAGGCCTTCGCCATGAGGTAGAGGAGCTTTATTGCTAGGGTTTTTGTTTCCTTCGAGTAGGCGTCCAGATCGTCTCTACCATGTAGACAATTTCTTTTTTTAGGCGACAAAGGGGATATTTTGGAACACACCACAAACTAAACCCCCAACAAGAAAATAGTTATTCGCGTAGCAATTATATCATGTGTCATACTAATGTGGTTTCACTTTTCTAATCAAGCGATTTTGTATTTTATGCATGTTCGCTTACATGGTACAAGTGTCACAAGAAAGTTTTATGGTGTCCATGCATGTTTCGGCCCGAGAGAAAGAACCTGAAGGGAAGGGGGAGTTTGGGAAATAAGTGAGGCTTCCTCATAGAAGCAGGGAGAGTGAACATGCGGAAGATGTCAGCCCAATCAAGCTTTTGGTCTTCCGAGAACACAAAGGCCTGTCCGAAGCCGCCAGATTCGCCGTCTCTCTGCCAAAACTTCTTCTTCTCTTCCATTGGCATGCTGAACAGCTCTTCGGTCCCCTTCTTCACTTTCTCTATCAACTTAGGGCTCACTTCATGATTTATCAGCTGAAAATTATTAACACACCGCTATCACTCTCGATTCTCCCAGAAACAGGCATTCCTTTGAGATCAAGACAGAGAAAGCTCTGTCTCCTGATTGCTGAGTAATCAAGAGACCTTTATTCCAACATATATCAAGAAAGTTGCAAAAGATTTGGTAGGAGGTAAAAAGCGAGTCCAGGAAGCATTCTCTATAAAAGAGACAATCGAGGAACTCAAATCTCCAAATTCATCTAAGTTCCCACCTTTCTTTTTCCGTTGGAAATCTTGAACGACCAATTTAGTGTTCTGGTGAAACAGGGCAAGGTGGCACAGAATAGTACATCTAAGTGTAAAATAAAAGCGAAAACTTAGATTTGGTAGGAGGTAAAAAGCGAGTCCAGGAAGCAAACAAGGAAATTTCCGATGAAATCTCATAGGCCACACATAATTGTGGCTAAGAATTGTACATCTAAGTCTCCTTAGTGGCCCTTGCAGAAGTTGAGAATTAAGTGGATTTTAATCTCTTTCAATCAATGAACCCATTTTTCTCTGATACTTTCTCAAAGCCTTCATGTTCCAAATGCAGAAGTTGTTTCGTACCTGAAAGAAGCCCCAGTCTTTGCACGCATGGTGCAGCTTCTCGAGCTCTAGCTTCGAGCAGTCCTCCGAAGCCAACCTCCCCAAGTCAATCACGGGGACCTGCAAGCCAGAACAAGCGTCCATGATCACGGGAGGCTCTAGATCGCCGCGGACATATCTCTCCGGGACTGTGGTCGGGTTCTCCTTCAGTACGTCCTGAACACATGGCATGTGGAGCAACCTCCCTGGTATGTTCAACTGCGTCTCCATTGACAACAATCCAGAGGTTGAGAAATCTCAGAGACTGATCATAGTTTGTTCTGAGTGAAAGCTAAGTACGCTAACAAGAGAGAGAGTAGGTGACACAGTTGTGTTTCAGCTACAGGGATGTCTCAGTCTTTTTTGTTAACGAGTCCGTTCGTACTAGAAAGGATCCAGCGAGTATAATGGCCCATCAGAAAATGTTCTTTCTCCTATCGAATTATTGGAGAAATATGTAAACTTCATATCATTTCATATAAAATTATATTGCATTACAATAAAGTATCTTTGAACAGATGAGGTGCTCAGAGTATCCCTCTTTAACTGAATATTTTAAAGAACATTTGACCGGCAGTTGAGGCCTCTCACCCTTGAACAGTCAATCTGTGATCTATGTATCACCTTTTTTTTGAGAAAATAAAAAACGACAAAACCGCATGGAGATTCCAGGGCGGGCGGTAGTATCATGCGTAAAATCAGTCTGACAATTAATTAGAGAGATAATGTCTAACTGCAAAACAGCCGTGTCTTGTGCACGCTTAATTAATTATTTTATTAATTGCTTCTCAAATTTTTGTTTTGATTAAAGTGTTTCCTTATGGACAAAAGATCCATATAAGCAATATTGGAATCATCCAAGCATGATTAAATTGGTAGGCACTTGTAGGTTTGGGGTCCAATATATGGATGGGATAGTCACCTATTTTGTTAATGACTGTCGAATTAAACTATAGGGGTCAAATTATCTCACTAGAAAATTGGGAACATGTAGTTGTCATATAAACTAGATCAAAACACTGCACGCACTTGCATCATGAAAATATGTTTTTCTATAAGTGGCTTTATCCACACCTAGGCTGATGGTTCTAGTAAGTAGAAGTTCAATAATGCAAGCCGGGAGGGCTTTTACAATCACTCAAGAGTCCCGAGTGAGAATGGAAGTATATTATGATGAAACATTGTGATAGGCTTACCAAAGAGTTAGAGGAGTAATGATTCCATTTGAGGTTGTGGTCGACAAACTAACGAAGTCGGCTCACTTCTTGGTAGTACGAAAGGATCTGGATTTAGATAGACATGCAAAGTTGTATGTGCATCAAATAGTTCGTTTACATAGAGTGCCAGTGATGAATTTATATTAGATCTAGACCCGAGGTTCCTAGTTTAAACAGAATAGTCAAATGGTTCCTTTTGAAGCATTGCATTGTAGATGTGCAAAGTGCTAGTGTGTTGGGATGAAGTCAGGGAAAGAAAAATCATAGGCTAGAGTTAGTTCAGCAGCCAGTAATTGTAGTTGTCGTGATCAGAGACAGATAAAGACTGCTTAGAGTCGCCAAATAAGATGTATTGTTGAGCATTGAGGGCCTTAGAGTTCCAAATTGGTGATTACATCTTTCTGAAGGTGTTACCAATAAGGGATACCTTGCACTTTGGCAAAGAGGGAAAACTGAAACCGAGGTATGTAGGTCCCTTTGAGATTCTAGAGAGAGGATCAAGATCCTAACACATCGTTTTGCATTGCTATTGAAGTAGGCGTGAATGCATGACGTCTTGCACGTGTCGAAGTTGGGGACATATGAGCTTGAACCGACCCACGTGCCGAATCTTGAATAATTAGACGTAGACAACATAGTGTCGTTTATGGAAAGCTTAGTTTAGATTGTCAATCAGAAAAGCAGATTTTGTGTACCAAGACGGCCCCCTTGGTCAAAGTGGCCTGACAACACTATGGGACCGAAGAAGCAACGTGGAAAAGTGAAAACTAATGAGACGACGATACCCCACCTTCAAGGATGAAATTTTTTTTAAGAGGGAAATAGTTGTGACATCCTAAAAATGTAGTTCTGATTTTGATTGGATAAGTTGGGCTTTTCATCGACTCGCCTATAGTACTTTTCTCTAATATGGCCGCTTATGAGATAACTAGTCTATCAGGTGAAGCCGTTAAGAAATTTTAATACAAAAGACTTGAGAATTCGACTAGGAATTGACTGCTTGACCATGCTAGTCTGCAAGGGTCAATTATGGCACAATAAAAAAAATCGATTAGAGACCAGAGATAGGTCGATTCTACTGAGATGTGTGATTAAAGTGTGGGTGATTCTACCTTGTTGCAAATTTATCGTCGATCGGCACTAGACCAATTTTCTGTAGTTTTGGGTACCATATGTCTGTATTTGAAATCTTGAGATTTTCACGACTATTGAGAGTCGCCAATATGTCGAAGAAGTATATGTGGCTCGAAGAAAATTGACTATGGGTCAATTGCACCAAAAATTTCTAAAAGCTACCAATAGGTTAGGTCACACTAAAATTGCATCTAATTGAAATTAACCGCGAATTTGAATTCAATTTTAAAAATTGAAAGTTCTGTCATATCATGAGTCATTTTAGGAATGTCGACTCACTTTTCGAGGAAATTTCGACGAGTTCAAGATTTTTACGGAAAATCGATTCAGACAATTTGAAAAACGGATAGAATTTCGGTTTGACCAAATTGAAGGGACTTGGCATTTATTAATTATTTTCTGTAATTATTTGATTAATTATTTATTTTCTGAAAATTAGAGGTTGAGAGCCTAAATGGAGTCATGGATTTCAGTCTCTTTCAATCAGTGAACTTCCATTTTTCTCTGACACTTCGTTGAATGCTTTGTATTTGAAATGCAGAAGTTGTTTCGTACCTGAAAGAAACCCCAGTCCTTGCAGGCCTGGTGCAGCTTCTCGAGCTCCGGCTTGGCACTGTCCTCCGAAACCAACCTCCCCAAGTCGATCACAGGAACTTGAGGCAAGCCGGAACAAGCGTCCATGATCACAGGAGGCTCTTGATCGTCGCAGATGTATCTCTTCGGGACCGTGGTCGGGTTGGCCTTCAGTATGTCGTGAACACAAGGCACGAGGAGCGATCTCCCTAGTATGTCCGCCTGTGTCTCCATTATGACAATCAAGAGGATGAGTCGCGGAGACAGATGATATGTTTCCTCTCATTCTTGATTATAAGATGAGTTGCCAACAAGAGTGGAGAGTAGGTTTCAGCTAGAGGGGCGGTTCATTTATTTTAATCAGATGGCCGACATTTATAAGTGGGTTTCGGTTAACGAGCCTGTTCATGGTCGGAAGTCTCCAACGAGAGTAACGGTCCCCAATGGCAACTGACAAATATGCATTTCACTTTCAATCACTGTAAATGTGAAGACTTGTGCGAAGATTTTGAAGTATGTATATTGACTGTTTTTTTTTTTTTTTTTTTTTTTTTTTTTTAGTAAAGGGTAATGATATATTGAGCTTAAACCAACAAATATACAAGATCTGGTACCACAAAACTTGCACTCAACAAGACACAGATGTCTCATCGAGTGAAAGGGCACCGGACACAAAACACCGCAAAGCGGTCAACTCAAGCAAGGGCCGAGACAGGAAGCCCAAGAAAACAGCTACGCAGGGCTGAGATAACAAACTAAAAAAGACAAACTAACCAAAAGGCCATGCAGGGCCAAGAAGAACAACCCACAAGTTTAGACTACGGCGACCTAGGCGGTCGGCATAGGAGAGCTGAAGATAGACGGGTCAAGGTCCCAGTTTCTTTGTAACCTCATATTTCTCGGGCAATCTTCCACGTTTTGAAAGTTAAGGCTTTATCCTTCACCACTTTAATAAGATGCTTCTTGATAGCCGCAACCATAACCAGATGCTCTTTAAAGAGGATGTCGTTTCTATACTTCCAAATGAGATGGCACAGAGCTCCAAAAGAGAAATGACCAATGGTGTGATAGAAATCCTTACCTGAGAGGAATCTCATCGCCCATTGTAGATTTTCTGTCCAAGTCCCATTTCTCCATGGGAGGTTGCACCTGGCTGCTCAAAAGTAAGCCATACTAGCCGTGATGCAGCAACCAAAGAAGAGGTGGTCAATAGAATCCGGTGTGAGCTTGCAAAAGGCACATACTTCACTCCCAATTCTCCCATAAGACATAAGAAAAACTTAGGTAGGAAGCCGGTTCCTAGTGATCAACCAGAGATTGAATTGGTATCTCAGAGTGATAGCCTTGTTCCAAATAAAGGATGACCACACAACCCTGTCGTTCCTTCTTTTGAGTATATGCCAAGCTGAGGTGACCGAGAAGACACCAGAAGGATTATCCCTCCATATAAATCTATCCGGAACCCCTGTGAGAACCGGAAGGGGCTGGTTCTAGGAATCCATCAATGAGCTGAAGTCCTGACCCGCCGAAGAAAAAAGGTCTGCAACAACTGTATACCAAGGCAACCCCGAATCAGAGATAGTCTGCTCTGAACAAATAAGATCCAGCAAACCTCTCTGATGCCAATGGTCAAACCAAAGTGATGTCCCCTGGCCATCTCCAATCTTCCAGTGGAAGTTGAAGTAGAATTCAGATCTTAGGTGGAGAATCCTCTTCCAAGCCCACGAGCAGTTGGCCGGCGTCTTAGCCACCTAGAATTTCGTCTTTCCCAGAAAAGTAGAGTGAATCCATTTGCACCAAAGAGACTCCTTATTCGTGAAGAGGATCCAAATGTGCTTGAGCATCGCCGCCTTATTGTACTCTCGCAAACTCCGAATCCCAAGACCCCCTTCTTCCCTTAGAAGACAAACATCCTCCCAAGAAACCTTAGCTCTTCCCTTACCAAGGCTGGGCCCCTTCCATAAGAATTGTCTAAAAATCTACTCGATACGATCCGGGACTGCTACAAGAATAATGAACACACTAGCCCAATAGGCTTGGATTGCATGGAGTACTGACCTTATGAGCTGAACTCTCCCTGCAAAGGAGAGAAATCGATGGGTCCAAGATTGCACCCTAGCCATTATGTGATCGACTAGAGCTACACAATCCGCCTTGCCGAGTCTCGAGGATATAATAGGCGCTCCTAGATAACGTTGATTTTTGGAGGACATCTTTATTGACTGTTGTTGAAACATAACTTCAGAAAAAAAAAAAAAAAAAAAAAAAAGGGCTGGTCTATAATGGATGCCAAGAATAGTCTATGTACGCGTGGAAATTTCTGTGTTGCCACATTAGAAAATAACGCAACATTCGTGATACTTGTCGGAGTAATATTATACAATGATTTCTAGAGAGATACGATCTTTTGAGATAGAGAAACATAATTAATTTGCCATGGAGATAGAACTTGGACTCTTTCGACTGGCCAAGTTGGACTTCTGGTGATGCTATTGTCACATCTAAACTGACTTTAGCAACAACCTTTTAAACTGACTTTTGCTACAAAAGCAAATGCGGGAAATAAATGGTCCTTTATGATCTTCAAGAAGTCTTATTAACTCTAAACACAGAATGAGAAAAAAAAAAAAAAACATATCCATCATATCCTCAATTATTAGGGAAATTTTCAACCAAAAAGAAAATGCATGAATTAGGTCCATTTTCTCGAAAGGGAGTCTTAAGTGAATTTTATTTTAAATAAGGACTTGAAGTGGTCCTTTACTTTCAATTAAGGGTTTGATCGAATATGTGCATCTCCTATGTCACTTATAAAAGGCATGATGGTGGCATTATTGGTATTTCCATTTCTTGTCTTTTTGTATTTTTTTTTTCTTTCATCTTGTTCTTTGTTCATTGTTTTTCTCCTTTTCTTCCTTTTGTTTTTTCTTTTTACTGTGGCTGGCGAGGTCCTCACCTAGATCCAATTGAGGTCATTATGGCTGTGGGCAAGGCTGGCTCAGGTTAGGGTAAGGTGGCCTCACTTAGACCATCGCGGTGCCTCACCTTCATCCATTGTCATGTCCGCAACCGATCTCCCATGTTAAAGCTCACTTAATTACTCCTCTCAATTCTCAGATGCTCTCTCCTTTTTAATCAAGCTCGCCTTGTGAAGTTGAATCGAGTTTTGGGCGCAAAATCAACTCCTGCTTGTCTAGCTATGGTGGAAACCTAGGCCTAGCCAGATTCAACCGCAACACGCTCAATTCCAAATGTTGGATTCGTCTCCTCGCACAAAACGCTTCTCTCTGTGATGTGGATTGTCGCTTTGGCATCCGTGTTCCTGTGGCAGCGCAACGCGGTCGGCACCAGAGGATTCTTGATATCTGATGGTTATTGTCGGTGGCCAGCCATATCTGGGCAAGGCCGGGTCCGCTGGCCGAGGGCGAGGAGCCGCAATGGTCTTGCCCAGTAGCTCGCTGGCACAACAGTTGAAAAAAAAAACTGAGAGAGAAGAGAAGAAAAAGGAAAAGAAAGACGTCACGAAGAAGAAGGTGACTGGGAAAGAAAAAGAAAGAAAGAAAAAGTAATAAAAAAGAAAAAGTAAAACATAAAAATCCGAAAATGCTGCCATGGTGCCCTTGGAAAGGGGCACTTGAGATGCATGTGCTCATTCAGGCCATATTTGAGATTAAGTGGTCACTCCATTTTGGGTCCTTTTTGAAATTTTCCCTAAGTATTATAAAAAAGTATTCTGTTTCAAAAGAAAATTTACAAAAAAGAAAAAGTAATCGTCCATTATATACGAGTTATGCAATAATGTAAGTGAGCTAATTTCTTAAGCTTTCAAAGTAGCAAGTACCCGTATCCATATGAGATCAGCAAATTTAAGGAGTAGTTAACAATCTCTCTCATTGCATGTAAGATATGTGATATTATACGAGTCATGTTCCATCCGTGACCATCACTTGGGTTTATTTATCACTATATGGAGGAAACACCAAAGAGTGAATGCAAATAATTACACTTATTATAAATAGGTCAACCCACGGCCGCCAACCATACAATTAATAATTCTTGTGATTTTTAGAACTTGTGCAGCAAAACACATGATTCATGTGCAAATATATAAGACCACACAACTTGAGCAAAGCATGCGCATCCCAATTTGATTCCTAATTTGGTCCTAGTCTTGTTGCGCCCCTCCGTTATGACCATGCTGTCTAAAAGAGATGGTGACAGGGATGGAGAAGCACGGGATCTCCGATTAGTTTATTTAATTGAAGGCTGAGGCCTGAATCATCCTGAGTTTTTTATCATTCAACATTTCTCTCCTAAAAGACTAATTCCGTAGCTTTCAGAACCACAATTACGTGAGTTTGTCCTTTTATAACAACTGATTTTGTTGGGCCAAGTATTAAAAAAAATTTTAAACCTATTACATTTATATCAATTCAGTCTTAAATTTTTTAAATGTGATAATTTTTTTTGTTAAACCATTGTGTCAATTGAGTCCTAAAACTTTTGATGATTTGCCAACATCGTTGTCGGCCGTCTCATGTAGCATGACTACAAATAACGTGGACAATTTACAATTTGTTGAATTTTTATTACTTTTTTTTTTTGGCAATTTTGGGCTGACAAGGTCTAAGTGAGGGCATCCGCCCCATAGGTGAGGGCCTTCGTGCCCTCGTTGGCCATAAGGATTGCCTAGATTTAGGAGAGAGCCATAACCATTGCGTGGCCTAGAGTTGTAAAAAGAACAAACAAAGAAAAGAAAATAATAATAAAATAAGAAAAATTTCAGAAAATATAAAAACATTTGTAAAATTATATTGGTCATATCATGTAGGATGACTAGTGTCCACATTAGTAATTACTACCAAAATTGGTTAGATGGACTGTATTAGCAAATTATTAAAAGATTTATGATTCAATTAATATAAGGTTTATGATTGAATTTGTATAAATACAATATGTTTAGGATTTTTTTTATTACTTATTCTGATTTTGTGACTAAAAATTTTGGAGATAATATTTAAAAAAAAAAAAAGTAAGATAGCTTTTGAGGTCGTCAAAACTTTTTGAATGTATCGAAACCCAAAATTTGTAGTAATGATCTAAAAAGTACCTCAAGGTTCCTTTTGATAGGCATGTGTTGTCAACATCACGGATGATTTTAAATGGATATTATGGCTCAAATAGTGATTCTAAAGTATTTTTTGAGCATTGATACAAATTTATGGTATTGTTTAGATGGAAAAAAGTTTGGCAAAATAGTGTCCGCAGGAAAATACTTATTGAATTTTAGGTAGGATTTTCCTCTATACTTGCCGTGGCTAAAGCAATTTAAATGTGTCAGTATCATTGCCTTACGTCCATGTACTTAACTGTTTGTCTAGGTTTTCTTCCACGTCAAACTTAAGTCATCTTTTTGAGGGAATTAGAAATGAACACTTTTAATTAGTTCTTTCTTGGAGGAATAATTTTAAACTCGTGCATGTTTCCCTTGTACTGCTAAGCTACTTTTTTTCCCTGTACATTTTCATAATGAATTAATTAAAAGAATATCAGCCCCTCTAGTAGGACGGGGAAACTAAATATTCAAGATTACTTTCGTTTTTACGTATACTGATTCTTTTCCATAATTCAAATAAATATTTTGCTATTCTTTCAATAATTGAAATCTAAAGTTCATTCAAAACGTAGAAAAAGAAATTAGAGAAGGACAAAGTTCGTTATTACACTGAAAGAACAATCAAATAATTCCAGAAAATGTAGTTTTTAGTGGGTCATGGGTACAACTTTTTTCTTTTACTTTTTTATCCTTTTTCTTTTGCCACCTCTTGGGCTTTCTTTTTAAAATTAAACCGCATCATAATTGTTAGAGATATTTATCTTTCATAATTGATTATAATTGATTCTTTTTAATATTGTAATATTTTATTACTTTAAATAGTTGTCTAGAGCAACATATAAATAGGATCTTGTATCATCAGCATTAAACATACAAAAATATGCATAAATTCTTTTTTTCGCTTTATTTTGTCATAATTCTAACATGGTATTAGAGTCAGTTTACCGAATAATTGCAATATTATTGCAGCTGTGCCGGTATCCCTCACCAAATTGTTGCTTGTGATCGCTACCCAGATAGTTTCGTTGCTTATTTTGAAATTATAACATGACCGTTAGGTTCGTCCGTCTCGAATGAGTTAGACCTTAAAAATTCATCACCAATTGATTTGGAGAAAAGCCGCATGTGCCACCGCGCTCGGCTGCTCTACGGGACCATCAACGCCATAAACTATAAGTGAAACTTTCGAAGTCAATCCTTAAACATTTCAGCTAAAACCACCATAAACAGGTTCTACATTCTCCGAAGAGTCCAAAACAGTAACAAACGTCATCAGAAAGTCTCCCACACGCCCTCACGCGTCGCCCATATCTTCTGTGCGGGAGATCCACGCGCCCTAGCCTCGCACATGATCCATCATGTCAGTCGAGTAGTGACGTCATCATCCACTTCATCACGCGTCAGCACCACGTCATCCTCTGTCGCTGACCACCGTCGAGCGTTGCTGACTGACGTTGACCTAACCGATCCGGCTTGATTTCGACTACTTCGCTTAGTTTTATGACCGATTCGACCAGATTCCAACCGGTTTGCTTGGTTTTTCAACCAGTTCGACCATATTCCGATTGGTTCGCTTGGTTTTCCGACTAGTTCGGCCATATTCCGATCGGTTCTCAAGAATTTTTGACTGGTTCAACTAGATTTCAATTAGTTCTCAGGGTTTTATGATCGGTTCAGTCCAATTCCAACCGGTTCTTAGGGTTTTCAAACTGGTTTGGCCTTTGACCTGTTCTCAAGCTTTTCTAACAAATTCGGCCTGATTAATTGGTTATTGGCATTTCCAGACTAGTTCTTGTGATATTTCGACATCCTCAATCTATTCTCTACCTTATTTTCTCCATATTAGCTTTAGTGATATCAGTTTTCTGCAAATTTATTATAGAATTTGTTGAGTTTACTAGTATATTACATATCATGGAGAAATTAGAAGTCTCAATGCCCATTCAGACCATCCTGAGTGGATCAAACTACATATTATGGGCTCAAGAAATATCAAGTTTTCTAAAGGGATGTAAGTTTTGGCATCATGTCACTGGAAGTATTTGCAAGCCTAGTGAAGCCGTTGAAAAAGATGATGATACATTTGTCAAACGTTTAGATAAGCGGCAAATACCATTGGAATTCCAAGTTGGTGAACATGTATTCCTTAACGTGTCGTCAATGAGGGGTACTTTGTGCTTCGGCAAGAAAGGGAAGTTAAGTCTGAGGTACATCGGTCTCTTTGAAATTCTAGAGCGAATTGGGACTTTGGCATATCGTCTCGCATTGTTGTCGAGACTTGCTCAAGTGCATGACGTCTTTCACGTGTCAATGTTGAGGAGGTATGAACATGATCCAACCCACGTGCTGAATTTTAAGGAATTAGACGTGGATGAGAGAGTGTTGTATGTGGAGAGACCATTTCGGATAGTGGATCGGAAAAAGCAAATGCTGCGCAAAAAGATGATCTCTTTGGTTAAAGTGGTCTGGCAATACCACGGAACAGAAGGAGCTATGTGAGAAAGTGAAAAATCGATGAGACGTCAATATCCCCACTTTTTTGAAGAAAAATTGTAATGGTTTAAATTTTGAGGACAAAATTTTTATAACAAAGGAAGAGTTATGACATCCTGAAATTTGATCTCGTCCCGATAATATGAAATGGGCATTTCGTCGACGTGCCTATGGTCTTTTCTCTCTGAGTTGGTCACTCATGAGTTAACTAACCTATCAGGTTAAACCGTTAAGGGATATAAACGTGGCAGACTTGAGAATTCGATTGGAAATTGACTGCTCGACCGTAATAATCAACAAGGGTCAATACGACATAGTTATAATTGAATTATGATAGGATATAAATTGATTTGATAGAACGACGTAATTGAATTGCGGGTGATTGCATGGGATTGTGAAATACACATCGAATGACACTAGCCTAATTTTCTATTGATTTTATACTCGGTACACGTAATTGAAATCTTGTGATTTTTACAATAACCGAGAGTTGTCTACCAGTCAGAGATGCACAAACGTGGATTGAAAATTATCGACCACGGGTCAAACGCATTAAAATCCCTAAAAGCTACCCGATAGGTTATGTTATACTAAAATCGCATTTGGTCAATTTTAACCACAAAATTGAATTTGTTCGGGAATCGAACGTTTGAGCGTGTCACGATTTATTTTTAGGACATCGTCTCATTTTTCGACGAATTTTCATTGAGCTCGGAA
Source organism: Eucalyptus sideroxylon (assembly GCA_014182405.2). Classification (NCBI taxonomy): domain Eukaryota; kingdom Viridiplantae; phylum Streptophyta; class Magnoliopsida; order Myrtales; family Myrtaceae; genus Eucalyptus; species Eucalyptus sideroxylon. The sequence goes on along the minus strand of CM024552.2, from coordinate 8,385,224 downwards.
ATTTACGGAAAAATGAATTTTAGACAAATTGGAAATTAAGTGGAAATTCGTATGGACTGGTTTGGTGTGATTTTTGGCTACCCAAATGACTTATTTTGGTGAGGAAATGAAAGAAATTCAGACATTGGAGCCTTTGACAACTATAGCTGAAGAATTTTGGGGCAAAAGCACTTGAGTGTTTAGATATTTCATTAGGCTTCCAATTGGCCAAAGCGTTGACTTCAATTTTCCATCATTCCCTCTCTTCTCTCCCTCCTTGTGTGTGCGCATCCCCCTAGCCGAACCCTTGCTTCTGCTTCTTCTTCCTTTCTTCTTCTTCTTCACTTCCTTTTTCAAGTTCATCCTCCATTTTCCTTGCTGCACGTCCACCATTAGCCTCCCCGCGATCATCTTCCCTCACACCACTCCACCGTAAACACCACCAGAACACTCCTTCACCACCACACGTTCACCCAGCTCGTGCCCAGCCAGCTCCGTCCGCCTAAGTCCGGAACGCCTAGCTGTCCGTCTACCAGCTTGCCAGCCACCTACCTTAACCCCAACACCACTTGATCCAGCCACCACAGAACTGCTTACCAGCCATAGGCCGTGAGCCTTGTAGGTTGTTTTCAGCCTCATCCGAGTCTCCATTGATGGTGCCATAGTCATGGGATCTCATCGCCTTCGCGCCGCCGTTGCCGTGAACCTATTGCCACCCTAATTTGGTGAGTTAACGCCCTAATATCGGATTAGGAAGTTAATTACGCTTAGTAGGTTAGTTAGTGCTAATTAAGGATTAGTGTTAATCCTAGTTAGTGTAACTAGTTAGTTATGATGACTAGTTAGATTAAATAGTTTGGTTAGGGTGGTTAGGTTAGGTTAGTTGGTTAGCTTAGTTAGGTTGATGTAGTTAGCCTAGTTAGATTAGTTTAGTTAGCTCAATTAGGTTAGTTTGGTTAGCTTATTTAGATTAAGTGAGTTGATTAGTTTAAATAATATGTAATTTATTTAATTAATGGTAATTTAATTAATTAAATTTAATTAGCGTAAATTGTGACGGAATAGCCATTTAGTGAAATTTTACGTAGATCTTCATGGTTGCATTTATATGTGAAATTGACTGCTTAACTGTGCAATTGAGTGTTTGGTGATGGTGATTGATTATTATTGCAAAAATCCGATTTTATGGTATTTAAATAGGAAAAATACCGGACGTCGGTTTTGACACCAAAATTTTATGTATTATATAAAATTGTGCAATTTTGAAATGGGAGTGTACCATGCTTATTTGTTCGATTTAAATATGTGACCACACGCAATTATTTTATCGGGAATTTTTTATACAAGAAAATTGGCCAAGTCCATTATTTGAAATTGAGGTATTTGAGTGCAAAACATGATGTTCTTAGCCAAGTATAGATGTGTGTGTGATCACTATTGGAACCCATCACCCAACGGGAGTTGGGGAGGCGATGCATGATTAAGTTTGGATGCCCCACATCAACAGATGCTGGTCGTAGTGGAGGCTAGGCTGATCTTTTATGGAATGTTGTATAGGTGTTGACGTTGCTGTGCCTAACGGAGCGGGACAACACCCAGTTATGTCAAATGACTGCCAACTGTTGAGTTGGCTGTGGTCGATGGGTCATAATAATTGGGATATGCTTGAGTGATTGAGATAGCTGGGTCTTATTATGAGGTAAAATTGTGTGATATGGAATGAGACATGTCATGACGATTTTACCTTATAATCGGAACCCCTATGATTGATTGATATATGAAAATGATGTATTCCAATTATTGATTATGCCTTTTGTGTCGATAAATATATATGTGATGTACTAATGTGCAAAAACGTGCTAAGGTGAGGTAAGTCTTATGTGATGCCTATTTTGGCTACATCTAGATGGATTTGCGTCCTTATCGGGGTTTTGGATTTTGACTCACTGAGATTTTATCTCACCCCATTGTAGTTAAATATTTTCACATCCTTACTATGGAGAGGCGACCGGTCCGTTTTGGGTTTCCATTGGATATGGACTATGAGTCCACTTTTTTCCCTATTATTGGGACTGCTTTGACTCGTGAGTTAGTGATGACCACAGTTTGGGTCAATGAGGGCCTCCTTCACTTGGTACCCCATTGCTTCAAGGCATGGTTCCTTAATGTGATTAACGGGGCCCAGAAGAGTCATTTGTAGAGTTTTAACGGACCTACTGTTGAAATTGAGAATAGGGAGGTGGCTGACCCCATGGACATCAACATCCTAGATGGTGTCATGGAGGATTCGAAGCCAGAGGTTGAAAGGTCTAGAGAGTAGGTGGCCTAGTAGTCTCTTTTTTTGAGATAGACCATTTGTACATTAGCTTGTAGGACTAACTCGGTTTGTTTATAAAGTGTGGTTTGTAATAATTGGTTGTCCTACTTTTACTATCCCTATGTTTGATTGTTGTCTAGGGTTTATTAGTTCTCTTCTGCATGTTAGATATTTTAATAGTTTTGAAATATTTATCAGAAATTATGATCGTCATGAAAGTCATCATTTTTGTAATGGCTTTTTAACGGTCATATAATGACTTTCTAATGGTTGTATAATGGTCGTCTAACATCTTTACAACTTTTGATTTATTACTTCATAAACTCTTCATTATTTTATAACGGTCATCTTTTTAATTACCAATTGATTTTTGACAATCTCCTAACGACGCTCTCTTTTTCTTGTTTCGATATAAATTAAACTTCAAACCACAATCCTTGTAGATACAACATGTTCTCATATCTTTCATTTTCTTTTTGTGGGGTTATACATAAAAGTTGTTCTATTTCATTCTAATATTCAGTGCAGAATATAGAGGAAGGTATGTTGTATCTTGGGAGGATAGCCATTGAAGCCTTACGCACCGAGTTTCGTACTTCAAGGGATGGAATTATCCTTAAGGATAATGTTTGCATGCCTCATACATTTCTTTTATTTTCTAATATTTTGTAATGTATTTCCAATAATTATTATTATTTTTTGTATTCTAATAATTTTTCCAACAATCTTAAGGATAATTGCCTTATAGCTTTCAAAATTGGAATTGATGGTGCTTCCACTGACCTTGGAATTGAACAAGGATTTGAAGATGGTGAAGGACAAGAATCACATATTCTTAGGTGGTTTGTCATGGGACGGTATCAAGCATTAACACAAAATAGCTTTTGGTCGTTTTGGTAAGGTCATTGAGTTTCAAGTAAAGTTGTTTTTTGGAAACTTTAAATTAATGCTTGAAGGGCGTAATTGCCATTTTGGCACGTTGTTTCCACATTTTGAGGAATCATCATCACATAGGTCGAGATCCTTTCATTCTAACATTTGAAATTTGGCGTCACGAGCTTGTGTGTTCTCTTTAGATTTGATTTGATCTTGTTAGACATATTCCATGAATGTGTGCTCTTATACTTTTACGGAAGAGGCTTACAGATTTTCAAAATTACCTATTTAGAAAATCTTTTAAAATGGCATAGTGATTCCATGTGGCTACTTAGAAAGAAATAGAAAAGGAAAACCATAAAAGAAATGAAAGAAATCGGGCTAATATTTCTTTTATATATTTATTTTTATTTTGGGGCTTCAATACCTATACTTGTTTTTCCAATAGAAAGTTGGATGTGTGTAGGCGTTTTCTCTCTCAAGTTCATGATTATTTTAATAACCATCCATTTAGGATTGGAAATTGGGGCACTCCACTATTACTCAAAATAGTTTCTATTTGTCCTTAATTCTTCCTATTCTCATGCTAAAATTTGTTTAATGTACATTTATGAAGCCAGTTTATAACTGTTTTTATTTGCTATTTAACTTGTCTTTGCCTCCACCTCTACAAAATCTTATCCAGCTTGCCCATGTCAGACCAGGTTATATATAATTATTTTCAGCGAAACAATGGATGCTGTCATGTGGGATTTCTATGTTTTACCACTAGAATTACGCTCTTTTTACCTTATATTATTATGCTTATAAATTTTGAAAATAGGTGTCATTTGACTTTGGAACAAAATTCTTCAGTATTTCTCATAGTGTTGTCCCATCATTCTTGGGAATATGCTAGAGTGCATACAATCATTAGTCGGTTGATGATGTCCATGCCAATATGCTTAAGTAAGTGTAGACATGAGCTTGTGTTGGTATTTGGTGGCATATCTTTATTCATGCTTGCTTGGGAGTGCAGCGTGGGCCTCTATCTATGTATATGCTCATACATGTGTTGGTATTTGCTGCATGACAATGTGTATGTTTGATAAATACATGAAGATATGATAACTCTCTCTTGTTCAAGCACATATAGAACTTCTCTAGTATTAGAATTGTGGTAGATTCTTGCCTTCTTGACGACGTGGAATTACGCTTAATGGAAGGGGAATGGAGACCAAATTTAGCAAGTACAAGTTGAGAGAATAATTGGGCGACAACTATTCAATTGACTAATGATGCACCCCAATATTTGTCATTAATTACTTTTCTGACTAAATTAGCGTAATCAACACTTTAGTGAGTATGCCTTTTGCATCCTACCTTTTGTGATATATTTATATTTCACATTTTAGTCATTTAAATGTTGCTTAAAGAGTTAAAGTCTACTTTGAGTTTTACATGTGTAAAACATTGTTGGCATTATATTTATGACTACTAAAGTTTTAGTACAAACATTTTTCTTGTCAAAATTGTCGTGATTTTATTTCTGAATTTATTAGTTTCACACTTATGTTTGAAACAACCAAAGAGGTTTACAATTTATAATAGTCACAAATTTATGGGTTAAAGATTATAATGTCCCTTTTGCAATGATCGAATTTTTCATGCATAGCTTTTGATAGAATTATTAAATAGTATTTTATTGCATAATTAAATTGATTACATATTTTGTATTGAGTATACATTGTTGAGACATTTTTGGTGATCCATATATAACACTCAAAGGAAGTCTTATAGTTATTTTGTGAATTTATTAATTCATTTGGATTTTTGCTAACCTCTAAGTTTTGGTTAACATTTTTGGAACAACATGTACTATTGACAATAGTAATGATGTAAATAATAATAATAATAATAATAATAATAATAATAATAATAATAATAATAATAATAATAATAATAATAATAATAATAATAATAATAATAATTAATAATAATAATAATAATAATAATAATTGAATGATATTTATTTGCAATTTATGTTGAATGACAATTCATGCATATGATGATAATTAGAGACTTGATTGGCTATTGCATTGGGAAAGAGAATCTCATGTGGTAATTGTTGTGGAAGATATAATAAAATCCATTAATGAATATGTGTTCACTCAGTGGAAGTGCTTGACATAAAAGCAGTCGAATGAAATCATGAGGGAAATGACAATAGTGCTTAACCAAAAGTCCACTTGGTTGAAGTAGATGATTTGACTAAATAATTGCTATAGTCATTCCCATGCCAATATTGTGGCTAATCGAAATTATTGGTGGTAGACTGAAGTACTACTAGGAATATATGTGTAAACAAAATGCCTTATCCTCCTAAGCTCTAATGAGTGAAGGAGAAGAAAATATTTACTATTCTTTGGTAAATTGAGAACTATTCAAGTTCTTGAGAAAAAGAAAAAATTCTTCTCAAACTCATATATGAAAATGAGGTTGAATAGTTGAGAAACTATTAGCAGATATTCCTTTGGGAAAATGACACATTTTGTGTTTATACATCATGATTGCCAAAAGGCAATAGCCATGCAAAGATAAATTTTTCAATGGTAAAAATTGATACATCCAATTAAGGGATGATGTAGTAAAGTAGCTACTTAATGATAGAATTATGTCTATTAATTATATGAAGTCAGAAATGGATTTTAGCCAATCCTTTGACTATACATCAAGGAGAATGGGACAAGCCAACTGAAGAAAATCAACAATGATAGTAACCCAACCTATGTGATTGGTGATCCCGTGAATTAGGTTCATGTGGGTGATAACAAGTCATTTGTTGATCTAGTGCAAAGTAAAATAAAAAGAAAAAAAACATTATCCCTCCTAAGGTGAAAATAGTGCCAAATTGTAAGGAAAATGAGGTTGAGCTAAGCTCTTAATGAAATTCCCTAGCCACTATTAGTGGTGTATTAATCTGTAATATACACTTGATGGAATCACCTATATAAGTGTAGAGTGGAGCCACTCCTATGAGAATTTTTGGCGAAGATCTCTGAAGCACTTATGAATAAACCAAGCATGCACATGGCCTATTAGCGCAAAACCGCATTGAACAACAAATTTTGTGGGAGTGTAATGTGATTGGTGAAAATTATAATTCACAAAAAGAAATTCTTGGTTCATAGAAGTTTCAAACTTCACTAATGATTTCATGAATTATAATTCATTCTTTCTAAGATTGGTTCATAGCCTAACAAGTACCAGTTCATATGCATTACTCTCCATTAACCCAATATCATTCTATTTTTCTTGTTAAAACTTTTTGAAATACGTGGAGGATTGTTAGATATTTTAGTAGTTTTGAAATATTTATTAGAAATTATGATCATCATAAAAGTCATCATTTTTGTAACAGCTTTTTAACAGTCATATAATGACTTTTTAATGGTTGTATAACAGTTGTCTAATGGCTTTATAACTTTTGATTTATTACTTCATAAACTCTTCATTATTTTATAATGGCCATTTTTTTAATTACCAATTGACTTATGACAATCTCCTAACGACTCTCTCTTTTTCTTGTTTAGATATAAATTAAACTTCAAACCACAATCCTTGTAGATACAACATATTCTCATATCTTTCCTTTTCCTTTTGCTGGGTTATACACAAAAATTGTTCTGTTTCCTTCTAATATTCATTGTGAAGTATAGAGGAAGGTCTATTGTATCTTGGGAGGATAGCTGTTGAAGCCTTACGCACCGAGTTTCATACTTCGAGGGGCGGAATTATCCTTAAGGACAGTGTTTGCACGCCTCAAATATTTTTTTTATTTTCTAATATTTTGTAATGTATTTTCAATAATTATTATTATTTTATGTATTCTAATACTTTTCCCAACATTGCATGTGTGTAAAACGAATGGGTGGGCGACGCATCTTGAGAATGTCGCATTTTTAGTTGACCACCAAGAGATGTGCGCATACCCAAGGTTCGGGACTTGACAAGATTGGTAGGAACTTGTAGGTTTGGGGGCCAATACATGGATGGGATAGTCACCTATTTCGTTAATCACTGTCGAATTAAACTATAGGTGTCAAATCATCTCACTAGAAAATTGGGAACATGTAGTTGTCACATAAACTAGAGCAAAACACTGCACGCACTTGCATCGTGAAAATATGTTTTTCTATGAGTACGATATCGAATGGAAGATCACGGCTTGCGAATGAGGCTCAGCCAGCAGTGGTGCTCACGGTTGTTCACATCATGGCTCATGGTGGAATACTGGCGGACTCTTGATTCTCGGCTCACGGACTCAATGTGGCCTTGGTAATGATCGGCCGATGACAGGCTTGCAGAACATCGCTGGATAACCAGCAAAAGGAACTCAAACTCACCGATGGGGATTTTGGTAGTGGCTGAGTATCGCAGGTCGTGGATTGGAGTTGAGAGGGAACAGCTACTGGGCGTGATCGGCGAGGACACTGGACACTGACGTGGCCAGTAGGTGCAGGTGCATCAACGATCGCTGGTGCGTTGAGGCTTGCCGCCAGCGTTGCTAAGGAATGCTCGGAGACTTACCGGTCTGGTGTAAAAAAATGGAGCGACGAGGTGTGCGGATGTGAAGATGCAAGACACGTCCGAGAACTGCAAGAATATCACTGTTGTTACTTGTTCTCTCTGTGCGAATCGTGGATGTTGCAGCAATGGAAGTGGGTCTTTCTTTCCCTCTCTTTTCTTTTGTTTTTCTCCTCTGGCTTTTTTGCGTGTGGAGAACGTGAAGACCCTTTGCTCTCAATCTTGAACCACGTATGTTGAGCCTCTTCTCGAGTTGTGGATTGATGGTTTTATATGAGATGGGCTTAAGGCCCATCCGCCCATGTTGGGCCTAACAGCTCGATCCATAGGAATAAGGCCCGTGGATGGAGGGACGTATAAAAGGGAGGAGAGAGAGGGAGAACGCACCTCTTGGCATTAACGTATGTACGTCTCCCTCTCTTTCAAACGCTCTCCCTATCTCCCTCCAAGAAAAAGAAGACAAGCGCAAACGGCGACACCGTCTTCCCTTCAAGGCCAATTGACGTCATCGGATCGAATAGGATCAGTTTCTCTTCCTCAATCTTCAGCATTGGTGTTTAATCTGTGGCAAACAAGGTATGCTCGATTTCGTGGTGTGCTTTACGATGAGTGATACGTGTATTTCCTGGGCTTCGCTTCTGCATTCGATTTAGGGGTTTGATTTAGTGTCGAATCCGGTTTTCGGGGATCCGTTATTCCCAACATTAGTATCAGAGCCCTAGTTCATGTTATCCCGACCCCTTTCATTTTTAATGGATGATTTTAGATTGAATTTTCGAGAAATTAATCGGCCGACACGGATCGGAGCGCAAAATCCCGACATCCGAGCACTGTTCCTATATTTTCTCGAGTTTCTGTAACTCGAAATTGATTTTTGATGGCATAGAATGGAAGGGCTTGTCGAGACGATCACGATGAGTGGCGGAATGCCGCCAACGGCCACCAAATGCACCCCCACGTGCAGCTGGAGCGAAGCGAGGTCTTTGGCGTGTGCAATGCACGCGCCGAGTTGCGGGGAAGGCGCGTGCGTCACACGCGCGCGCGCGACCAATGCACGCACGTGCGTGTCTGCGGTTGTAGGCGCGTGCGAGGCACGTGCCAGCTGACGTCATCGTGACGTCAGCTACGCACGTGCAAGGCACGCGCCGATCGGTCGGTCCGAACTGGCCCAACCCACTCGACCGATTCGACCCGGATCATCCGGCCCGACTCGACCCGGCGGCCTGACCCGTTTGACCCGACGACCCGTTAACTTGACCCGGTCATGCGTTGACCGTTGACCCGTTGACCGTTGACTAGGGAAAAAAAGAAGAAGGTATTTGTTTCTTTTTCAATAAATATCTATATGGGTTATAAGTAATCCATTATTTATTTTGCATTTGTTGCATTAATTATAGAAAATTATGTATTTTCCCTTATGTATATAAGTGATCCAATTATAGTTTTGCATTTGTTGCAGGAACTATGATATATTATGCACGGATACCTGCAATCCCGAGAACAGATGAGGGAAATGCAAGACTTAAAAGGCTGATGTCAGATTTAGCTAATTATCGATGGCATGACGCTGATTTAGTATCACATGTGGTTAGGGTCAATCAGATGATACAGGAAATCATCTAGAATGGTTATCTTATGTTGGATTTTGAGAAGGTGCCGGCTTTGATGAACACTGTTCCAGCTGAATGGCAAGCAGTGTTAGATCGACTATGGGAGGTCAAGGTGGTCCCAGGTTATAGAAGGCTAGTGGAAGCTTTTGTAAGAGAGTACTATATGATTGAGTTAACCAAAACTTCAACCCTTAGATTGAGCGCTACATGGCGCAGAGTGAATGCGCTTTGGAGGCGACATGAAAGCTCTCCAAAAGTTTATCCATAGTTGGCTAAATGTGCCTTCAAATTTCTTAGATATTTTGACTGATAGATTAGAAGGACATTCCCTATTTATTTCTTAGATTAGTTATGAGATTTTTTATGGATGTAAATATCTCTTTCCATGTTGATATTTTTCATCTATATATATTGCTTAGTGTAATGTATAGTTGTATTATGTGAAAGCACTGTTATTCTATTGGATGTTAGATAATATTTGCTTTTTGTTATGTTTGACTGCTGTGGGTAGTTCATAGAAGTTTTTGTAACTTCATAGAATTTATTTTACATAAGACAATTATATTAATAATAATTTTGAGTTAGGATTTTTGGAGGATGATTGGAAACGTAGTGACCTTTTGATTCTGAAATCTTACTTGAAATTATTCAATTGATATGATGAGTCTGTGCAAAGTTGATGCATAAATGATAGGCATTAATTATTTATGCATATAAGTCTGATGTGTTCAGATCGATGGTTTTAGCAACTAAGAACGTAATTGCTGAGATGGACGGTAACAATTGTGAAATATTGAATATGAAGATTCAATATGTGCTGGAAAAGCAAGAAGCACTAGAAGCTCTTGACCATCTTATGGAAGATCTAGAGGATGTTGTGTGCCACCTTGAGCTAATAGAGGACTGCCTATTAGCATTTGAGCCGAAAATAGACATTGTCAATGCTGGTTATAGCTCAGAAAGGGTTTTGAGTTCTAAGCGCAAGCGTATTGATTCGTTCAATATGTGAGAATGCAAATGATCAAGTCCTTATTGCAAGAAAGCAAGAGTTAACCAACACAAGAGAGGAAAACGTCCTCAAGTGAAGAAAATGTCAAGGGTGAGGTGTTACAATTGTGATAAGAAGGGTCACTATGCTCACAATTGTTGTGAGCCGAAAAAGGTAAACACCTCTTGTACATTTGAGAACTTTGCTTATGTGTCAAATTCTATATTATTGGCTGAATCCAATCCTTTGTGGACTGTAGATTCAGAAGCGACAGACCATGAAGGAAGGATAGAGAATCCTTCATGGAATTCCGACAAGTACCAACTGGAACTAAGTGGATCCATATGGGAAACAACTCCAAAGACGAAGTAAAGGAATTGACACCTGCCAATTGAACATGAGTGGTGGACGCATCTTAATGTTCTATATGCTCCGGAAATTCGTCGAAATTTAGTGTCTGTCTTGGTGTTGGTTAAGCTTGGTTTTAGTGTGAACTTCCATAATAGTGATGTAGATTTGTATTAGGATACAAACTACTATGATTGTGGTCACTTTTTGGATGGTTTTATTGTACTAAATGTTGACTGTGGTGATGTCAATATTTGTTATTCCCTTGTTTCACATCTTCTACTTCATATGATAATGATGTGATTATGTGGCATGCTATACTTGGTCATATTGGCCAACAACGTATGAATATATTAGCCAAAGAGGGCTTGTTGGGCAACATTGAAAAAGTCGATCTGCTCATATATGAGCATTGCCTAGTAGGGAAAACGATAAGGAAACCATTTGGAAAAGATAAAAGAGCTGAATTTCATCTGCATTTAATCTATTCTAACGTCTGTGGTTCAATGAATGTGAGAGGAAGGCATGAGGCTGTTTATTTCATCACTATCATCTACTCGATTCGGATATGTCTATTTGATTTCTCATAAATCTGAAGCATTGAGTTGTTTCAAAAGTTTTATGAACTTGGTAGAAAATCAATTAGACAAGAAAATAAAAGCATTGAGATCTGATTGAGGTCGAGAATATTTATCTGATGAGTTCAGAAAATTATACGATGAAAAAGGAATAGAAAGACAGTTGTCTATTCCATATACTCCTCAACAAAATAGTGTTGTAGAGAGAAGAAACAGAATTCCACTAGAAATGGTTAGGTCTATGATGGCGCATGTTAACTTTCCTATCACTTTTTGGAGTAATGCGTTGTTAACTGCCGCCTATGTACCTAACCGGGTGTCTTCTAAATCAGTTATTTCCACTCTATATGAGTTATGGATAGGTAAAAAATCGGACTTAAGTTTTCTTGAGCCATGGGGTTGTGCTGCCTATACTCATGAGTCCTCTCACAAGTTTGGAAAATTGGGTCCCAAAAGAAATAAGAGTATTTTCATAAGGTACTCAGAACACTCGAAATGATATGTGTTCATAGGTGAGCAGAAAAGTGGGAGTATAAATGAGTTTGAATCACGAGATGTCGCATTCCTAGAGGATGAATTTCCTAAGAATGGGCAAAATAGGGGAAGATTATTCCCTATTTGAGACCTTGGATCAGGATAATGATGTTAGTGGAGTTCGTTCAAGTGGGAGTAATATGAGAAGTGATGAATTAAATTCAACTCATTCTCAATTGCAACCACATGATGAGACGACATCATCATTACCTAATCCAAGTGGGAGTATGATGGGGAATGATGTGCAAAGTGTACAATCTCCCATACGGCGAACAAGTCGCCAAAGTATTCCCCGTCGACGTTTTGACATTGAAGGGGAAACTTTTATGGTTGCTCCACAAGATGAGGATGAGCTAAGAAATATTAATGAGGCTCTGAATTGCCCTAGTAAAGAAAAATAGATTAATGCAATGGAAGAGGAAATGGAGTTAATGAAATCAAACCAAGTCTGGAAACTTGTTGATCTTCCAAAAGGACACAAAGCTATTGGGAACAAGTGGGTTCTCAAAATAAAGTGAAAGGCTGATGGCTCGATTGAAAGGCATAAGGTTCGCCTTGTGGCGAAGGGGTATAATAAACAAGAAGGAATTGATTATGAAGATATATTTTCTCATGTAGTGAGATTTACCTCGATTCGCATTATTCTGGCAATAGTGGCTAGTCTGGATCTTGAATTACATGAAATGGATGTAAAGACTGCTTTCCTCAATGAAGAATTAGAGGAAGAAATATATATGGAACAACCTGCTGGTTTCATAGTGAAAGGCCAAAAAGAAAAAGTATGTCGACTTTTGAGGTCGATATATGGTCTTAAGCAGTCATCAAGACAATGGTATATACGTTTTTCATAATGCCACAATGGCATATGATTTTACGATGATTGATGAGGATCATTGTGTATATATCAAAAGATCCAAGGATCAATTTGTGATCATATCATTATATGTTGATGATATACTTATTGCCGAAAGCAATATGGAGTTCGTTAAGATTGTCAAGAGTTGGTTGTCTTCCAACTTTGAGATGAAGGATATGAGTGAGGCTGCATACATTCTTGGAGTTAAGATTTCAAGAGATCGTTCAAAGAGATTGTCATCTCTTTCGCAAGAAACATATATAAATAAGGTTCTTGAACAGTTTCGTATGCAAGACTGTAAACCCATAGACACTCCTATTGCAAAAGGTGAATGATTGAGCCATAGACTGTGTCCAAGGACTTCACAAGAGAAGGAACAAATGAAACATGTTCCTTATGCTAATGCTGTTGGGAGCTTGATGTACACTATGATGTGTACAAGACCTGACATATGTTTTGCAGTTAAAATGGTGAGTAGTTACCAATCCAATTCATGTCAAGCACATTGGAAAGCCGTTAAGAGAATATTGAGGTATCTAAAGAGGATTGCTGATTATACGTTGAGTTATTAAGGAAATGATCTGCAACTCAAATGCTATTATGATACTGATTGGAGAGGAGATTTAGATGAAAGAAAATCTACCTCTAGGTTTGTTTTCTTACCGAATAATGGCATCATATGTTGGAGCAATAAGAAACAAAAGTGTATAGCCTTATCCACGATGGAAACTGAGTTCGTGGCATTATCAGCAATAATATAAGAAGATGTTTGGCTTAAGAGATTTTTGGATCATTTAAGTGTTATTGGAAGTGCTGCAGATTCATTGTTGGTTAACTGTGATAGCCAAGTAGCAAAAGTGTACACCAAAGATCCAAAATATCATGGCAAGACCGAACACTTAGTTACCAAGTATAATTTTGTAAAGGATATGGTTGCACGAAAAGATGTGAACTTAGAGTATATACTACGCATAGAATGGTAGCAGATCATATGACAAAACCAATACCTAGAGATGTGTTTTGTGGCCATATGAAATCTCTAGGATTGCCTAGAGACTAATGTACTGAATATTGTATTTTCCCTAAGTGTTCACACTTGATGAATTTGTGTTTTCATCATTAATGCCTATGAATCTTTGTTTGATTTTTATGCATCTTAATGCTCAGTGCATTATTTTAAGTTAAGGAAGTATGTCGGACAGATAAAAGATTAGCTCACTCACACGGGTAATCGTCTCTATTTACTGTGTGATAAATAGAGATGAGACAGTTTTTAAGCTTATTATCTAGGTGATAATTGAGAGCTCAAGCTTAAAACACGTATGTCGCCTTAACTAAGTGTTAAGATGAGGACATAATACTTACTATGTCCGAAAGTAAAATACCCCACATATTTTACTTTATCTGTCTAAGATGCAAGATGTGAGTTCTGATGAATTTTGTGAATGAGTAGATACGTGAACTCAAGTTAGACATTGGATATGTCTGAACTATCATATGTACAGTATTGAAAGGTGTAGGCATACGCTCCATGGAAAAAGAGTTAATACCGTAATACATATTTCATACTACCTATGCATGAGACGACCAATAAGAGTGGCAAAAAGTTTGATCTCAACTTTTATGATGTGTGAGACTCTTGAGGAAAAAAGTTCCTCAATTTTTAGTCCTCTCATGACTCTTATTTATTTTCAAGATTTCTATTTAGTGTTTGCTATCTTAAGGTGTTGCCAATGGTCATGAGATGATTCAATCTAATGGAGCATTTCTAGAAAAGTAAACTGAACTGAAATTGAGAATTTGAAGGGAAGAGGAAGATCGATTTTGGAGAATCACATTGTAGTTTTGTATTCACTGGTCGACCAATTATGACTGTCTTTGTGATAATTATAATTGTGAATACAATATATATATATATATATATATATATATATATATATATATCATGTTTAAAAGAGATCAAGAGAGATATAAAATGTGATCGATCGATCTAGGGTACTGCATACTAAATCTACTCGGAGTGTGACGCCCATTATGAGCTGTTATATATTCCTAACAGATGTATAGCAATGAGCTCTCAAAGTATGCTGGTCGCACATATTATTCACCGGTATGAATGTTGAAGAGAGATAAAGAGAATTCTGTTCAGCCTACCATGTGCAAGTGAGAGATGATGGTTTTATATGAGATGGGCTTAAGGTCCGTCCGCCCATGTTAGGCCTAAAAGCCCGGCCCATAGGAATAAGGCCCGTGGATGGAGGGATGTATAAAAGGGAGGAGAGAGAGGGAGAACGCACCTCTTGGCATTAACGTACGTACGTCTCCCTCTCTTTCAAACGCTCTCCCTGTCTCCCTCCAAGAAAAAGAAGACAAGCTCAAACGGCGACACCGTCTTCCTTTCAAGGCCAATTGACGTCATCGGATCGAATAGGATCAGTTTCTCTTCCTCAATCTTCAGCATTGGTGTTTAATCTGTGGCAAACAAGGTATGCGATTCCGTGGTGTGCTTTACCATCGGTGATACATGTATTTCCTAGGCTTCGCTTCCGCATTCGATTTAGGGGTTCGATTTAGTGTCGAATCCGGTTTTCGGGGATCCGTTATTCCCAACATGGATCTTTGGTGGTTAATGCGTACCTCACCACAACGTAGGAGCTCGGAAACTTCACTAAGGGTCGCCCCACATGTCAGTAGATGGGCTGATAAAATGATGTTCCTTATTTTAACATGTCAATATCCACACGCCTCAAACTAATTTTAACGTGTCGATACTCATACGCTTCAGCCTAATTAGAGAAAAAATTTTCCCTCCCAATCATAATACCCCAAATTTTACGTCCCACCAGAATTCAGATGTTGTAGTTAAAGATATTAAAGGTCCTAGGTTTCATTATATGCCGACCTACAACCTCCTTGCATATCATATGCAAAATGTTGGCCATATTAAATGATTAATGAACTTGGCCAAATTTTTAATTTGTACCAGCTTAGTCCAATCAATCCAATTATGCTTGAAATCTTCTATTCAAATCAATCCATCGCTGGTCCAATGGAAATGCAATTAGGTGGGCTTATTACTATCAATGCTTTTAAAATTTATATGTAGTTTTAACTAATATTTTTGTTTAGGGATCGAGATTGATCCTAATTTTTTTATGCAGTTAATAACCAATTGAGTCACCAAAAGTGTCAACAAACACCTTCTCAAGAAACCCTCCCTATCTCCTAGCCACAAATTCGTCGACAAAAGACCGTGAAATCGCTGTTGCTTCACCATGTACGAAGCTACCTACGGCGAGATGCTGCCCTTGTGCACGGGAGAGAGGGTCGTGAGACAGTGGAGAGCCTTCATCAGCAACGCCAATAGAGATGATCTTGGCGATGAAGTGGAGCTCAGGGGGGCCAAGACTGGCGTGGCGGACGGCGGCCGCGACAGACAGTAGGCAGAGAAGAGAGTGACTGGGGTGAGTAGAACAAAGATTACAGATTTTTTGATAGAGTGGATTACTAAGCTTCGATCTGCTTGCTGATAATTTAAAGGTTATGCAAACATACACCATGTGTTTGGTAGCAACGTTAACGCTGCAACCTTGCTGCAGCTAAATCTTGCCCTTTTGAAAAGAAAATGATTTGGCAAAGGAGAGCATATAGGTAGAATTGTGATCCTGGTGGGTTTCCTTAATGATTAATAAATAAATGTATACTTTAACTTGCATGACATTACTTTAGTTTTTTTTTTTTTTTTTTTTTGATCGATGACATTACTTTAGTTTTCCACGCCATTAAATGGCTCGCATGATATTTGTAATTCATTAATTTAAAGAATCTATTGTTTATCTATCAAGGGGGCTTACTTGTAGAAAAAGTAGGGTAATTGTGAAACTCAATAGTTTTGCCACACAAGGTCTTTGCAGTCCGCCACTTGTCAGGTCGCACTCGTCATAGCTGTTTTCAGTTTGAAATTTGGCCTAGTCTATTACTATCTTCTTTAGTCTTTCAATGACAAGGAAACCCCCTCAAATAAGTTAGTCCAAACTGAAAAAAATACCCGTACACCATATAAATCCAATAAGGTAAGATGCAAGCGATAGTCTCATGAATTTCGGTTTGGCGCTAGTTGGGGATCAGGAGGATGAACATTCATCGCTCTACTAAAACGAAAAAAAGACAGAAGGGCGAAGCAAAAAATCAATGCCTTGGATTTTAGAAGACCGTTTGATAGTTCAGACAAGCAATAGATGAGAATCACAAGAAGTTTTTTCCAAGTCATTATTGTTTTTCTCAAAAAGGACCTCCCTAAATATCAAACCTATATCATATAATCAGGTTGCATCACCATTCCACGTATCACCATTTTCACATCCATACTCAATGGATAGAACTCGGCACTTCTAGGTTTCGTTGTTCTGAACCCTCATGGCGTCGAGATAAGCTTTTCCGTTGAGCTCCCTTGATAGATAGCCCTTCAGATGTTCTGCCGCTGTTATCCTCCTGAACATTGCTGGGGTTTCCGAGGTGATGAGGCTCGACGCAGGACCGATCTCAGCATCCATTCTCGGACTGAAGAACGTTGCAATGGAGATCCTCTCCTTCACTGCATTCACTGTGGCTCGATGCTCGATGCTCTGGTAAATCCCATTTGTTATAATCTGCTGTCGGCCAATGAAGGGAAGGCTTTGAGTGTGAGACAATAAATTATCAGTATGGTCAAACGTGGAAGTTGATGTTGCAATACTATTACCTCAACAACGTCTCCAACATTGATGATGAAAGCACCGGGGAGAGGTTTCACAGGAACCCACTTCCCATCTTTCCTTATCTGGAGGCCCTCCATTTCGTTGACCTGGAGGAGGATGGTAACCGCGTCGCCATCAGAGTGAGAGTTAAGGCCCATCACGAGCTCGGGTTGCGGACACGGCGGGTAATAATTCATCCTCATCGATTGCAACCCATCTTCGAACATCCCCTCAAGGTCCTTTGCTTCCATTCCTAAGGCCTTCGCCATGAGGTAGAGGAGCTTTATTGCTAGGGTTTTTGTTTCCTTCGAGTAGGCGTCCAGATCGTCTCTACCATGTAGACAATTTCTTTTTTAGGCGACAAAGGGGATATTTTGGAACACACCACAAACTAAACCCCCAACAAGAAAATAGTTATTCGCGTAGCAATTATATCATGTGTCATACTAATGTGGTTTCACTTTTCTAATCAAGCGATTTTGTATTTTATGCATGTTCGCTTACATGGTACAAGTGTCACAAGAAAGTTTTATGGTGTCCATGCATGTTTCGGCCCGACAGAAAGAACCTGAAGGGAAGGGGGAGTTTGGGAAATAAGTGAGGCTTCCTCATAGAAGCAGGGAGAGTGAACATGCGGAAGATGTTAGCCCAATCAAGCTTTTGGTCTTCCGAGAACACAAAGGCCTGTCCGAAGCCGCCAGATTCGCCGTCTCTCTGCCAAAACTTCTTCTTCTCTTCCATTGGCATGCTGAACAGCTCTTCGGTCCCCTTCTTCACTTTCTCTATCAACTTAGGGCTCACTTCATGATTTATCAGCTGAAAATTATTAACACACCGCTATCACTCTCGATTCTCCCAGAAACAGGCATTCCTTTGAGATCAAGACAGAGAAAGCTCTGTCTCCTGATTGCTGAGTAATCAAGAGACCTTTATTCCAACATATATCAAGAAAGTTGCAAAAGATTTGGTAGGAGGTAAAAAGCGAGTCCAGGAAGCATTCTCTATAAAAGAAACAATCGAGGAACTCAAATCTCCAAATTCATCTAAGTTCCCACCTTTCTTTTTCCGTTGGAAATCTTGAACGACCAATTTAGTGTTCTGGTGAAACAGGGCAAGGTGGCACAGAATAGTACATCTAAGTGTAAAATAAAAGCGAAAACTTAGATTTGGTAGGAGGTAAAAAGCGAGTCCAGGAAGCAAACAAGGAAATTTCCGATGAAATCTCATAGGCCACACATAATTGTGGCTAAGAATTGTAGGAAGCATCTAAGTCTCCTTAGTGGCCCTTGGCCCTTGCAGAAGTTGAGAATTAAGTGGATTTTAATCTCTTTCAATCAATGAACCCATTTTTCTCTGATACTTTCTCAAAGCCTTAATGTTCCAAACGCAGAAGTTGTTTCGTACCTGAAAGAAGTCCCAGTCTTTGCACGCATGGTGCAGCTTCTTGAGCTCTAGCTTCGCGCAGTCCTCCGAAACCAACCTCCCCAAGTCAATCACGGGGAGCTGCAAGCCAGAACAAGAGCCCATGATCACGGGCTCTAGATCGTCGCGGACATATCTCTCCGGAACCGTGGTCGGGTTCTCCTTCATTATGTCTTGAACCCATGGCACGTGGAGCAACCTCGCTGGTATGTTCACCTGCGTCTCCATTGACAAACCCAGAGGTTGAGAAATCCCGGAGACTGATCATAGGTTGCTCTGAATGAAAGCTAAGGCCCTGTTTGGCAACATGCCAAACAATGACTGATTATGATTTTTTGTTTCCAGAATCAGTTTGGGACGAGAATCACGTTTGGTAAAAGTTTTGTTCCCAGAATCAGTTTTGGAGTAAATTTCAGAATAAAAAAAAAGTTGATTCTGCATCCGAGAATCAAAAAAAGAATCAACACAATAAAACTCTTCTTCTTTCCTTCCGCCATCCCGTGACCGTCGCCCGCCGCCACCCGCCGTCATCCGCCGCCGCCCACCACTGCCCGCCGCTGGTCGATGGCCGCCGGTCGCCGGCCGCCGGTCCGGCGAGCTCGCCGGAGGCTCGCCTGGCTAGGGCGAGGTCCGGCGAGCTCGCCGGAGGCTCACCCAGCCACTGGCGAGCCTCGCCGGGGCTGGACTAGGCCCGCCTAGCCACCGACCGGGCTCGCCTAGCCTGACCAATGGCCAGGCGGGCCTCGCCTAGCCCCGGCGAGGCCCGCCTATCCACCGGCGAGGCGAGGCCTTGCCCAGCCTCGGCGAGGCCCGCCTGTCCACCGGCGAGGCCCGCCTAGCCACCGGCCGGGCTCGCCTAGCCGACCGGTGGCTAGGCGGGCCTCGCCCGGCCCCGGCGAGGCTCGCCGTCCACGGCGAGGCTCGGCCTCGCCAGATTTGGCGAGGCCGAGCCTTGCCCAGCTGCCAACGACGCTCGGCCGACAAGGGCCAGCCTCGCCGAGGGCCGGCAACGTTCAGGTGAGGTCGCCGGTCCGGCGACCGGCCACAAGAAGAAGAAGAAAAATAGGAGAAAAATGAAAAATGAAAAGAAAAAATGAAAAAGAAAAGGAAAAAAGAAAAGAAAAGAAAAAAGGTAAAAAAAAAGAAAAAAAAAGTAGAAAAATTATTTAAAAATAAAAAAATAATTTGGAACGGAATCAATGAACACGTTATCAAACGCAATTGTATTCCAAAATAAAAAATTTTAGACAGTTACCAAACACGTTCTTTTACTCAGAATCAGTTCCCGGGAACAGAATAAAAAATAATCATTTCTTGTCATAATCAGTTCTCGGGAACAAAATTGTTGCCAAACGTGTCCTAAGTATACTAACAAGAGAGAGAGTAGGTGACATTACACGTGCTTCCATGTTGACACGCTTGGATACACTTAGACACACAATCAATGCGTGTTGGAAATTTTCCAACACGTGGTCCACTCTTATCGACACGTTTCGACAAGTGTGGACAGAAGACGATGGAGGGTGGAGGTGAGGGCGATGGAGCAGAGATGAGGACGTGAGCGATAGCAAACCCGTGACGGTGAGAGACGGCCAAAGAAAGTAGAGACTGAGGTGAGGGCTGCCACTGTGATGCTATGATGGATCAGCGACGAGGCTGCAATCGCGAGGGAGGAAGGGCCAGAGGCGAGGTGGTGCATGATTGTGATGAGGACCGAGAGCAAGCAGAGAACCAGAGGAAGAGGAGAGAAAGGGGGTCATGCGTTGAGGAGGAGGAGAAGAAGAAGGGCTCTGGATAGGATTTCTGAGAAGGAAACTTAAAAAGAATAAAAAAAAAATGGGGATTCTGATGGACTTGGCGTGACTTTTCATTTTGCAGAGAGGGGGAAGTGACAGCTTGTTAGGTGGTGAGGGAGGGAGAGAAAAGAAAAATAAATTTGGGGGTGGGAGGGAAAGAGACGAGGGGGAAAAAAAAAGGGAGTTTGGGGGGGGGGGACTCGTGGGGACTTTTTTTTTTTAATCAGAAAACGAAATAAATGGGATTAAAAAGTAATTTAAAAAAATAAAAATATTGAATGTTGAATGATGATAAATTTTGATCATTATATCATGGATTTATTTAAATAAGTTGATTCTAATTTCTTGTTAGTCATTAGTTTCATTAATAACGTGTCAGAATTTTTTATTTTTGAGAAATGATGTGTTGATATGTTTGTCATGTTATATTACGTATTCGTGTCACGTGTCAGTGCTATTAAATTTCAACTGCAGCAATATCTCATTCTTTTTTGTTAACGAGTCCGTTCGTACTAGAAAGGATCCAGCGAGTATAATGGCCCATCAGAAAATGCTCTTTCTCTTATCGAATTATTGGAAAAATATGTAAACTTCATATCATATCATATAAAATTATATTGCATTACAATTTGAACAGATGAGGTGCTCAGAGTATCCCTCTTGAACTGAATAATTTAAAGAACATTTGACCGGCAGTTGAGGCCTCTCACCCTTGAACAGTCAATCTGTGATCTATATATCACCTTTTTTGAGAAAATAAAAAACGACAAAACCGCATGGAGATTCCAGAGCGGGCGGTAGTATCGTGCGTAAAATCTGTCTGACAATTAATTAGAGAGATAATGTCTAACTACAAAACAGCCGTGTCTTGTGCACGCTTAATTAATTATTGTATTAATTGCTTCTCAAACTTTTGTTTTGATTAAAGTGTTTCCTTATGGACAAAAGATCCATATAAGTAATATTGGAATCATCGAAGCATGATTAGATTGGTAGGAACTTGTAGGTTTGGGGGCCAATACATGGATGGAATAGTCACCTATTTCGTTAATGACTGTCAAATTAAACTTTAAGGGTCAAATTATCTCACCAGAAAATTGGGAACATGTAGTTGTCACATAAACTAGAGCAAAACACTGCACGCACTTGCATCGTGAAAATATGTTTTTCTATAAGTGGCTCTATCCACACCTAGGCTGATGGTTCATGAAAAAGTGAGTGTCCAAAGCTCTCAAATCAACAGCGGATAGGACCGGCTGTGTAAAGGGCTCTTTTATTTGTTTACACTATTGATGCGTGCTCTAATCTTCCTCTCAATCAACAGGGTCACATGGATGATTCAGGGGTTGTGTAAATGGAAAAGAATGGACAACCTACAAGCCAACAATTTTAATTCAAAGAACTAATATGATGTAAGGTAGATCTCCTCTAGTATGGAGCATCTAAATTGGAATATGACACAGTTAAGATTTGATTAAAAGACGTTCATAAGCCAACAAAAGCTAGATAGCTAGTGCGAAGGTATTGCGATGATGAAAGAGCGAAATTAGCAAGACATTGATATTCCAACGTGGAATACCAGAAAACTCGACACCTTGAAGCTTCCTCGTGGTCGTTTTTTTTTTTTTTTTTTCAAATGTAAGACCAGATTCCTCATTATCGGGAAGAAAAAATAAAATAAAACAAAGTTTTGTTCCGTAAATTGAGAAATATATAGATGCTCCCAAAGCACCATTTGTACCCAAACGAATTTTCTCCTGGCTAAGTCTTACTAGGTAATTGTTTAGGAAGAAAATAAGGAATTTCATGCTACTCGTTTTTCAAGTGATTGGTCTAATTAATTTTAAATAATGTTTGCATGCACATGTGTATAAAACTCAAATACTAAAAGAAGTAAAAAAGTCTCATATTGGCAGTGTCATGTCTAGTGTTAATTTCCTCGTTTGTAAACTCTTCAAAATGATTAATAAGATCATTGCACATTTAGCATCTCACAAGAATGGGCAAATATTTTATACTAGGAATTACTTAGGGCGCAATAGTCACATGATTGGCTTGGACTAGCCGGGAGTACACAATTTTTAATGGCCAAGCCAGTCTGTGTCATTCATATTATATTACGTTATTTTTTATCTTCACGTAATTAAACTAGAACAATGCATTGGTGTCGTGTACGTCGGGTCTCTGTTGACAAGAACGATAGTTTAATATTTGAATTTTAAGTTGGTTGATATTGCGCATAAGTGCATTAGAAGGTTTTGTTTGATATTATGTGAATACTGAATAATGAAGAAGTTGAACAGTTTGATAATGGTGGGAGTGCAGAACAAATACGAGCCACGTAAATCCTACTATTGTTTTTCTCTATCTCTTTCTTATTTATCCATTTATTATGCGATTATGGTCAATTACACGGTGTTCTTCCTACAACAGCTAATATTTTCAACTGTAATCTTTGATATCATTACACGTTATAGCATGCAACGAAATTCTCCAACTTAACATGTTCGAGCACAAGGTGATCCATAAGTTATTAGGCATAAGCCTGTACTTTTGTGCATTTTGTTAGTCAAATTATAATCAAAACAATGCATGTAATGGCTAACCATAAAAAAATTTAATTGAATGTATGATTACATTTTAAAAATCATACGTAATACATGGGTTTTATGCATTTCAGCAATTTATAAAAATAAATTCGGCACCTGTTACATTTATCAGTTTCTTTACCATGTATTAGCAAACGGGTAAATTTGTTATTTCTGTAACTTTATTAAATGTATTTTTAATTATGCTAGAAATTAGTAACGGACAATAGGGGATCTTGAACAGAGAGCCGAGGAGTGAAGTAATTAGCAGGTAGTTACATGACAACTAATCAGAAAGGCAAAATAAAATCTCAGATGTTGAGTATAGTTTATTTGTAATAACGTATAGTCCCTGCAGTTGTCTTGAGTTTGGAGAGTTTCTATGGGTTTAAAGATAATTAAAATTCTTGGTTATTTAGGGTGCGCATAATAACGTTTCTTGGCTGGGGAATAGTTTATTTTCAGAAATAGTTCTTTTCTATTTCTACTCTCGGAAAATTTTTTGAGTAAAATAAGGTGTTTGGTAACCATACAAAATTTCTACTCTTGAAATAAAAAAAAGAATAGAAATGTATTTGGTACGAAACAATTTCTTTTTTGTATTTATTCATTTTTTATTCTTGTTCACGGATTGCTGATTGTTGGCCGCTTGGAGCCACCGCTAACTGCCAACCGCCGCTTGTTGCCCACCGCCATCGCCCGCCACCTACTGCTTGCCGCTGCCACCGCCGGCCATTGATGCCGCTACCCGCTAGTTGTCGACGTCGCCACACGACTGTCGGCCGACGCCAACGACTGGTGGCCGTTGTCGACTGCCGCTTGCTGACCACCGACCACCGTTGCCTGTCGCTGCCTGCCACTGTCGCTACATGACTGCTAACGACTAGCGGCAGCAGCAGTGGCGGGCGGCGGCAGTCGACGATTGGCGGTGGCTCTAGGCGGTTGGATGTGGCCGTGGCAAGAGAGAGGAACAAAAGAAAAATAAAAAAGAAAATTGGCTTATTTCTAGAAATTTTTTCCAAGAGTAAGGAGCTACTTTTTTTTTTTTTTTTTTATGTTTCTTGTTTTTATTTCAAATCTATTATTGGGCAATTTTTTTATTCCAATGAATAGAAAAACAAGTTGGCATTATCAAACATATTTCTGTTTTTTTTTTTTTTTTGGAACAAAAGAACAGAAATCGAGAGGAACAAAATGTTACCACGTGGGCCCTTAGTGTAGCCCAATGTCCACGCATTTCCATCATGAGCCCCATCATGCCTGAGAAGATGGAAGCATAAGCACCTCTAAAATTAATATGTTATGTGAGATGAAAGGCAAAGCTATTTTGACATAGCGAAAGAAGGTGGATAATATCAATATAGAAACGAAGTTGTTCCACAAAAATGAGCATGGACTTTCAAATATCCATAGTTGCGCCAGAATAGAGAAACTCTCCCGTTTTTCTTGCGAATATTCTGCAAAGCAACAATTTGTAATTCAGAAGAGGAATCATAATTATCCAATTAACGTAGAGACGTTAAAGTATCCTATATCACTCGAATATGAAATGAGTTATCCAATTAATGTAAAGATGTTAAAGCATCCTATATTACTCGAATATGGAATTTCAATTAAATAATGAATTGAACTTTCTAACATGATATTTGAGTAAGGCTTTGCCATATGTTTATTTTCTATATGTGGCTCCATGTTCATGAATTTCCTGCCGTTCTCAATCCGTTCGCACATGGAAGGCGATATTAAAGTATTGTATGTCTCTTGAATAAGGTATTTCAAAGGTTTTTGTATGAATATAGTCTCTTTTAACCGAAGAGCTTTAATTTTAGGGATGAAAAATGATAGCTACTAAGGGGTTGGAAACAATAAATGGGCTCAAAGTGGAAGACCGCCGCAGAACCCACAAAACGATAGATTTTGAGGCAGAAAATGGCCTCAAGTGGGTTCTTTGATTAGCCTAAAATGGCATACCTATAGGTAATAAACAGACATGCATTTCTTGTTGTGGATTACTATTTTAGATTTATTTGCTAATAAAATTGATGCATTTGGAGTTTTTACAAAGCTTGCAATGTGCGGCAATGAGTATTGTTGGGGCTAACAATGTAACCTAGAGGAGGAGTGAATATGTTGTTTTAAAACTTTGATGATCTTTTGTAGAGTTTGGCAACTTTGCAAAGATCAAGTCACGCTAATCTTTTAGTTAGTATGAAACGGGTTGTATGCTAATGGAAATAAGAGCAAGAGAAACAAGTGCACAAAAATAAAATAATATATATATATAGTACTTCAGTTTTATCCCCAAGTCTACTTATAGTCTCTTAACTAACAGCTATAAGATAGGCCAGATTGTACTAGTAATTTCCAGATGATAGATCACACTATGAGGATTTAGCTACTATACTTACTCTTGTATACTTGATCTTTTACACGATTACAAAGCAGCAAGAGTGTAGCACAGAGCTTAACAAATGAATAAGAGCTTTTAGCTTTGAACATAGCTTCTAGCATATCTTAGCGTTTTACAATGCACGTGTGACTAACATTTCGGCTTTAAAGATTTTCTCTTATATAACAATCTTTCATATTCCTGATGGACGTGTCTTGGAGAAGCAAAGAGTTGTTAGATAATCACATTGGTGCTGTTGTTTATGGATGGACTTGTCGATATAGTTCTTTTTCGAAACATCTGTAGACTACCTAAAACAACTACTGTTGCTATCCTATCGCTGCAGCTCTGACAGGTCCGTCGAACAGCCTGTTTTTCTATTCTCTATCTGACATTTAGCTCTTCTACTATGCATATCCACCTTACAATGGCTATATTTGAGAGTTAATAAACATCGTCAATTGATTGTTGTTGTAACATCACCAGGGAACTAATATCTTCACTATAGACACAGACATTGTTTTCAACTAATCTTGAAATCCATTGGTGCTATATTAAGAACAAAACAGACTTGTGGTCTTACTTCTTTAAGGATATAATTTCTGTTCTTTGCACATTGTCACAAACATCTGCACAATACCTAGTAAACATTATACTAAGTATAATTTGATAATTATCAAAATCACTTAAAGATGTTTGATTAAATTATCTTCCTCTTTTGATAATGATAGAACTATCTCACAGATGTGAATAGTAGCTGATTGATAAAGTTGCGGTCAAAATAAAGATCTGCTCAGGTGATAATTTTCACACAATATACACATTTGCAAATAATGGAGTCTCCATATGATTTTTTTATGAATTTTTGGAGACAGAGGCTAGGCGATCTTTTAATAATAGGAAAGCAAAAAGTTCAAAGATCTTTCATAAATAATGCCTAATGATATACCGGAAGAAAGAATCAATCTATCACAAAGACAAATATTAGTAGTGCATTTTTCAAAGTGGGTTCTTCTCAGTATCACTTTCCTCGTGTCCTAAACCAAATTTATTGTAGTAAGGAACTTGAACTGAATGTGCCTTAAGGTCTTTGAATCGAGAAAATAAGTTGGTGCTGATTATTGAAATCTCTTCCTTGAGAGTGCCATTTTCAACTTGAGAGAGTTCAAGACCTCTTGTCCGAAGATCATGTTTCTTTTTCAAGTTGTCAAGAACAGTTCTATAAGCAAGATATTTTATAGTGCGATTGTGACATCTTGGATTTTCGGTTTTGTTTTCAATTGAATAAATCGAGTCTTTTATTGATACACCTATAATATTATTCTTAGATCCAATCACTCATGAGATAACTAGATTATCTAGGGAAGTCATTAAGAGATTAGAAAAAGGTCGGGATCGTTTTTTATCGCACAATTGGGAAGCAAGGGGATCAATTGGTAAGGAAAAATACCGATTTGGTCATTGAAATGTTAATTGAATTGTTGAGGGTCAATTGAGATTAAATCAAGAGAGAATATGTGTCCAATTGAAGCCACAACCCTAAAAATTCGTAGCTTCCCCCCTTGCCATTGGTTTTGGACCATTTCAAGGTTGTAAGAAGGGCATGGGTGGAGGAATGAGGGACAAGGAAGATGGTTTGTGGCTGGGAATGGTCAATGAGACCATGGTGTGGAAAAAAATGGCTTGTGGAGCCCTTGTCCCTCTATCTCTTCCCTCTCTCTTTAGCCATTTCTTCTTCTTCATTTTGGCTTTGCTTTCTCCATGGATGGACCACCTTGAGCTCCAAAAACCAGAGGAAACCCAACAGAATCGCCCAGCCTTCCCCCTTGCAGTCCAGCCACCCACCAAGGCCATCGGAGCCCTTGTCGCGCCCATTTGAGTGTCGCACGTCCAGCTGCATGCTGTGCCATCATCCCTACCATCCTGTGATCGTCCCACCTGTGTCGCGCCTCCAGTTGCTGTCCCGAAGACCCCTGGCCACCGTACATCACTGTTGTGGCTGCTGGAGCCACCGCTTGCAGCCTGTTGTCTCTCCTTCACCGTTTCTAGCTCAAATAGCCACCAGTTCTCCTTTTCTCGACCCTAAGCAGAGACAGAAACGAGTGGGTATTTCTAGTCGTTGTTGGCCCACTTTCAAGGCCTTTTAGACCTTGAAGGGCAGTCTTGCTTTGGAGTTTGTTGAGCTCCTCCGCCCCCTCGCCAGTTTGAACAGAGCAGTTCGTCGAACAAGTGAGTTTGCTCACTAAACCTTACTTAGTAGGCTAATTATGCTTAAGGATTGTTTAGATTATCTTAATGATGGATTAGTGATAAGCTAGAATAGTTATATTAGCTTTATAATGGATTAGTGTTAAGCTAATTAGCACCGTTGATGATGGATTAGTCGAATCCAATGGAATTTCTGCAATTCGGATTTTTGGACCCTTGCCGTTTGCCAATTTTGTGGATCAAAATGTGTTATGAATTTGAGGTTGATTTCTTCTTGAGAAATGTTTGAGACATCTTCAGCTACAACATATATTTTTTTCTCAAGATTTTTAGGAGCTTAAAAGAAGGAGATATCAGTTTTGTCATTTACAAACAGAATCTCAATTTTCGTTGGAGCTAGGGACCTTTTAGAATCTAGGGGCTTTTATCAACTCTTAGACTTTGAATTTTAAAATGGTTTCTTCATAAAAGTTATTTTTCACATCTTCTAGTTTATCATACTCAAATTTCAAATCAAACGGACATATTTTGGACCTCGAACCAAACTGATTTTGGAAAATAGACTTTCTGGAAACTGATCCAGTTTTTTGTGCTAGATTGAGTGATTTACTAGGCCGAATTTATAAGGATTTGGGTTAAGGTGTCTCATGAAAAGTTTTCTTTTATGTGTTCTCTATAACGTACTCAAATTTGAGAAATTTCTGAGTTTGTTCGGTAGATTTCTGGAATTAAACTTGGAGACGCTTGAGTGGTTCGGTTTCTGCCAATTAGGACAGGTTATGGTTTTGTGGTTAATCTTGACATTATGCTTGCTAAATAAGGTGTATTTAGTGACGTGATGGACTGGTGGCATGCTGAGAACTTATGTGTGAGGTTGTGAGATGGATTGCTCTATGCTGGTTGGTTTGTGATATGCTTAGAGTTTATGATTGACGAGTTGTGAAATTGTATGGTGATGGTGAATCGTGAGCATTTGGTTATGACACATGGCTAAGCCATAAAACTGCCTAACTTGGAATAGACTGTGCCCATCGGACCGTAATCTACCACCAAACTTAAAATCAGTTGTGCTTGCTGAGCCGTAATTCAACATTACCATCGAATTTGGAATCGGTTGTGCTCGCTAAGTCATTATTCAACATTATCGCCAAAGATTTAGTAGGCTGTACTCACTGAACCATAATTCAGCATTACTGCCAAAGATTTAGTAGGTTGTGCCCACTGAGCCGTAATTTAGCATTACCGCAAAATATTTGGTAAGCTGTGCCCGTTGAGCCGTAATTTAGCATTACCGCCAAAGTTTTAGTAGGTTGTGCCCACTGAGCTGTAATTCAGCATTATCGCAAAAGATTTAGTAGATCGTGTTCGTTGAGCTGTAATTCAGCATTGTAATTGAGTAACTGAGACTGAGAAATGATCTAGTTGACATGTAATCGACTGAGTCGATTGATCGATGATTCGATTTGAGTTCTTGATGGGCGTGATTGGAGTTGGTAGCCATTACTAATTGGCTTGACTTATAAATAGTCTGGATGACATGAAATCGACTAGTTCGATTAACCGGTGATTTGATTGGCTTGATGATTTGATTGCAATTCTTGCTTTGATGTGTATCGGTGATTTTTACTCGTTTGAGTAATGATTGGTTTGGACATTCGAAATTGGTGTGTGAATATGCTATATACACATGGTTGTGATAAGAACTGTGTTGACCTGCAAGAAGAAACTGAGGCCAAGGTAAGCCCTTGTGGTTGTACTGTGTGGTTAGGATGCCCTAAGTGTATTTCCCTCCTAATCGGGGTTTAGAATATGAACTCGTTGAGATTTATATCTCACCTCGTCATGGGCTTCATTTTTTAGGACCGTAGGGTGGAAGGCCTGGAGTTGAGCTGAGGTGATCTGAAGTGTAGGTTAGATAGAACAATTCCTTTTAAGAGTCCATTTGGAGTCTTGTGATTGTAGACTTTTGTATTTCACTCGGTATGTATTTAAAAGAATATTTGTTTGAAAATTCGTTGTCCTGCTTTTCTATCCCGAGATGATCACTGTCAGGGGAAATATTATTCACTTCTGCATGTGCAATGAAAAAGAAAGGGTTGGCGAATAGTCTTGGGAAGTCGCAAAATTTTTATCGACCAAAGAGGGATGTGCGCCACTCGAGGATCGGGGGGTGACATCGATTAAAAACATTTTTTTCAAAAAAAAAAAAATTCTTTTTGAAGCCTTTTTGTGTTTCTCAAACATTTCCTTTCAAAATCCTGTAACTCTTCATAAATAAGTTCATAATTGTTTACCTCATTTTCTTCTTCACGATCAGAATTGGCTATGACACAGATTTGGTTCCTCTTCATCATCGGATTCAAATTTGGTGTTACTCCATGATTTGGTCTTCAATGTTCTATCCTTCTTTTTACGTTTCCCTTTCATTTTCTTAAGTGATGGGCAGTTTAGTTTTATATGACATGGTTTTCTGCATTCATAATAGACGATATCCTTATGTTTGGATTCTTCTTTACTTTTGTATGGCTTTCCATCGTATGAGTACTTCATTTGGTGTTTGCTTTCATGGTTCCCTCATTTATTTATGAAGCTCTTGAATCTTCTAGTCAACAGTGCCATATCTTCATTATCATCTTTGTCTGATGATATTTGTTGGCTTGTATCATCATGGTTAACTTTAAATGCTATGGCTTTTTTATCTTTTAAACTTCTTTTCTCATTTAGATGTTCCACTTCATAAGACATGAACATTCCAATCAACTCATCTATTGTGATTGGTCGGATCCTCATTGTTTTTATCGTACTGAAGTCTTCATGTTATTCCGTTCTTTTGGCAATGCTCTCCACAACTTGTTTACCTTTTCGGCATTAGTGTATATTATTCCTTGATTTACCTGGCCATAACTATCACGATGAATCTAGTGAACATTTGTGTCACTATTTCATTCGATATCATCATGAATAGTTCATATTGTTTGAGAAGAATGTTCATCTTTGTCTCCTTTTCTCTATTCCTTCAAATGTCAGCTAGAGTCGATCCCAAATTTCTTTGACTGTGACATGAAGAAAATCTATTAAATTCAGATGGGGACAAAGTGTAATATAGTAGATGTTTAGCTTTTACATTGTAAGCAGCATTTTCAAGCTTCTTCTGCATTAGCGTCAACAGCATCAGCTGGAACTTCCTTCCTTCTTCAAACATCCCCTCAAGGTCCTTCGCCTCCATTCCTAAGGCCTTTGCCATGAGGTACAGGAGCTTTATTGCTGGGGTTTGCATTTCCTTCGAGTAGGTATCCAGATCGTCCCTACCATGTAGACAATTTCGTTCTTCAGGCAATAAGGGAATATTTTGAAACACACCACACATTGAAACCTTGACAACAAGAAAGTTGTTCATGTAGTAATTATATCAAGTGTCATACTTAGGTGGTAATACTCACCTAATCAAGTGATCTCTTATTTTATGCACGTTCGCCCCCATGTTACAAGTGTCACACGAATTTTTTATGGCGTCTTTTATGCGTGTTTTGCCCTTGGCGCGCGCACAATAGAGAGAAAGGGAGGGAAGAGGCGGTTTGGGGAACAAGTGAGGCTTCCTGAGACAAGCAGGGAGAGTGAGCATGTAGAAGTTGTCAGCCCAATCAAGCTTTTGGTCTTCCGAGAGGACAAAGGCCTGTCCAAAGCCATCCGATTCACCATCTCTGCGAAAATTTCTTCTTCTCTTTCATTGGCAAGCTAAACAGCTCTTCTGTCCCCTTCACTTTCTCTATCAACTTACGGTTCACTTCATGATTTATCAGCTGAACAATTGTTAACACAGCACCGTGATTCATGAATTCACCCAGAAACAGGCATTCGTAGAGACTAAGACAGAGAAAACTCTGATCTCCTGAGTGATGAGGAATCATAAGATCTCAATTTCAACATAAATCAGAAAGTTTCAATAGATAAGTTTGTCTTATTAGCATTCTTTAGAACAAAGACAATCGGGGAACTCATATCTCCAAAGTAATGTAGGTTCCCATCTTTGTTCTTCCGTTGGAAATTTTCAATGACTCATTTTTAGTATTCTAGTGAAGCAGGGCAAGATGGCACAGAAATATCCCACTTTCTTGGCCCAATGAAATCAGGATGCATGGTGACTGATGCAGAAACTTAGATTTGATAGGAGGCATAAGTGAGCCCGGGGAGCAAAATAAAGAAATTTCATTTGAAATCTCACAGACTGCACTCAATGTTGGCTAAGAATTGTACATCTATCTGTCCCTAGTGGAGAGAGTCGCCTGCCTTTGCCTGCCTCTTGGCTTCATCACTAACAATGCATCGCTTGCAAATGCATCTGACTTACTCTTTATCAAGTCACGATGTTGAAAGCCTACATGTAGTCAAAGTACTTGCGGCATTATTTGGATGTTAATCTCTTTCAATCGATGGATTCCCATTTTTATCAGAACACGTTCCTTAACACTTTGTATTGGAAATGCAGAAGTTGTTTGTACCTGAAAGAACCCCCAGCCTTTGCATGCATGGTGCAGCTTCTCGAGCTCCGGCTTCACCCAGTCCTCCAAAACCAACCTCCCCAAGTTGATCACGTGACTTGAGGCAAGCTGGAACAAGCGTTTTATGATCATGGGAGGCTCGTGATCATTGTGGACGCATCTCTTTGTTACTGTGGTCGGGTTCTCCTCCCGTATGTCCCGAACACATGGCACGAGGAAGCGACCTACCTAGTATCTTCGCCCGTGTCTCCATTGATAATAACCCAGAGGATGAGAAATCAAAGAGACTGATGATATGGTTGTTCTGAATGATGAGTTTAGTATGCAAACGAGAGAGAAAATAGGCGAACGGTTGCGTTTCAGCTAGACGGATGTGTCTGTCTTTCTAGTTAGGAGGCTGATAATTATAGGTGGATTTTTGTTAATGAGTGTTTGTCATTGGAAGTGTCCAACGAGTGTAATGATCCTTCAGAAGATGTTCCTTCTCCTTACAATTATTAAAAAATATATATAAAATTACAGATATGATTGATTACATTGGGTATGTATTCTATTATTTTAAAGAAAGCTCGACCCGCCATGTTCGACTTTTAAATTGTAAGTATCAGTCGAACATCTCCTCCACTTAGCACCACAGCATTGACGCAACAATTGGAGTTTGGGGACTTCTAGCTCAAGAATTGAAAGTTTGTGGTGATAGTTTCGATAAAATAATAAAGGCTAAGAAAATCAAAGACATTTTTGTATGTAAGGTGGATACCAAGTTGATAAGTTTAATTTATGGTTAGAATAGAGGGTAAGTTGAGAATATGCTCGAAAAACAGATATAATTCTCATGTTAAAGTAAACTTGGTCCTTCAAAAACATTGTTCTGGGTTATAGGTTGTCCCTAGTCCGGTAACTCTCCATCGACATTCATTATAGGCTATCTAGCAAATAAATAAATGCTTGAGTGATGTATATCTGTCCTCCGCCTCCTTTCTTCTTCTTTTTTTTTTTATCGAAAGTTTATCTATAGAAGACAGTCGATAAAAAATAAGATAGAGATGAATGTGAAATGATGGCATGCTGCCTAAAGAGATTTATGGCTCACCATAGACCGTGGACATATTATTTTTGATGAGCTAACCTATTCATATTTATTTTTTGGTTTTTGCACTTAACAAACCCAATAAATTCTTCCTAAGAAAGTCATATTTCTACAAATCCAATTCCAGGCCTGGTTTTTATTCCAAAATTGATGTAGAAATATTTGATTATTAATTAGAAAGATACGAAGTACTCACCTCATAGTTCATTGCATTACCACTTACCTTCTCTATTTTCAGGATATCATTCTCCATCTTAAGACAAGATCCCATGATGAAAAGTACCAAATCGCCCTCCCTTAAGAAAACACCTTGGAAACCCCGACTCTCGAATTGCAACAAACCCAGAGCCCCCAAATGCAAAACCCGAGAGCCCCTGCCTCAACAAAATCTAACTCCCTCCTCCAACCCCTCGTCACTGCCAACGCAAGCACATGCAATTGTAAGACGTTGGCAACCTCGATCCAAGGTCATCAGCCTCGCACGACCTTAAATCTAGGTTTTGGAAGCCATGGACAATCCGAGGATGTCAGTGGCGATGGAGGATGGCGACCTCAGATTGAGATAACTATTGTGGCGACCTTGGTGACTGACAGAAATTGCAGAATAGGCAGAAATTGAGAGAAAGATGTATATTTGTATATACTTGCCATCTTTCTTTACATTGTACAGGCTCCTATTTGTCACACAATGAATGGTTAACTACGGAAATAATAAAGAAGATATATGGAATCAAATCCAATCTTGGATTGATATAATTAATCAATTATAATCCTAGGTAATCTTGGATTGATCAATCACAATCTGCTATTGATCCTTGTGTATCTCCAACAGTGACCTCACTAGGGGGCGTCAGAGATAGCCCTCAGCTTGTGTGTGGAGGAGGGACGTGGATCATGGCGGTTGGGCAGCAGTGGCGTTAGATGGATGCAGTTGTTAACGGTCGAAAATGGCGGAAGGGAGGTAAGGATGGCTGGGGTAATGATCTTCTAATGGAAGTTTTTTTTTTTTTTTTTTTTTTTGAAGAATGAAAGAATTTAGAAAGGGGTAGGGACAGTTTGGGAAGAACGACTGCATTTTTGTGAATCACTGCAAGATATTAAATGGTGCGATTGGAAATCTAACATGATGAAAGTAAAGGGATGCAAAATTAACACTCTGTATGTCTTGTTATGGGTTCTGTCGAAAATTACTAGTCCCGGATAAGGCTCATTGAGTTTTATCTTTAAGGATTACTTGATGATCCTCACCATGCTCAAGTGGAGGCTGTTAGAGAGTAAGAATGAGCAAGTAATAGTTTAATTACCAAATTTGAACAAATAAGAAATGTTCAAGGAAAAAATTGAACGGAAAAGAAAATTATAAGTCAGAACTTTAATAGCTTCAACAAATTTCGTTATATATTTAACAGAAGGACCGCTTAAATAAAAATTAAAAAAAAATGCAGAGATGACATCGAAAAAATAGTTGAGCGAGGGTATTGAACAATAAGATAATTTCAAGGAGTAATAACATTATCTCATAAACCTATTTTTATTTAAGGGAAATCTAGGTTTTGTTAATTAAACTAGTCCTTTTCTATAGGGCTAATACCATGAAAAATCCCAATGAATAGTCCTATGATAAATTTACCGTTCGTTCGTTTTTGTTAAATTTTATCATTAAATTATTAAGTTGGAAGATATGTAATAGTTGACGAGTATATCGGTTTGGGATTTTATCTTTCATTTTTCATAGCGTACCGGTTTGTAATTTAGCATGGTATTATTGTGACATTTAGTGAAGCTTTTGTGTGAGCTATATTTATGGACTCCAAGTAAGTTTTCCAACATTTGATGCTAGCAATGCATCCGATTCACAAATCCTTATAAAAGAGACGTAACGAGCGAATGGTCTATGATAAATTTTGACTTTTTTACCTCTTGTTGTTACTCAGGAATGGATGCTATGTTGGTCAGCAATGAGCTATTTTCAAGCTTTTCTCACTCCACAACGCCATTGATTTTTCTATTTCTTGGCCTGTGTAACTGCGAGTCTAAGGCCTCTAGAATCTTGTATACAAGGGCATGACTCTTTCCCCTTTTATAAAATATTTATGATATCAAGCCAAACAAAGAGCTCATTTGCCGTTATATGTATTATTCATGCAAAACATGTTAATGTACGCATACTTAGACAATGCTATTACATATATCTCTTATGTCTCATGTGGCCTTCTCTATCGGTCTACAATTATTTTGAATCAATGGATGCACGTTACTTGATCAAGAGACACTTATATAGATCTGCTATGGTAAGATGTGAGCCATAGTCTCATGAATTTCGATCTGCTCTTTGTTAGGTGATTAGAAGGATGCACATTCATCAATTGATCAAGAGAAGGATGGAATAGAAAGTCTATGGCATGGACTTATAAGACGGTCTGATAGTTCAGACGAGCAACAGATGAGAATGACAGAAAGTGTTTTGAACTCATTATTGTCTACATCAGAAGGGACATCCCTAGGATCCATAACCCATCTCATATAATCAGGTGTCAGGCACTTTCAACGTGTCTAAAGTTTAACATTTATGCTCAATAGATACAATTCGGCTCTTCTAGGCTTCTTCGTGCTGAACCCTCATGGCATCAAGATAAGCTTTGCCCTGCAGCTTGCTCGTTAGATAGCCCCTCAGATGTTCTGCCACCGTTATCCTCCTGAATAGTGCTGGGGTCTCAGAGGCGATGAGGCTTGGCGCAGGACCTATCTCAGCATCCATTCTCGGACTGAAAAAAGTCGCGATGGACACCCTTTCCTTCACTGCATTCACAGTTGCCCGATGCCCAATGCTCTGGTATATCCCATTTGTTATAATCTGCTATAAGCCAAATTAAGGGAAGGCCTTAAGTATGAGACAATGAATTATCATGAGTATGGTCACATGTGTAAGTTGATGTTGCAATACAATTACCTCAACAATGTCTCCAACATTGATGATGAAAGCACCAGGGAGAGGTTTCACAGGAATCCACTTCCCATCTTTCCTTATCTGGAGGCCCTCCATTTCATTGACCTGGAGGAGGATGGTAATTGCGTCGGCATCGGAGTGAGAGTTGAGGCCTATCACAAGCTCAGGTTTCGGACACGGTGGATAATAGTTCATCCTAATCCCTTGCAACCCGTCTTCGAACATCCCCTCAAGGTCCTTTGCCTCCATTCCTAAGGCCTTCGCCATGAGGTAAAGGAGCTTTATCGCTAGGGTTTGCATTTCCTTTGAGTAGGCGTCCAGATCATCCCTAGCATGTGGATAATTTCATACTATAGTCAATATGAAGATATTTTGTAATATGCCACACACTAAAACCTCGACATCAAGAAAGTTATTCATGAAGCGATTATATCAGGTAACATGCTGACACGGTATCACTTGCCAAATCAAGTGATTTCATATTTATGTATGTTCATCCTCATGACACAAGTATCGCATGGAAGTTATATGGTGTTTTTTTTATGTGTTCCATCTTATGGTATAAGTTTTAGAGAGAGAGAACCTGTAGGGAAGAGGAAGTTTGGGGAACAAGTGAGGCTTCCTGAGAGAAGTAGGGAGAGTGACCATGTAGAAGATGTCAGCCCAGTCAAGCTTTTGGTCTTCCGAGAGCACAAAGGCCTGTCCAAAGCCGTCCGATTCGCCCTCTCTCTGCCAAAACTTCTTCTTCTCTTCCATTGGCATGTTGAACAGTTCTTCGGTCCCCTTCTTCACTTTCTCTATCAGCTTAGGGCTCACATCATGATTTATCAGCTGAACAATTATTAACACAGAATTATCGTTCATGATCTATCCAGAACAGGCATTCCTTTAAGATCAAGACAGAGAAAGCTCTGACCTCAATTCCAACATTAATCAAGAAAGTTGCAATAGATAAATCTGTCTAATTAGTATTCTTTAGAGTTGAGACAACCGAGGAATTAACATCTCCAAGTTCATCTGAAGTTCTTCCATTGGAAATTTTCCATGACTTATTTATTCTAATGAACAGGGCAAGATGGCACAGAAAAATCCCACTTTCTTAATTCAATGAAATAAGGATGCACACTGGCTTATAAAGCAGAAACTTAGATTTGATAGGTCAATTTGCTGTGAATCCTATAGACTAAACTAATTGATGGCTAAAAATTGTACATCTATCTGTCACGCATGGCGAGGGTCGCCCGTCCATGCCAGCATCTTGGGTTCATCAGTAACGATGCATCCCTTGCAACTGCATCAGAATCCCTCATTATTGACGTGTGTGACAGACGTTGAGGGCCAAAATGGAGTCATGGATTTCAGTCTCTTTCAATCAGTGAACTCCCATTTTTCTCTGACACTTTGAATGCTTTGTATTTGAAATGCAGAAGTTGTTTCGTACCTGAAAGAAACCCCAGTCCTTGCAGGCCTGGTGCAGCTTCTCGAGCTCCGGCTTGGCACTGTCCTCCGAAACCAACCTCCCCAAGTCGATCACAGGAACTTGAGGCAAGCCGGAACAAGCGTCCGTGATCACAGGAGGCTCTTGATCGTTGCATATGTATCTCTTCGGGACCGTGGTCGGGTTCACCTTCAGTATGTCCTGAACACAAGGCACGAGGAGCGATCTCCCTCGTATGTCCGCCTGAGTCTCCATTATGACAATCAAGAGGATGAGTCGCGGAGATAGATGATATGTTTCCTCTGATTCTTGATTATAAGATGAGTTGCCAACAAGAGTGGAGAGTAGGTTTCAGCTAGAGGGGCGGTTCATTTATTTTAATCAGGTGGCCAACATTTATAAGTGGATTTTGGTTAACGAGCCTGTTCATGCTCGGAAGTCTCCAGCGAGAGTAACGGTCCCTAGTGGCAACTGACAATTATGCATTTCACTTTCAATCACTGTAAATGTGAAGACTCGTGCGAAGAATTTGAAGTATGTTTATTGACTGTTGTTGAAACATAACTTCAGAAAAAAAAAAAAAAGGATGGTCTATAATGAATGCCGAAGAATAGTCTATGTACGTGCGGAAATTTCTGTGCCGCCACATTAGAAAATAACGCAACATTCGTGATAATTGTCGGAGTAATATTAGACAATGATTTCTAGAGAGGTACGATCTTTTGAGATAGAGAAACATATTTAATTTGCCATGGAGATAGAACTTCGACTCTTCCGACTGGTCAAGGTGGACTTCCGGTGATGCTACTGTCACATCTAAACTGACTTTGGCAACAGCCTTTTAAACATGGGATAGGTGTATTAAAAATCCTAACATTCATCATGAAAATGCAAATAAGTCCTAAACTTTTAAAAAGTGCAATCAAATTTTAAAAGTTGTGATGAAAATATAATTGAGTCCTAAAAATTTTAAAAAGTGCAACGAAATCTTAAACCTTATTAAGCTAGTGTAATCAAAATTTTCCATTAACTCAGTCCAGCTTAACAAACAAAAAATGCTAACAAGTTTCAAGACTTGATTATACAAACTTGATAAGTTTTATGACTTGATTAAATCAACTTGACAAGTTTTCATACTTGATTACACTTTTTAAAAAAATTTATGACTTAATTGCACTTTTTAAAAGTATTAGAACTCAATTATATTTTTGTGATAAGTTTTAAGATTTTCAGTACACTAATTACTTTAAATATAATAGATGAACCCAGTATCTCCAACTTATCCCCCTTTTCTCCTTTTCTTTTTCTATATTTTGACTAAATGTTTGCTTTTAATTATTAATATAATAGCAAAATGTTCATCCAATATTTGATTTCTAGAAAAGAATCCTTAAAGTCTTAAAAGAACAAAATGTCTTGTTTATCCATCTTATTAAAGTGATAATATTTTTATTATTAAATTATGATGACAATTTATAGGGAAAGAAATATAATCACGTACGCATGTAGCACGTACACGAAAAGTAGCACTCTATTACGCTGAAATTGATCATGGATAGTGGCTGAGCAGAACAAGTAAAAAACCTAGCATTAGTTTGAAATGAACTCTACAAGAAAGAATTAATTGAACATGTTCATTACTAAATTTGCTCAAAACTTGTCATAAGTTACATGTAAAAGAAAACCAAGACAAAACAGTTAAATAGATGGGCATACGGTGATGCCATTGCCACATCTAAACAAGTTTTAGCTATAGCCTTTTAAATATGGGATAAGTGTATTGAAAATTCTAAAACTTTCTACAAAGTTTTAGAACATTTAAAAAGAAAACATGCAATAAATGTGTAATTGTATCCTAAAAATTTTAAAAAGTATAATAGAGTCCTAAAATTTGTTGAGTTAGTGCAATCAAGACCTTCAATTAACTCAATGCAACCTGACAAATGGAAAATGCTGATAAATTTATGACTTGATTGCATAAACTAGACAAGTTTTAAGACTTGATTGCACAAACCAACAATTTTTAATACTTGATTACACTTTCTGAAAAGTTGTAGAATTTAATTGCATTTTTTAAGTTTTTACAAAAAATGAATTATGCCATAAAGTATTCCATAGGCACTTACTTCCAAGGAGTTTCATATTCCTATATTTGGCTATTATAGTTATTTTCACATGTTCTATTATAGGGAAATTATGAAAACTCTATCTAAGGGAAAGTTTCGAGTACAACCCTCATATCCTAAGTTGAGGCGTTAGGGTTTAGGACTGAAGCTATTGGGGTCCAAGCCCAAGTGCAAGGGACATAGGCCTCTCATTGTGGGAATCAAGCCTGATTACCGAAGAGTGAGCACAAGCACCAAGGTCCCAAGCTTGGCCTTAGTGGACTTGTGCCCTTCATTGAGGGAACTGAGCTTGACTACTAGGGACCCAAGCTTAAGTTGAGCACTAAGGGGGCAAACCCCGGGGGACTCAAGCTCAACTGTTGAGGTCTTGAGCATAGGTTGTTGGGGACTTGGGGTTAGCCTCAAAGGTCCCAAGCACAGGAACCAAAGTCTTGTGCTCAATCACTGAGGACTGGGACACTGTCCCAGCTTTAGGGGACTTAGGCCTATCCTCGAGGGAATTAGGCCTTGCCTCAGGTGACTTG
Source organism: Eucalyptus sideroxylon (assembly GCA_014182405.2). Classification (NCBI taxonomy): domain Eukaryota; kingdom Viridiplantae; phylum Streptophyta; class Magnoliopsida; order Myrtales; family Myrtaceae; genus Eucalyptus; species Eucalyptus sideroxylon. Next base: position 8,344,809 of record CM024552.2, on the reverse strand, counting down.
GGCGTGGGTGCTGGCAATTTGATAGCCAGCTTCTTAAGCACAATTGTGAAGGTCTTGAACACAATTATTAGGTTCCTAGACGCTTAACATGTGTTTTGATTACATCTTTTACTTTTATATAAGAGATAATGACATCTGTAATACGTGAGCATTTGCTCAATACTCTACGTCATCCTTCATCCTTAATTTTTTTTATTTTGTTCAACACCGTATTTGGACTTTAAAAAAGTAATTTAATGTGGTCCTTCACTTAAAATCATTGATGAAACCTACTGATGTGAGTGGAGTATACCATTTAATTGATGACTTATCATTAATTTTGTTCAATTCCATTCTCATTTTTTTTTCTTTTGTCTTATTAATTCAATTTACTCCCCGACGTTTTTATGTATCCTCTCTCAATGTTGCCATGTTCAATTAAATTTTAATCCAACACATAAGTTTTATTTATATCTCACCATATTAAAACCCATGTTGTTTAAATGGATTACACAACACAAAGCATATAAAATATGAACTCTTATATATGATAATGATTGCTTATGCTTCCATGATTTAAGTATTTTTCGTCTTTACACCGTGAACATTTTAAATTATCTAACTAAACAAGTCCTAGAGCATTATAAACAGGCGAAAAGTTTATTTGTGCGGGACATATTTAGTATTCGTCATGATTAAGCTTATACGAGCATATCAACACAGTGTGTATTTCTTATCAAGCGGTGTGTTGGTATTTCTTATCAAGGGGCTGTGTCGAAAATTACTAGACCAAAATAAGGGTCATTAAGGTTTATCTTGAGTAATGTTTGATGAACCTTATCATACTCAAGTGAACAAAGTTAGAAATTATAATACATCGTCTTTTTCAGACCAAAAAAAAAAAAAAGTGAACAAAGTTAGAGAGAAAGAACAAATAAATAATAGTTTAAAAACCAAGTAAAAAAGAAAAAGTTAAAGTTTAAACAAAGAAAATGATAAGTCAGCGACTTTAACTGCAAATTTCGTTTATATCTTTAACAGGAGGACCGCATTGAATGAGAACTAACAAGTTCAAGGACAATATTAAAAAATGCTAGGAAAATCATGTTAAACGATGAGACTTTGTCATTTTATGTGCATACTATAAAATCAAATTTACGAAATTTTTATAAAATGACGTGTCAAGTCATGAATTAAAAAAGAGTTACATTCAACCGTTTTTCAAGAATATGTTATTTTACACGTTGATTTAGCAAATGATGTGTCAAGTCATAGGTGACGAGTCATATTCAAGAGTCCTACGAGAAACAATCTCTTAATTCGTAAATCAATTGTGCAAAACAGTATGAATATTCCAATTATCTTAAAACCATATTTATTTAAGGGAAATCTAGGTTTCGCCAAATATAACTAGTGTTTTGGAATAACGTGGGAGGGTGCATATGACAGCCCTCCCCTACCTTAATCCTTATAAAAAGGCAAAATCTTATTTGGATCTGGTTCTTCATTGGTCATCATCTCTTACGGACCTAGCGTGAGCTCTCCAATACCTCATGCCAGCGATTGCATCCGATTTATAAATCCTTCAAAAAGAGACAACAAGTGAGTGAATGGTCTAATTTAAATTCTGACTTTTTAACCTCTTGATGTTGGTCAGGAACGGATGCTCAGTTTGGTCAAGCGAGGAGATAGGTTTTAAGCTTCTCTCACTTCGCACCGCCGTTGATTTTTCTAATTTGTTTGGCTCATGTTGCTGCAAGCGTAAGGCCCGTAGAATCTTGTACACCCGAGCACGATTTTTCCCCCTTCGACAGTGATATTGCATGTACCTATCGTGGATCGGGTGGCCTTCCCTATCAGTTGGAAATTGTTGGAAATTATTATCTTTGACAATTATGACTTTTTGGAGGGGACAGGGTTTAACTGTTAATACTTTATGTTGGTAGTTTGTTTATAAAACAAATGAAGAGTTGCCTTGTCCCACATCGAAAAGATGTGAGTGCGTACGTAAACGAAATTTGGCACTAACCAACGATCATTATTTTTATTTAATGAAAATTCGGATTTATTTCTGTAAAAAATTAATTATAAAGTCTTATTGAAACAGTGCAACTGTTTACGAAAAGTTGCATTTGTTCTTTTGCAACCTTTTGAAAGGTTGCATATATTCGAAAGATAAAAATAAGTACGTTTGTTTTGAGATCAAACACACATCTTTTTTCATTTTCTGTTTTCTTTCAAAAGATTATACAGTCATTGTTTTCAATTGTTTCCCATGAGAGATCCTGGAGAAATGCTAGAATTGTTATCTAATATTCTCATTTGAGACTTTGTTGTATCCTGGAGGATATTTGCTGGTAACCATTAACAACGTTGTGGGGCAAATAAATCCTTAAAAAAAGTGATATCACGCCTTAAAGTCCGACTTGATTACTTTAAAGATCCGATTTCATTGTTCTACCCAATTCGAAGCCATAATTTTCTAACACTTTCTTTCCTGAATTAACTAATAAAATAGTCGTACAAAAAGGTGGGATACTATCTGTGCTATAGAATTTCCCAAATCCATCCTCCTCCTTGGCATTCTTCTTTTGTTCCACTCTCCCCGTTGCACAATACCATCACACTAAAGCTCTCACCATCTCCCTGCAACAAATTTAGTTGACAACCAACCGCAAACTCGTGGTTGCTCCACCATGTACTTGCTTCTTGAGATAGAAGGTCGTGAGACAGTGGAGGGAACCTTCGTCATCAATGCTGATGGAGGTGATCTTGGTGATGAGATGGAGCTTAACGACAACCGGCGCCACCCTCGATGGTGGCTATGGCAGAGAGTAGAGAGAGAAGAGAGAGATTGGGGAGGATAGGATGAGGATTACAAACAGGGGATTTAAAGGTTATACAATGTACGCTACTGAGTGCCCCAGCAACATTAACACTACAAACATAGAGCAACTCAGTCTCGCCCCTTTGTAAACATGATTTAGCATATGAGAGCAAATAGGTAGAATTCCTGATCGATTGCCTTAATGACTTGAGAAACAAATTTACAGTATGATTATGTACAGCGCAATACGTCAATGTTTGACGCAAATTGCACAACCCCAAGATCTCCATAACCAGAACAAGAACATGCATAATTAAGTAGCAAGATTAACGCACCTGTTTTGGGATCCATCAAACATAAAGCGGAAGCAGAAAAAGGATTACCCACATATATCAAGGGGATCCACGCATTAAGTCCTTCTCCTCTATTGCCCTCCGTATCACTGGCTCAATGAGGCGACTACCCTCACGTTTAGCGTTAGGTAAATGCCTATTAGGTGAGGATACATGTGAGAATTAGGGTTAGAGGAGAGACTTGAGCACTATTTATAGAGTTTCTAGCTAGTCCCCCTCATTACGGGCCAGGCTCAACTCGGCCCACACTAGCCAGCCCATATTAGACTAATTAAGAAACCTTCTATCTCTCTTTAGACCAACCCTGTTTTACGGTAACCGTAAAAATAGTAAATTACAATATCAATTAATTTAGTCCACATTAAGAAAACTCTTACATTCTCCCACTTGGACTATATTAATTGAAATCGTACCGTATGTGCGCACATTTGGTCCAGAGATAATTCTTAATAGTTAATCTTATCCTATAAAGTTTTAAACACCGAATCATGGCAGTAACTGCGTGTATACACATAGAGCCTTCCATGGTCACGAATGTTCTCAACTTTATTGATATGAATTCAATATGGTAGTGTGTCAAATGGATAACGTCTCTCATAGAGAGATCCCATTTGTCAATCACCATTCTCTTACCTTAGGTGTCACAAAAACTTGTGCCACAGGAGAATGCTTTATGGTTCCAATGAACCCACATATGTCTTGTCCTTATGGTTAACATTTTTTTATGTATCACAAAACATATGCACAAGATTAATAACCGGATGCTCCTAGCCTTCACTCAAGGTCTATACAATCCCTTAAGACTTTATCAATATGTATTCAACATAATAACAACACATTCAAAATATTTTATTGAATGCAAAAGTTGATACATATCAAACCGTTACTAAGTGTAATGAACCATAGATGTGAACTTTATTAGAGTAAAGCCAAAATAGCTCCAACTAAACAACAGTATCCGAAGATACTCCTAGGCCCATGTTAATGATATATTACTAAAATACACATGGGCGTAGGCCTTTAGTTAGTGGATCTGCAATCACATCATCTATGAAAATATATTTATATTAAAACGTCACATTTCTGTACCGTTTGCTTTTGGTCAAAAATTTCGACCACCATATATTTAGACCCATTGAGACCTCTGTAGTAAATAAATAATATTACAAATTTGTTATCTCAATACAACCGTATGAATCTATCCATAAAGTTAAAACGATCAACTCCTTCATGAGGTTCTGGAGCTTAAAAGCCCAAGTAACAGCCTAAAAGAATGTTACTAACACTGCTTACATAATAGAAGATGATATAAAACTTTATTTACTGCACTTACTGCTAATATAAATATGTATTCCGTTATTGATTGCATGTCATCAGAACAGCCAGCAAAGTTTATATCTAAATACTCTACTAACTGCAAAAATTGAACATGTCTATAAATTAGTATATAATCTCTTGTCTTCTTTAAGTACATTAAAACCTTCTTGACAGCAACCCAGTGATCATGTCCTGGATTTGATCGATATCTGCCTAGAAGTCCCGTCACAAAGACAACATTTAGTCTAGTGCAAATTCGAGCATACATTATACTTTTAAGTGCACTGACACAAGGTACACCATTTAATTAGATTTTCTTAATATCTAAATAAGGACAATGTGATAGATTTAGTCCATCACTCTTAACAACAGGAGCAATTCCTAGCTTGTAATGATGTATATTAAATATTTCTAATATACAATCAGCAAATGTCATCCGAGAAAATATAATATAATATGGCAAAATCAATCCTTATAGACCCCAGTACAAATGATATAAGATGTCTCAAGGTCACAACTTGTAAGCAAAACATCATGTACATAAAGTATGAGAAAAAATAAATTTCCTTCCACTGACCTTGTAGTATATTAAATTACTTTGTTCTCAATTAAACAAAATAACAACACTATGAAACTTTAATAATATTGTCTGGAAACTTGCTTAAGACCATGAATTAGAACTTTTCAGTCTACACACAAGTTTACTTGAATCTGCTGCAAAATCATCCAGTTGCACAATATATATTTTGTATCTATTTGGCGTAACTTTATATAAAAATAAATTATTAATGTCACGTTCACTCTGAAAAAATATTTAAAGAAATAATTATTTCTTCACTATAAACAATACATCCCTCTTTCAGAGTTAAAACTTTAGTTACCAATTTGGCTTTAAATTCTACAATATTTTTTGAAATTCTTTTAGTTTTGTACGCCAATTTGTAACTAATGAACTTATGATCTTTAGGCAAGTAAGTTAGTTTCCAAACACTATGATGTTTTATAGATTGTATATTGCATTTTATGGTATCTAATCACATACTTAATTGAGAACAAGAAACGACATTTATATAAATTGCTAAAACAACTATGTAGTGAATATTGTAATCATGCTCTCACAAATAGATTATATAGTATGATGATATAACTAATCGTCTTTCCCTAACAAATCTTCTTAATAAAGCTGCAACCACTTCATTCTGCACTTTAGTACCTTGAACCTCAACAAGTTTAGTCTATGGTACAGGAGATTCCATAATTATCTGTATAGGTAAAGACAAAAACATAGTAACCTCCATCATACTATTATCTTTAATAATCTGAGAGCAGTTATCCTCTATAATTACGTCAATTTTTTAAAAACTTTAGAATATGTGATTACATAATTCTTGTACATTCTTTAGAGTTATAAAATCAATACCCCTTTTGTATATGAAAAAATTGCTTTCATAATATCAGCCCACAAAAAACCAGATAAATTAGTCTTACTAATCATACTCATCATCATGTTCAATATGGTGCATTTACGCCTTTCGACCAAATCTTTTGTCAGAATTTTCAAGTATAGTAATTAAATTACCACCCCAAAATCTACCAAGTATTTGACAAATGACCCTTTAAGTTATTTCGCATTGTCATACTTGCAAAAATACTAGCGGCCACTGTTAAACTTGACAACCTTTCAAGACATTTATCTCAGTCATTTTCCTTAAATAAAAAAAAACTTTTGGAAAAAACCTTTTAATCATATACAAGATGTATATGTCATTATGACTTAAATACAATCTTTACAGATGTGTCATAATTTTAATATTAGACAAGACATAATTTCAAGCAACTAAGGCTTTCATCATTTTATAGCAGTGCAGTCCGCAGGCAAACATCTTTTCAAGTGTTCCAGAATGGAACGCTTCATGTACAGTAAGCAAATTCAATTGCTCTTTTCTCAAGCAACAAATCATATGTCTATAACTTAAAATTTGAAGTAGTAAAAATCTCGATGGTGACGGAATTACTATTTACAGAAAATGTAATTGAAAAACAAGCAGTATATAATTGCAAAATACATGATATGCAATTGTACACTCCCCACATGATAAGGGTTATGAGAATATATTACAATCTTTGTGAATTCATTACCTTTGGGCATATGAACCATTAGGATCAATTACTCATCCACCACACTATCATGTATCCCTCCATGAACTAATACACAATCACCTCCTTTGGGAGTATAACTATGCATTAGACCAGGAGACATCCCAATCAAATATACGAGATCGAAATTTCTCAAATCCAATCAAGTGTGCCACTTTGGCGGTCACAACTCAATTGAATTCTTGAAATTCTCTCATACCAGGGATATAATATTTACTACTCACATACATCATATACATGTGATTTTAATTTTAGTGATAGGGGCATGTTATCACTAAAATCACATATCATGCTAATTACATTGTTTTATTCATTAATAAAAATTAATCATACATATATATAAATATATATACAGCGAACCTGTTAGATAGATTCCAATGAGATCATTGATCACAATAACACAAGAAACTTCTTATAACAAAGAATAAAACATCTCTTATGCACTCCAATTACATATTACCAGAACAACATAAAAATAATGCTGATCTATAATATCTTTCACAAATTAACATCAATAGTAATAAAAGGTACACCAAATCGACAAGCTTGACAGTTGATCCATTATCACTCATGAGTTCATAAGGCAAAAATGACTTCAAGGCCAACAACTGATATATTAATCAATTTTATGTAACAAATATCATTACTTCAACCAGTGGCATATTAATTGAGTCAAACCAGAAAACCAAATATCTAAAATTTAACAGTAAATACTATTGCTCTGCATAAATGTTGTCATACTCCTTAACTTTAAAAAATATTCAACTTGATAGACATTAACAAGTGACCAGATGAGTTCATGTACAATATGCAGTAACTTAATTGACATGCATTACCCACATTCAGCGGATGTGTTAATTAGTACATCAATTTGGTCATGAGTCCTTAAGTCGTCTATCATTCAAAGATTACCAGTGTGTAAAGGAGTATACTTGAGTAACAAAAGTTTCATAATCTTTATTGTTTCTCATCAACTCAATACATAGCTCAAATATAATCTCATACGAATTGTATCTCATTAAGCCAGCTTTAGTTCACAATAAATTTTGATTTTTATTGATGAATCACGCCTTTTATTATGTGATAACATACTAGTAACCCATCACCTGTATTTCCAAAATCACAGAAAATACAAGAAAAATACGTAAAAATACACTAAAAATTAACGTATTTAGGATTCCATATGCAATTTCACATTAATAAAACCACCAAACATATAAAATAAATATACCACAAGATAGGAAATCACCATACGAGTCCAACGCTGCCAACCACGCGCCAAAATAAGCCTCCACGCGCCCGCACGCGCCTCCTGAGTGCGCGGCGCGTGGGTCTCACGTGCGGCGCGCGTTCAACGCCCAGGCGGCGCGTGAGGGCGCGTGCAGCATCCCCTGGCAACGCGCCGCCAACCCTCTTGCTCGTCTTGTCTCCCCCAATCAAAATTTTTGATTTAATTTAATTTTTATTGAACAAAAAGTCTCGAAAATCACAAATTATGGCAAGATCAGTACTAATTAGGGCTAATCCATACAAATTAGGGTAGATCTGTACAAATTATGGTAAATCCGTACAAATTAGGGCAAAACCAATTGCGTTCGAGTTCTAGGGTTATGGTTGCTCTGATACCACATGTTGGACACAAATTGCGCAACCCCAAGATCTTCGTAACCAGAACAAGAACATGCATAATTAAGTAGCAAGATTAACGCACCTGTTTTGGGATCCATCAAACATAAAGCGGAAGCAGAAAAAGGATTACCCACATATATCAAGGGGATCCACGCATCAAGTCCTTCTCTATTGCCCTCCGTATCACTGGCTTAATGAGGCAGCCCCCCTCACGTTTAGTGTTAAGTAAACGCCCATTAGGTAAGGAAACATGTGAGAATTAGGGTTAGAGGAGAGACTTGAGCACTATTTATAGAGTTTCCAACCAGTCTCCCTCATTACGGGCCAAGCTCAACTCGGCCCACACTAGCCAGCCCATATTAGACTAATTAAGAAACCTTATATCTCTCTTTAAACCAACCCTATTTTACAGTAACCGTAAAAGTAGTAAATTACAATATCAATTAATTTAGTCCACATTAGGAAAACTCTTACAGTCAATTCACCATGCACTAAATGTAAACATTTTCGACATACGAGTTCATCCACCTAAATTTTCTTGCTCGCATGACACTTGATTCATGAAATTATTGAATCCATCGTTTATCTTAAGATGGTTTTACTAGTAGAACAAAAGGGGAAATGTGAAATCCATTCACTGCGCCATGTGAGGTCTGTCGGTGGAACTGTAGTGGCGATGGTAAAAAAATAATTTGAAATAGACGACTCGAGATACAGTCGTTATATCAAACTGCGGTACATGTATAATACATCAAATAAACTCGCATCACTATTACAATGTATCTTCTCACACGACACACAAAATACTTAGCTCACTAGATTATCTAAAGATACACCCACAACTATTTTATTTTTTTACCCTCGCATACGAGCAACCTCTCTTTTCCTCTGTACCAAGCTCACACTTTTGCTTTGTGACTTGCTCCTAAACTACACTTAAAACTCTAATTACAGCGCAATGGTGGGCAGGCATGTTTACAGACGCTGCTACATGAGGAAAATATTGTAGACGAATAAAGTGAAGTCAAAACTAAAGCTTCACGTTGGATTGACATCTTTGAGAAAGAACAGCACTTCTTCAAATTGTCTTTTGAAAGAATTTAATGCTTGTTCCCATAACTAGGAATAGGTTTACCATTGATTTAAAGAGCTGTCGCCAATTTAACAACCCAAATCAATTTTATTATATTTTAACAGTCTTTGCAATCTGATGTCTATCGGGTCATACTAATCAGAACTAGGTTAACCTCCTATATCCCGTTTGATAACGACACAAAATTTCTATTTTAAAAATAGAAATTCATTTGATAACGATACAAAATTTCTTCATTTTGGATGGTGGCTGGCAACAGCGGTGGCGGATAGTGGATGGCAAATGGTGGCAACGGCCGGCGGACGACAGACGGCCGGCGACCGATGAATGGCGGATGGCCAGTGACCAACGGACGGTGGTCAGTGGTGACGGATGAACGACCAATTCATAGCAAGGATGAATGATGAAAAGAATTTTTATTTCTCATTTTTGTTCCAGAAATAGAAAAATAGAAAAATTTTAGTTTTGATTTCTATTCCAAACATATTTCTGGAACAAAAATCTATTTCAAAAAAAGAAAAATAGAATAATTTTATCAAACGAATTTTTATTCTAGAAACAAGTCTGCAATATAAATTGTAGTTTGTTATGCACCCCTAACCTCTGCTGATAACTCCTTTGACCAACCTTCAGGATAACCGATCGACTCCTCTACTCATTGATAAACGAGTTGGTCAATTTTTACATATGCATGCATAGAATGAATTTTGTTGGAAATATTTTCATAGTTACTTAATATCAAGGATTTAATTTTCCTATATTTGGGCAACGTTTGCAAATATTGTGAAAGTCATTTTCTAATATATGTCATTAATAAAAATTAGAGGCACATTTGAGAATAAGTCTTTGAGTACAATAACCGTAGGTCATAGTTGGGTGCACCGGGGCTTGGGACTTGAGCCTAGCATGGGGGGCCTTGGGTTTGGCTATTGGGTCTTGTACCTAGGCGCCGGGGACCGGAGCCTAGCCTCAGGGGATTCCAACCCTTCCTTAAGGGACCCAAGCCTGACCATTAGGGACCTCAGCCTAGCTTGAGCATTAGGGGAGCAGGGATATTGGATTGGGGGTCAGTGATATTGAGCTATGCTATTGAGGTCTCAAGCTCCAGTCTTGGGAGGCCCAACGTCGACAAACTAGGGTGTGGTAACCAAGGTCCCAAGCCCAGTCACTTGGACCTAGGCACAATCTCAGCCTTGGGGAAGCCGCGCTTGCCCTCAATGGGCCTGCCCCAGCCCTAGGTGACCTAAGCCAAGAGAAGGGGGGGAGTCGTGCATAATTTTCTAAATCTATTATATGGCAGTTCATTTAGACATAAACTTTTCAATTTTGCCAATTTAGTTCCAAATCTTTTAAGGAATTGCCAATTTGGTCATTCTGATTATTTTGGTCAAATATTGCTGACATGGTAGGCCAATCAACACTGATCATTTTACGTGACGTGGCCAACACTAAATTGGACAATTTTTGAAATTTTTAATAATTCCTGAATTTGTTATTTTATTTATTTATTTTCATTATACAAAGGGTTGGCAAGGCCGTTGGCTATTGGCCGAGGGCCAACAACCCTCGTAAAAAATTTGGCAACATGAGGGCTAGTGAAGGTCGCGACACCCTCACTAGGTCTTGTGACAGCCTAGACAAGGGTTTGCAACACCCTTGCCAACCACAACAAGGTCTTGCGAGAGCTTGCCAAACCCAGTGAGGATTGCAATGCCTTCACCAAATCTAGTGAGGCAAGGGTGTCATGGCTCTTGTAGCCATAGTGAGGGCGGGCAAGGGTTGCAGTGTGCTTCCTATAGCCTACGCGGGTTCATGATATCCTTGTCGGCCACAATGAGGACTTACGAGCCCTTGCTAGATCTAGCTAAGGCTTTGTGACCCTCGCCTGTGGTTAGGGGGGCTTCCTCACCTAGGGCCGCGTGAGCTAGCCATTGCTTAGTGGCTAGTGGAGGTCATTAGCTCTTGGCCAACAGCCATGCCACGTAGGAAGACCAATGCTAATTCGGCCATCAAGGCAGCGATATCCAACTAAAATTAACTGGAATGACTAAATTGACAATTTGTTAAAAGGTTTATGACTAGTTTGGCAAACCGTTTATAAGTTTATGACTAAATTGAAAATTCGTTAAAAGTTTTATGACTAGGTTGGCAAAAAATTTAGAGGTTTAGGACTAAATTGATACAATCGAAAGGTTTAGGACTAAATTGACCACCATATTATCTGTTTAAGAATTTTTGGATAATTTCCCTTAAGTAGGGGTGTGGGTGACTCAGCCAAAGTTGTTGGGGGTCTTGGCATGGCTAGTGGGGATCTAGACAAGGGGCCTTAAGGGCGTGAGCATCGAGTTCTCTTGCTCGATTAGAGTATAGTTGTATTAGAAACATGTTCTAAATTTTCTTAAAAAGTCATTTTTCTGAACTAAAATTTTTATTTTCTGTTAATTATGAATTTTTTTTAATTCACTCTTTATCTAAGTGATCCAAATAATGAAAAATGAAGGAAATATGTTTAGACAGTAAGTTTCACGAAACAACCAGAACCACTTGAATTAGATTTTTCTAATGTCGAGAAAACACATGGAATCCTTCAGCGATTTTTTTTTTTCCTCCAAAAGATCTCTATTACAGGTAAGGGCTTTTTATTCGGTGGATTTACTTAATGAATGTGATGCGAGTAGCTGAAGAACAATTTGCGTGCATGTCATGAGGAATTGTAGTAGACACAAGGATAAGATTCTCAAGTTAGGGTGGTGCGTGTAGTTGCGAGAATGAGAGAAAGAGGCTAAGGCATACGAGAATGGAAACGACGGAGAAAGGCAAGAGCGGAAAAGTGGCCCCTGTAAATGATTTTTTCTCATTTAGTAAAGGGCATTTTTGTCAAAGTACATAAAAGAGTAGCTTGAGTTATCCAACCTATGGTAGAAAATCACCAAAACAATCCTAAATTTATTGTAATTTTTTCAATTTAATCCTAAATATTTTTTTGAGCCAATTCAATTTTAAACATTTTGTAATTACGCCAATTTAGTCCATTTAGCCAAATTTGGCTAATCAACACCGACGTGGATGCTAGTCAACATTGACTGGTCCAATCGACGTTGACCGAGCAATTTTTTAATAATATTTTTTAATTTTTTTATTAATTTTATTTTTATATTTCTTCTTCTCCTTCTAGCCGATCATCGAACTAACTAGAGGCTATGGCCGGCAAGATTGAGCTCGTCAACCATCGATTAGGCCTTGTCATTGCAGGCGAGGTCGCCCAACTTGCCTAGCCATGGTGAGGCTCGCCCTTGCCATGGCTGGGCAAGCTCGAGCTCACCTGATGATGGCAAGGTCATAAGAAGAAGAAGAAGAAGAAGAAAGAAAAGAAAGAAAAATTCAAAAAAATAAATTATTATTAAAGAATTACCACGACAGCGTCGATTGGATAGTTGGCACTAGTTAGCATCCACGTCAAAGCCAATCGACATTTGCATCAATGCTTATCGACCAAATATGATCCGATGGATTGAACTAACACAATTATAAAAAATTTAGAACTAAAATTGGTTAAAAAAAGTTTATGACTAAATTGGAAAAATTGCAAAAGCTTTATGATTTTTTGATAATTTTCCCAGGTACCATCTACCATCCCCAATTGTTACTCTAAAGCTATGTTTGGTCGTACGAATTTTTTAATTAGGATAGGACTAAATATGAATTCTTAATTAGGATAGGACTAAATATGATAGTATATAAAATCCAAATATTTTACTATATTTTATCTACTATTTGGTAATTGTAGTAATAACGTCAGATTTTTCACATTATATCATGTATCCTGTTTGGTACAAACGACACATTAGTTTAAATGAACAATTTTTTTTTTTTTTTTACAAATGGAGATGATAAAAATCTCTTGCAACATTCTTAGCTACTTTATTTTTATTTACTTTTCTTATTTTATTTTCCTCTTTTTAAATTAATTTGTTTTTTTATTTTTTCTCCCCCTTGCATTATTCTCTAATAAAATTTTATTAAATAGTAAACTGCATTGATATACCTAAAATACTAAAATACCTAAATTAAGTGATAAATATAAATATATATTTATATATTTAATCTATATTTATAAATAGAATTAAATTTGATTATATAAATTAAAAGATTATTAAAGTAAAATAACTAAATTTTTATTTTGAATTTCTTATATTAGAATGAAAAATTATTTATATTCAAATATAATTTTATTTTTGTTAATTAAGAAATTTGTTATTCGAGAAAAAGTAACTTTCCTATTATGGATGTTTAAAATCATATCCACTTTTATCTTACATTTTCCATAGGATTGTTTTACTTAGTCCATATCTTCCTTATATCCAAACTTATCCTGTTTTGAGCAGGTACTTAACGCATGATAAAATAAATTTAATCATATCCTAAATTTTATCATAATTACCAAACGCAGCATAAAATCACTTTGCCTTCTTTATGGTGGTGAAGAGCGAGCTCATGGCGATCTTTGATGCCCATGGTGAGGTCTTGCCATCTTGGCCCAAGGTGACCTTTGAGGAGGTCGTCTACCATGAATGTTCTCGGATCATCCAAGGCTTCCACAATCTCGATTCGAAGGTTGTTGAGCCTGATGACCTTGGATTAAGGTTGCCCTGGCGATTGCAGGTGCTTGAGATGGCAGTGACAAGGTGGCATTCGACGATAGCTTTTAATCTTTGTTGATGCTAGGCCTTTGGCTGTTTTGCAATTAGGGGCTAGGGTTTACTGCAATTTCATAGTCGCTCGCTTGGTGTTCTTTCATGAGAGGGTAATTTGGTACTTTTCATCATGGTATCTTGTCCCGGGATGGAAAATGCTACTTTCAATGATAGAGGGGGGAAATGTGACAACGGAGTAAGGGACGAGGAGAGTAATTGATATTTACGTAATTAACAATCAAATCTTTCGACAACTATTTTCGCATTGGAAAAAAAAATGCTAGAATTGGTTTTGCCGAAATATTGACTTTCACGGGAAGAATCTAAGGGGTTCATTGAGTGGAAAAACCCCTGAACATATATAATTAGGTTAGCTCATCAAGTATATATTAGTTGGATTATGCGCACGATATTACTTTAGATATCCACGCCATTAAATGTATACATTTTCTATATATGAGTCATCCCTCCGAACTTTCTCACTCGCATGATACTTGAGATATGAAATTACCGAAGCTTTTGTTTATCTTAAAATGGGCTTGCTTGTAGAAAAAAAGAGAAATTATAAAATCCAACATCCGTGGCTAATGATGACTTTGCAGTTCACCGTCTTTATCGTCACACTGTTTAAAAACTGTTTAGTTCTGAATTTTGGCTTAGTCTCACGACATTCTTCATTTTTTTTCCTAATGACGAACACGTTAAATAAGTTAGTCCGAGCTCAAAAAATACCCCTTAACCATATGGATCAGTTAAGGTAAGATGCGAGTCATAGTCTCATGAATATGGCGCTGCTCAGGTTATTACGAGGCTGCACATTCATTACTTGATCAAGAGAAGGATGGAATGGAACGTCAGTGCCATGGATTTTACAAGACTGTTTGATGGTTGAGATAAGCAAGAGATGAAAATGATATGAAGTTTTTGAAGTCGTTGTTGTCTACCTCAGAAAGGACCTCCATGAGATACAAAACCCATATCCTATGATCTGGTTTGATGACCATTCTTCATGTCACCGCTTTTACTTTCATGCTCAAAAGATACAACTCACATCTTCGAGGCTTCCTCATGCCTAATCTTCATGGCGTCGAGATAAGCTTTGCCCTGCAGCTCACTTGTTAGATAGCCCTTAAGATGTTCTGCCACCGTTATCCTCCTGAACAATGCTGGGGTCTCCGGGGTGATAAGGCTTTGCGTGGGACCAATCTCAGCATCCATTCGTGGACTGAAGAATGTCGCGATAGAGACCCTCTCCTTCACTGCATTCACCGCTGCTCGATGGTCGATGCTCTGGTATATCCCATTCGTTATAATCTGCTTTAGGACAATGAAGAGAACGCTTTGAGTATGAAACGATGAATTATCATGAATGACTAATTTGATGTTGCAATATTATTACCTCAACAATGTCTCCTACATTGACGATGAAAGCACCAGGGAGAGGTTTCACAGGAACCCACTTCCCATCTTTCCTTATCTGGAGGCCCTCCATTTCGTTGACCTGGAGGAGAATGGTGATCGCGTCGGCATCAGAGTGAGAGTTGAGGCCTATCGCGAGCTCAGGTTGTGGACATGGCGGGTAATAGTTCATCCTCATCCCTTGCAAGCCCTCTTCGAACATCCCCTCGAGGTCCTTTGCCTCTATTCCTAAAGCCTTCTGTCACGACCAATTTTTTCGGGGTGTGAACCACCTAGGGTTTGGCTAAATGGATTGTTAAGCCTAGACTTAACTCGGGCTCTCCCAAGCCCATACCAATTCGCGACTTAGGTTCAAGTTCTTAACATGCAATTGATTTTCAATTAGAGTCGCCACTAATCTATTTTTGGTGGGTCGATTAGAAACCCAAGTAAAATAACGGGAGAATTATTTTACTCCTACGAACCAGAGACTATGGGTACGGGGACTTGGTTACGCTAGAATTCTCTAACGCCCTTTCGGTACCTTTCTTTTTATTTTGAAAAATGTTTGAAAAGCAGTTTGGATTGATTTTAAATCTATTTCCCTAACATGTAAGGTGGTCATACGGGTGCACAATCCACCAATTTAACACCCAAATAAACAATAAATAAATTGCAAAAAAAAAAAAAAACTTACCTCAAAGCAACGAAAGCATCTGCAATGTTAAATTAAAATCCACATCAATAATCCTAGATATGGTTTCTAATTAACACGCAATTTCTTTTTTTGTTTTCACTTTTTTAAAGAGAATCATGCTTTATGCAATGCATGCCACTAATCTAATATAAAATGATATGACATGGCAACACGGCTTAGCTATATGACCTAGGTGATATGACATAAATAAGCATGTAATCTATCCTGAAGCATGAGATGGATTTATTCTAAAAAGTAATATTTTGTATTTTCCATGAGATTTGAAATTAAAGAAATGCAACACTTAAATATGCAATCTAAACTAATCTAATGACCTAATTCTAATGACGGGCAATTTCTAATTAAACGCATCTAAAAAAAATCACTAAATGACGTGCATTGTATGAAACTAATTCTATATGACGTGCACATGATTTTTATTTTCCTAATAAGCATGCAATCTATTTAGGAGAAATTATCTAAACCTATAACATGCAATCTTAACATGCAATGACGTATAAAGAATGTCCTAATTCTACATGACATATGCATGATGGCCCTTTTTTGTGTTTTTGTTTTATTAATTTCGAAATTAAGAATTGTCATGCAACCTAAGTAAAAAAACACTAGCAACCTAAATTAATTGATTTGATTTTTGATTTTTGAAATTCGAAATAAAATCTCTATTCTAAATATGCAAGATAACAAGAAATATTCTAAAACAAACCTAATCTTAACTCAAATATTTTTTTTCTTTTACGGGAGCAAACAAATAAAGCATCAAGAACAACACGGCACCAAATCAAGCAAGACATCATCCACGTCCATTTAATTTCGGGAACTAAATTGACGAATCATATCTCGCGCATGAGATCGGATTGGCCAATTTTTAAATAAAATCACGAATCATATCTCGAGCGTGAGATCGGATTGGCGATTTTCCGTGCAATTGCGAGTCGGATTTCGAGCGTGAAAATCGGACTGCCAATCATATGCACGTTATGAAATTAGGATTAATCCCCGAATTCATGAGAATTCAAAATATTTTTGGATATGGCAATAACGAACAAATATTCAAAATAAATCGTGATCCCATGGGTTGGACAATAAAATATAAGAAAATTGAATCAATCAAAAATCTTACCTAGCTCTCGATATCGCACCGATAACTTTTCCAAATCGGGATGGCAACTCGCAACCCGCAACCGCGGACCGGACGACAGCCTTTGAGCTTAGGGATTGTTGGTGAGCCACCAAATTAGATGCGTTCCTCGACCCTCAGTATTCAAGTCCCTTCGTGAATTTATATTTGTCCGAGCTTCCACTGAAGACTTGATACTTTGACCGGGCAATCCACTTTGACCACCACTTTATCAAAAATTGGCGTCTTCTGCATGTGATGGTGATGATGAGGCCATGGGTGAGGCTGAGCAGAAATTTTCTGGATGCTGCAAATAACTAAGTGGACTTGCGCAAATTGTTCTTGACTTGTGTCGCTAGATTGACGTAGGGCAACTCTTGCGGGAGGCAACGCTTATTGCTACCGGGACTTGACGATGAGGCTCGTCGTCATTGGATCATGCCGGGAATACGGCTGTGTTCTCACGGGGGCAGCCAAGAATAGGAGCTGCATCTGAATCAGCAAGAATGGGTCTCACCGGGAAGCCTACATGAAGAAACAAGCCTCTACAAAAAAAAAAAAATCTGATTCGAGTGAATCGCTGCTAGTCGTGAGAGAAACTCCGAAAAAATTCTCAAGATAACCGTCAGCATTGATGGTGACTGGACGGGACTGCGAGCCTCAAAACAACGGCAACTTCGACAGGAACCTGCAACCTTCTAAGAGACTCGCCGGGATTGTTGGAAACTCGTTAGCCCTTGCTTGGGACTGGAAAATCGTGCTGCATCTTAGCGGTGGTTCGTCGCAATAGGCCCTGGGACAGCAGATGGCCTAATAGGCCACACGGATGCGGCTTGCGTCAGGGATGCCTGTAGAGATGTTGAACATCAATTCGTCACTGAAGCAAAACAACAGCAAAACATATGCAATCGAGGACTTGTGCACGAATTCCCCCGAGAGAGAAAGGAGATGAAAGTGAGATGCTGATGGAGAATGGGCGTGAATCTCCACGGTAGCAAATTTGACTTTGAAGATTTAGTGGGCAACGGATCTTCGATTGGCCAGGGGCGGGTCTCCTTCACGATTTTTCCTTCATGCGCAGAACATCCGCTCTCTCTCTCCATTCTCTGCTCATCTCAGAATTGTGGCCGTGTATTCTCCATTGTGTAGCCTCCCTTAAACCCTCCGTATGTTTTCTTATTTATAGGGCATGGATTAGGGTTTTTTTAAATTTTCCAAATTTATATCCACGAAGATTTCTTTTCGAAACGCAATATTTTTTTCTTTTATATTCCACATCTCCTGGTTTTATCACCTAAAGATAAGATTGCAACCCGATTTTCTTAAATTCCAAAAATCCACCGTAATATTATTTCAAATCTCAATTTAGGTAATTCTTGTCATTAAAAGAAAACGGGCTCGGGCCAATTTACTTGCTTCGTGGGCTTAGTCCGACCTGCCAAATTAAAGCTTAAAACTACTAAATCAAACCCATTTGTCACCGACCCAATGTAAATGCAAATTAAGAAACAAATGCACCTAAAACTATATGCTATGCAATTAACTATTTTTTCGGAATAAAATTAACCCCTAATTTTTAATGCAATAAATGACTAAGCGGGTCGCCAAAATTTAGGTGTCAACACCTTCACTATGAGGTAGAGGAGCTTTATGGCTAGGGCTTGCATTTCCTTTGAGTAAGCGTCCAAATCATCTCTACCATGTAGACAATTTCATTCTTTAGGCAATAAGGGAATATTTTGGAGCATGCCCCGTACTAAACCCTTAAAAATAAGAAAGTTATTTATATCGCAGTTATATTACATGACATGCTAATGCGATATCGCTTACTTAATTAAAATAATCTTATACTTTAGGCGATAAGGGAATATTTTGGAGCACGCCCCATACTAAACCCTTAAAACTAAGAAAGTTATTTATGTCGCAATTATATTACATGTCATGCTAATGCGATATCGTTTGCTTAATTAAAATAATCTTATTCTTTATGAATGTTTGTCCACGTGGCATGGACGTCACATACTAATTTTATCGTGGTTTTTATGCATGTTTTCCCATGGTAAGAGTGAGGGAGTAAGAGAGAGAACCTGAAGGGAAGTGGGAGTTTGGGAAACAAGTAAGGCTTCCTCAGAGATGCAGGGAGGGTGTTGATGTAGAAGATGTCAGCCCAATCAAGCTTTTGGTCTTCCGAGAACACAAAGGCCTGTCCAAAGCCGTCCAATTCGCCGTCTCTCTGCCAAAACTTCTTCTTCTCTTCCATTGGCATGTTGAACAGCTCTTCAATCCCCTTCTTCACTTTCTCTAGCAACTTAGGGCGCACTTCATGATTTATCAGCTGAACAATTGTTAACACTATCATTCATTATTCACCCAGAAACAGGATTCCATTAAGATCGAGACAGAGAAAGTTCTGATCTTCTGAATGATGATTAACCAACAAATATTAATTCCAACATTAATTAAGGTTGTTGCATTAGATTAATCTGTCTTATTAGCAATCTTTACAACAGATCAGATCTCCAAATTCATCTAAAGACAGTTTGCGGTAATAATCCCCTTTGACAGCAACATTGCTTTACTTGATCTCAAAGGTACAACTATTAGTCTACTTTTCCTAACACGAGGTCAATACCACGTTAACTTGCTAAGCATGGCACGCAAACAACAGATGTTGACTACCTCAAATTGACTATATTTAGTTTAATCTAATAAATAAATTGTCATACATGGTCAAATCAGAAACATCAACTTGCTAATGTGGGATTGGTCATTGTTCCAGTATATATCCCCATTAAGCGTGAGGAACGCAAATAGATTGTGCAATTTAAGAAAACTTTTAGCAGTATCTACTGGGGATCTTTTCAAAATGGTAATGCCTAAAGTACAAGATTTGATATAAAACTTGATGTTCTACTACCAATATTATAATGTCTAAGTGATAGAACAGGTAATCATCACCTATGCACTACGCTAAGTCCACTTTCATCGTCCTATCAAAAGGCAGGCTCATTAATACTGTAGTGAATCTCCTTTGCCCTTCTCCTTGCAATTCTTCCAAAGAAAACCAAACCGTTTTATGTGCCAATCAAGTCTGATTTCTCACACCTTTTACGAAGATTGAATGTTGATTATGCGGTGATCTAACAAAAGCGCAACATGAAATCATGAACTCATGAACTGAGATGGCACAGAAGTATCCCACTTTATTGACCCCATGAATTCGGCATGCATAGGCTGATGCAGAAACTTAAATGAGGTAAAAAGTGAGGCCAGAAAGCAAAGTGAAGAATTTCCATAGGAAAATCTCATAGACAACCCTAAATGGTGGCTAAAAGTTGTACATCTAGCTGTTCCTACTTGGGTTAATCGTCAGTCTCTTGGGTTAACCGTCCCTTGCAAATCCATTTGAATGACTTGGATCGACCTGTGTAACGATATTGAAAGCCCACATGTAGTAAAAGTACTTAGGACATCATGTGGAATTTCAACCTAATTCAATCGAAGAACTCCCTTTTTTTGTCTGACACTTTCTCGAATACTTTGTACACGAAAGTTGTTTTGTACCTGAAAGAAGCCCCAGTCTTTGCACGCATGGTGCAGCTTCTCGAGCTCTGGCTTTGCAACTTCCTCCAAAACCAACCTCCCCAAATCAATCACGGGGACTTGAGGCAAGCCGGAGCAAGCATCCGTGATCACAGGAGATTCTTGATCATCGCGGATGTATCTCTTCGGGACTGTGGTCGGGTTCTCCTTCAGTATGTCCTGAACACACGGCACGAGAAGCGACCTCTCTCGTGTGTTTACCTGTGTCTCCATCGATAAAAATCCAGAGGATGAGAAATCACGGAGACTGATGATTTCTTTGCTCTGAATGATAAACTTAGTATGCTAACAAGAGAGGAGAGTGGGAGAGCTTGTAGCGTTTGAGCTAGAGGGATGAATCTATCTTTTTAATCAGGGGGCCGACAGTTATAAATGGACTTTTGATAACGAATAGGAAGTGTCCAACGAGCGTAGTGTTCGTAGTGTCCTCCGAGGGTAATGGTCCTTCAGAAAATGTTTTTTCTCCTAATGAATTATTGAAAACATATTTAAATATCTATACATGATTGATTACTTTGGATAGATACCATATTATAATGTAATATATTATCTTTACAAAATGATTTGCGAAAAAATTCTCGCCCTTGAACTGTCAATATATTAAGAAATATGTCATCCGCAATATTTAAGTGTAAGTTGAACATCTTCTACTCTTAGCACTCTAGGATTGGTACACTTGATCCGAATGTCTAGCGATTTCTAACTCAGGAGATGCATATGAGTTTGTGAGAATGTCGAACATGTTTGATAAAATGAATCAACATACTCAGTGTATTCGAGAGAAAAATAACTTTGGACTAGAAGAGTTCGCCACCAAAGCATAATTGGATTATTTTACTAGCCATGACAATTAACTTCCGTGAAAGAATTGGATAGACAATTAAATTATTCACTCACTTGAGAATAATTTTCGTGTATTGTCAACTCCAAATTTGAATTTTTCATTTGAGAGTGCACCTCTTTTTATAGACAGACCAGGTCATATGAGCTAGGAATCATTCAAACTAGGAAACTACTCATATTACAAAACTTATTTAAGCAGAAAAACCACCTTAAATCAAGATATCTACTTAAGGTAGGAAATCAACTTTAAACCGAGAAATTCATTCGAGTTGGGAAACAACGCTCCAACGTTGGCCCCGCCAAATAAGCCTTTACAATTTATTATGGCCGAAATCTCCCTTTGCTTGCGTAAAATCAAATTTAGGCTTGGTTAATTGACGAGACTTGAGTTGGGTTTGTGAATTGATTATCTTCAATGAAAATTTGATGCTCTTGCATCATCTACCCCATGTCGATGGAGATATGACATTAAATTTGGTTGTCCTGGTTGTCTGGTACTGTTGTGGTCGCGTAGTTCAAACCACAAATCTAGTTCTGGTTGTGACCGCGGCCGCGTTGCTACAAAAGCAAATGGGGGAAATAAATGGTCCTTAATGATCTTCAAGAAGTTTTATTGACTTTCAAACATGGAATGAGAAAAAAAAAAATCTTTCATATCCTCAATTATTAAGGAAATTTCCAACCAAAAAGCAAAGCTACGAATTAGGTCATTTTTCTTGAAAGAGAGCCGTAGGTGAATTTTATTTTGAATAAGGACTTGAAGTTATTCTTTAATTTCAAATAAAGGTGCAATCGAGTATGTGCATCTCCCGTCACTAATAAAAGGCATGATGGGGGCATTTTTGGTATTTCTGTTTCTTGTCTTTTTGTTTTTCTCTTTCATCTTGCTCTTTGTTTATTGTTTTTCTCCTTTTCTTCCTTTTGTTCTTTCTTTTTACTGTGGCTGGTGAGCTCCTCACCCAGATCCAATTGAGGTCATTGTGGCCGTGGGCGATGCTGGCTCAGATTAGGGTAATGTGGCCTCACTCAGACCATCACGGTGCCTCGCCTTTGTCCGTCGTCATGTCCGCAACCAATCTCCCATGTTAAAGCTCACTTAATTACTCCTCTCAATTCGCAGATGCTCTCTCTTTTTGAATCAAGCTCGCCTTGTGAAGTTGGATTGAGTTTTGAGCGCAAAATCAACTCCTGCTTGTCTAGCTATGGTGGAAACCGTAGGCCTGGCCAGATTCAACCGCAACACGCTCAAATCCAAACGTTGGATTTGTCTCCTCGCACAAAATGCTTCTCTCTGTGATGTGGATTGTCGCCTTTGCATCCGTGTTCCTATGGCAGCGCAACGCGGTCGGCACCAGAGGATTCTTGATATCCGACGGTTATTGTCGGTGGCCGGCCATATCTGGCCAAGGCCGGGCCCGCTGGCCGAGGGTGAGGAACCGCAATAGTCTTGCCCAGTAGCTCGCTTTTAAAAAAACAAACAAAAAGAGAGAGAAGAGAAGAAAAAGGAAAAGAAAGACGTCACGAAGAAGAAAGTGAATATTTTGACCAAAAAAAAGAAGAAGAAGAAGAAGAAGAAGAAGAAGAAGAAGAAGAAGAAGAAGATGATGATGAATAGGAAAGAAAAAGAAGTAAAACATAAAAGTTCGATAATGCTGCCATGGTGCCTTTGGAAAGGGACATGTGAGATTGCACGTGCTCATTCAGGCTTTATTTGAGATTAAGGTGCGTTTGGTTGGACTTTTGGGGAAAGTCTTTGGGAAAATGCAAAGGACTTTGAGGTTAAGGAGTTTTCTAAAATGCAAATTGCGTTTGGTAAATTGTAATCTAAAAGTTCCTTGTAAAGTACCTTTAAGCAAAATGGTGTTTGGAAAAATTTACATTTACAAAGGATTTTTATAAAAAAAAATTAAAAAGAAAAAATAAATGGTTGGCCAGCAAAGGGTAGAGTTGCCGGCGATCGAAATTGTCACCGGCGGCCGAGGTCTCAAGTTGCAAGACCTCATGTGGCCGCCGGAGACCACAATTCCTCTTTCATCTGCTGTTCCATCCACCGCCGTCAAGTCTCACCCCTGCCCTCGCCTCACCGACGCCGCCCTCACCGTCGTCGTCGTCGCTTGCGAGAACGCCTTCCTCTCCCTCAACCCCTCCGGACTCAGACGACCCAGATTTGGTTCGCCGGAGGTCGGGCGACCCAGATCTAGGTCGCGGCCACTCAGATGACCCAGATCTGGGTCTCGGTGACTCAGGCGACCCAGAGTCGGAGGTCGCACGACCTCACCGCAACCGAGATCTGGGTCGCTTGAGTCGCCGCAACCCAGATCTGGGTCGCGCGACCTCCGGCGATCCAGATCTGTGTCGCCGGAGGTTAGGCGAACTCGCGGCGATGCGACTCTCGAGGGTCACCGAGGTCATGCCACTGGCCGGCGACGGTTGCCGTGACCACACCGGCCTCACGCCGACCTCCGTCGAGCCCGTCGTCGAGCGCGTCGTCAGCCCCTCGCGATCCGCTCGCCAATCTCAACGAAGAAGAAGGTGAACAGTTACGAGGGCAAAACCGAAAAAATGAAATGTTAGTAAGGATATTTATGGAAGAAAACTTATCACTTATTGGCCCCTCAGCATTCCGAGAAGGCTGAATGCCCAAGGCAGCCTCCTACCTGCCTTGGGCTTTCAGCCTTCCAAAGGCCTGCTTTGCCTCAATCATCTTTGCAAAATAACTTCCCAAACACCAAATTTTAGCCCAAAGGGCTTTGAGTGCTCAAAGTGGCTTGGCAAAGCCACTCCCAAACGCACCCTAAGTGTTCACTTCATTTTGAGTCCTTTTTTGAAAATTTCCCCAAGTATTATAAACAAGCATTCTGTTTCAAAAGAAAATTTACAAAAAAGAAAAAGTAAATGTCCATTATATCAGCTATGCAATAATGTCAATGAGCTAATTTCTTAAGCTTTCAAAGTAGCAAGTACCCGTATCCACATGAGATCCGCAAATTTAAGAATTAGTTAACCATCTCTATCATCGCACGTAAGGTATGTGATATTATACGAGTTATGTTCCATCCGTGACCATCACTTGGGTTTGTTTACCACTATATGGAGGAAATACCAAAGAGTGCGTGTAAATAATTATACTTATTATAATTAGGTCAACCACCGGCCGGTACAATTTATAATTGTGATTCGTAGAACTTGTGCAGCAAAACACATGACTCATGTGCAAATATATAAAACCACACAACTTGAGCAAAGCATGCGCATCCCAATTTGATTCCTACTTTTGTCCTAGTCTTGTTACTCCCCTCCGTTATGACCAAGTTGTCTAAAAGAGATGGTGACAGGGATGGAGAAGCACGGGATCTCCAATTAGTTTATTTAATTGAAGGCTGAGGCCTTAATCATCTTGAGTTTTTGATCGTTCAACATTTCTCTCCTAAAAGACTAATTCCTAGCTTTTACGACTGATTTTTGTTTTTATAACGGCCAAGTTTGTTAAAAAATGTTCTTAACCTATTACATTTATATCAATTCAATCTTAAATTTTTTAAATGTGGTAATTTTTTTTTGTTAAACCATTGTGTCAATTGAGTCCTAAAAATTTTGATGATTTGCCAATGTTGTTTATCTAGTAAATTTTAGTCAGAAATCGCCAACATCGTTGTCAGCCAGCTCATGTAGCATGACTAAAAATAGGTCCGGTCATTATATTAAGTGGATACGTACCTTCTATGGGATGTGGACAATTTACAATTTGTTGAATTTTTATTACTTTTTTTTTTGTTTCTTTTTTTTTTCACTTCCTTTATTTTTGGCAATTGTGGGTTGACAAGGTCTAAGCAAGGGCCTCTGCCCCATAGGTGAGGGCCTCCGTGCCCTCATTGGCCATAAGGAAGGGTGTAAGATCCTTGCCTAGATTTAGGAGAGGGCCACAACCATCGTGTGGCCAAGAGTTGTACAAAGAACAAAGAAAGAAAAGAAAATAATAATAAAATAAGAAAAATTTCAGAAAAATATAAAAAAAATTGTAAAATTATACTGGTCATATCATGTAGGATGACCGGTGTCCATATTAGCAATTATAGCCAAAATTGGTTAGATGGATATATTAGTAAATTATCAAAAGATTTATGATTCAATTAACATAAGGTTTATGATTGAATTTGTATAAATACAATATGTTTAGGACTTTTTTTTATTACTTATTCTGATTTTGTGACTAAAAATTTTGCAGATAATATTTTCAAAAAAAAATTAAGCAAAGTAAGATAACTTTTGAGGTCGTCAAAACTCCTTGAATGTCTTTGGAGGGGGAAGAGAAAAGGGCCGCGGGGGGAGGGTAAAGATAGTGGCATCCACTAGGATATTTTCGTTACCATTATTTTGGGTTAATTGAACAAAAATACCTAAACTTTATTCCGTGGGACATAGCTATCTCAATTTTTATTTTTATTTATTTTTATTTTTATGACTGAGGGACCGCTGGAAATCACCCTTTGAGGATCACACAACCCTTCGGTGCTCGGTAGCACCGATAGAGCCTTGCTGCAAGCCGCTATTTAGACGTAAACCTTCAAGTGACTGGCCTAGTAAACCACCCCTGGGACCCCCACTTAAGTCTCGAGTTTCAGGACATTTGAACTCGTTCCCTTTATGATGAGGTAATGAAGCCCAACCATCACAGTTATCTACGGGTGGGTCAATTTTTTTAATTTTTTTTTTATCTTATCAAAACCCAAAATTTGTACCCACCTCCCTTGTGAGCGTGCTGGCTTGGGCCTTTCCCCCTCTAATATTGGAAAGGGGGAGGTTCGAGTCTTGGCGTGTGTATTGCGCGCCTTACTTGCGACCTCGTGGGAGGTTGGTCCCTACGGCGCCGCCTCGGGTTTATGTTGCCGACTGCCAGTTGTACAGCGGTTCCCGGATCACAAAAAAAAAAAAAACCCAAAATTTGTACTAATGATCTAAAAAGTACCTCAAAGTTCCTTTTGATAGGCATGTGTTGTCAACGTCACAGAGGATTTTAAATGGATATTATGGCTCAAATAGTAATTCTTAAGTATTTTTTGAGCATTGATACAAATTTATGGTATTGTTTAGATGGAAAAAAGTTTGGCAAAATAGTGTCCGCAAGAAAATACTTAGACTTTTAGGTAGGATTTTCCTCTATACTTGCCGTGGCTAAAGCCAATTTAAATGTGTCAGTAGCATTGCCATACGTCCATGTACTTAACTGTTTGTCTAGGTTTTCTTCCACGTCAAACTTAAGTCATCTCTTTGAGGGAATTAGAAATGAACACTTTTAATTAATTATTTCTTGGACGATTAATTTTAAATTCGTGTGTGTTTCCCTTGTATTGCTAAGTAGGGGTGGGCATCGGTCCAAGGTCAACCCTGGACCGACCTTGGACCGGCCCAACTCTGCAAATGCTGGTCCGGTTCTCAGGGGGACTAGGTTGGTCATTGATCCTAAAATTCCTGGACTAGCACTGTGCGGGTCGATCTTCAATCCTGAGAGTTTCAAGTTGGTCTAACCCGGACCAACCCTAAATATATATATACACAATTTTTTATATAGAGAAAACCTTAAAATAAACGGCATCAACAACATTAAACAACTCTTTAGTGAGAAGTTCAAATAATTTTACATTATTCTTTAATAACTTAAGTTTTTAATGTCTTTTACGGCGTCAAAAGTCATAATTCACAAAGGAGGAAAATATTTTTGTAAGAGGTCATCACGGCTTCCAAAATGGCACCCTATGGCATCCTCCTCTAGTATTCGTTCTTTTTTGTCTTATTTTTCCTCTTAGTCTTCAATTTTCCAAAATTGAAAGAAACAATTTCTCTACTCGCCACTTGGGTTACTCGTGCTGCTCGCTGCACAATGCTCGCTTGGTTTGTTGCTCCCCACTCGACATTCGATGCTCATTCTATTCAATGCTCACCCCACTTGACCCTCATTGCTTGCCTTTCTTAACTGACCTCACTTATCATCGAACCCATTGGGTCGGTACGATCCCCGGTTGCCTTTTCATGGAGTACAAAAAATGAAATAAAAATTTATTGATTGATCCTAGGTTGACCTTGAAACCGAACCGAATCCATTGGATCAATTTGGTCCTCAATCGTTTTTTTAAGGAGTACAAAAAATGAAATAAAAAATTATCGGTTGGTCCGGGTTGACCCTAGAACAGGATTGAGCTCATTGGGTTGGTCCGGTCCTTGGTTCCAAGCTCAATAGGGTCGGTTCTTGGTCCTAAAAATTGAGGACTAGCTTTGTGCGGGTTGGTCTTAGGGTTAGGGGGTGGACTGGCCCAACCCAGACCATACTCACCCCTACTACTAAGCTACTCTTTTTCCTTGTACATTTTCATAATGAATTAATTAAAAGAATATAAGCCCTTTAGTAGGACAGGGAAACTAAATATTCAAGATTACTTTTGTTTTTACGTATATCGATTCTTTTCCATAATTGAAATAAATATTTTGCTATTTTTTCAATAATTGAAATCTAAAGTTCATTCAAAATGTAGAAAAAGAAATTAGAGAAGGACAAAGTTCGTTATTACACTGTAAGAACAATCAAATACTTCCAGAAAATGTAGTTTTTAGTGGGTCATGGGTACAATTTTTTTTTCTTTTACTTTTTTATCCATTTTCTTTTGCCACCTTTTGGGCTTTCTCTTTAAAATTAAACCGCATCATAATTGTTAGAGATATTTATCTGTCATGATTGATTATAATTGATTTTTTTCATATTGTAATATTTTATTACATTAATTAGTTGTCTAGAGCATCATATAAATAGACTCTTGTATCATCAGTATTAAATATACAGAAATATACCGAAATTCTTTTTTCCGCTTTATTTTATCATAATTCTAACATGGTATTAGAGCCAAGTTTACCGAGTAATGGCAATATTGTCGCAGTTGTGCCAGTATCCCTCACTGAATTGTCGCTTGTGATCACTACCCGGATAGTTTCGTTGCTTATTTCAAAATTATAACACGACCATTAGATTCATCCGTCTCAAATGAGTTAGACCCTAAAAATTCATCACCAGTTGATTTGGAGAAAAGCCGCATGCGCCACCATGCTCGGCCGCTCTATGGGACCATCAACGCCATCAACTAGAAGTGAAACTTTCGAAGTTAATCCTTAAACTTTTCAGCTAAAACCACCATAAACAAGTTCTACATTCTCCGGCAAGTCCAGAATAGTAACAAATGTTATCAGAAAGTCTCCACGTGCCCTCACGCGCCACCCATATCTTCTGTGCGAGAGATCCACGTGCCCCAACCTCGCACATGATCCATCATGTCCGTCGAGCAGTGACGTCATCATCCACATCATCACGAGTCAACACCACATCATCCTCCCTCGTTGACCACCGTTGATCGTCGCTAACCAACGTTGACCTGACCGGTTCGGCTTGATTTCGATTGATTCGCTTAGTTTTACGACCGATTTGACCATATTCCGACCAGTTCGCTTGGTTTTTCAAGCGGTTCGACCATATTCCGATTGGTTTGCTTGGTTTTCCAACTGGTTTGACCATATTCCGATCGATTCTCATGGTTTTTCGACTGGTTCAGCTAGATTTCAATTAGTTCTCAGGATTTTATGATCAGTTCAGTCCAATTCCAACCAGTTCTCATTCAGACCGGTTCGGCCTTCAACCTGTTCTCAAGCTTTTCTAACCAATTCGGCTTGATTCCAATCGGTTCTTGGCTTTTCCAGATTGGTTCTTGAGGTATTTCGACATCCTCAATCTACTTTCTACCTTATTTTCTCCATATTAGCTTCACAGATATCAGTAATCTGCAAATTCATTATAGAATTTGCTGAGTTTACTAGTATATTGCATATCATGGAGAAATTAGAAGTCTCAATGCCCATTCAGACCATCTTGAGTGGATAAAACTATATATTATGGGCTCAAGTAATATCAAGTTTTCTAAGGGGATGTAAGCTTTGGCGTCATGTCACTGGAAGTATTTGTGAGCCTAGTCAAGCTGTTGAAAAAGATGATGATACATTTGTCGAACGTTTAGAAGAGTAGGAGAGCAAGAATCACCAGATACTCATGTGATTTTGAAACACTTCGATTTCATCTACTAAACTTCGGTCACCTAAATACAGCAAAGGAAACCTAGGATCTTCTTGCTAGTCGTTATTCCACATTAGACATTGCTCATCAATATCAACTGTTAGGGAAATTACATCGCATGTGTCAAGAGACAAGTTAGTCTATTAGTGACTTTCTTTTCTCTATGCATGCTATATGGAATTAGCTAGCCTTATTTGAACCAACATGGGATTTGACTATTGATACTTGTAAGTTTGCTGAATATTGTGATCGTATGCGGGTTATGCAATTTCTAATGGCTCTCAATGATGAGTATGAACTTGTGTGAGCCTCACTTTTGCATCGGGATCCTTTACCTCATCTTGAGGTAGTTGTCCTGGAACTATTAATTGAAGAAACTCGACTTGCAACTTTAAAGGCACAACATGCTACTCCACTAGTCTCCACTCCTATAGATGTAGTGCTTACCACTTCTTGCTCATCCTCATCACGCAAGCCTTATTGTATGCACTGTCGCTGACCTAGTCATCATGCATCTAACTGTTATTAGCTACAATCTAAGCAATCTATTGAAACAAACAACCGATCCCAATTTAGAAGTCTGCCTGCACACCGCCCATCTACTGTTTCTTCTGCCATAGAGAATTCCTCTAACAATTTGTTTGTCACACTATCATTAGATGATCTTCAATCCATAGTTCATTCCATTTTCGAGAAACTAGTACTTCTAGCTCTTCTGCCTTGTCAGTCACTCTAGGTATTCTTAACTTATGGTTCTTGGATTCTACGTGTTGTAATCACATAACATCCAATTCCAATTTATTCAAGTCAAAATCATACACCTCACAAACACCTATTATTTACATAGTTGATAACTTTCATATGATAGTTCGTCATACTGGGAACATTTCAATGTCCACCTTGTCCTTACCCGATACATTTATGGTTCCTAGACTCTCATTAAACTTGATATCTTTGGGTCAGCTATGTGAGCTTGGTTTTGATATTCATTTATCTTTGAATGGTTGTCATGTGCAAGATCCATGGATGGGATAGACAATTGAGATAGGTTGTACAGTGGGATGGTTGGTTGAGCTAGTTTCATTAAAGCTTCCCAACTCCTTTACTAGTTGTGTTGCCACAATATCATCTAAAACTTTACATTCTCGTTTGGGTCATCTTTCTTTTTCTCGATTAAGTCCTTTACTATAAAGTGGTTGTCTTGGTTCCATTGACAATAAAACCTTTGATTGTTTGTCTAGTTAGTTAGGAAAATATCTTGCTTTACCGTTCAATATTAGTGAATCTATCTCTTATGCTCCCTTTGATCTAATTCATTTGGATATTTGGGGACAATCTCCTATCCCGCTATGGGAGGTTTTCGTTATTTTGTGATATTTGTTGGTGATTATTCATGGTATAAATGGCTTTATCTTATGAAAAATTGATCTAAACTTAATCATATCTATGGTAATTTTGTTGCCATGATCAAAACACAATTTTCTTGAGATCAAGGTTTTTTGTGTTGATAATGCCATGAAATATAACGATAGAGAGTTCCTTAAAATTCTTTCTCAAAACGGTACCATTATTCATTATTCTTATCCAAGAACTTCCTAACAAAATGGTCGAGCAAAGCACAAACACAAGCATATCTAAGATATTGTACGCACTCTTTTAGTCTCAACATCTTGTCCAAAACAGTTTTGGGGGGAGCCCTATCATACTACTGTATACACTATTAATCGTCTTCCATCAATTACCATAGGTAACATTTCCGCATACAAGCACTTATATGACAATGTTCCTAATTACAATCTACCTCGAGTATATGGTAGTGCATGTTTTGTGCATCTTCTTCCAAATGAACGCACGGGGTTAGAACCTTGTGCATGTCTCTGTTGTTTTCTTGGATATGGCATTGAGCATAAATGATATAGATGTTGGGACACTGCCTCATATTGTCTTTGTGTGTCTTGTCACTTTTTGGGACCATAAAAATTCTCATCTTTATGTTCTTTTGCATCATCTCCCATCTTTTCAACTATTCGCTTCTTCATCAATCCTTCTATTGTTTTGTTTCATAAAGATGACACTCCTGCATCTTCTTCTTTAGAATTGTCCTCTCCTAATCTTGATGCAGGTTTCTCTAAAAATAACACTATGGTAGCTCCTGATATGTTTGTGCCATCTGTGGATCCATCACCTTTGGTTGTTCCTTCTTCTCCTATCCGTTGTTCCACTCGTGTAAGTCAACCTTTTGTTCGGCTCCATGATTATCATTTTTATTCTACAATTGCCCTTTTTTCATGAGTCTCTCACATATATAGAAACTCGTACTAATCCTCTTTGGCAGCAAGCAATGGTAGATAAGTTGCATGTGACATCCTAGATTTTCAATCCTATCTTCCATTGAATAAATTGGGCATTTTATCGACGCGCTTATAGGGATGTTCTCAAAACTGATCACTCTCGAGATAACTAAACTATCTGGGGAAGCCATTAAGGAATTTTAAAGCAATAAACTTGAGAATTCGACCAGAAATCGGCTACTTGACTGTACTTATCTTTAGAGGTCATTACGGCATAGTTAAAAAAATCGATTAAAGATCAGAGATAGATCGGTTCGATTGAGATGTGTGGCTAAACGTGGGTGACTCCACTAAATTAGAAAATTCTCGTCAGCCGACACTAGACTGATTTTTCTTTCGTTTTGGTACCCTGTGTCTGTATTTGAATCCTTAATATTTTCATGATAACCAAAATTCGCCAATTTGTCAAACGGGTTCATTGTGGCTTGAAGAAAATTGACTATGGATCATTTGCACTAAAATTTATGAATGTTACCCAGTAGCCTAGATCACGCTAAAATCACATCAAATTGAAATTAACCGCAAATTTTAATCAATTTCAGAAATGGAAAGTTTTGTCATGTCACAATTAATTTTAGGAATGCCAACTCAGTCTCAAAAGATTTTTTTGCATACCAAGACTTTTTGGGAAAAAGTCGTCCTAGGGCCGTTTTTGTTCGGGAATCGTGAGGGATCGTTTTTTATCACGTAATTGAGATACAAGAGGAATCAATTGGTGAGAA
The DNA here is from genome assembly GCA_014182405.2 of Eucalyptus sideroxylon. NCBI lineage: Eukaryota > Viridiplantae > Streptophyta > Magnoliopsida > Myrtales > Myrtaceae > Eucalyptus > Eucalyptus sideroxylon. The sequence goes on along the minus strand of CM024552.2, from coordinate 8,311,898 downwards.
AAAATACCAATTGGATCGATGAGGTGTCGATTGAATTTATAGAGGCTAGTCTGTGTTGATTTAAGAAAGACACGAAGTCCAATTGGAGAGAAAATGCTTGAAATTCGTAGCTCCTCCTTACCTAGGCTTTTTGAACCATTTCAAGGGTTGTAATTGGAGCCTTGGTGGCTAATTTTAGGCCATGGAAGACAGCCAAGTTTGGTGGACAAGTTGGATAAGGTCAAGGGAATATTTGAGGAGAAATTAAGCCAAGTGGACCCTCCTTGTTCCCTCATCCTCTCCCTCTTCCCCTCATCTGGTTGATAGCCTCCCCTCCCTTCCTTATTATGCCATTTTCAGAACCAGCGGCCAAGGAGACCAACTAGAACAGTCACACCACCACCGGACTACTCGTTGTCACCGTTTGCCATCTCAAACCGTCGTTGCTCCGCCTCCCTCTTGCTTGTTTCGACGTCCCAGCTGTTGTCCCGTGCTGTGTGGAGCTCAGCAAGAGTTGTTTGGCCCGCCTCCGACCATCGCAAGTCCCCACTTGAACCCGATTTGGCCCCTTCCACCATCCTTGGTCCATCCCCACCTTAAATCGAGCTTGTTGTCCTATGTTTCAGCCAAGAACAGATTTCGAAAGAGTGGGTTTCCAGCAGGAGGTTTGGCCCGTTTTGAGGTCATTCCCAATCCCGAAAGTTAGGCCCGCTTTTGAGAAAGTTGTCCAACAAATGGAACGCCACACTCAATTCTCAAACTAGTACATGAGAGTGCTAGTATGAACACCTAGAGGGGGTGAATAGGTGTTTAAAATAAATCTTGGCAAGTATATGCGGAATAAAATAAACTTCAAACAAAGGAGTTAGGAAAGAGAATAAGAACACATGATTTATAGTGGTTCGGCTCAATCCAAGCCTACGTCCACTCTCCCACGCTAACAGCCTTCTTGGCTGGATTCCACTATGCAATCAACAAGAGATTACAACTTTGAGTACAAACACTTAGTAGATCACACTATCTCACTAAGTCACTCTTTTGGTATTTCTCTCACGATCACAAACGTTTAAGCTCTCAAGAGACAAGTATATGATCGAAGGTCACTCAGACTTTGGAATTATAAATTCTACACTCTATCTCTTACTTGCTCATTAGTCAATGATCTCCTTAAATACTCCTCCACTTCCAAACTACCCGTTGGATAGTATCCCGGAGAATCGTCTTCCAATATACCCATTGGACAACTCTGTATCTAGAAGATTTGGTAGCCGTTAAGTGACAAAGGTAAAATCCCAAATTGATTCCGATCGCCCATATAAACGGAATCTTGGTTTCCATAAGTAAAGCTTCTTCGTATAGAAAGTTCTTGTCTTCAAGATCCAATAGTCAATCAAATAGTTTGAATCAATCAAATCAATCTTGATGTGGAATCCAACCCAAATCACTAGCCGTTATAAGATTAAGCTTGAGTTACGTTCTATCGAATCTAGATGTAAAGTCTGAGAGCAATAGACTTTACAATCTGAGTCTGAGTGCAATAGACTTTGCAATCTGAGTCTGAACATATTTTGCTTCTGAACAGATTTAGCTTTAAGGTCTGTACCCAGTTTAGCTTCAGCATAGAGTCTGTCTTCTGGTTCTTCATTCACGTTCAGTCTGGAATTTGTCAGAGTGAGCAAACTTCTGATGTAGAACAAACTTTGATACTAAAGTCTGGCAGTCTTCAGACTTTGACACAGAAGTCTGGAAATCTTCATAATATACTTTGGACATATGTTACACTCAGTCTTCTGGTTGTCTTCACACTTTGACGATATCATTTACATGTTCTATCATCTGCATGGTCTATTACTTAACCATTAAACATGTTAGTAGCTTTTGATTTATTTTGTCATCTTCAAAACATCATAAAGGATTCCCCTCACAGTACAAAGGTCCTGATTATAGGGCTAAATCGTTATGACATATCTCATACCGTGCCACACAATTTTGTCCCATAATTCCACACATTCAACTTAATTCATTGTGCATTCTTAGTTTTTGATCTTGGCATATAGCACGGCCTACTCTATGTTCGGCGGTCTTATAACATTGCCAAGCATCGTCTCACCCCATTGAGCACAGCATGTCTCCATCAAACGGCTTTCCCGAAGAAGCACACGTTTAGAATCTACTGTGACCGGCTTCCCGTTGTCTTGGGACATCCCATATAAGGATAACTTCTAGCTCAATAGCCCGGGATGGTTCTCTTAACCAACACACGACAATTCAATCTTGACCCAGGACACCATGCCTTGTACTCAAATGCCTCTATTAAAATGGTAATCCTGGTTTGTTTTCCTCGTATTAGAAATACCTAGTAAAATAGTTGTGTGTGGATACACGATCAATTCGACCCAGAAAAGGTGATATCATTCCTTTTTAAAATCCTACTATTTTATATAGTACTTAAAACTATTTTCAGTGTCAAAATCCAACACCTAGGATTTTCTAAATAAATATTGGAAATTCACAATTTTTGGAATAAATAACTAAAAATCCAATCATCACTCAATTTGCATAATTTAATACTTAATTGCAGAAATTAACCACACCATTACAATCAACATGAAATTCCGGTCACCGGCTATCCCAACTTAATTTCCAGAAAATATTTAATAATTAAATAATTGCGGAAATTAATTAAATAAATCAATTTAAATTCTAGAAATACTAACCTAAGCCAAAATTGCTAAATTAATTATCGAAACGGGTCCGGAAAAATACCAAACCAATCTAGAGAAATATATTATTTATCTAGGCGTTAGCCAAACCATTCTAACCACCTAACATGCACAATTAAATAATTAAATTTCTAATTTAATCTAACTAACCACCTAATTTCTAATTAAATTAAACTAAACACCCCTTAGATGCTATTAACCTATTAAGAAGAGTTTAGTGCATAAACTCACCGGTTTATTGCGGAAACCGGTTCATTATGACGATGGCGCGATGACAGCTGAAATCCAACTTTTTGGCGACGTCAACGGACACTCGAATCAGGCCAAAAAGCCTTGCGAGCCCACAGCAAATTACTGGGCTTGGTCTGGGCTTTGCTTTGGCTGCAGGCTGGGCTGAACTGCTGAACAATTGTGAGATGGGCTTCTGGACTTCACGGGATGGGCCGCTGAAAGGAACACATGCCTAAGTTGCACTTGAATGGGCCGAGACGCATGACAAGCTAGGCCGAAGACGCTGAAATCCATGGGTTGGCTTCGTGCGTTGCTGCAAGCATGAGACTTGGGCTGGGCTTGAAGAAGATGCGTGGCTTGGAGTTACTGGACCAAAAAGAGAAAATTGGGCGGTGATGAGCTTAGAAGAAGCAACCTCGGGCTAGGCTACTTCGCTGCCTGTGTGTGAATCAGTGAAGGCAGTGGAGAAGCGGACGAAGGAGACGCGGGACACAGAGTTGCTGGAGTTGAACGTTGACTCAACAACTGGATTGAAGCAATTCGGTGGATTGTCTTCGATGGTGGTGAGTCACGGATGGTGGCAATCTTCGGGCAGCTGCAAGGGGGACAAAAGATGGTGGACGAGCAGGCAGTCAATAAAGGGCGGTGATGATTGACTTGGTTGAATGAGCGGCAGTGAAGAAAGAACAAGCTGGAGCTGTTTCGCTAGGGGAGAAAAACATGCTAGGGAGCCAGCGTCTTCATGGCAACGAAGCAGTAGGCACGAGGGAGAGAGATTTGATGGAGGTTGCTTCGGACAAAGGAGAGGAAAGGAAAACAGAAGCAGGCGGGGTCGAGGAAAAAGGGACACTCGAAGAGAAGAGGGGGAGGGAATTGTGTGAAGGAAGCTAGGGGGGCACAAAATCACAATCTCATCCCTTGCATTATTTCCATGTCCCCCTATTACTTTCTAACAAGTAATTTCCACAATTAAACCAAATTGAAGCCAATTTTGCAGCTCATAAATTAGCATCCGAATTTCATTGATTTAGACTTCAATTCTTCACAAAAAAAATCCCAATTTAATGTCCGACTTCGTCAAAGAAAATACCCATACCATCTGCAAGTCCCTAATGCTAAATGGCTCAGCTTGGAAGCTAAAACTCCCCTCAATTTGGCCAATTCGAATTTCTGTTAATTTCTGAATTGTCCGAAATGATTTTCTGTAAAAATCTTGGAATCTCCAAAAATTGTTTGGAGGATCAGTCGACATTCCTAAATTAGATCGTGACACGACAGAATTTTCAATTTCTGAAATCGGGTTTAAATTCATGGTTAATTTGAATCCGGCATGCTTTTAATATGACCTAGTCTACCAGGTAACTTTTAGGAATTTTTAGTGCAATTGACTTGTGATCGATTTATCTTGAGTCACAATGTACATTTTTGACTCATTAGCAATTCTCAATTGTCGTGAAAATCTTGAAGATTCAAATACGGATACTAGGTACAGAAATGACAGAAAAATAGTTCTAGTGCTGTTCGATGAGAATTTTGCAATTAGGTGGAATCACCCACGCACTAATCACATATCTCCATCGAATCGACCTATCTCCAGTCTCTGATTGATTTTTGACAGTGCCATAATGACTCTTGCAGATCAACACGATCGAGCAATCGATTCATGGTCAAATTCTCCGATCCATTGCATTTAGATTCCTTATTTGCTTCCCTAGATAATCCAATTATCTCGTGAGTGATCAGCTTAGAGAATAGCACTATCGGCGCGACGATGAAATGCTCGATTTATTTAATCGAAAAAAAATTCTAAAAATTCAGGCCGTCACACTGAAGATGGAAGACATTACCGTGGTGCAAGAATTTCCAGATGTTTTTCCAAAAGAATTGCCATGATTACCGCCAAAGAGAGAAATTGAGTTTGTGATTGAGGTAGCACCCGAGATAGAGCCAATCTCTAAGACTCCTTATCTGATGGTGTTGTATGAGTTGAAAGAACTGAAGGTGCATATGCAAGAGCTATTGGATAATAGATTCATTCATCCCAGTGCATCACTTTGGGGAGCACCAGTTCTGTTTGTGAAGACAAAAGATGGTTTGTTGCGCTTGTGCATCAACTATCGCTAACTCAATCAGGTAATGATCAAGAACAAGTATCCACTCCCAAGGATCGATGACTTGTTTGATCAATTGCAAGGAGCGTTGATATTTTCGAAGATCGACTTAAGGACATGATATCATCAACTGAGGATCAGGAATGAGAACGTTCCTAAGTCAGCATTTGATACTCAATATGGTCATTATGAGTTTACTGTAACGCCATTTAGGTTGACGAATGCTCTAACTGCATTCACGGATTTGATGAACTGAATATTCAAGGAATATCTAGATCAGTTTGTGATCGTGTTCATCGAAAATATTTTGGTGTATTTGAGAAGTGATGAAGAGCACGAGAGTCAAATGAGATTAGTGTTGCAGACACTGAGAGTCCATTAGTTGTACGCCAAGTTCAGTAAGTGCGAGTTTTGGTTAACTTGTGTTACTTTCTTAGGTCACATGATTTCAGGTGAAGGAATCTCTATGGACCCGAGCAAGATTAAAGCTATGATCAACTAGCCAAAACCGACTATAGTGACAGAGATCAAAAGTTTTCTGGGTTTGGTAAGTTATATTATAGACAGTTTGTGGAAGGATTCTTATCATTAGCATCGCCTTTGACAAGACTCCTAAAGAAAGAAGAGAAATTTGTGTGGACAGACAAGTGCAACTGTAGTTTCCAAGAGCTGAAACAAAAGCTGACTACCATATCGTGATGACCATTCCATTTGGTCCTGGAGGATATGAGATCTATAGTGATGCGTCATTTAGAGGATTGGGTTGTGTGTTGATGCAACATGGTTGAGTTGTTACATACGCCTCCCGTTAGTTGAGGTCTCATGAGCAAAACTATCTGACGCATGACTTAGAGCTTGCGGCAATTATCTTTGCCCTGAAGATTTGGAGACACTATCTGTGCGGAGAAAAATTCCAGATCTTCACAGACCATCAAAGCCTCAAGTACTTGTTCTCTCAGAAGGAGTTGAACATGAGACATCACAGATGAATGGAATTGCTTAAGGACTACGATTGTGATATTTTATATCACCCGGGAAAGGTGAACAAAGTCGCTAATGTTTTGAGTCAAAAGTTTTCAGTTGCTCATATATTGATTAAGGAGTGGAACTTAATCGAGAGAGCTCAAAATTTGTTATTCAAGTTTGAGGTAGGTCACCTTTCAAGTCTTATGGCCACCCTTAGAATTGAACCGAATGTCCATATCAGAATTAAGCTACTTCAACCGATAGACCCAAATGTGCAAAAGATTCTACAGGAAGACACTAAGAAAAGAAATGTTGACTTTCAGATTTTTTATGAAGGAATATTGAGGTTCTGAGGATGTTTAGTTGTAGCTGACAATGTGGAGCTTAGAGAGGATATCTTGTCAGAATCACATCGTAGCAGTTACAGCATCCATCTTGGTAGTACTAAGATGAATTAGAATTTGCGTCAATACTATTGGTGATCAGGTATGAAGGCGAACATCGCCAAGCATGTCACCTGGTAGCCTAAGTAACGCTAAAATCGCGCCGAATTAAAATTAACCACGAATTTTAATCCGATTTTAGAAATTGAAAGTTCTGCCATTTCACAATTAATTTTAAGAACGTCGATTTAGTCTCAAAAGATCTTTCTACAAACCGAGACTTTTTGGGAAAAAGTTATATTAGGGCCGTTTTTGTTCAAAATCGTCAAGGATCTTTTTTTATCGCATAATCGAGATACAAGAGGGATAAAATGGTGAGGAAAAATACCAATTGGATCGATGAGGTGTCGATTGAATTTACAGAGGCCGGTTTGTGTTAAATTAAGAAAGGCACAAAGTCCAATTGGAGAGGAAATGCTTGAAATTCGTAGCTCCCCCTTACCTAGGCTTTTTGGACCATTTCAAGGGTTGTTGGAGCCTTGGTGGCTAATTTTAGGCCATGGAAGACAGCCAAGCTTGGTGGACAAGTTGGATAAAGTTAAGAGAATATTTGAGGAGAAATTAAGCTAAGTGGACCCCCTTTGTTCCCTCATCCTTTCCCTCTTCCCCTCTTTCGGTCGATAGCCTCCCCTCCCTTCCTTATTGTGCCATTTTCGGAACCAACGGCCAAGGAGACTAGTAGGAGCAGCCACGCCACCACCGAACTGCTCACCATTGCCGTTCGCCATCTCGCACACCGCCACTACCCCACGCCAGCTTGACGCTGTTTCGCCTCCCTCTTGCCTGTTTTGATGTCCCAGTTGCTATCTTGTGCTGTGTAGAGCTTAGCCAGAGCTATTTGGCCAACCTCCGACCATCGTGAGTCCCCGCTTGAACCCAGTTTGGCCCCTTCCACCGTCCTTGGTCCATCCCCGCCTTAAACCGAGCTTGTTGTCCTCTATATCGGCTCGATGACTCTATATGTCATCTTGGAGAAAGGACGATATATGATACCGGCTCGATGACTTAATATGTCATCTTAGAGAATGGACGGTATGCAATACTTGCTCAGTGACTCTATATATCATCTTAGAGAATGAACAATATGTTATTTATTAGCCCTTGAGGCAAACTACTATCTATATATCACTTAGGGTGAGCGGTTTTGGATTTTGATCAGACGCATAGATAGTATTGTTTTGACCAAGTGAAGGTCTGATGACATGTAATTGACTGAGTCGATTAATCGATGATTCGATCTGTGGTGATTGATTGGATGTCTATTCGAATTGTGCTATTTTGCAGGGAAAGACTGAGGCCAAGGTAAGTCATTCAACCTGTGTTGTGCTTAGGCCGCCCTTAGGGCGTATTGGCTTCCTAATCGGGTCTTAAGGAGTAGAACTTACTGATATGTAGTCTCACTCTATTGTGTGATAACATTTCAGGTTTATAGATGGAAGCACCTCCCCCTCCTCCCGAACAATTTGGTTGTACCCAATAAATTCACCAAGATAGGTTATCACATTCCGATACATCACCACCTTGAAGGATTGGAATATGTAATAGTGAAAGCCACCATCTAGGTTGACGTGAGTGAAACCCACAAGGTGCCCCACGAATACTGGTTGTGGTATCGCCATTACAGCAATGGATGAAGGGAGGGTCTTGTGCCGGAATCTGATGTACCTTTGTACACTTTGGAGGTTGCGTTCAAGAAGGGAACATCAGATCCTAAGGGTGGATCAGAGGTGGATGCGAAAAATCCCAAGCTCGAGGGTGATTCTGACTCTCCGATGCAGTCTACTGAATACTCCAACTAGGGTGTGGAAGAAGGAGAGATCGTTGAGGAAGAAGAGGACCCAGAGGAGGATCCAGAGGAGGATTGAAACCCCACCCCTGTCTATAGACTTTGTTTTGTGAACTTGTTGTTTAGAGCCTAGCTTGGTAGTTTACCTTGTATATATTTGCACTATGGTTTACAATGTCTATAAGTGTGGCAGTTTTTCAAGCTCAAGATTTTTAGTCCTACTTTCCTATTCCATTGTTTTAATGTCTAGGGATTTTATATACTTCCGCATGCATATTAAAATGAATAGGGTCGGCGATGCATCCTGGGATGTCTCTATTTAATCGACCAGTAAGGGATGGGCACATGCTTAAGGATCGGGGCGTGACATTGCAAGTATTAGAAAACTTTCATACTTGGGATTTGGTTGATTTGCCTCCTAAAAAGTCGGCTATAGGTTGTAAATGGGTGTACAAAATCAAAACTAAGGTAGATGGTAAAGTGGAACGCTACAAAGCTTGACTAGTAGCAAAAGGCTTTACCTAGGAGTATGACATTGATTATGACAAGATGTTTGCTTCAATTGCACATCTTACTTCTATTCGTAGCCTCCTTGCTATTGCTGCCTTTAAGCAATGGCCGCTATTTCAAATGGATGCAAAAAATGCATTCCTTAATGGAGATCTCACTAAAGAAGTGTATATGGAGCCACCTCCTGGATATACTCATACTCTTGGTAAAGTGTGTCATCTATGCCGAGCATTATATGGACTAAAATAGGCTCCTCATGCATGGTATTCCAAATTTAGTTCTACCATGGAATGCCTTGGATTTGTGTACAATCCTTATGATAATGCTCTATTACTAGGGATGATCACGATGGCATTACAAAACTACAACAATAGTTGAGTCAACAGTTTGAAATGAAATATCTTGGAAGGCTCGGTTATTTTATAAGATTGGAGGTTGTTTCAAATTCTTTTGGCTATTATCTTTCTCAAGTGAAATATCCCATTGATCTTTTTTCTTGAGTTGGACTTATTGATAACACGATTGATACCATTCCCGTTGAGAATAATGCTAGATTTGATGAAAAAGATGGGACTCCTCTTCCAAACCCTACACTTTATAGATAGTTAGTTGGCAGTCTGGTATACGTCACTATTACTTGTCCTGATATCGCTTATGCTATTCATATTGTGAGTCAATTCATAACTGTGTCGTGGATGACTCACTTTGCTGCTGTTCTTTGAATTCTTCGTTACACCAAGGGCACCTTATTTCACAGCCTTCATTTTTCTACTAACTCAACCTTAGAGTTAATAGCTTATTCTTATGCTGATTGGGTTGGTGATTCTCTTGATTGTCGCTCTACTACAGGTTATTGCTTCTTCTTAAGGAAGTCCCTCATTTCCCGGAGAAGTAAGAAATAGACTATTGTCGCTCGATCGAGTACAGAAGCAGAATATCCTGCTCTTGCCAATACAACTTCGGAATTATTATGGTTGCAGTGGTTATTAGAAGACATGGAAGTTCGTCATAATGGTGGAACAATCATTCATTGCGATTACCAAAGTGCCATCCAAATAGCTCATACTAACGTCTTCCATGAGTGTACCGAACATATTAAAATAGATTGCCATTTCATACACTTCTCATGTGCTTCACGGCACCATTCATCTTGTTCCTACCTCAACAACTGATCAGATGGCTGACGTTTTAACTAAGGCAAATCCACCTAGGCGTTTTAAAGATCTTTTCTCCAAACTTCAATTGACCTCTCTTATGTCTCCTTGAGTATGAGGGGGAATGTTAGAGATATTTATCTTTCTTGATTGATTATAATTGATTCTATTTGATATTGTAATATTTTATTACTTTAGATAGTTGTCTAGAACAGCCTATAAATAAGCTTATGTATCATCAGTATTAAATATATAGAAATATATAGAAATTCTCTTTTCGTTTTATTCTATCATAATTCTAACAATAATACTAAAGTAATATGTCAATAAGAGCTAAAAGAGAAGGTAAAAAGTGAGACAAAATCCATTTTTGGATTAAATATATGGATAAATATTTCCACCTATCAAATCTAAATGATCGATTCAGTTCAAGTTAAATAGACTTCACAGAGTCTAAGGTGCCGTAGCTACCTATTGAACTATAATCTTTTCCTCTCCTCGACATTGACTAGTGCCCCGGCGTTTGGTCTGATCGCATGCAAGCAGGGGATCACGAATGGGAGAATGCATTCTGGTCCCAATCGAAAGGTAAAAGAAAGTACCCAGTATTATTACATTTACTAACTCTAGTCTTTTGACCGACCAAAAAAAAAAAAAAAAAAAAAAATTAGTCTTTTGAATTTTCTTATTAAGTAATGTGACTCTTTGTAAATTATTTTTGAAGTTAGTGGACTTATCTAAACACGCAATGTGATTCTACCATATCACTATTTTTTTTTTTGAGTCGATCCTATTTTACTCTAACTCTAACTCTTACTCTTAGACTTTTATCCAATATTCTTGCAGGATGTGAGAGTTAAAACCTACACTTGAAGCTATTACTAATTGAATAGATTTAGCTTTTACATGATGTGGGTAGGTGAGTTTATGCTTTATCTCCATGACAAGGTGAATATATGGCTCTATTTAAAAATTATAATCTCTCCACAAGCATTGTCTAATATTGCTCCGGATATTATTACTACAAATGTTGCGTTATTTTCTCTGTGGCGGGGTAGAAATTTTCCCACATGCCTAAGATCCTCGCCGGGGCAGAAATTTCCCCCACATACTTATCTAGACAGGCAATATGATTCTACCGTATTTCTTAATTAATGGATTTAGCTTTGGGTGGGCGAGTCTATGATTTTTCTCCATGACAAGGTGAATATATGGCTCTTTTTTAAAATTCTTATATCTCTAGAATCGTCTTCTAATATTGCTCCTGAAATTATTACTACCAATGTTGCATTATTTTCTACTGTGGCGGGGCAGAAATTTCCCCACATACTTAAGATCCTTGCCGGCATCCATTATATACTATCTAGTGACCAAGTATGGGGTATATCGATCATCTTTTTATGCATTCGTTATAGAATTAATTAGCACAACATGATTAGATTTATGACTCAATTTGTATAACTTAAAAGTTTAAGACTAAATTATCACAAGTACAATAAGTTTAAAACTTTTTTAGTAATTCTTTTAGTGGAAATCAAATAAAAGTACTTGGACACTTGTTAGAATCTAAGTACAGAGAACTTTCAACTGTTAATACCAGCCCTAATCAATTAACATTCAGTTGATGTTGGATATAAAATCAAGTCAACAGCACTTTGAGATCAATGATAGCATCGTATATTGGCCATTTGGTGTCGATGAAACACCGGACTACAAGATTTGCTGATGACATTTTCAAATTGCCATACACTCTACATTATACTAGCAATAATCCAATGACAAGAAGTATTTCAAGCTGAACCTTCCATATATATTTTCTAAGCATAGACAGACCGAGAGGGGCTAGTGGCCAGATGGGCAATTTTAGACATAAATTAACACGCTTTATCACGATTATAAGTCAAATAATGAAAATAGCACAATTTTATCACACCTTAATTTTTTTACCGGAAAAACGTACATTAATTTCTTAGCATCACTAACGAAAATATAAGATTTTTAATGACGTGTGACTTGACAAGATAACAAAACATGATTGTGACAAGTGAACATGATTTCTGACTCTAACTAGTGGTGGCTGCCGATGCCTATACCGGTATTTGCACCTCATTATGCTGTGAAAAATTAAACTAACATCGTTAAAAGAGAAATCTTAAATTAACAAGTTGGACCGTACATGGATGAGAAAGCCTTTCCTTTCTCGGGCCAATAAGAAGCCTTCTACAACAAACTTATCGAGCAAAGGCTTACTCTATCCACCAGTGAGGTTTCTAGACAAGAGGGAACGACCCAAATTATTGGGTTTGGTAGTTGCTGCTGAGGAAAATTGGACCATGAGTTTTGGATTTTATCTGCGAAACGCAATGAAGTTTAAATCTTCTAATTGGTTCAATCAAATCCTGAATCTTTACTACAAAGTACAGTCCTAAACTTTTGAATTGGCTTAAGTCATAAACCTTACTTAGATAAATATAATTAGGTCCTAATAATTAATGTTAAAAATGCAATTTAAGGATGTCAGATGAGAAATTTTGGAGCGACACATGTACAGTACATCAAGATTCTCCACTGTTATTCAATTGTGGTGTATCTCTTCTCTCAATCATTCAGAATTTTATTAAGGTAACACTCCGCTTGCTATTTGCCTTCTTTATTCTCCTCAACCAGCATGCTTCCGATTGTTGTATCAGCTATCAATAGATATAAATTCAACGGCCTACCTGTTTTAGGTGGCATCAACTCAGAAAAATTAGTTAGGTATTGTTTATTTGATAAAAGGCAGATTGTTGTTTTTCTTTGGGCTAATATCTTTAAAAACCCCAAATTTATACATCTATGACAAATTTACTCTGAACTAATTTTTTGACCATGAAAAACCCTAAATTGGTACACCCATTTTACCCCGACTGATCATAAAAAAAATCTTAAATTGGTATACTTGTGACAAATTTACTCCAAACTAATTTATTCGACTACCAAAAACCCCAAACTGGTATATTTTCGACAAATATACCTTCCATTAAATTAGATTAATACAAAAAAAATCACAAAAATTGTATAATTTTAACAAACGGAGAATAAAATCTCAAATCGATACTGTCACATCTCGATCTTCAGGCACGCACACATCCTTCTACTTGGTCGATTTTATAATGCGATATCCCAGGACTAAATATCGCCAACCCTTTCATTTTCAATAGCACATGCGGAAACAGTTATAAATCCCCAGACAATAATACAATGGGATAGAAAAGCAAGGTCATAATTTTCATACTGAAATTCACAATCACACTTTTATACAAGCACCTCATAGTATATAATGCAATACTATTCATAGGGGTATGATCTAACACTTATCCACATAAAATCAAGGTCTGACAAAACAAGATGGGATCTCAATCCTCATCCGGGTCGTACTCAGGATCCTCCTTGTGGTCATCTTCTTCTCCAAAATCTTCCTCCTCGTCTGGTTCCACATCAGGGTTCTCCTCTTCAGATTCCTCCTCCTCAGGCTCCTCATCAGGGTCCTGAAATAGTTATTTAATAACTATTGAGACCACATCTCAACAAGTTCTACCCCCTAAGACTCGATTAGTAAACCAATATGCTAACCGAGTTGCCTATGCACGCACGGGTCAGAGGACTTACCTTGGCGTCAGATTCCACCTGCATATTAGCATAGTTCAATAGGTACCCAAGCAATCACAAATCGACATCTCGATCAATCGATCTAGTCGATTTCATGTTAACATGACATTTCTCCATTCATTTTAATTAAATCAATCAACTCACAACATCAAATCAAAGCAATGATCAATCGACTTAGTCGATTACATGTTAACCAAACCATCTCTTGGTCATTTAAATCAATATTGTCCATGCTCTAAAATAACCCATTAGGTTACCAAGCCAGTATTTTATAAGATTCATTTTCCTTAATGACATACCAAGCTACCGAGTATATTCATCACAATGTCCATTCTCCAAAATGACCTATAGAGTCACCGAGCCGACATTGTATATCGAGTATATTCATCATAACGTCCATTATCCAAAATGACATGTTGAGTCCACGAGCCATTATGGCATGTCGTCCATTCTCCAAAATGACATATAGTCACCGAGCCGACATTGTATACCGGCCATTTTACAAAATGATCTATAAGGTCACCGAGCTGGTATTGTATACTATTCATTCTACAAAATGACCTATAGGATCACTGAGCCGGTATTGTATAACATGATACTTTGAACGTACAATCAATTTGTCATTTTTTTCATTCTTGACAAAAGTACACGTGTGTGGGCATACGGTCAGCCTTAACCAAAATATTATGATTTTCTTTCCATAAATCCCACCCTTTTCTGTAGTCCACCAAAACATTTTTGGTGCTATCAATCAACACCCAATTATTTTCCAATTAATAACCAAAGATTATTCAATTAAAGAATAATTCTCAATTTCACAAATAATTCAACTCAGCACAAAATAATGCTCAATTAAATAAACAGACTGCGCCACAACAATCAGCATCAAATTCTGGTTGTAGGCTATTCTTGCCTAAAAATCCAATTTAGGCCCGTAATGCCTAATTGGAAGCCAAATTGGATCGATAAAAATCCCAAGATGCATTCAATAAATAATAGTACATCTCTATTTGATAATTATACTAATCAATCACCTAACATGCATCATTATGTCACTAATTAAATTACTCTAAACTAATCTAACCACCTAATTGCACTTAATTAAATATAATCAACCCTTAAGCATAATTAGCAAACTAAGAAAGCATTAGTGAGTAAAACTCACTTGATTAAAAGCGGAGACCGGAACACCGCAGCGACTCGACGGCGGCTGAAATCCGAATTTTCGGCAACGTCGGCGATCATTTGGGCCGGGCCCAAAGGCCTTGCAAGCCCACAACAAATTGTTGGGCTTGGGCTGAACTTGGGCTGACTTGCTTCACAGGCCCAAGATGGGTTGAACAGGACTGTTGAACTTTTCATGGGTTTCAAAGGCTGAACTTTGCTTGGGCCAATCAACTTATGTGGACTGGACTGGGCTACAGCTGAAGACCATGGTTTCAATGGGCTAGTCTGAGCAAGTTACTAGCCTGGGCTACACGTTAAACTGAAGACTGCTGGACCGGCTTTTTGCTGGGCTCAAATGACTGAAAGCGTTGGGCTGAAGACACGCCGCTAGAGTTGGGCCAACTGGAGTGGCCGGCTTCGCTGGCTGAACGGACGAGGAAAGTAGCTTCATTGGCGTCTTCGAGGGGTGTCGTTGCAGGAGGACGCCGAAGCAGCAAAGAAACATGGCAGCTCCGAAGATGATGGAGTGAACGGGCTGGCTTCACTCGGTGGTCAACAAAGTGGAAAGAATTTGCTGCTGTTGACCGTGAAGTTGCAGGCCGTGGACGCGTGGATGCAGAAGGTGGTGGAGTCTTCGTTCGGCGCTACTTCGCTAGCTTTGGGACCGAAGTTGAAGACGCGAGGATCGAAGCTCGGTCGATGGTCTTCCACGCCAATTTGTTGACCAAACACGGCACAGATGCGGCCAAGTGGCAGCGTGAAGGAACTCAGTGGAGGCGTGCGTTGGAGAGTTGGGGGAATTCTGTGGGTTTTCGGTGGGATGGCAGAATGAACAAAATTGAAGCAACTGCTGGCATGAGGTGAGCAGCGAAGATGGAGTCAACGTCGTGGGCATAAGGCTGAGAATTTTTTACTCAAACGTGGCAGCTTCGGTGGGATTTTGGGCAATTTGCTGGCGTCGTGGGGTCTTTGGTTGCCAAGAATGAACGAAAATGAAAGTGCAGAGAGATGAAATGAAAACAGGGTATCGAAATGGGAGCTCGGCCGAAGAAGAAAATGAAAGAAGATGAAGTTGCAAGGAATGGGCAGAGACGTGCGAAGCTTGTTCGAGAAGTTGAGGGGAAGAAAGTCCAACTAAAATATCTAAAATCATCATTAGAATGCCCCACTAGTCTTCAAGCTTATCTACTTGCTTTCCTCTAATACTTTCTTGCCTTTTATTTCCATGAATTATCCACTTTGATAGCAAATGTTGCACCCCCATGCGTAGGTCCGAATTTCACTTTCTTAGCCTCAATTTCTTCACAAATTCTCCAAATCGAAGTCCAATTTCGATGAAGTAAAATCTCATTCCATTTTCTACAAGTCCCTGACACTCAAAAGCTCGGCTTAGAAGTCTAAATTGATATAGCTAGTATAGTCACCTAGAGGGGGGTGAATAGCTGCACAAACAATTTATCGATATACGGAAGCGATTCTAGGCAACCAATAGAGAGGAAGTTCTCTATTGATTAACAAAATGAAGTACGATCAAAATAAAAAGAGTAAGGAAGAGAAACTTGAACACAAGGTTTATAGTGATTCGGCTTATTTCAAGCCTACGTCTACTCTTCCGCACTGACAGCCCACCGGCTGGATTTCACTATGAATAAAAGAGAAGTTACAGCATAGCTTTTCCTTGATTCCACAGTGTAGATGTTCTACCACACCTCCTCAAGGTTTCTCACAAATATAGACTATCTTTTGTATACAAAGATTCGCTCAAAGGAATTGTCTAAACAACAAGGAGCTTCAGACTTTGGAATTCTTCTATCACGCACACCTCGAACAACTTAAAACGTCTTCCGTATATACTCCTTTACACCATCATACCTGTTGGCACTTACCAAAGGAATTCCTCCATTCTACCCGTTGGACGGAATCAATTAAGAAGATTATTCGAGCTATTAAAGGAACGTGTCGATAGCCCATCAATCCTATTCGCCCATACAATCAGGATCTCGATTTCCATAAGTAGAACCTTCCAAGAATATTTAGGCAATCATTGGATCCTTAATCTTCGAGTCAATCTCGATCAATCAAAGAATACCGTTATGTCTTTTCCAGCCAAGAGATCTTCTTCAGTTGATAAGGTCATATCCTTAATGAAACATCCAGTTCTGGATAACCTTTCTTCAACGGATTTGAGACTGTCAATGAGGATAGACTTTGAGTCTTGAGTTTGGCTGTCCGGAGGTCTTCAGGCTTTAAATAGCAGAGTCTGCAAGCCTTCAGACTAGACTGATGGAAACGTTTTGTCAGCTTCAAAACACTTCAAGAAGATTTCTCCAATAATTTCCCCATTTTTTTAATGGTGACAAAACTTTCCTGAAAATTTGGACAATCTTGACCTGTAAAACATTTCTCAAACACATATGCATATCTTATAGAGATAAATGGCTAAATGAATAACACTAGAATATAGAATCTGCAATCACAGAAAATAGGTTAGTCTAGTATGCGATAAGGCTATCCATAAGATATCAATAGAAGCAGTCAAGTCCAAGTCTAGTTCAGTTATCATCCAGACACAAAAACAAAGTCAAACAGAGTTAAACATCAAAACAATCCAACAATCCACACGATTAAAAGTCAAAGTTCAAATCTTGCATCTCTCCCCCTTTTTGTCAACATTAAAAAGGTTGAGATGAAAAATGGAATAAAGTCAAGATTGCTTGGGAACGCGGACAAGCTGGAAATCTCCCATAAACTGAACATGCCTTCCAGCCTTTTCAAGTCTTCTTTCAGTTGTGCAATCTCCTCACTCTTGGCATTGGCCTGAATCTGAACAGAGAGGGCTTGGATTTGATCATTCAAAGAACATGAAGAAACTTAACCCGCATTTTGCAAGTTTTGAACCTCACATCCCAGACTATATATTTGTCCTCGCATCTCTAAGAGAATATCCATGATTCTGCGAAAATCTACTGCATTATCAGTTTGAGTATTTGCTTTGGCCCGATCTGATGGAGTAAATGCAGACGATGGTAGATCAGCATAATCTCGCAGGTTTGGCGATGAAACTTCATGACCTTCCTTTGGAAATTGAGAGGCATAAATGTCCTCTGGGTCTGTAGGAGAGTGACTGATGCCCTCACTTGCATCAGGATATGAGGACTTCCCTTTTTTCTCTTGATCTCCCCTTGTTTCCATGCCTTCAGGTGGAGAAGAATATTCCTCAGGTTCTCCTTCTTCTCTTTTCTCTTCTTCTTCTTTCTCAGCTCTTTCCTTTTCAGCTTCTCTTTCTTCTTCTCCCTTCTCCTCTGCTTCCTTCTCCTCTGTTGCTTTCGTCATTTGTTCCGATTCTTTCTCTAGAACAAAACGACTTAAATTCTTCAAAGCCATTGCAGAATTGGTGAGGTTTTCATCATCATCATCTTCATCTTCAACAATAAGAGCTATTCTTTTCATTCTTGAAGTAACCAATGGCTCATTTCCTTTCCGTTTTGATGAAGAAGAGGGTTGATGAGCTTTGACTGGAGTCTTCTCCTTGAATTTCTCCAACACCTTGTTCAATTCCTTCAGACGCATTTTGGTCACCATTTCCAGTCCTACCACCATATAATTGCATGATCGAACACAAAAGATTTGCGGAGGCTGAATATTCAGATGTCTGAATAACTTCGTCACAAAACTTAGGTAAGGAAGTTGACCTCTGTCCTTCATCATGGCTCTATACATGTGGAACTTAACAGTGTGAGGAAGAGAAAACATTTTCCCAATGAGGATGGCATACATCAGCTTTGCCTTTAAACTTGAAACATCAGTCTTGGAAGTTGATTTTAGTCGGAGGCAATTGATCACAATCTTGTGAAGCAAGATGTTGAATGCACTCATCCTTAAGTAGGAAATCTTTTCCTCTGTTCTCTTGTCCTTAACAAGTTCCAATGTAGCACGAGCAATAGAAACTTTGATTGGTTGATATCTTCCTCTCTCAACTCCTAACACATCTGCCAAAGATATCCATATCCACAACAAAGTCTTGATCTTTGATGCTGAAAGAGAATCTATTCGCATCCAAGAAGCTAAGATTTGAATAGAAATATGCGGTTAGTTCAGCATAGGCCTCTGTAGAGTCAGAGCAGAACTTTTCAAGTTGAAGATAACCGAACTTTTCCCTCAAGTTCACATTCACAGTATCCAAAAAATCAAAATCCATACTCCTAGGATTTATCACCCCACGCTTCAATAATTTTGAGTACAAATCCTTTTGTTCCTTCGATTTGAACAAGTCTCCCCTTTTTCCTCGATTTTTAACTGCAACACCCATTCTCGATTGAAATTGGCTGTACAGTTTATCATCATCATTCCCATCTACAGGATTCACTCCCCAATCACGAGGATCACTTGGGATGTTCGCAAGGGTTTCTTCTGCCACCCATTTACAAGTAATTCCCAAACTTTCCATTTTTCGGAAAAAGATATATTCATTTCTATACCCTTTGTCTTTAAGAAAATCATCGACATACTTCAAAGGAGTATGAGTCCCTTTTAAAGCACCATACGGCTTATAAATAAAAGCGGGCTTTTGAACTCTTAGAGGATCTGCATCCTCGATGATTTCTTCCTCTTGTTGATGATCAACGCCTCGAGGACTAGATGGAGGAGAGTGACGCTGCTGAGAATGTTGTGGGCTTTGCTGCTGATCTGGAGACACTTCTTCTTTGGTGAGATCGAAGTGCGTAGGCCCCTTACTCATTGTCGTGGTCTCCTGCTTGCGATTCTCGAAGATTTTCTTGAAGACGACATCTTTCTCAGTTTTTTGGAAGATTCCTTGCTTGACTTTCCCAAGAAAGATGACTACTTTTTCGAAGATTAAACAAGGGAAGAAAACGGCAATGGAATATCGATGCTTTCTAGGGTTTTTGAGAGTAAAGTGAAAGGAAATCAACAGTGCATGATTGGTTAAAAAGAGAGGTCTATGAACCGTCACAAAGGAAAATAAAAAAATTACCTTTTCAAAATAACTATCATTTTTCCATGAAAATAGTCATTTCAAAAAATAACTTATTTTTCGAAGAGGAAACGATGTAACAATTACATCGATTAAATATAGCAATAATTAACCACAGTTTGACGATTGTACCTTTTCAAGATAAGATTCGAGAGAGAATAACTTACAGTCAAGGTCTTGTATGTCTAAGGCTGAGAGTCTCTAGACTTTGATTTCCTCATACCTCAAAATCTTGAGTCTGCAACGGATGGTTTCAAATTGATTTTTCACCAAAGGCTTTGTGAATATATCCGCCAATTGGTTCTTTGAATCAACATATTGAATCGAAACTTCTCCATTTTGAACATGATCTCTAATGAAGTGATGTCGAATCTTTATATGCTTTGCTCTTGAGTGAAGAATTGGATTTTTAGTGAGATTGACAGTGCTAGTGTTGTCGCAATTAATCTCCGTGCATGAGTCTTCAATTCCAAAGTCTCTTAGCTGTTGTTTTATCCAAAGAATTTGTGAACAACAACTTCGAAGAGCTACATACTCTGCTTCTGTTGTAGAGAGAGCTACTGTACTCTGCTTTCTTGAAAACCAAGATACTGTCCTGCCTCCAAGTAGTTGACAGATACCTGAGGTGCTCTTTCTACCAACTCTACAACCGGCTAGATCTGCGTCTGAGTATCTAAGAAGAGTAAAGTCTCCTCTTTTAGGATACCATAGACCGATGCTTGAAGTAGAAGCAATGTATTTAATAATACGCTTTGTAGCATTTAAATGAGATTCTTTAGGATCTGCTTGAAATCTGTCACAAATGCAAACACTGAACAAAATGTCAGGTCTAGAAGCAGTAAGATAAAGAAGTGAGCCAATGATACTCCTGTATAGCTTTTGGTCGACTTTCTTTCCTTCTTCATCTTTGTCTATTTTCAAGGAACTTAACATTGGTATTTCAGCCTTCTTGCAATTGTTTAGACCAAACTTTTTGACAAGATCATTAGCATATTTTTCTTGATGAATAAAAGTTCCTTCCTTCAGTTGTTTCACTTGAAGCCCGAGAAAGAAAGTTAACTCACCCATAATGCTCATTTCAAATTCATCCTGCATAGTCTTAGAGAATTTCTTGCACAGACTTTCATTTGGAGATCTGAATATAATATCATCGATATATATTTGAACTAGCACAAAACTTTTGCTTTATCTTTTAATAAATAAAGTAGTGTCTACTTTACCTTTCACAAAACCGTTTTGGATTAAAAACTTACTCAACTTGTCGTACCAAGCTTGAGGTGCTTGTTTTAAGCCATATAAGGCCTTTTTGAGTCTGAATACTGAGTCTGGTTCCCTTGGGTCTTCAAACCCATATGGTTGTTCCACATAGACTTCCTCATGGATGAATTCATTTAAGAATGCAATTTGGACATCCATTTGGAATAACCTGAAATTTTTATGACAAGCAAATGCAAGTAATAAACGAATTGCTTCTAACCTGACTATTGGTGCGTAAGTCTCGTCATAGTCTATCCCTTCTTCTTGCGTGTATCCTTTGGCCACGAGTCTTGCTTTGTTTCTTATGACCTTTCCTTTCTCGTCCATCTTGTTTCTGAAAACCCATTTAGCTCCAATAACTGATTTACCTTTTGGTTTTGGAGTCAATTCACAGACATCATTGATACTGAATTGCTTGAGCTCTTCTTGCATGGCTTCAATCCAACTTTCATCAGATAAAGCTTCATCTATGCTTTTGGGTTCTATTTCAGAAATAAGAGTCACAGCACTAAACTCTTCGTGCCTTTTGGATCTAGTGCGAATTCCTTCATTAATGTCGCCAATGATAAGATCTTTGGGATGACTGGACTTATGCTTCCGGTTGCTGGTTGATTTGTCAAAATGATGATCACTTCCTTCACTTGAATCTTCAACAGTTACTTTCTGCTGGTCCTTCAAAGTCTGAGCTGTTTCTTTAGACTTTGTAGAGTCTGAAGCAGGTTCTGGATCTTCAAGATGAGTCTGAATAGATTCATTTTGTATCAAATCCTGGAATTTGACATTCATTGATTCTTCCACAGTTTGACTCTTTTTGTTGTAGACTATGTATGCTTTGCTTGTGATTGAGTATCCAAGGAAGATGCATTCATCTGACTTTTCTTCAAACTTACCAACTCGATCATTTGCATTTTTCAGTATAAAACATTTGCATTCAAACACATGAAAATATGAAACAATAGGCTTCTTTTCTTTGAATAATTCATAGGGGGTTTTTTCTAGAATAGGCCTTAGAAAAACTCTGTTGATAATATAACATGCTATAAAAACTGCTTCAGCCCAAAAACGTGAGGAGATGTTACTTTCAATTAGAAGAGTTCTAGCCATTTCTTGAAACGATCTATTCTTTCTTTCTACAACTCCATTTTGTTCTGAAGTATACGAAGAGGAGAACAAATGCTGAAAACCAGATTCATCACAAAACCTTGTAAAATCTTGATTTTCAAATTCACCTCCATGATCTGTTCTTATACTTGAAATAACATATCCTTTTTTCGTTTTGAACCTTTTTAGCAAAATTTTCAAAGTAAGAGAGAGTTTCAAACTTACTTGCCAAGAAATACACCCAAGTGAACCGTGAGTAGTCATCCACGATTACTAGACAATATTTCTTACCTCCAAGAAATACACCCAAGTGAATTGTGTTATGGTTAGTCCAAAGAGATCCATATGCAGAAGCTGTAGTACACGATTAGTGGAAACTTGATTTATTGGTTTAAAGGAATTTCTTACCTATTTTCCAAATATGCATGGTGTACATAGGTCAGACTTTTGATATGATAAATTGGGTAGACCACGAAAAAGCTTCTTTGATGAAATTTTGGCTATCTGCTTTATATTGATGTGCCCAAGCTTTCTGTGCCATAAACTTGCTTCGTCTTGGATTGAAATTAAACATTGCGATTCATCTGGTTTCACATCCAAGAGGTAGATATTTCCATGTCTTCGTCCTATAAATGACTGAGTAGAGTCTTTATTGGTTCCTAAACATATATCCTCTTGAAAGTAGATTTTGAAACAAGTATCACATAGCTGACTGACACTGAGCAGATTGTAGTTGAGTCCTTCAACTAAAGAAACATTACTTATTGTGAGGTTTCCAATCTTCACAGTTCCAAATCCCACAATTTTTCCTTTGATGTTTCCTCCAAATGAGACTTTTCCACCATTCACTTGAACAAGCTTTATGAAGTAATTTGAATCTCCTGTTATGTGTCTCGAGCATCCACTATCCATATACCATTTCACACTTTTCTTGATAGTGACCTGCATTTAAAAAGAGACTCAAGCTTTCTTTGGTACCCATGTTTTCTTGAGTCCTTTTGAGTTAGTCTGATATATGGTTTTTGCCCAAACTTTATTGAGAGGTCTCCAAACCATAGGACATTCTTTTTCAAGATGATCTGCACTATTGCATTTTGAACATCTAAGAGCATTGCGACCTACTGGTTTTACAAAGGTTATTTCAAAATGATTTTTGTAAGCATTTCTTGTGGGTCTTTGTTTGATTCTTTCTTTCACTTTAGGAAAATCAATTAAAGGAATGGTTTCAGCAGTCATTCCTAAACCAGATTTATTGAAATAAGGTCTTGAACATAAAGTATTTTTTCTAGTTTCTCAGATCCCATCGAAAATCTTTTGGAAATGTTTGAGATATCATTTTTCAAGAATGCATTTTCTTTTGAAAAATTATCTTCACTTTCTCTAAGAGAAGAAACATTCACATCTAAACATTTCACCTTTTCTTTCAAAATATTTTCTTGTTTTAAGGCAGAATTTTCCTTTTTGAGTTCAGAAATCTTTTTAAGAGAAGTCTTAAGACTAAAAAACAACTCATCAATATATTTAGAAACTTTAATAGGGATTTTGAAGTTGCTTACCTCAAATTCAGTGTCTGAATCTAAGTCTGTCCCGGAGTTTGAATCCGAATCCGATTGTGCCATCAGACATATGTTGGCATAATCATCATCACTTTCTTCACATTCTGTATCACTCCAAGTTTCTGCTTTAAGAGCCTTTCGATACCTTTCGGCTTTTCCTTTTTTCTTCCTCAGAAGAGGACAGTTGGGTCTGATGTTCCCATTTTTCTTACATTCAAAGCAGACTACATCTTTATTTGATTCATCATCTTCAACAGACTTAGTCTGTTGCTTTTGAAAACTTTGTTTCCTTGGATTGAATCTTCTTCCTTTTTCTGTTCAGCTTTCTAAATTTTCTTATCATGAGAGCAAGCTCCTCATCATCCATATCGTCTTCAGAATCTACACTATCAGAGTCATCATTGGATTTTAATGCAATGGATTTCGTACCTTTAGGGTCTTCGTCTTCATTGATTCATTCCATTTCATAAGACTGAAGAATTCCAACCAATTCATCAACAGATAGTGGCATGATTCTTTGGGTCTTTCTGATTGAGGTTTTTATGTGATTCCAATCCTTGGAGAGTCCATGCAGTAGTTTATTTACCTTCATGGGATCAGAAATTGGTTGACCTTGATTTTCAAGACCATTCACGATATCTGTAAAACGACTAAACATGTCAGTTATAGATTCTCCCGATTTCAATCTAAAGGCTTCATATTGACCGAGGAGAATGTTGATTCTGGTTTCTTTCACTCGATCAGTTCCTTCACAAGTAATGTGTAATTTATCCCAAACTTCTTTGGCTGTATCATAAGAAGATATTATGTTATATTCAGTAGGTGATAGATTACTTTTGCATCAAGAGCTTGTCTCTTGATTATCTATTCTTGAGTCATTTCGCTAGACTCAACAGTGTCTTTTCCTCTTTTTGAGATAGGTGCAGCTTTAGGAATGATTCCTTTTTCTACAACGTCCCATTCCAGAGGATCATTTGATCTTAGGAACGCTTTCATCTTGTTTTTACATATGTTGTAGTCATTTCCATCAAAGTAAGGCGGTCTAATATTGCTTTGCCCTTCTACTAGCCCTGGAGCAAACATACTAGCCATGGATCTTTAACTCTGAAGTAAAACATTTCAAACGAAGTGAGTACACGAGCTCTGATACCAATTGATATAGCTAGTATAGCCACCTAGAGGGAGGTGAATAGGTGCACAAACAATTTATCGATATACGGAAGCGATTCTAGGCAACCGATAGAGAGGAAGTTCTCTATTGATTAACAAAATGAAGTACGATCAAAGTAAAGAGAGTAAGGAAGAGAAAATTGAACACAAGGTTTATAGTGGTTCGGCTTATTTCAAGCCTACGTCTACTCTTTCGCACTGACAGCCCACCGGTTGGATTTCACTATGAACAAAAGAAAAGTTACAGCACAGCTTTTCCTTGATTCCACAATGTAGATGTTCTACCACACCTCCTCAAGGTTTCTCACAAATATAGACTCTCTTTTGTATACAAGAATTCGCTCAAAGGAATTGTCTAAACAACAAGGAGCTTCAAACTTTGGAATTCTTCTATCGCGCACATCTCGAACAACTTAGAACGTCTTCCTTATATACTCATTTATGCCATCATACCCGTTGGCACTTACCAAAGGAATTCCTCCATTCTACCCGTTGGACGGAATCAATTAAGAAGATTATTCGAGCTATTAAAGGAATGTGTTGATAGCCCATCAATCATGTTCACCCATACAATCAGGATCTCAGTTTCCATAAGTAGAACATTCCAAGAATATTTAGGTAATCATCGGATCCTTAATCTTCGAGTCAATCTCGATCAATCAAAGAATTCCGTTAGGTCTTTTCCAGCCAAGAGATCTTCTTCAGTTGATAAGGTCATATCCTTAATGAAATATCCAGTTCTGGATAACCTTTCTTCAACGGATTCGAGACTATCAATGAGGATAGACTTTGAGTCTTGAGTCTGGCTGTCCAGAGGTCTTTAGACTTTAAATAGCAGAGTCTGCAAGCCTTCAGACTAGATTGATAGAAACGTTTTGTCAGCTTCAAAACACTTCAAGAAGATTTCTCCAACACAAATTTCCTTCAATTGAACCCATCTGAATTTCTGCTAATTTTCCGCAACATCCGAATCAATTTTCCATAAAATCTCGAAGTCAACGATTACTCCAAAAGACAAGACGACATCCTATAAATGAATTGTGATATGCTCGAACATCCAATTTCTCAAACCAAATTCAATTTCATGGTTAAAATCGATCGAACGTGATTTTATTCCGATCCAACCTATCGGGTATCTTTTAGGAATTTTACCACGGTTATATCCTTTAACGGCTTCACCTAATATATTGGTTAACTCGTGAGTGATCAGCTCAAAGAAAAAGGACCATAGGTGCGCTAACGAAATGCCCATTTCATATATTTGAGACGGAGTTAAAATTTAGGATGTCACAGGTACACCAGTCAACTGTCACATGTTATTCAACTTAGTAATTTGACAGTCAAATTTAACAAAAACTAAACAAATGATATATTTATTAAAACTATACCAATTTAGGGTAAATTCGTCAAATCTTAACTAGTTTGGTATTTTTTGTGGTCAACAAATTAATTTTGGGTAAATTTATTACATGTGTACCATTTTAAGGTTTTTCAGGGTATTAACTATTTTTCTTCCCACAACAATCAATTAAATTGCGACATTTCAGGACGCATCGCCGACCCATTCTTTTTATTTTTCAATTAAATACATGTGGAAACAATTTATAAAACAACACACAATCAACAATAACAAATGGGAATTGTAAACACAACTTGTAATTCCAAAAGCACAATCTTTATTTATTAACTAGTTAACCCTAAGAGTTTAGCATTTACAAGTCTAATCCATAAGGCAACTCTTAAGCGACCATGAGCAAAAAGGGTTAACTTCAGCTTCACTAACTCCGAGGCCAACCAAAACTGACACCAAGCACGTCCGCATTTTGGTCCATCAAGAAACTAAACCACCCGCAATGGTTCTCCATACCATGGGCTTGCAAATATTGAATAACAACAAGGTGAGATATAAATATCAACGAGTTAATAGCTTAAGCTCAACTAGGGTGTTAATTTGTCTCGAAGGCAGCCTAAACTCACACAAAATGCTAACTTACCTTGCATTGGTACACCCTTGCACATTAGTACATCACATATGATAATAAAAGTGCAACAAGCATAATTAATAATCAAAACATATTTCACAATATCCAAGCATACTATCAAACACACGTGTTCCAATTATTACAACCCATCATATCACAACCAACACATGAGTCGACAGTCTTCCGGCATGATTGGGCATCATCATGGTCCATTGGGCACGGCATCGTCCCGCGTACTCATACGCATCAGGACATTTCATTAGGAGTATTGGTCTGGTTTCAATTGTGACTCGACATCCGAACCCCCGCCGAGCATCCGATAAAAATCGAGCATTATCTTACATATTTATACGCATCAAGACGAAACCATTACCCTGTAATCATATGCATCAAGGCCATTATGTGACCACACAAGCACTCAACAACTCAAGAAGTTTTTTATCTTCTAACTTAGCCATTGTAGACATGGTTCGTGCTCAAATAATAAATCTCGGAAATTTTTATTCTTAAAAATTCCAAAAAAAAAAAAAAATCGCATGTGATCACGTACTTAAAATCAACCCACCAAATTTTGTATGCTTTCCTTTAAAAAAAAAAAACCCATTGCCCCATTTAACACATAAAATTTGCTATTTTCTTGCCTATAAAACCTTCTTTGGAAATTAGTAAATATGGCACATGCATTGGACATGTCAATAACATGGCATAACAAGTTCAGTCAATCGAAATTACACATAAATACCTCCAATAAAACAAGCATAAAATTCTACTTAAGTACTAATCTATCCTTAATTACACTAATCGCAATAAATTAAGCTAATCACGATTAATTAGGCTAAGCTTGATTAATTAAACTAAACTTGACTATTTAATCTAACTATAATTACTTACATATTAATACTCGTTAATTAAATTAATTACAATCAATAAGATAAATCACAATTAATTAAGACTAACAGTAATTACTTAAACTAATCACAATTAACTTTTATCTAAGCCATCATTAATTGCAATTAATAATAAACTAAATTTAACTAATACTAACCACCATTTTCCTTAAACTAACCTGCCCCATAAACAAAATTAACTACCTAATCAAGGATTATGGGTTAACTCATTGGTTTTCCGGTGACGGCGAGCTTGTGGTGACAGTGGCGCGACGGCGAGCTCATAGCGACGACGTGACAGCATTGAGGATATGGCGTTTCGAGCTTGAATGGGAATGCAAACAGTGGCTGCGAAGTCTCTCAAGGTTCATGGCCACAAAGTGAGGGTTCAGTGGTGGTGAGTCGGCGGTGGCAGCTCGGGCGGACGACGGTAGTGGCAGTGGCTTGGGGACAGTGGTAGTGACTCAAGAGCTTGGCGGTGGAGATGGTAATGTGGGTGGTGGTATTGTGGGTGGTGGGATAATGATGGTGGTGGAGATGGTGGATAATGATGGTGGTGTGGGGATGAAGATGAACAAAGAAAGAAGAAAAGGGAGAAGAAGATGAAGATGGAGGAAATGAAAGCAAAGAAATGGAGGGGAAGGAGATGGGGATGTTGCGGCTAAGGAGGGAATGCGTGAGGGGGAAGGGGGAAAAAGAGAGGGAGAGAGAGAGAGAGCGGGAGAGAGAGAGGGGGAGGGAGAGATTTTTTCTCAAAATCTCATCATGTACCCCAACTACTATCCCTTAAAATCCTCCTAGCCTAGTTTCTTGTCCCCCTCAATTTCTTTTCATCTCTAATTTCTTAAAACTAGTTTTTGGTCCAAATATTACGACCTTACCACTAGGTTCAATTTTTTTTCTTTTTCCAGTCTCCAATTTTCTTTTGATAATTCATTTTTCCAAAATTTTTGAATTTGCCAATAATTCAACAAATTGGTCTTGCAACCTTCGAAAGTTCAATACTCGAAATCAAATTAAATTTCATGGTCAAATTGATCAAATGTGATTTTAGGAGTTCTCGTATTGTTGACTCGTGGTCGACAATTTTTTATTCACGTTTATGCTTCTTCGAATTGTGGATGACCCTCAATTTTCATATCATTGCAAGAGTTCAATTACGTACTATGTGTACAATATAAATAGAAAATCAATTTATCGTCATTCAACGTGAATATCGTAATCGTGCGGAATCACCTCTGAACCGACTACGTACTTCTATTGAATCGATTTATATCCATTCTTTAATTGATTTATAACAGCATAGTATTAACCATTGTTAATCTTTATGGTCAAGTGGGAATTCTCTAGTCTTTTGCATTTTGACCCTTTACAGTCTCACCCAATAAATTAGTTAACTCATGAGTGATTAGTTCAAAATAAAATAACCATAAGTACATCAATGAAATAATTATTTATATATATTTTGAAATAGGGGCCAAATGTCGAGATATCATAATATAACTAAGCCTATATCCACTCTCCATGACTAACAACCATAAATCACATTGGAAGGCAAATAAGACTCTGTTTGGCAATTTGCCAAATAGTAAAAATTTCTATTCTTTTGTTCCTAGAAGTATATTTGGAATAGAAATTCGTTTGGTAAAATTTTTGTTCCTAGGAATAAATTTCTATTTTTTGTTTTTTTGTTCTCAGAAGTAGATTTGGAACAAAATCAAAAAGTAGAAAAAAAAAGTTGATTATTTGTTCCTAAGAACAATTCTAGAATCAACCAATCTATTTTCTCTATTTTCTTTTATATTTTCTTGTTCTTCTTCCCTCTTTTTTCTTCTTCAATTGCCGCCATTGCTGCTATTGTAGTCCATCGCCATTGGTTGTTGGCGATTGGTTGGGCGAGGTTCAACAAGCTCGTTGAAGGCTCGCTAGGCCAGGATGAGGTCTAGAGAGATCGCCAGGCCAAGGCGAGGTTCAGCGAGTTCACCAGAGGCTTACCTAGCCACCGGCCAAGCGAGCCTTGCTCGAGCCTCCCTCGGCCATTGGCGAGGCTCGGCCTCACTAGAACCTTGCCCAAATCTAGCAAGGTTGAGCTCACCCAATTGATGGGCCACCGTGAGGTCGATGTCACTTGGCCAAGGTGAGGCCAACCTCACAGTGGCCTGGTGAGGTTGAGCCTCGCTAGTGGTTGGGCGAGCTTGGCCTCCCCAGATTTGGGTGAGGCTACTCACCCAGCCAAGGCTCAACCAATGGGGTGTGGCCTCACTAAGGATCGGAGATGCTCCAGCAAAGTCGCTCGCCCTCATTTAGCTGGTCCCTGTTCATCCCAAGGCCGGGGAGCGGTAGACCTTGAAGGAGAAGGAGAGAAAGAAAAGAAAAAAAAAAAGAAGAAGAAAAAAAAAGAAATAAAGTTATTAAAAAAATTTTAAAAATGATTTGGATTAGAAATTTTTAGAACGGTACCAAATAATTCTATTCGGGGAATTGAAATTTTGGACAGTTACCAAACAGTTTAAAATACTTAGAAATTGTTTATGGGAACAGAAGAAAAAAAATCATTTATAATCAAAAATTGTTTATGAGAACAAAAGCGTTACCAAAGGCACCTTAAGAGATCCAGTTTTTTCTACTTGTGGTGTGCATGACCCGAACAAGGAGATGTCTAGCCAATCAGAGGAGTTGTTGCACAGCGTCCAGGGGCTTCCACGCCAGGAAAGATAATCACTCAACAGTGGCAGTGCCAATTCGGTTGGAGATCTTTGTCCCAATTCCGAAGATTCCACTAATAATCTTCAAGATAAGTTATAATCAACATGTACAAATCCTATCAAATGATAGATCACATAATTATGACCTAAGTACTACTATCATTCTTGTATACTTGCTCTTATCACGATTACCAACCGTAGCACCTTATGCACATATTATTAAAAAAAAAAAAAAGGATATAGCTACTAGCAACAAGAAAAGAGCAAAGAATAACACTAAAAAGTAATAGAGTAGTTTTATTCGTTTCTCTTCAACCCCACTGGCTTCTCTCTTGAATTAAATTTATAGTCATCCAATCTCAGATGACTGTTTCCAACTCAAATCCCTCAAATAATCGTTGGTTTTGCCATTGTTAGCAATAGAACATTTCTTTTTCGCTCACTAGCGTCAATCTCTGACAGTAGTATTTTTCTAAAACAGTTAAGTCTGCTCTTGTCAAAGTCTGTCTCCTGCTCATAATCGGTAAAACTACTCTGATTCCAGTTCAGTGCTCCTGCTATGAATTCCAAATGTTGTCAGTGGCTATTTTCGTTGCGAACGATGTTCCAATTAGATGAGCAAGTGTGAAGCACCCTTAGGATTTGAT
This sequence comes from Eucalyptus sideroxylon, assembly GCA_014182405.2. Taxonomy (NCBI): domain Eukaryota; kingdom Viridiplantae; phylum Streptophyta; class Magnoliopsida; order Myrtales; family Myrtaceae; genus Eucalyptus; species Eucalyptus sideroxylon. Next base: position 8,280,882 of record CM024552.2, on the reverse strand, counting down.
ATTGTCACAACCCATAGCTCATTCTTAGCATGTGCTTGTTAAGTATGCTAGTGGAGACTAACTCATCTACATCTTCCTAGGCAAATTCATTACAAGTATAATTAATCTTGGAAAAATTACAAAATTAGTTCTAAACCTATTATACAAACGTCAAATTAGTCATGAACTTTTAAATTTTGCAAATTTAATTCTAAATCTTTAAGTGAAATTTCAATATAATACTTTCAGTCAATTTTTGCGGGAAATTGTTGACATGGTGGTCCGTTATTGGCATTTGTACCATGTGTTATTTTAGTGATTTTCGGGAACAATTGTCTAAAAGGACTCTGGCATACTTTCATTTAAAAGTTTATGACTAAATAAGTAGAATTAAAAATTTTATTAGTGAACTGCATCAATAAAATACGTTTATGAGTGATTGAACAATTTTCCCAACTAATCTTTGATCCATACATAATCAACCGTGTGTGGTTCCCAAATATGTGCGTGATGATTACAAATGAAAGGTCACGAGGGACTTCATTATATCTCATTGAATCAAATCAAAGCACTCATAACTATCACATTTTGGAAGTAACCGAGAAACCAACATTCAAATTTCACACTCAAGTAGCCACGTGAAGCACGAGGCCTTTCATGGTCCTACCCATATGCAGTTGTAAATTCTTAAAGATTTTCCAATGAATGGTTGAGATTAATTTAAAGATTTTCGATGGAACGGGTAACAAGTGTCCGACAAACAGTTAGGTGATGATAGAAACTCATAGACCATGGAATACTATACCATGATTGAATTGGTCTTCACAAACAAGCGATGTGCAGTCATTCTAATGGCTGTTTAGACTTTCTCCAATCAATAGAATAATCCATACACTCACAATAGTGTTGAAAAATTATCTCACCTACCCATGAAAAGCTATTTGATTTAGTCACTTGTTTAAGCTAATGAGGAATGAATAAGCCACCGAAAGCAACGACAATTTGTCCTCACTTTCAAGTCTCAATCGTCCACCAAATTATATTTAGGAAAGGAGTCAATCTAGAATAAGTAGAGTAGTCCGTCAAATTATAGAGGGAAAATTCAAAAAAAAAAAGGATCCGAAGTGCCCTTATTTTCTCAAATAAGGGCTCGAAGTATATCTTATTTTAAATAAGGATTTGAAGTGTCATCACTTTCTCAAATAATGACCTAAAATTGATATTTTTCAAATATAAGCCTGAAGTGATTATGTTTGTTTCAAATAAGAGCTAAAGTAGTTATATCTATTTCAAATAAGAGCCTAATTTTTCCACGATCAAGCATATTTTCATCATTTATCATTTTTCCCCTTCTTTCTGCATTTTTTTTTCTTTTTCCTTTCATTTCCCTTTTTTTTGGTTCCTCTTCTTCCTCTTTATCGGTGGCTAGCTAGTCATCGGTAATGCCCATAGAGCGTTGTGCAAGGGTTGCCCTTGCCCGATTCGGCAAAGGCCACCCACGTTGACCACAGGCTAAAGATGGCCTCACTTGCCCTCCCTAGTGGCCGATGAGGTCACCAAGCCCTCGTCAGCCTTTGTTAGTGATTGTCGACCGATGCTGAAAAAGAAAAAAGAAGAAAAAAAAATGGATGAAAACTCCCTTGATTGGTTAGAAAATTTAGCCACCTGGCAACCGACGAGTTCAAGTCTTTATGTGAAATAATCAATGCCACTTTAGGTTTTTATTTTTATTTGAAATGAAGTCCATTGATGGTCCTTATGTGAAAAAAGTGAGGGCACATTGGGTTTTTTTTTTTTTTTTTTTTTTTGAAATTTTTCTGTTTATAGAATACTTCCCTTAGTTCACCATGATAAGAGCTAGGTAGCACCGACACGTGACACGACACAACACGTCAACACGTCATTTCTAAAAAAAAGAGAATTCCGACACGTTGCGACACGTTGTATATTAAATAAATATTTTTATTTTTAATTAATTTGATTCAAATTCATAAATAAATAATTAATTAAAAAAGAGCCTATAATAAATTTACACTAATAATATTAACAAATCAATTCATTTGAAATTCGAAAGATATATTCATAGTTAATGCGAAACATTTTTTTAATTTTAACAAAAGTTATCGATGAAACTAATAATTAATAAGAAATTAAAATCAATTTATTTAAATAAATTCATAATTTTCTACGGTGATCAAAATTTATCATTATTCAAAGTTCAATACTTTTATTTTTCGAAATTATTTTTTAATTTTATTTATTTAATTTTCCAGTTCAAAAACAATCACCAAAATCCATCCCTCCTTCCATTTCGTCCTTTTCCCTCCACCCTAAGTTTATTTTACTTTTTCCCTCCCCACCACTTGACAGTGACAGGTAAGCTGTCACTTCCCCTCCCCCTCACGCCTTTCTTTTTTTTTTCTTTTTTTTTTTTTTTGGGTTTCTTTATGAAAAACCCTAGTGAGCCGCAAGCCCTCCTTTTCCTTTTCCTCCTTGCCGCTCGCCGCACGACCCCCTTCCCTCCTCTCCTCTTCCTCTCGTCGCCGATCCATCGCAACAGTGGCGGCCCTCGCCGCTCTCTCTGGCTGTCTCTCGTCGTCGCGGTGATCCATTCGTGGCTTCATCTCGCCGGTGCTTGCGGCCTCTGCTCCCTTGCCTTCCCTCACCTCCACCCTCCATCAGTCTTCCGGACACACGTCGACATGCGTGTCGAGAAAAGTTGACCACGTGTCGAAAAATCTGATACACGTTGACCACGTGTCCGACCGTGTCTGAGCGTGTCGACGTGTCCAACATGCTCCGACACATGTCGGACACGACACGGAAACACGGACAACGTGTCCATGCTTCCTAGGATAGGAGGCGCTAAGTAAATTATGTGAAAAAAGTGAGGGCACATTGGGTTTTTTTTTTTTTTTTTTGAAATTTTGTCGTTTATAGAATACTTCCCTTAGTTCACCATGATAGGAGGCGCTAAGTAAATTATTTTATGCGAGTGGCTCTAGGGATACAAAAGTCGGTGGACAAAATTAGTTCAAAAAATAGACTAGATCTTTTGCGTGCTATGGTCATGCTAGATAGGAAGCGGATGGGTGCAAGTTATTTTTACTAGAAAAATAGAGATGTAAATTTCAAAGGTGAGGTAGTTTTCAAATGAAAAGGGTTTGTTACGCAACTACTTATAGAAATTGATATATATTATATCTAGTTTGCTCTTCACTCCTTTTATATCGAGCCTAAGGGTATTTTCAGTCATTTGATATTGATAATTGAAGAGTGCACGCAGAAGTTGGAAATTGGTTTTAAATATGGTGTAGGTGTGATAAATAGTAAACAAGGTATTACTTATTTGCGTTTCAATGATTATCGGTCCCTAAAGAACTATGCGTCGGGAGATTCGAGAAAACCCATTAATCACGGACTCACCTAATAATCCATTCCTTTTGATTAGATTTGTCATATCTGTCAGAAAAAAAAAAATCAGAAGATGGTGTCAACCTCAACTTTTGTCAATTAACTTTTATCGACTATTAAGAGGTACCGTTTAGATTTTATTTTTATTTTTTTGTAGTCGGGACTAGTCTCTATTAAATATGACATTTCTCTTGAACGTAGATAACGCTTATCCACAAGAAAATAAGTCCATTACAGGAAAACTATCTATTGCAATGAAAAGAAGAAAAAAAAGATATTTGTCGCTATAGGTGATTTGTGCCAACAAAAGATAAAATTTGTCGATATTTTGAAATTAAGATTTACGTTACTGCTACTGCTCTACTTGTAGTGACGGAAATCTTTTTTTTTTTTTTTTTGGAAAGGAAATTTGTTTTGGTCGCTGCCGATTTAAAAGCTATAGCAACGAAATCTGATTTGCAGCAATTTACTTTTGTAGGATGTATGGACTTGACCGTTATGTAATCACATTTTATAACGGTCTTCATATGAAATAATTTGATTACAATCAAATAAAGAATACACCAAATTACAAATTTTTTTATCACGATCTTCTTTTTTTCTTTTTCAAAACAATTGTAAGTAGGCGTTTTGTAAATATTCCATCAATAGAAAAATGCGTAAATCACATATTTAAAATTTAAAATTTAAATTTTTTCCGTCTCATGGACAACGTACCAACAATAGTTGAAAACTTGAAATATTTTTATTTTTTGAAATACATGTGTACAATCTCTTTGTACTGGCTCAATAATTTTTTTTTTTTCATCGATAATTTAAATATATCATAATTAGGAGATTTTCCAAAATTATTTGCATCAAACTTTTAAATATATGCTTTATGTGTGCACTTGTGTTAGTAATATATATATATATATATTGATCATACAATAAGATATATATTGATCATACAATAAGATATATATTGCTATATATATATATATATATTGCTCACAGAATAATATATATTTTCTATTATACAGTAATTTTAACCTAATGGGGCAGGGTCTATACAATAAGTTACTTTCAATACAAAATGATTTTATTTAATTCTGTTTTATATAAAATACATCATATTTTCATTTTACTTTAACTTAAATTAGTCGTTTAATTTCATTATTCTCAAATTAAATTTAAAATTAGTCATATTACTTATATATTCGTTTTTTTTTTTTTTTTTTTGACCCAGAACCCCCCGCACGGCCGGCAGCCGGAGGAGTAAACCTGGGGGGCTGCGTAAGTGGGAGGACCCACCACCCCTGGCAACCCACTTAAGATGCCACGCAACAATCCACCAACCTCCCTTCAAGGGCTTCGAACTCCAGACCTCCAACATGGAAACCTGAAGCCTACCCACCGGAGCCACCACGGCCGGTGGTACTTATATATTTGTTTCAAACTATTTGGCCACCAAATTTTTTGTTGCAAAAAATTCCGCAAAATACCCCGAGAAAATTTCCCTCCCTTTTCGTGATTTAGCAATGAATGATTTTGTGTTGCCACAGCAAGATTTAGCAACGGATCTTTTTGGTTGTCACAGTAACATTTAGCAACAAACAATGTTTCGTTGCCACAAACAATGACAGCAACAAAACAAATTTTACCGGACTAGATTTTCAAACATTCATTTTTCTCGGCATACGCAATTGTGTCTATTTATGAAGATGTGATTTGTGATCACTGTTTGAATAGTATCGACACTGACACATAACATGTGACACGATATAACTCAATACGATACACTAACACGTCATTTCTAAAAAGAGGAAAAAGAAAAGAGAATTTGAACATGTTGAGACTCACATTTTTATATATAAAATCAAATTAATTTGATTCAAATTCAAAAAATAAATAAATAATAAACAAGAGATTGAATTAATTTACACTAAAAACACTAATTCAACATTTGTTAATATCATCTTGACAAATTCAACTTCATTCCAAAAATCTATAAAACTTGGAGGTGAAAAAGAACAATCCACATTCTAGACTCACGTGTTGGAAGAGAAAAGAAAAAAATTGGGGTAAATTATATGTCATGGGATGACAGAGTCATAAGAAAAGAATAATTTTTTTCCTTCCCTTTTATTTATTTTTATTTTTTACATATTTATTTTCAACCCCTTATTTAATGAAAATTTTAAAAATTGACCCGTGTATGTTGGAATCACATGTTAGAAGTCCAAACTCATATGTTGGAATTCTAGAATTAAATTGGATTATGTGAGTGAAATGTGAAGTATCAAAGGATCGGTATCGAATTGTCGTGTGCTAGTTGAAAGGCTAGTCATGCCTAAGAGCATTGCGAATGGGGTCGGCGACAGAGCTGACTAGGTGTCGGTTAATTCGACACTTATTGACTAAGTGTCGAATAGTGTTAGACACGTGTCAAGATGTCTGATACAACACAAAAGCTCGTGGAAAGTTTCGATACTTCCTAGATCACTGTAATTGGGAACGGGTAGTTAAGGGTCTTTCTTAATTTGTCATAGAAAAGCATGAAACACGATCACATGTTTAAGTTGATGGGTTTGAATTTGTTACGACTCTTTGCCGTCACCGTCATGTCTCAATTGTCAACTGCATTGTACATAGGAGAGCGTAATTGATTTGGGTTTCATAGTATTAGTTCATAGATAGATGTGACATATCGTAAATGAGCATTTAAATAAGAAATTTGTCAAACTATTTATAAATCAATTATGTAAGGAAAAAGATAATTGTACTATGATTTCACTAAAACTTAAGCGACATTCCTAGCTAAGCTAAAAGGAAGTCATAATTAATTGAGGGTATATTTGTCTAAGAGTAATCAGAACCCTACGGTAGAGCCCTAAAGCCTTACTTAACCTTAAGCATAATTCTAAATTGAAAGGTTTCCACTTTTTTAGGAAAAAATAATCTAAACGATTAATTATTTTAAAGAATCTTTTAGAAAATTTGAATATATAAAATATAATATTTTATATTATTATATTTGAGAAAACATGCACCACTATCCAAAAACATGCACCACTATCCAAAAATCCCGAATGTATATAAAACGCAAAATGCATGGTGGACGTGAGGCGCAACATACGACCACGAGTTCGGATCTTGGCAAAACGTACGCGAAAATGGACGAAATGAAAACAAATGTTACTCTTTGAAAATGAAACACCCCTGAAGTCCATCCAGCCCACACGCTCAACGAGATAAGGCTTCATGCAAGACGACTGATCAAAATGATGATACGCGAGCTTTGCATAAGGCAAAGGCAGTGGCTGTTTTACCAGAAGCGCCTCAAGGGCATTTTATCAAACACCTAGGTGCATCAGCTCAAGACAGCCACGGACAAGAATAAGATCCGAAGCTAGACCAAAGCTCAACGAGAATGGCGGGGAATGCTCAACGTCAACAACGGACAACATGAGCAAACTCAAAACGCACGCCTTGACTCAGTAACCCATGCAAAAAATGCGAGAGAATAGGACAAAGAAGGGCACAGCGTGGCGGTGGAGGGTCCCCACCCGGCTCGGAGGTGGTGAGCGGTGGGCGAGATCGATAGATCGGCCTATGTCGGGTCGCCTCGCAGGTCCCTCGAGCCGGGATCCTCAGGAAATCGACAGGGGCTGAACCAAAAATCAAGAAAATCATTGGAAAAACTTGCAATTGAGGAAAGGTGGTTTCGGCTAGGAGGCGCAAGCTCGCGTTGGGGATGGCTGAACGACGCTCGGCTGAGGGGGATTCCGGGTCTCCTTCTCGCTCACTCTCCGTTTCTACCTCTCTCTCGCCCTCAAGCTCTCTCGCCCAAGACCCCCGCAAATCTCTCTCTCTCTCAGTCAAAACCATCCCCCGCCGACCGACTCTCCCTCTCTCTCTTTGGCTTGTACTTTGCTTTTTCTTGCATGACCGGCGTGAGGATGGAGGAGACCCCTGCGCGGGCGTGCTGAAATGAAGGGAGATGGGCCAGCCCGCGTGAAAAGAAGAAAAACGGGAAGAAAAGAGGTAGGCTGGCCCACACAGAAAGAAAGTCAGGACATTACGTGCGAGATTGCTCGCGGTTGCAAGAATAGAGAACATCCGGTTTCGACATCACGGTCAACGGCAGCCGGTGCGGATTCAAAATTAGGTTACTAAGTCAGGATATTTTGTTCAAAAAAAAAAAAAAAAAGTCAGGATATTAAGTACGAGATTGCTCGCGGTTGCAAGAATCGAGAATGTCCGGTCAGGTAATAGTCCATTCGCATGTCAGTCGTCGAAACAAGTGGATGGACACCAAACTTATGACGAAGTCAGCAGGATATCGGCTTCCCATCACCTTCCGTGGTTCCTACAGCGGCGGAAATTTTCCACGTGGAAGAAGAACGATTGCGTTCGTGGCTGGATTCCGTGGGCGGTCGCTGAAGATAAAGACACAAAGTGGAAGACAGATAACAAAACAACAAAAGCGCTCCATCCAGAAATTGTCTAATTAGCCTTAAATTTATTAATATAGATGTTAATATAGGTCTAAATTTATCAATCTAGTCATAAATTTTTTTGCACGAAATTCTAATATAGTTATTTTAGTCAATTTTTGCCAAAAATCATTGACATCACGGTGTGCCACATGAAGCGGCCGGCGATGACCATGTCCAACGAAAATTGACCCGATTAACTAAAATTGGAATTTCACACCAAAATTCAGAATTAAGTTGGCAAAGTAGAAAATTTCAGGACCGGATTGGCATTGTACAATAGGTTTACGACTGATTGGATAATTTTACCCCCACACATATGCTTGAATGAGACAAAAAGACCGAGAAAAGGAAAACGTAGACCACATTCCATTATCTATATGTCTTGGATCTCTCTTCTAGACGTATTATGGTCTATGCATATTGGCTGGGACTTGAATATGAACTCCATCACCGCAAGATGATTATTGAGCTAGAGGCTACAACTATTAATAAACTTCTTAGCTAGGAGCTTAAGATTTATTTTACTAATTTAATTATAAATTTGCATGCAAAATTCTAATCTATTCCCTCAAAGGTTTATGTTTAAATCGATAAAATTGAAAATTTAATGACTAAATTGACATTTGTATGATAAGTTTATGACTGATTGGATAATTTTGCTCCACTACACCGATGCTCGAATGAAACAAAAGGACAGAGAAAGGGGAAAATGTGGACGACATGTCATTTCGAGAAGTATTAGAGTCTATGCATGTTGGATGGGATTCGAATATGAACTCGATCAAGAAAAAGAGGTAGGCTAGGCTTGCATAGGGGAAAGGAAGGAAGGGGGAAAGAGGAGGGGCCAGCCCCTGCCTGGCCCAATTCAACCTTTCGTTTCTTCTCTTTTTCTTTCTTTTTTTGGTCGGACTTCTTTTTTTCTTAAATAATAGTTCTTTTAATTAATTATTTTATTTTATATATAATTAATAAATAATTAAACTTGCCGGTAAAATCTAGGTGTCGATACTCAATTTTTTTTTGTTCTTTTCTTTCCTTTAGACTTTTCTTCCATGTTCTCTTTTGTTTTTCTTTCGTTTTGTTAGGTGGACCCTGTTGAGAAAAAGCACCGCCTCTCTCTCTCTCTCTCTCTCTCTCTCTCTCTCTCTCTGGAGTTCTCCAGACCTCTCTCGCTCTCCACTTCTCCAGATTTTTCTCTCTAGATAATTCTTCAGCTTTAGCCGCAATTGTTGACCCAACAAAGTTGTAATAAAATAATAATAAGTAGAAGAGATATTAGGTGAGGAGAGTCGGTGGATGTGCCGACTTTGTCCCCTATAAATAGGGGCTCTTGCCCCTTGAGTGTGAAAAGTGTGAGTGGTGTTGTGTGCGTAAGTGAAGAGTGTACGTGAGTGTGTGAGTGGGTGGAGTAGGTGGCATGAAAAAGTGTGTGTAGTGGTGAGGCGTGTGAGATGTATATGAGAGTGGTGTGTAAAGAGTTTGCAATATTGCTTATATAAAATCAAGTGATTATTTTACTTTTACATCCACTTGATTTCTCAACAAGTGGTATCAGAGCAGGTCATCAGAGGCCGTGCAAAGACAGTGGTCAGGGACCATTGTAAGTGAGTAAGGCGGTAAGGCGGTCAGGGATCGTCAAGCCAAGGAGCGAAGAAGTGAAGGACGTCGGAGTTTTGCCAGTGCACAATCTAGGATTGTGAAGTCGGTTGGTCCGGGACCAGGCTTACTTGGTATAGTGCGGGGCATTATACTCAAGTCACGATGGCGGATTTCTCGAGTTCGGTAAGTGGCATCGAGAAGCTAAATAATTCAAATTATAATAATTGGAGTACCCGCATACAATATTACTTGCTAGGACAAGATTTGTGGGATATTGTTGGCGGGAGCAACACCACCCCACCCACAAATGATAGTGAATTAAGAAAATGGAATATAAAATCGGGTAAGGCTCTTTATGTGCTTGCCGTGACTGTTGAAGATGAATTACTGCAACACATAAAGAGTGCGACGACCCCGAAGGAGGCCTGGGATAACTTGGCGACGCTGTTTGCAAGGACAAACGATGCCAAGTTACAATGCCTGGAGAATGAGCTCCTCTCAATCTCGCAACAAAATATGACGGTGAGTCAATATTTTTCTAAAGTTAAATCTATTTGCGAAGAAATTTCAAAATTAGATCCTAAGAATGCCATCTCTGAGACAAGAATGAGAAGAATCATAATTCACGGGTTAAGGCAGGAATATAATGGTATTGTTACGGCCACTCGTGGATGGGCAAATGAGCCAACTCTAATTGAATTGGAAAATATATTGGCCAATCAAGAGGCCTTAGATAAACAAATGCCTAAGGTCTCAATTAAGGAGGATGAAAGTACCCTCTTCAGTAATAAAAGAGGGTTCAAGGGCCAGAATAGAAATAGAGCAAGTGCAAGAGATGGCAAACCATGGAAAGATCATGGAGATTGGTGGAGGCAACCCGAAAAGAAGGGTTATCAGCCAGGGGGAGCTCGTCAAGATCATGATGACAACAACGACAAAGATAAGAGCAACAAAAGGCGTAGCAAACGGTGCTACGTTTGTGGCAAGGTAGGACATATTGCTCGATTTTGTTGGTACAGGCAGGAAGAAGGAAATATCGTCACTTCCTGCAAGAAGGAGATTGAAAGCGAAGAAGAATGGGACTTTCAAGCGCCTGTTGCAATAAAGGAACGGGAAGAGCTTGGAATAGCTTGTATAGTTGAGTTGGATAATTCGACAAGTTCCATCATGACCCCGAAGAAGAGCAAGCCAATGGAGAACTCGAAGAAGCAACTAACAATGCCAACAAGTAGTTGTGAAAAGAAATTGCATGAGATGCAAGATATGATAAAGAAGCTGAAAGTTGATAAGGCAAAGATGGAGAATATGTTGAAGAAAATGGATGAGATGATAAGGCAGAAGGATCGAGAACTCGAGGCAAGAGAAAGGGAGCTAGAGAAGTTCCGATGTGAGTTCAAGAAGCTGCAGAAGTTTCAAGATCTCAAGCCCACTATGATGTTCCGAATTAATCATATCGGAAGAGACAATGAGCAAATGAAGGAGAAAAAGAAAGTTTTCTTTGAGAAAAGGAGGTCATCTACACCCTACATCCCATGGTGTAAGGATCGGTGGAATAAGATCAAGGGGAAGAAATTTTATGAGGAAAAGGATCAAGAGGTCTACATTGAAGTGCTTCGGATTGGATTGAATCGATTGAACCACGAAATGAAAGTCACAAATGAGAAGCTTGATCAGATAAGTTACAATCTCAAAATTCTTAAGGAGATATGTTGAATACGAAGACCGAATTGAGTGAGAAGAAGGAAAAGGAGACCAAAGGGCAAAATGAATTGGCATTGCAAAAATTCAAAGATCACAAAACTCAATGGAAAGTCGTAGCAAGAGAAGCAACTGAAAATGGAGCTATAGAGCCATCCACATCTGAGGAAGCTTTACAATATGCTGAACGGAGGGAGACAGTTGAAGAGTCCAAAAGCAATATTGGCACGGCTACTATATCTAAGTTAAGAGAGAGTAGTCGGTGAGGGGGAGTGTTGAGAAAAAGCACCGCCTCTCTCTCTCTCTTTTCCTCTGGAGTTCTCCAGACCTCTCTCGCTCTCCACTTCTCCAGATTTTTCTCTCTAGATAATTCTTCAGCTTCAGCCGCAATTGTTGACCCAACAAAGTTGTAATAAAATAATAATAAGTAGAAGAGATATTAGGAGAGGAGAGTTAGTGGATGTGCCGACTTTGTCCCCTATAAATAGGGGCTCTTGCCCCTTGAGTGTGAAAAGTGTGAGTGGTGTTGTGTGCGAAGTGAAGAGTGTACGTGAGTGTGTGAGTGGGTGGAGTAGGTGGCATGAAAAAGTGTGTGTAGTGGTGAGGCGTGTGAGATGTATATGAGAGTGGTGTGTAAAGAGTTTGCAATATTGCTTATATAAAATCAAGTGATTATTTTACTTTTACATCCACTTGATTTCTCAACAGACCCAGCCATCGAGTTTCAGTTGAAGTCAAGACATGATTTGGAAATCTATTGTCCGATCCGTGCGTTTTCTTGACATTTAGCATTTATGTCGATGTTTCTTGGTACAGGACTTAAATCACTTTATATGACAAACTATACATTGCAGCCGGACATGTTCTTGTGACTCGAAATGCAAGTCTTGACACGACAACTATAAACGAGAAACATTCATATGATCCTACGGCCATTATAAACCCTCAAATACAGGCTGTAACTCATAAGCTTCTCTGTTGAGATTTTTGTGCCCAATCCTCTCGTTGCGACAGATGGATGCGAACCTCACAAAGCTTGGTAGTTCTCTTCCAGTCCCAAATGTTCAGGAGTTGGCAAAAGAGGCCATAGCCGAAGTCCCGCCTCGCTATGTCCGAACTGATCAAGATCATCCGCTCATGGATGATGATCATGGAACTTTGTTGCTTGAAGTACCAGTAATTGACTTGAACAATCTCTCATCCAGCGATGGCAATTTGAGGGAGTCCGAGCTTGAAAAGTTGCACACTGCATGCAAAGATTGGGGATTCTTCCAGGTAAAATTTCACAAGAGTAGCTTTTATTCTTTTTCTTTCTGTGAGGGTTACTTGAAGAAACCGACTATTGAAGTTGACAGATCCTTTTTTGTGGATGCAGTTGATAAACCATGGAGTGAGTTGTTCATTGGTGGAGGAGGTGAAGCTGGGTATACAAGAGTTCTTCAAGCTTCCAATGGAAGAGAAGAGGAAGTTTTGGCAAGAAGCAGGAGACTTGGAGGGTTTTGGGCAGGCGTTTGTAGTCTCCGAGGAGCAGAAGCTTGATTGGGGCGACATGTTTTTCTTGATGTCCCTACCCAGACATTTGAGAAAACCTCACCTTTTTCCCATGCTTCCTTCGCCGTTCAGGTTCTCTCTCTCTCTCTCTCTCTCTCTCTCTCTCTCTCTCTCTCTCTCTCTCTCTCTCACTCTTTCATGTCCATCGAGTACACTAAATATCAATGAGATTATTGTCTAAATTTAGGGTATTAAAATTTATATCGCAATTTTTTTTCCAGGTTGGCCATTTTTTATGCTCGATTTCCTCCGTATTTTCTTCCATATACTAGAGATCCAAAGTATTAGTTCACGAAATAGTTGAACTAGGTTTTTATACCAATTCGGTATCACTAGCGAGACAATAATTTTGGTAGGGTTCCCTTCGTCCTAATTTAATTTCTTTCATAGGCATAATCAGTTGACGTGAGACTCGAGCGAGGACAAATGACTATATCTTGTTTTACTCTCGACTATGGAAAAGTTTGCCGATGGCAGAATAAGAAAGGTCAAATGTTTCGACCCAAAAAACTAAAAAAAAAAAATGTTGTAGTCAGTTCCAGCTTTTCACAGGCAAGTAAGATGGTTGTTTACGCAATCTGAGTACGACAAATGGAAAAAATCTATAAATTGGGATAACTCTCATTAATGACAATTTTATCAAGAAATTAGATATGAATCATCTTGAAAGAGACCTAAGGCGGTTTCGTGATAAAATGGATAAAGAAAAGAATCCAATTTCGACGTCTGAGTTTTCTTCAAACCCTAGAGTTACGAGTATGACGCAGCAAACAGTCGGGGATGACGTGAATCCACAACTTTTCCGATGGCTTTATCATTCTAGAAATAAAATAAAAGAACATTTTGATTTTTTCAGTTAAGTTACCTGCGTATAAAAGAAATTCGGACATGTAATAGGAAGATATAAAGGGTTTGGTTCTAGATTGTTGACTATGAATCATAAACCTAAGACAGTGCTTGACTTAATTGTACATCTCTCACAAATATCTGTAACAAAATATATTCATTCTTGAACGTAGATAAAATGAAATTTGAAATAACTTTTTCTCCTCTCGTGCCCATTATTTCCATTATTGAAGGAAAAATAAAAAATTTTATGTTAATTCCTTCAAAATAAATTTTGTTATGTTAATATTTTGGCTCATTTACCAGCTCAATATGGATCACTGTCGAATTGGGATCTAAATTTTAGAAGATGTTAAATTTACACTTAATGGTTGACATAGCAACAATCAAAATAAAGATCAAATTTAGAAAAAAATTATTGGCTGCACCCATCACATGTGCACCCAACACACATGCACCATTGGAAAGACCCGTCATAGTGAATGGTGCATATGCATTAGGCTCACATGTACTAGATGAATGTAAGACTGGCTTCAAGACTAGCCCACATATTCAAGAATACTATAATTTTATCAAAACTGTGAATATTTTATCTAAATGTTTTCTACACATCTCTCACCGTTGAGATGAACAATCATTTACTTATTGAAAATAAAACTGCTGGTATAAATGTCAATATTTTGTGAGAATATTCACTTTGCAACCAATTCTTATGCAGAGATGTCTTGGATGAATACTCCTCGGCGCTCCGAGACCTTGCAATGAAGATTCTCCTTCTCATGGGAAAAGCTCTGAAGATGGACACGAAGGAGATGATAGAACTGTTTGATGAGGGCGTGCAGCACTTTAGGATGAACTACTACCCTCCATGTCCGCAACCCAACCTCGTCAACGGCCTCACTCCGCACTCCGATGCCGTGGGCCTCACCATTCTTCTCCAAATCAATGAAATGGAAGGTCTCCAGATACGGAAAGAGGGCAAGTGGATCCCCGTCAAGCCCCTTCCTAATGCTTTCGTCGTCAATGTGGGAGACATTTTAGAGGTAAAGATTTCTGAACGTATCTATATTCCCAGGCTATTGATGACATGACTGCTATTTCATACACAATCATACACAATCTGTTAACATTTTATCTATACAGTTTTCAAGATATCTTTGGATGGATAGTCTGGATAAACAAAAAACTACACAGTTTTGAATGCAATAACCATCTTGAACGACATGTTGGAAACAACCAATGATGGAGTGCGGAAATTTGTGTAATCACGTTTATATCTTCCAAATTCCAATATGTGCAACGAGCTAAATAGTCTAACAGAACGAGTGCTTATAACAGAAATTCATGAACAAGAGGTATGACAAAATAGTATGTGCTTTTTGATGATCGACACAGATTGTCACGAATGGTACTTATCGTAGCATTGAGCACCGGGCAATGGTTAACTCAGTGAAGGAGAGGCTCTCCATTGCCACATTTTATAGCCCGAAATTGGAAGGGGACATGGGTCCAGCACCGAGCCTGATCACACCCGAGAAGCCGGCACTGTTCAAAAGAATTGGCGTTGCCGATTACTTCAAGGGACTCTTCTCTCGTAAGCTTCAAGGAAAGTCATATATTGATGTTATGAGGACGATTCAGGGTGAGGAAAATAATGGGAATTGAATTTGACCATAAACTATTATAGCTGAAATCCTTTCTTTATGTTGACTCTGTCCACGTAGCTCGAATAAGTCGATCATGTATTGACACAATCTGCAAAATCCATAAACAAAGCAGTGAAAATCTGTTACAAGTATCAGTTCAACATTCTCGGATTTATACTATTTTTCTTACTATTGCAAAATGCACTTTGTCCATTGGCAATGGAGTAAGGCTGAACTTAACTATTCGGAACGAACCCATTGTACAAGTGGAGCGTAAAAGGTGGTTGCAACACGCTCTTAACGGGATTTGACTTTGCGAATGTGGAAGTCAGGGTCGCTTCCCACGAAGCCTGGCAAAGCTCTAAAGTTCTCGCAAGCCGAGATAAGTGCGACCTGTAAAACAGTGCCATAAAGAGCTGACAAGTCTTGTGCAATATGGCCAATATCTGAATCGGTCCTTTGAGCTTAAAGTTCGTCCTCTCAACTACTAAATTTTGTTTCGGAATGGTTCAAAGACATCCACCTCTAGTTAGTTTATTGCCGTTAGTATGGGAA
Organism: Eucalyptus sideroxylon; assembly: GCA_014182405.2. Taxonomy (NCBI): domain Eukaryota; kingdom Viridiplantae; phylum Streptophyta; class Magnoliopsida; order Myrtales; family Myrtaceae; genus Eucalyptus; species Eucalyptus sideroxylon. Next base: position 8,265,113 of record CM024552.2, on the reverse strand, counting down.
TCAGTTTCCTCTCCCGTAGGAATGGAGCCACACAAGTGGATAAGCACGGATTTAACTTTACACGGTGGTCTTCATGTGACCATTCGAACGAAGATCGATCTTCATTGGTCTATCCCTTAAAATTTTATCAAAACCGAGAACATCAGCTACAGAAAATATATAGAACCCTCCGCTATGTCCCTGTTCTCTTTGTTCGTCACTTCCTCTGTCAATCATTAAACATCCACTCCATATTGACTATTAATTTCAAGACTTAGAATAATGCTCATATTTGGCCTAGCATGCAGACTATGACGCCGAAGAAAGTGTAGAGAAGTAAGAGGTAAGACAAGTGAGAACTAAATTGAATAGGCCGTTCACCACTAGTAGGAATCCACCTCAGAGATAAGAGCACAACAAGAAATCCTTCTTGTTCTCAAGCCAAAGGCTAGATGAATTATCACTCATAACAAGTCAATCTTCTTATTTATCATAGTATGTTTATATAAAACGAACTTGGAACAACCCTCCAAGTATGAGTAATTACTAAGACTCTTTGGGAAGACAAAGGACTCATAAATATGAACTCTAGAAACTTTAAATGACAATTACTAAATCTTGAAAATATAAGAAATAAATTTTGTTGGGTGTAGGTATCCAAGACTTGCTTGATTCAATGAATGTGGACACCCTTTTAAACACGTGGCTATTGAAGTAACTGTATGGTTACCAAAGTATCGGTCTAGTTACTCTAGTTACTGAGGTATCAATAACTATGTGATCGAACCACCGCCGTGGTGGCTCCACTGGATAAGGCTCTGCTGATCCTCAACGAAAAGGTGAAGGGTTCAAAACCCAGGGGAGGCGCTAGGTGTATTAAGTGTGACTTAGGGGTGGTGGGTCCTCCTGCTTAAGTGTCACCTGGGGGTTTACGGCGCGGCTGTCAGCTGCAAGCTGGTTCCTCCAATACAAAAAAAAAAAAAAAAAAAAACTATGTGATTGGTAACACTTTCATAGAACTGATGTTGTTTTAAAATGCTTCAGCATCATATGCTTTTGTTGAGTATAAACTTGTCCTTGAGTTTTCATTGTCTCCATCTTCAGGGTAGGGAGAAAGATCCGCAACATTAAACATTGCCAAAATAGCATAGTCACCAGGGAGTTCAATCTTGTAGGCATTGTCTCCAATTCTTTGCTACACTTTGAAAGGACCATTGACTCTAGGCTTCAACTTCATTTCCAAGATGTAGCCACACCAAATCTCCTTCATTAAAAGCAGCCGGCTTCCAATACTTATTAGCTCTCTCTTGATACTTTGCTTATGCTTTATGATCCTTTCTTGTATTTGCTCATGAATCTTCTTTAGATAGTGAATATGATCCTCAGCATCTACATTAAAATATTGAGAGATGGGAAGTGGAGCTAAGTCCAAGGGAATAATAGGATTCTTCCCATACGTAATCTCAAAAGGACTTTTTCTGATTGTTTGGCTTGAAGACCTGTTGTAAGCAAATTTAGCTTGTGCCAAAGTGGAGTCCCATTGATGCAAGTTACTTTCGATTAAGCTTCTTAAAAGATTTCCCAAACTTCGATTAACAACTTCCGTTTGCCTATCAGTTTGGGGATGATGGGAAGAGCTAAATTGAAGAGTTGTGCCTAGCTTCTTCCAAAATGTGCGCTAAAAATGACCGATAAATTTTAAATCTCGATTGAATGTCATTGTCTTTGAAATACCATGAAGTTTCATGATCTCCTAGAAGTAAAGATTCGTCACATGAGTAGCATCCAAGGTCTTGTTATGTGGCACAAAATGTGCCATTTTGGAGAATCAATGAATGACCACCATAATCGAGTCTTACCCCTCTATGTCCAAGGTAAACTGACCACAAAGTCTAGGTTCACATATTCCCCAAGGGTGGTTGGAACTGGTAATGGAGTATACAAGCCAATGTTTTGAGTATGGCTTTTGGTAATGTGACAAGTTCAACACTGCTCCACATGTTTCATATCATCTTTTTCCATGCGAGGCCACTAAAATTTTCTTTGACAAGAGAGAGTGTCTTGTCTTTTCCAAAATGTCTGGTTAATCCTCCACCATGGGTTTCATTGATAATGGCTTCCCTTAGAGAACTTCTTGATATGCACAAATGTGATATCCGGACTTCGCCGAGCCTCAAGTACATAACGGTCCATGACGTGTTGACAAGCTTGTCATTGGACACCATGCCGTTGACACCATTCACGGCCACCATTTCACCACCATAATCCTGGTACCAAACTGTCGCGTTTCATCACGTCCCTGCGACACGACTTCATCGTCACATCTTTGCCGTACTAAGATAGCTCGGCTATCACCAAGTCCATCACCTCAGGTAAAATTTTCTTCATGAAATGCCACCAACAGGACCAATGTTTACTCTCCCTAGTACGTCGCCAAGCTAGCTCCTCATGCGAGTTGCTTATGATATAGCTAGTAGGAGTACCTAAAGGGGGGTGAATAGGTATATAAAAGATTTTTCTTGATGATTACACAATACTTAGATAGTTGAAGGATTTGCAACAAATAATAATCAACGTAAGAATGAGTAAAGGAAAGAGAGAATTGAACACGCTGTTTATAGTGGTTCGGCTTGATTCAAGCCTACGTCCACTCTTTTGCACTGACAGCCAATTGGCTGGATTCCACTATGAACAAATAGATGTTACAGCGTTGATCTTCCTTGATTTCTAGGTGTAGATGATCTACCACACTCGCTCAAGGTATCACTAAGTATAGACACTCTCTGTGTATACAATTTCACTCAAACTGTATCGACTAATAATCAAGGTGCTTCAGACTCTAGAATTTCTCTATCGATCACGTACTCAAACAACTAGAATGTCTTCCTTTTTTATACTCCTTTATGCCATCATACCCGTTGGCACTTACCAAAGGAATTCCTCCAATCTACCCATTGGATGAAATCAATCAAGAAGATTATTCGAGCTATTAAAGGAACCTGATGATAGCCCATCAATCATGTTCGCCCATACAATCAGGATCTTGGTTTCCAAGAATAGAACATTCCAAGAATATTTCGTCGACCACCGGATTTTCAATTGATCTAGATACAAATAAAAGAATCCGATATATTTATCCAACCAAGAGATCTTCTCCAGAGGATAGGATTAAATCCTCAACCATATACTTCGGCTTTGGATTTTTTTCGTCACTAGATCAGAAAGACGGTCAATGAGAATAGTCTTGGGTCTTAAGTCTTGAGTTTGGTGATCAGAAAGTCTTCAGACTTTAAACAGACGGCCTGCAAATATCCAGACTAGACTGATAGAAACGTTTTGTTAGCTTCAAAATATTCTGGAAAGATTTCTCCAACAATCTCCCCCTTTTTGATGGTGACAAAACTTTCTTGTAGATTTGAACAACTTTGACCTGCAAAAACATTTCTCAAGCAATATGGCTATCTCATAATGATTAATAAAACAACCAGACTCTGCATCCACAGAAAATTGGTTAGTCTTTCATGAGTAAGTACCATATGACAACACTTGATATAAATGCAAACAGTTAAGCATCAAAATCCACACTCAATTCAGTCAAATTCAAGTTCACACCCAAGTTCACTCAAGTCATACTCAAAAACAAACATAACCACAAAAACAAATTTAAAGTCAAAGTTTAAAGTTGGTTGGTTTAAATTGCTTCTCCCCCTTTTTGTTATCATTAAAAAAGGTGAGAAAGGAGTCAGGTTTGCTTGGGAATGCGCACGATCTGGAATCTCCCATCGACTGGACTATGCCTTCTAGCCTCTTCAAGTTTTCCCTTAGATGAGCTACCTCCTCTCCTTTGGAATTGGCTTGAAGTTGTAGAGCTAGGTCTTTCATTTTGTCCTCCAGGGTAACTGAAGATGCTTGTCCAACATTCTTCATGGCTTGAATTTCACAGTCCAGAGCATAGATTTGGCCCCGCATTTCCAGAAGAACATCTAGAATACGACGAAAATCTGCAGAATTGTCCGTCTGTGTACTTGCATTTGCTTTCTCAGATGGAGTGAATGCAGATGATGGAGCTTCTGTATAATCTTGCAGATTTGGTGTTGACGTATCGTGTCCTTCTTCAGGCAATTGAGAAGCCTGAAACTCTTCTCGGATCTCTGCTGGAGATTGTCTTAGACCTTCACTATTGGCAGCATGAGGTGTGGACATTTCTTGCTCGCCAACTCCCCCTGTCTCTAGGACATCAAAAGGGGAAGAGTGATGATCATGCTCTTCTGTATCTTGATTCCCCTTCTCTCCAAATTCAGTTGCAGACTTTTCTTTCTCTTCTTCTCCTTCTTCTTCAGCTTCTTTCTTCTTCTCTCTTTGCTCTTCTTCTTCTCTGTGCTTGACTTGCTTCTCTTCTTCTCTCTGTTTCTTCTGAAGTTTTGTCGATTGAGGTACAGAACGTCTGGTCCTTATCAAGGCAGTGATTGTGAGATCTTCCTCCTCATCTTCATCCTCCAAGATGAGAGTTTTCTTCTTTTTGGATGGGGCACCAATGGCCTCCTTCCCTTTTCTCTTTGAAGCGAGACGATGCTGGAGTTTTCACTCTGAATTTCTCCATTGCCTTGAAAAGTTCTTTCGTACGCATCTTCGTCAACATCTTCAAACCTACCACCATCTTATCGCATGGTCGAACACAAAGTGTATGTGGCGGTTCAATATTCATGTGTTTGAAGATCTTGGTCACCGGACACTGGTAAGGCAATTGTCCCCCGTCCTTCGACATTGCTCTCTACATGTGAAAGAGAATAGTGTGAGGGAGAGAGAACTTCTTCCCTGAGTTGATTGCGTACATCAATTTTGCCTCTGAATTAGACACATCAGTCTTTGATGTAGACTTGGGTCTGATGCAATTGATCACAATTTTGTGCAACACGATATTGATTGCACGCATCCTTGAATAGATGATTCTTCCCTCTACATCTCTATCTTTGACAAGTTCCAATGAGGCACGAGCAACTGAGACTTTGATTGGTTGATAACATCCTTGTTCAACTCCAATTATGTCAGCCAACATGTCCACGTCTACCACATAGTCCTGATCTCGAACACTGAATGATATTCTATTCACATCTAAAAAACTGAGATTCGAATAGAAGTATGCTATCAATTGCGCATAACCATCTGTGGTATCGGTACAAAATTGCTCAAAGTTGAAGCATATTGAACTTCTCCCTTAAGTTCACATTAACGGCATCCAAGAAATCGAAATCAACACTCCTAGGGTTTATCACCCCTCATTTCAGCAGTCTGAAGAATAGATTCTCCTGTTCCTTCGATTTAAACAACTCCATCCTTTTTCCCTTCACCTTCGCAGCAACACCCATTCTAGGTTGAAAATCACTGAACATTTTATCATCATCGTTCCCGTCAGTCGAATTTGTTCCCGACATACGAGGGTCACTTGGAATGTTCGTAAGTGCTTCCTCAGCCTTTCCTTTGGAAGCAATTCCCAAATCCTCCATTTTTCTCAAAAAGGTATACTCATTCCCATAATTCTTATCTTTAAGAAAATCATCCACGTAGTTCAACGGAGTCCTAGTACTTTTCAACGCACGGTAGAGTTTGTAAATATAAGAGGGTTTTTGGACTCTTACAGGGTCTGCATCCTCGATTATCTCTTCCTCCGGTTGTTGACCCGCACCTTATGGGGTAGATGGCGTTGAGTGACGTGGTGGAGAGTGAATCGGGCTCTGTTGCTGACTTGATAATTCTTCCTCTTCGGTGAGATTGAAATGGGTAGGTCCCTCCTTCATTCTCTGTGGTCCCCTGTTCGCGATTCTTGAAGACTTCATCGAAGAAGACATCCTTCCTTGTCGCTAAAAGATTCCTTTACTTGCTTTCCCAAGAAAAGATGACAACTTTCTCAAAGATGAACATGAAGTAGAAACCGGATTGGGAGGAGAATGCCTTTTAGGGTTTTGAAGATTGGATGAAAAAGAAAACTGTATATATATAACTCAGTTTTGAAAAAGAGAAGTTCAATCGGCACAAGGAAAGTGTATGAACACTTCTTTTTAAAATCATTAACTGCCAAAATTAATCCTTTTGAAAAGACAAGATTTCTTTTTTCTCGGAGACTATAAAATAACTAAACGAAAGATCATACCTTTTCGAGTTTAGATAAAATAGCAACTTACAGTCTATAGCCATCAATGTCTGAGTCTGAGGATTTAGAGTCTGAAAGATTAGAGTCTGAGGGTTGGAGAGTCTCTAGACTTTAACTTCTTCAAGCTTCAAAATGTTGAGTCTGGAACGGATAAAATCGAATTGATTTTTCTCCAAAGGCTTTGTGAATATATCCGCTAGTTGACTTTTTGAATCAACAAATTGAATCGAGATTTCTCCATTTTGAATATGATCTCTAATGAAGTGATGTCGAATCTCTATATGCTTTGCTCTTGAATGAAGGATTGGATTTTTGGTGAGATTGATTGCGCTGGTGTTGTCACATTTGATTTACGTGCGAGTCTTCAATCCTAAAGTCTTGTAGCTGTTGTTTTATCCATAAAATTTGCGAACAACAGCTTCCAAGAGCTACATACTCTGCTTCTGTTTTTGAGAGAGCCACAATGCTTTGTTTCCTTGAAAACCAAGACACCGTCCTACTTCCAAGCAACTGGCAAGTTCCTGAAGTACTCTTTCTATCGACTCTGCAACCGGCCAGATCTGCGTCTGAATATCCCAGAAGATTGAAGTCTCCCTTCTTAGGATACCAAAGACCGATGCTTGAAGATGAAGCAACGTATTTAATGATACGTTTTGCAGGACTGAGATGGGATTCTCTAGGATCTGATTGAAACCTAGCACAGATGCAAACACTCAACAAAATGTCGGTCTAGAAGCGTAAGATAAAGAAGTGAACCAATGATGCTCCTATACAGCTTTTGATCAACTTTCTTCCCTTCTTCATCTTTGTCTATCTTCAAAGAACTTGATATTGGTATATCAGTCTTTTTGCAATTTTCCAATCCAAACTTTTTGACAAGATCATTAGCATATTTTTCTTGATAAATGAAAGTTCATTCCTTCAATTGCTTTACTTGAAGACCAAGAAAGAATGTTAATTCTCCCATCATACTCATTTCAAACTCATCCTGCATAGACTTATAAAATTTCTTGCATAGACTTTCATTAGAGGATCCAAAAATAATATCATCCACATATATTTGAACAAGTAGAAAACTTTTGTTTTCCTTTTTGATAAATAAAGTAGTATCTACTTTACCTTTGTCAAAACCATTCTGTAATAAGAACTTACTTGGTCTGTCATACCAAGCTCGAGGTGCTTGCTTTAAACCATACAAGGCCTTTTTCGGTCCAAGACGAGTCGACTTCTTTGGGTCTTCAAACCCAGGTGGTTGTTTCACATATACTTCCTCTTGGATAAATCCATTTAGGAAAGCACTTTTGACGTCCATTTGGAATAACATGAAATTTTTATAACAAGCAAACGCAAGTAATAGTCGAATAGTTTCTAACCTTGCTACAGTAGCGTAAGTCTTATCATAGTCTATTCCTTCTTCTTGCGTGTATCCTTTGGCCACGAGTCTTGCTTTGTTTCGTACGACTTTTCCTTTTTCATTCATCTTATTTCTGAACACCCATTTGGCTCCAATAACAGTTTTACCTTTCGGTTTAGATGTCAATTCCCATGCATCATTAATGTTGAACTGTCTGAGCTCTTCTTGCATAGCTTCAATCTAGCTTTCATCAGATAAAGCTTTTTCTATGCTTTTTGGTTCAATTTCAGAAATGACAGCCACAGCACTAGACTCTTCACGTTTTTTGGATCTGGTGTGAATTCCTTCATTAATTTCACCGATAATGAGATCTTTAGGATGACTGGACTTATGCTTCCAGTTACTAGTTGATTTGTCTGAATGATGATCTCTTTCTTTATTTGAATCTTCATGAACATCTTGATGCTGGTCTTCCAGAGTCTGAGATACTTCTTGAGGTGTAAGCTTTGGAAGGTCTCGGAGCAGGTTCGGACTCTTCATACCGAGTCCGATGGATTCATCTTGCGTAGAGTCTTTAAATTTGACATTCATTGACTCCTCCACAGACTGGCTCTTCTTGTTATAGACTCGTAGGCTTTGCTTGATATAGAATATCCAAGGAAGATGCCTTCATCTGATCTTTCTTCAAACTTACCAACTCGATCTTTTGCATTTTTCAATATAAAGCATTTGCAACCGAACACATGAAAGTATGAAAAAATGGGCTTCTTACCTTTGAATAATTCATAAGGGGTTTTCTCTAGAATCTGTCTCAGGAAGACTCTATTGATGATATAGCATGCTGTTGAAACAGCTTCAGCCCAAAAACGTGAAGAAATTTTACTTTCAATTAAAAGAGTTCTAGCCATTTCTTGAAGAGATCTATTCTTTCTTTCCATAACTCCATTTTGCTGAGGAGTATATGGAGATGAGAACATATGCTTAAATCCAGATTCATCACACAATTTTGTAAAATCTTGATTTTCAAATTCACCTCCATGATCTATTCTTATACTTGAGATAACACATCATTTTTCATTTTGAACCTTTTTAGCAAATTTTTCAAAATATGAAAAGGTTTTTGACTTACTTGCAAGGAAATATACCCAAGTAAAACGGGAGTAATCGTCCACAATTACTAGGCAATATTTCTTACCTCCAATACTCTGGGTTCTGGTTGGTCCGAAGAGATCCATATGCAGCAACTGTAGTACATGATTAGTAGAGACATGATTTAATGGCTTAAATGAATTTCTTACCTGCTTTCCCAAAATACATGGTGTGCATGGATCGGACTTTTGGTAAGGTAATTTGGGTAGACCTCGAACAAGCTGCTTTGATAAGATTTTGGCTAATTGCTTCATGTTGACATGACCAAGCTTTCTGTGCCATAAGCTTGCTTCATCTTGAATTGAGATTAGGCATTGCCATTCATTTAGTTTCATGTCTAAGAGGTAGATATTTCCATGTCTTCAACCCATGAAAGATTGAGTAGAGTCTTTACTGATTCCAGAGCATATTCCTTCTTGAAAGGAGATTTTGAAACCAGTATCACATAATTGGCTAATGCTGAGAAGGTTATAGTTGAGTCCTTCCACTAGAGAAACATTGCTTATTGTGAGATTTCCAATTTTCACAGTTCCAAATCCCACAATATTTCCTTTGCTGTTTCCTCCAAATGAAACTTTTCCACCATTCACTTGAATAAGCTTTATGAAGCAATTTGAGTCTCCTGTCATGTGTCTTGAACATCCGCTGTCAAGATACCACTTTACCTTTTTCTTGACGGAGACCTGCATTTAAAAGAGAGTCTCAAGCTTTCTTTGGTACCCAAATTTTCTTGGGTCCTTTAGTGTTAGTAGGATAAACATTATTAGGCCATACTTTCTTAACAGGCTTCCAAACCATAGGACACTCTTTTTCAAAGTGATCCCGACTGTTACCCTTTGAACACCTTAGAGCATTTCGACCTACGTACTTTACAAAAACTTTCTTGAAATGATTTTTGTAAGCCTCTCTCGACGGTCTTTTCTTAATTCTTTCTTTTACTTTAAGAAAATCAATCAAGGGAATTGTTTCTGCTGTCATACCTAGACCAGGCTTATTAAAGTAAGGTCTTTGAACTGAAAGAACTTTTTCAAGTTTTTCGGATCCTATCGAAAATTTCTTTGAAATATTTGATAAGTCAGTTTTTAAAAAAACATTTTCTTTCAAAAGATTATATTCTTTTTCTTTAAGAGTAGAAACATTCAAGTCTAAACTTTTAACTCTTTCTTCTAAAATGTTTTCCTTTTGTTTTAGAGCTGAGTTTTCCTTTTTAAGTTCGGAAATTCTTTTGAGAGAAGTCTTAAGACTAAAACATAGTTCATCAATGTATTTAGAGACTTTGATAGGAATTTTAAAATCACTTACCTCGAGTTCGCTGTCCGAGTCGATCCATCCGAATGAGTCCGAGTCCGAATGTGCCATCAAACATATGTTGGCATATTCATTATCACTTTCTTCACACTCTGTATCACTCCAGGTTTCGGCTTTGAGAGCTTTTCGAAACTTCTCAGCTTTTCCTCTTTTCTTCTTCAGAAGAGGACAGTTGGGTTTAATGTGCCCATTTTTCTTACATTCGAAGCAGACTACATCTTTGTTTGGTTCCTCATCATCAACAGACTTGGTCTGTTATCTTTGGAAACTTTGTTTCTTTGAGTTGAACCTTTTTCTTTTTCTATTCAGTTTTCTGAATCTTCTTATCATGAAAGCAAGCTCCTCATCGTCCATATCATCTTCAGAATTTGTATCATCAGAGTCATCATTTGATTTTAATGCAATAGATTTCTTACCTCTTGGATCTTCGTCTTCATTAATTCGTTCCACTTTATAAGACTGAAGAGTTACAATCAGCTCGTCGACAGATAGTGGCATAATTCTTTGTGTCTCTCTTATTGAAGTCTTTATATGATTCAAATCCTTGGAGAGTCCACACACAGTAGCTTGTTCACCTTCATGGGATCAGAAATTTTTGTCCTTGATTCTCAAGACCATTGACAATATCGTAAAACGACTAAACATGTCAGTTATAGATTCTCCTGGTTTCATTTTGAAGGCTTCATATTGACTGAGAAGAATGTTAATTCTGGTTTCCTTCACTCGATCTGTTCCTTCATAGGTGATATGTAATCTATCCCATACTTCTTTTGCTGTAACACAAGAAGATATTCTGTTATATTCAGTTGGTGACAAAGCACAATATAAAGAGTAAATTGCTTTTGCATCTAGTGCTTGTCTCTTGTTTTTCTCTTCCCGAGTCATTCCGCTGGTTTCAACAATTTTTTTCCCTCTTTCAGAGACTGATGCAGCAGTATGAGTGATTCCTCTTTCCACAACGTCCCATTCCAGAGGATCCTTTGATCGTAGGAAAGCTTTCATCTTGTTCTTCCGGATGTTGTAATCCTTTCCATTAAAGTAGGGTGGTCTGGTATTGTTTTGCCCTTCCACCAACCCTGGTGCTAGCATACTAGCTATGGATCTTTTACTCTGAAGTAAAACACTTCAAATAAAGTAAGAACACGAGCTCTGATACCAATTGATATAGCTAGTATGAGTACCTAGAGGGGGGTGAACAGGTATATAAAATATTTTTCTTGATGATTGCACAATACTTAGACAGTTGAAGGATTTGCGACAAATAATAATCAACGTAAGACTGAGTAAAGGAAAGAGAGAATTGAACATGCGGTTTATAGTGGTTCGGCTTGATTCAAGCCTACGTCCACTCTTCTGCACTGACAGCCAATTGGCTGGATTCCACTATGAACAAAGAGATGTTACAGCGTTGATCTTCCTTGATTTCTAGGTGTAGATGATCTACCACACTTGCTCAAGGTATCACCAAGTATAGACACTCTCTATGTATACAATTTTGCTCAAACTGTATCAACTAATAATCAAGGTGCTTCAGACTCTGGAATTTCTCTATCGATCACGTACTCAAACAACTAGAACGTCTTCCTTTTTTATACTCCTTTATGCCATCATACCCGTTGGCACTTACCAAAGGAATTCCTCCAATCTACCCATTGGACGGAATCAATCAAGAAGATTATTCGAGCTATTAAAGGAACCTGACGATAGCCCATCAATCCTGTTCGCCCATGCAATCAGGATCTTGGTTTCCAAGAATAGAACATTCCAAGAATATTTTGTCGACCACCAGATCTTCAATTGATCTAGATACAAATAAAAGAATCCGATATATTTATCCAACCAAGAGATCTTCTCCAAAGGATAGGATTAAATCCTCAATCATATACTTCGGCTCTGGATTTCCTTCGTCACTGGATCAGAAAGACTGTCAATGAGAATAGTCTTGAGTCTTAAGTCTTGAGTCTGGTGATCAGAAAGTCTTCAGGCTTTAAACAGATGGTCTGCAAATATCCAGACTAGACTGATAGAAACGTTTTGTCAGCTTCAAAATATTATGGAAAGATTTCTCCAACAGCTTAGACCGCTATGCATACGTACATTTGGTAGAGCCGAGAATTCCACTGTCTCACGTCAACCGCTCACTTCTCAGCAAGATGAAGGTTGACTCAAGAGTGCAGCCACAGCTTGACACGAGAAGGAAGACTTCGCCCAGAATACTCAGCCACGTTGCTCCTTCTCCATTGACCAGCAAATGGGAGACTTGGACCAAGCTGAGGCCACGTTCTTGCATGAAAAAGCAAGGTGGCATGAACAACGGAAAGGATCCTCATGCTTGGACACGAATTAACGGAGCTGTCCATTCCTTCCGCTGCCACGCACGTTGAAGAAAAAGTTGACCCAGAAAGTCAACCGGCGGAGGAACTGAAGCACAGAAGAAAAAAGACCGTCCCTCACTTTTCCTTCTCAGTTTTACTTTTATCCTGCTAACTGAAGTCAGTCGCGTGTACCTCCTCGCCACACCACCCCGTCGCACCGCCGTCTTGCCTTTTTTTTCCGCCGCTAACTGGAGACCACACAGCCGTGCCTCCGTTCAGCTCGCATCACCTTGCTGTTCCGCCTCCAGCTCGCACCGTCTCGCAGCTTCGCACTAACCGCTTGCACCACCGGATTCAAGGCAAGTAGACGTCGACTAACCTATGCTATGTGAATCCCGTTGTTGCTTGGTGAGACGTGTTCCATCTGAATTCTACGAATTACTATTAGTTCCACGATACTCGCGTTATTTGGTGAATTCGGAAGCCGTTTGGGATTGACCACGACTTCAAAAGGGGAGTTAAGTACGTACTTTTAGGGTCAGATTTTGGGTTATGGACCCGCGAGCTTACTGACCTTGGTTTTGTAGAAATGTTTTATTTATATATGAACTGTTTCATACGGAGATTCTGGACTTATGAAACATGAAATGATTTAAGTACATGCATGTGAGTTTCAAAGGTATTTCGGGGGTGAAACCGTGAAATTGATGGTGATCGATTCGGTGTTTAAACTCTCGGTTTTACGAAATGTTTCTATCGACGCAGGTTTGACATATCTTTGAGGTTTCATTTGCACTAAGGGTTATATTATAATTCTGGATTTTGGAATTGAGTTATTTTCCGTGCATGAACGACGTGAAATATATTTTGGCATTGAGCTGTTGGATTGTTACACCATCGTACTTAAGTGATGGATGCCATCAGTCCACATTGACAACAATGCCCGGAGGGGTGTGACACTATGCCCTTCGGATGCCCGGGAAATGTGATAAAGGCCCAGAGGCCCTCGTGATGCCAAGCAGGGTGCGAGATGCCTGGAGGATGGTGTACGGTTTCCTTCGGAAGATGGTGGTAGTGAATATGAATGAATTGAAATTCCAAATTTCTATTATTTTCCGATATACTGTTTTTATGAGATTCTTTTAGAACTGATGCAAGTTTAATTATTTCAGTTTGTGTATTTATTTATGGATTGTGTTGAATCGGGTGGCAATAGGTTTGTGTAGTATAGTTTAGTAGACTCTTATTTGCTGAGTGGTTGTGCTCACCCCTTGTGGGATTGTTACATTTCAGACATGTAGTCATGCCGCTCCAACCCACGTCTTCCACCATGCTCTATGGCATCCCCACTGACCTCACGTGGGATCAAGTGGAGCACGTGGACCCGACATCCCAGACGTCATGCTCATCCGGATTACGGTGGATGCTGGCCTCCTGACAGGCCCTGTGCTTATGAGGTTCATAGTACTATACGCCTGGGTCAATGGGCATACTATGGGGTCGCTTCCACTCCTGAATGATGACGGCGACGGTTCTAGCAGGGTCAAGTAGTCAGAGGACCGAGGAAGATAGGTTCCATTTTTGGATAAGACCAGGACGTGATATGAAGATGATTGTCTGAATAGACTGTAGGATGGTTGTGATAGAATTTTGGGTTAGCCAGGAAAAAGGAACTTTTTGGCCTTAATGTACCGACTCAAGTCGTTTGAAAATATATATAAATAAAAGTGCCTGGTTCTATATTTTTTGTGTGCATCAATTTAAGTTATATTGGAGTCGTCGATACACGCTTCCGCATGAAAATAATAGTAATGACAGGGAATGCCGTGGTGACTGTAACTGGTCGAGGGTCATCACAACAAACAATTATTCTTGAAAGGAAACCCATCTTGCAACAAGAATTGCTGAATTGGACCCTTTGAGCAATCATTCCAAATTTATCCAAAGTCTAGATCATCTTCATAGAACTTCTTGATCATGTTGAAGCCTAAGACTTTCACTTGCATTGTGGATAACAAGGAATGCCTTCGACTTATTGCATCCATCACTCAATTAAGAGTTCTAACTTTATGTTTGATAATAAAAATTAAAGTTTGAAGAAACTCTACCCACTTGGCATGCCAATTGTTGAGCTTTTTGTTGAGTATTTACATACTTCAAGGCTTCATGGTCCAAATAGAGAACAAACTCCTTGAACAATAGATAATGTTGCCAATGATCTAAAGCTCTAACAATAGCATAAAATTCTTTATCAAAAGTAGAGTAATTCTTGCGGGAATTATTCAACTTCTCATTAAAGAATGCAATGGATTTTCCTTCTTGACTAAGAACTACGCCAATTCCCACATTAGAGGCATCACAATCAACTTCAAAGGCTATATTAAAATTTAGACGTGCAAGGATCGGAGCCTTGGTTAGTTTCTTTTAAGGAGTTTGAAGTTTTGTTGTGCCTCTTTAGTCTACTTGAAACTTCCTCCCTTCAAGCATTTGGTGATAGGAGAAATAATGGTACTGAAATGCTTGATAAAGCGGCGATAAAAAGATGCCAAATCATGGAAATTGGGAATATCATGAATATATGTTGGAATGAGCCAACTTATAATCTTCTCCACCTTGCTAGAATCCATCTTGATGCCTTCCTTAGAAACAACATAGCCTAGGAAGACAAGGCTATCGGTAATGAACTAACACTTCTTTAAGTTGGTATATAACTTTTGCTCTTGTAGAACCTTTAAAACTTAGAAAAGATGCTCCAAGTATTGCTCATGAGTAGAGCTATAAATAAGAATGTCATTAAAATAAACAACAACAAAGCTGCCAATAAATGGTTTAAAAATATAATTCATAAGGCGCATAAAGGTACTACGAGCATTAAAAAGGCCGAAAGACATGACCATCCACTCATAGATGCCATCTCTTATTTTGAAAGTGGTTTTCCATTCATCTTTTGCTCTCATTCAAATTTGGTGATATCCACTTTGAAGATCAATCTTAGAAAAGATAACGACGCCATGGAGTCGGTTGAGAAGATCATCGAGTCAAGGAACAGGAAAATGGTACTTAATGGTTATCTTGTTTACCGCTCAACTATCTGCTCGGGCATGACCGGGAGGTGACTCCGAGGAGTTCCTTGGCGCTCCGGTCAGTGGGGGGGATGTTTTTCTGGTTCCCCCTTACCCATACGGGGCCACGGGGTCTCTCACCCCTGGGAGGTTATCCCTCCTGTTCCCCTTGAGCAGTTTAAGGACCTACTCAGGTCCTAAGGAACAGGAAAACGGTACTTAATGGTTATCTTGTTTACCGCTCAACTATCGATGTGCATACGGCATGACCCATCCTTCTTCAGCACAAGAAGAGTGGGGATAGCACATGAACTCATACTTTCCCTCACCATTCCTTTAGCCCTGAGTTTATCTATTTTTCATTGAAGCTCTTCATGCTCTTTAGGGCTCATTCAGTAGGCTGCCTTGTTTGGAATGGCAGCTCTCGAAACAAAATAAATACAATGCTGAATTTCTCTTATGAGTGGAAGACCGGGCAGAGTCTATTTCGGAACAATATCCTTAAATTATTGAAGAATAGATTTTACTTGAGAAAGGACATCATGGTGTTCTTCATTCTTTTCTAATACCACAAAAGCATATGTCTTTGATGATTCATCTAAAGCTTTATAAACTTTGGATTTAGAGTGTAAACTATTTTCCTCCCCATTATATGATTTAGTAGTGCTCTCCATTTTGGAAGGACGCAAGGTGATTTTGACTCCATCTTTCTTGAAAGTGTAAGTATTCTTGAACTCATCATGCTTAGTTTTTCTATCAAATTGCCATGGCTTCCTAAGAAGCAAATGACAGGCATCCATGGGAACAACATCACACCACACTTGATCTTTATATGATTTTTCGATGGAAAATTGAACAAGACATTGCTTATCAACCCTTATCTTGTTCCCTTTGCGAAGCCAAGACAGTTTATAAGATTGTGGGTGCTTTTCCATCATAAGGCACAACTTGTCCACCATTATTGTAGCCACCATGTTCTCGCAACTTTCTTTGTTGATGATACATCACACACCTTTCCATGGGAAGTGCATCTAGTATGAAAAATATTATTGCAAAGCCAAATAAAATCCTCACTACGTGTAACATTCAAGCTCGACAAAGAATTAGAGACTCTCCTTGGTCTTTGTAGATAAGTCTCTTTCTCTTGGATGTTCCATTGGTACCAAGGGAATCTTCACATTGCTCTTCCTTAAGTTCCTCTTCTACTAGAGAGATGATCTTGCAGTTTGGACATTTGAATGCAATATGTCCAAACCCTTGACATTTGAAATACCGAATAGAGCTATGGCACTTGGAACTTGACTCTCCATGTTCTCAGGAGTATACTCTGAAGCAGTCACCCTAATCTTAGAAGTAGATGACCTCTCACCCTTCGAAAAGTCTTCTTTATTATGATATCGAGAGGTACGGACAGGAGCCTCTTTAAGTTGCCGATCCACCTTAAGTGCAAGTTGGCAAACATCATTGTAAGTCCAATAAGGTTGAAGTTGGAAAACATTATCGAGTTTAGATCAAAGTCCACCAAGGTAACGGGCAATAGTTTGCTCCTCTCCTTTGGAAACATTACAAAAGCATCATGAGATGATCAAATTCCATGGTATGTTCTTCCACGGATAGCTCCTTTTGTTTGAAGTTGTGGAATTGAAGGAATTTATGTTGATGGTAGTTTGGTGGTAAAAACTTATACTTCAATTCTTTCCTCATCTTCTCCCATGTTATGATATAGCTTCTTCTTTCACAAGCTCTTTGTTTCTTCAAGTGCTCCCACCAAATAGAAGTGTGCTTTTTGAGTTTGATAGCAACTAGCTTCACCTTTTCATATTTGAGATGTCTTTGTAGTTGAAGACTCTTTCCACAGCATTTAGCCAATCCATAAATTCTTTTGGTTGCATCTTCCCCTTGAATTTTGGGAATATCAACTTTTACATAGGAATCTTGCTTAATTCCATGGAACCTTCGATATCAACATTGAGGAAGTTCTTCCTCACTTGAAGCATGACTTTGAGCACCGGCAAAAGGGTCAATGTCCTCTTCATCAAAGGAAACATCTTCTGAATCATGATGTGAATAATGATGTTCCAAAAAGTTGAAGCATTGCAAACGCTCCTATAGTTGCTACACTTGTCTCCTTAAATCATCCACCTCCACGTCTTGTAGGTCTCTTTCCCGAGCCATAGAAGACTCAACATTTGGTTCACGTTGATGATGACAAACCATTGAACCAAAGTGCTGGTACCAAATTGATGCTGGAAAAAGCGTAGAGAAGTAGGAGGTAACACAAATAAGAACTAAATTAGATAGGTCACTCACCACTCATAAGAATCCACTTAAGAGATAAGAGCACAAAGAGAAATCCTTCTTGCTCTCAAGTCAAAGGTTAAATGAATTATCACTCAAAATAAGTCTACCTTCTTATTAATTATAGCATGTTTATATAAAATGGACTTGAAACAATCCACCAAGTATGAGTAATTACTAAGACTCTTTGGAAAGACAAAGGACTCATAAATTTGGACTCTAAAAACTTTAAATGACAATTACTAAACCTTGAAAGTATAAGAAATAAATGCTATTGGGTGTAGGTATCTAAGACTTGCTTGATTCAATGAATGTTGTCATGCCTTGAACCCCGGGTATGCACACATCCTTCGACAGTCGATTAAAAATGCAATTTCCCAGGATGCATTGCTGACCCATTCTTTTTATCTTTCAATTAAGCATATGTGGAAGCAAATTAAATAAACACCCGGCCAACAAACAAACATAGGGACTGTAAAAACATACCAGCAATTTTCACAAACTACGCTCTATACATATACCAAGTTGACCTTACAAGTTCATATTTACAAGTCTTCCTCAAAAAGGAACTCCTAGGCAACCTACACCCTGGACCCCTCTGACTCGGGCTCTGGGTCCTCCACGACACCATCCGAGATATCGATGTCCATGGGGTGACCTACTTCCTCATCCTCCATCCTGATGGGTAGTCCATCAAAACCGTGCAAGGGACCCTCTTGAGCACCGTTGCGCTCGTTAATGAACTATCCCTTGAAGCGATGAGACATTGCATTAAAGAAGCCCTCATTGACCCAAATCGTAATCATCACTAACTTGGGGTTCGGGTGGTCCTGAGGATAGGGAAGAAGGTAGACTTTGATTCCATGTCCCATGGAACCCCAAACTGGACTGGATGGATCTCCATACTACCTTAAAAAGGTTAATCACGACAGGGTGAGATAAAATCTCAGTTAGTCAACAGCCTAAACCTCGATAAATATGCAAATTTGCCTAAAAAAAGGTAGCCTAAGCACGCATCATACAAAACTCACCTCTCCTCGGCATGTCCCTGCATATTAGAGTGTCACATATGCCATTATAAATACAACAAGCGTAATTAATAACTGGGACACATAATTCTCACTCTTCAAACATTCACATGGATCTTGATTATAAGGTAAAACCATTATGACACGTCCCGGATCATGCCTAGCAATTTTGCCCTATAATCAAACGCAAAGTATCACAACCATTCAGGCGTGTTTCGATTATTACGACCCATCGGCCATGACCAATTCAAAAGTCGGCGATCATTCGGCATAACTGGGCATCGTCCCGCCCCGTTGGGCACGGTGACGTCTGGCACACCCCTCCTAGATAGCATTCCATAAAGAAGCATCGGCTCGGCCTCCACCGTGACTTGGCATCCCGTAGACGTGGGAGCATCCGAACTTAATTAAGCATTGCCTTCCCAACTCTCGTCGGATGACGGGTTCTAATAAGTGACCACACAAGCACATACTTGGCCAAGAATACCATGCTTTGATTTCAAATGTGTCATTTTCAAATAATGAACTTGGCCAATTTTTCTTCTTATTAAAAATCCCAGTAAAATAATCATGTGTGGTCACATATTCTTAATTGAACCATCAAACGTAGTACACTCCCAATTTAAAACTCCACGGTTTTATATAATACATAAAAATTGGCGTCCAAAACCGACAACTGGCATTTTTCCATTTAAAAGCCCATAAAATCAAGTTTTATACTCAAAATTAATAACTACCATCAAGAAATCAATTGCATATCATAGCACATATAAGCCATCAAAATCACACAAAATTCCATCCATGAAATCGAGTGTAAAATTCTATGAAACGGCTAATCCGTCACTAATTACGCTAATTACGATTAATTAAATAAATCACGTAAATTGTGATTAATTAAGCTAATCCAACTTAATTAACCTAACCATGATTAACTAACCTAACCATGGCTAACTAATATAATCATGGTAAACTAACTTAACCATGCTTGATTAACACTAATCCATCTTAGCACTAATCTAACCATGATTATCACTAAACTAAACACCCCCTAAACGCAATTAATAGCCTAATCAAAGATTAGGGAGTTAACTTATGGAATTCGATGGTGGCGGGCTTGCGGCAACAACGATGTGACGGCGATGAAAACTCGAGATAATCGTGATTTGCACAAAGGCTCAATGGCGGTTGGATCAGCCTTACAAGTGCTCGGCCAAAAGGGGGACTCGGCTACTTGGGCTGGTCTCGGTGGCTTGGCTGGGCGGTGGAGCTGCTGGTCGATACAGCGGTTGGACGCTGGTGGTCAGCTAGACGTTGGGTGGTGGAGCTGGCAGACGGAGCTGGTGGGCTGAGGTCACTGGTGGTGGCCATGGGTGTTGGACGGGGCTGTTGGATGCTGGGATGGTGGCTGTTGAGGGCTGGATGGGGTGGTGCTAGGGCATGGGGTGTCACACCCCGATCCTCGAGTACGCACACATCATTCTTCTTGGTCGATTTTATAATGCGATATCTCAGGACTAAGTATTGCCAACCCTTTTGTTTATTAAGCACATGCGGAAGTAGTTATAAATTCTCAGACAGTAACACAATGTGATAGAAAAGTAAGGCCATATTTTTCATATTGAAATCCACAACCAAACTTTTATACATCGCATAACTCAAAGTCTATTCACAAGACTATTCATAACATTCTAGTCTCACACTATTCACATTTAGACAGGATTCCTAGAAGATGATGGGATTTCAGTTCTCATCCGATTCGTACTCAGATCATCATTGGGGTTCTCCTCCAGAGGTACTCCTCTTCAGTTTCTTTCTCCTCAGGCTCCTCATCAGGGTCCTGAAATGTTGTCCCATAACCGGGATGAGACTACGTCTTAGCAAGTTCTACCCCACTAAGACTCGATTAGGAAACCAATACACTAACCAGGCTGCCTATACACGCACGGGTTAGAGGACTTACCTTGGCCTCAGATTCCACCTGCATATTAGTACAGTTCAATAGGCACCTAAGCAATTACATCATAGATCAATTTTCGATCCATCGACCTAGTCGATTTCATGTCAATTTCGACTATTCCCCAGTCGTTTCCCTTATTCAATCTCAAATCATACTCAAGACTTCACGAGCATAGACTACCAAATTTCTTGGCAACAAATTATAGTCCTAAAGGACACACCTATCTTTAGGTAGCAAATTATGGCCCAATGGGCGCGACCGTTAATAGGTGGCAAATTACGACCTTATCAAGCGCGACCCATATCAGGTGGCAAATTACGGCCTTATTAGGTGCGACCCATATCAGGTGGCAAATTACGGCCTTATCAAGCGCTACCCATATTAGGTGGCAAATTACGGCCCAATGGGCGCAACCGACTCCAAATTCAATGGCAGAACTCGGCCCTACTAGCACAGCCATACTTTGGGCAACTTTCAAGGTTCAATTCACAACCTCTCACAGTCAAATTCTAATTGAATACCGACACTGATCAATTTTGGGATAAATCCCCACATACCCATCAACTCACTCAATTTTCACACGATATTAACGTACTCGATGGATCTTAGCCAATAGTATATTCAATTCACTCTCACAAATTTCTCCACTTAATAGCCCATCAAAGCATTATTGATGATAAACAATCATACTCGGCCATCCGCAACTCAATTACTCAATCTTAATCAATTTAGGAATATTTCCTCAAATTGCACAATTAATTCAATTCAACACAACGTAGGGCTCAAATAAATAAACGAACTGCACCACGACAATCAGCACGAAATTTCGGTCGTCGGCTATCCTTGCCTAATTTCCGAAAAATAAATAATTAAATAATTAATTTCGAAAATTAATAAATAAATACTAAAAATCCAATTTAGGCCCGTTATGCCTAATTGAAGCCCGCTAAGGGTTGGGAAAAATCCCGAGACACATTCAATAAATAATAGTACGTCTCTACTTGCTAATGACTAAGTCTAACCACCTAACATGCATCATTAAGTCACTAATTTAATTGTTCTAAACTAATCTAACCACCTAATTGCACTTAATTAAATCTAATCAACCCTTAAGCATCATTAGTCTACTAAGCAATGATTAGTGAGATTACTCACTTGATTAAAAGCGGGGACCGAAACACCGCAACGGCGACGCGACGGCGGCCGAAATCAGGCTTTCGACGACACCGGCGAGCTTGGACCGGGCCTTAAACTTGGGCCCAACAAATCTCAGCTCAACTGAGGTTTGTTCTTGCTTCGGACCAGGTTTGCTCTTGGGCTTGGGCTTGACTGCAAATGGGCTTTCTTCGTGGGCCGGTCTTCACTTGATTTGCTGAAATTGGGCCGAGTAAGTTGCACAAAGGAAACTAGGCTGATCAGTGGGCTGAAGACTGCTGGAGATGGGCCAAATTTGGACTGACTTCACTGACTTATGGGCTGGATGGACTCAATTCTTTGGGCCCACGAGACTGAAGGAGCTATGCCGAAACCTGAAGTCGTTGGGCTGATGGGCCGCTCGATTGCACGCGTGCAGCTCCGCACAATTGCTAGCGGCTGGGATCGGGGCATGCGGGCGCTGGAATTCTCGAAGATGTTGAGCCTGCTTCACGAAGATCAACGGACGAGGAAGCAGTTGGCGGGTGGTCTTCGAACGGTGCTGCTCGAGGTAACGGCAGGAGGTGTCGCACGTGGAGTTGTTGGGTTGGGCCTCTTCACACGAGCTGAAGAAGACGCTGTGAAGAATGGAGCTGCTTCGACTTCGCTCAGTGGTCAACCAAATGGGAGCAACCTGCGGCTATTGACCAAAGAATCGCGGTGCATGGACAAGTGGCGCGGACGTGCGGAGACTTAGATGTCGCTGGAGTTGAGCTGGGGGAGAGATTCACGTGTGTTGTTCGGTCAACATCAAAGCCAGCGAGAGTGTTTTGACCGAGGGAGACCAACGCTAGTGGAGATGGGCGTTGGTAGCTTCGGTCTTCGTGGGGAGGAGACGCAGGCGCTGCTGTTGGAGGAGAAGACCACGTGGCTAAGAAAGGTGGAGAAGCGGACGAGCTTGGGTAGAGAAACGTGGAGATGCAGAGGATAGGGAGGCTTCGGTAGATGGTAGAAGAGATGGAGAGGAAACGATCGTGGAACCGGAGCTGTTTGCTTTGACGAGATGAAAAGAAAAAGTGAGGCAGAAGCAGGAGACGTCACACGAATGGAGGGAGGCGGTGGACAGGCGTGCGAAGGAAGGAAGCCAGCTAAGATGAAATAAAAATCCCTCAATCCTTAGCCAATACATTAATATTTTGGCCCCACAAGCCCACACTATTCTCTTTGTCCCCCCCCCAATCACTTTCAAGCTTATTAACTCACAAATAAACCAATTTTAAGTCCAAAATTTCTGCCCTCATCCTATCATTCGAATTTCACAATTTGAGCTTCAAATCTTCATGAAATTTCTCAAATCGACGTCTAATTTCATTGTGGAAAAAGCCCATAGAATTTATACAAATCTATCAGCACATAGCCCAATATAAAAGTCCAAATTTCTTTCAAATGAGTCCATCCGAATTTTCATTAATTTCCCGCGACGTCCATACCGATTTTTCCGTAAAAATCTCGGAATCTCTAAAAAATCTTCCGAGACTGAATCGAGGTTCCTAAAATAGCTCGTGACACCACAGAACTTTCGATTTTTGAAATCGGGCTCGAATTCACGGTTAATTTCCATTCGACGCATTTTTAGCGTGACCTAGACTATCGGGTAGTTTTCAGAACTTTTTAGTGCAAATGACCCGTGGTCGATTTTCTTTGAGCCACAATGAACCCACTCGACACATTGACAACTCTCGATTGTCGTAGAAATCTCAAGAATTCAAATACGGACACAGGATACCAAAACGATAGAGAATTCAATCTAGTGTCGGCTGATGAGAATTTTCCAATTTAGTGGTGTCACCCACGATTAGCCACACATCTCTGTCGAACCGACCTATATCTGATCTCTAATCAATTTACGTCTGTGCCGTAATGATCTCAGCAGATGAACAAGGTCGAGTAGCCGATTCCTAGTCGAATTCTCAAGTCCATTTGCCTTAAAATTCTTAATAGTTTCCCTAGATAGTCTAGTTATCCCTAGAATGATCAGTTCTAAGAACAGCCTTATAGACGAGTCAATGAAATGCTAGATTTATTCAATAGAAAACAAGATTGAAAATCTGGGATGTCACATGAGGGATGCTGGTCGTGGAGATGAGAGTTGGGCGATGGGCTGAGGTTGCGTGGTTGCTGGTTGTGGCGATGCTGGAGTTGTGGACTGTGGAGGTGGTGAGGTGGAATGAAGATGGGATGGTGAGGTGGTGATGGCGTGATGGTTGGTAGCGTGTGATGAAGAGTTTGCTGGGTGATGAGGGATGGTGGGGCATGCGGATGATGGTGGCTGCAGCAAGAACATAAAGGAAAATGGTAGAAGGAGAAGCTGAGGTGTAGAGGAGAATAGGGAATGAACGTGAAGGAAAGAGAAGGAAATGGAGAGGAAGATGGTCGGCTGAAGCAAAGTGGGGAGGGGGGTAGTTCACGCATGAGAAGAAGGAAGAAGAGTGGGAGAGAGAGAAGAAGGAAATCAAGGCAACAACCAATCAAAAACCTAGTAATATATATATAATAATCATCACATGCCACAAAGTCTTCATGCCACTAAAGTCTTGTGATCCTCCAATCCCAAATTAGCTTCAATTTCCCCCAAATAAATCCTTTTTGGGGCAGCAAATTCCTCTTTTTCCCTTGATCCGAATTTCCTTTAAATTTCATGTTTGTCCGAAAATCGATTTTCTACAAAATTTTTGGACTCGATGAAGATTCACCGAAAGATGAGACGACATCCAATAAATGAATCGTGACACGCTCGAACGTCCGATTCCCAAAACCAAATTCAATTTCGTGGTTAAAATCGACCAAACACGACTTTAGTATGACCTAACCTATTGGATAGCTTTTAGGGATTTTAGCGCGTTTGACCATTCGTTGATAATTTTCGATCCACGTTTGTGTATTTCTGAATCGTAGATGACCCTCAATTGTCATAAAATCACAAGGTTTCAATTACGTGTCCCAAATATAATATAAGTAGAAAATCGGGTTATTGCCATTTGACATGAATATCACAATCGTGCGGAACCACCCACAATTCGACTACACAATTCCATCAAATTGACTCATATCCGTTCGCTAATTGATTTATAATAGTATCGTATTGACCATTGTCAATTATTATGGTCGAGTGGTTGATTTCTAGTCGAATTCTCTAATCTGCCGTGTTTACAACCCTTAATGATCTCACCTAATAGATCAATTAACTCACGAGTGGCCAGCTCTGAGTAAAATAACCATAATCGCGTCGATGAAACAACCATTTTATATATCCGAATCAGAAGCCAAATTTCGGGATGTCACAAATGTGGACACCCTTCAAAACATGCAGTTATTAAAGTATTGGTATGGTTACTAAAGTGTCATTAACTATGCACACACGATTACCAAAGTATTGATATGATTACTGAAGTATTGGTAACTATGTGAATGGCAACACTTTCGTAGAACCGATGTTGTTTCAGAATGCTTCGACATCAGACCAAGTGAGAAAAATCAGTGTTTGGGCTTTGTATCCTAGGGACAGGATTTCCATCCAAGCTGTTTGACTTAGATCACGAATCCTTCTGACCAAATCGTTGTCTTAAAGATAGCATCACCAGTATGCCTCACCTCGAAATTTCATCTCTTCCTTCGGATCCCCAAAACACACACCATTAGTCTATACGAAATAGTGTGCTGAGAAGTCCAACGTTGTGTCATGTCAATTGATTAGATTTCAATATACATATTAGTAGCAAAATTAGTAGCAAAATTATATTACACATGTACGTTTGGATGATTGGATGATTGATATGTGAAAGAATCCGATTCCAATATTATGTTTGACTACATATATCAATCGTCCCCCCATGTAAATGAAAGTATTTTGTTACACTAATAGTGAACCTAACAATTATCCTTTGTAGTAATAAGAAACCTTTACGTTTGTTAGTTACATTTGTTGTGAAAAACAAGCAATCCAATCTAAAATAAACAAAATGATGGAGTAAATCAAACAATAGATTTACATGGTTTGGTTGGTGGGACCTAATCCATAGGAGAGTAGCATGTGATTCCATTATGGATCAAACAATATAATGGAGATTATATTATACTCATGTTACTCAAACACTCTTAGTTTACAACCCAAAATGGACAACAAAAACTCACATAGTAATTAGCCATCACAATTCCTCATAAAACAATATCTCAATTACATAAAGATATTTACAAATCTCACCACAATTTTATTGGATTGAACACTCATCTCATGCTATTCTTCCCAAAACTCGATGGCTGGTGAAAGATGGCTCGCAGATTAACATCAGAACAGACTATTGGCTTTCAATTGGGAAAATAGGAGGTTTTGCAGCTGCAGGGGAACCCATTAAAGTAGCTGAACTTATTGATTTCTCTTCAGCAACATGGAAGCAAGCACTTATCTCTAATTTTTTCAATGAACAAGTATGTGCAGCTATATTAAGCACCCCTATAAATTCCTCACTTTGTTCTGATCACTTGGTCTGGACACCCACATCCTCCGAATCTTTTACAGTTAAAAGTTGCTATCACTACTTACTTTCCCAGCAACGACACCCACCAACCAGTGCCTCATCTTCCTATCAGCCTCCTCCTCAACTGTGGAAAAAGATATGGCATATGGAAGCAGCTCCGAAAATCCGTGTTTTCTTGTGGCTAGCCTCTATAAATGCCCTAGCGACAAAAGCCAATTTATACTTCGGACATATAACTCCCAACCCCTACTGCACACTATGTGATCAGCATACTCCCGAGACCATTGAACATTTATTTTTCTACTATAATTGGTCTCGTGAAGTTTGGGCAAATGCAAAGATCAGGATCCCTCTTTCACTTACCTCTATACAGAGATTGGATGCTTGGTTGGCGGCCCATGCCACTCATCCTCGCTCCTCCCCAAATTTTGAAGCGATTGCCCATCTGTTGTGGGAGATCTGGCGTCAACGAAACAACGCCATATTCCGGCAGCTTAATCCAAACCCGATCCAAGCTATGGATACTGCTCTTGCCCAGTGCAGGATCTTCAAGAGTCTCCAACCCCCGAATCTTAGGGTTACACAATCAACTGTCAGTACTAATCACCGCTGGAAACCACCTGCTCAAGGCACAATCAAATGCAACATAGATGGGGCTTTTGTTCCAGGCAATCAGCAAGGGGCGATAGCATGTATTTTCAGAAATTTCAAAGGCGAACTCACTGACATGTTTACCAGCAGTGTTCTGGCTCAATCGGCGTTTCAAGCAGAGATCTTTGCCATGATTCGGGCTCTCCAGCATCTCATCAAGTAGCGGCTTCATCTCCATCGAGTTATGGTTGAATCCGACTGCCTCTTATTGGTGGAGCTCCTTCGGCAGCAACAGCCGCAGCCATGGTAGGAACGTCATCTCCTGGCCGTTCTCCATGATATGCTCTCTCAATGCCCTAATGTTTCTTTTCATCACGTCTGTCGCAAGGCCAACCTAGCCGCTGATTGGGCTGCGAAAGCCCATCGGGCCCATGGCTCCGTTGGTAACTGGCTAGTATTCACACCGTGTGTTTTCCAGAACATTGTACTTAGTGATGCCTTACTAGCTGGTTGTATTCCTCTCTTCATATAATATATCAGCTGTTTCGACCAAAAAAAGAACACTCATCTCTGGATGCAACTTGTGAACCCCGCTTCTTATAAATACATGCAAGATTCGGTTGAAAATTAGAAACCCCCTTTAGGAAGCTTACTCAAATTAAAAAAACAACTAAATTAAGAAAACACTCAAACTAGGAAACCATTTTTGATCGTGGTTCCTTTACGGGCTCAAAGTCAAGATTGCTTTTAACAATCTCCACATTGACTAATGTTGGAGCTTATTTACAATTGCTTCCCTAAAATTTGAACTTCTATGCTGCTTTCCCACAACATTTCATGGGCTTAACTTTTGTGACATGTTCTATCTTGGTCACGCTTGAACTTTGATATAACCTTTGACCTCATTAGTTTACTAACTCTCCATGCACATCTAGCCATACCGCATGGATTCCTAGTATCACAATTGTATGTACATTTGTTGGGGCTTGAACATGTACCTCGTCAAACACAGTAGCTATAGAAACTATTGGCTTTACAGGCTCCACCTCGCTATAAGATAAGTAGCATCGACACCAATACATGACACGCGACATGAACACGACACACTACGACACACTAGCACACCGTTTCTCAAAAAACAGAGGATTATGACCCGTTAGGACACGTTGTATATTAAATATATATTTTTGTATATACATAATTAATTATCATTTTTATGATTATTTCAATCAAATTAATTTGATTTAAATTCACAAATAAATAAATAAAAATAAAAAGTCTAGAATGAATCTATTACTAAAAGCATTAATTCATTATTTATTAATATTATTCATTGTTTCACTTTGACAAATGCAACTCTATTCTAATAATCCATAAAACTTGGAGGAAAAAAACAATCAATTCACATTCTGGACTTTCGTGTCAAACATGTCAAAAGAGAAGAAAAAAACTTGGCAACGGATAGTTGTTCTTGATTGTTACCTGGTTGAGTTGCCGATAGTCAATATAAAGGCGTAATGAACAATCTTTCTTCCTTACAAACAGAATAGTCAATATAAAGGCGCAACGAACAATCTTTCTTCTTTATAAACAAAACTGGCGCTCCCCAAGGCTTTAACTCCTTTAACTCTGATAGCGCCATGCGGTAAGGAGCCTTAGAAATTGGCTCCGTCCCAAGGGCCAACTCAATCACAAACTCGATCTCCCTTTCTGGGGACAAACCGAGCAATTCCTCAGGAAACACGTTAGAAAGCTCCTGCACCATAGCGATGTCCTCCATTTTTGGCTCCTCAACTAACATATCATGTGACATCCTAAAATTCGAGCCCTCTGAGGTATGAGTGAATGTGAATTTTGTCAATGTATTGTTGGTTGATCTCACTCGAAATTGATCACTCTTGAGATACTAACCTTGAGGGGAAAGACTAATGAGGATAGAACTTGTACGACTAAAGAACTTGACTTGGGAAACAACTTGACCATGAGACTTGCGTGAGGATGATCCTATAGATAGGTAGGCTGATTTCAAGGACGACTAGAAGTCAATTGGCGGACAGAACATAATGGAACAACGGATGATTCCGTTTACTGTTATTGAATCCGCAAACGACCCTATGTCGATCCTTAGTAATCGTGTACTTTGAAATAAGAATCTATCATCTGCAAATTCATGTAGTCGAGGACGTTCATGTGTCAAGATGTCTTGAACGTGGTTTTGGCACAAGTCGGTTACCCGTGAATCCTCAAAGCCACCCGTTAGTCTGAGTTGTACTTGAAATGGCATTGGGCAAAATTGCCATAGCATGAGAACTAAATATTGGACTTCGAATTATCATGAATGTTTGGGACAGACTTTGGATGAAGCTACTTCGACGATCAACAGCACTAGTTAAACCGAGTATTTGGAAAAGGGATTTTCGGACCGAGGAAGTGAAACCGTGAGGACGTGGGCCGGGCCAAGTCAGTGTGAGCCTTAGGCCCAATGTGGGACAGCCACCATGATGGGCCCAAAGCAAGCAAGTGAGCCCATTGAGCCCAAACCAAATATTCATCTTTCAAGCCCATGGTCCAACCTTAAGCCCTTTTGAGCCCAATCAATTCCCAAGCCTGTTACTATTCATTTCAAGCCCATTTCTTAAGTTTACCCATCAATTTCAGCCCAAGGATAGATTGGTAATTTGTGTAAGGTAAAAATGACCATTTTGCCCATAAAAGCTTGTGGATAAGGCAAAAGAAGAGAGAGAAGATGATGTCATGCATGGGGACTTGAAGCAAGCATGTGAGGGCCTTAATGAGGCTTGAAATGCTACCCTCACATCACTCTCTCCTCCTCTTCAGCCTTAAATTGGTTGACCATCTCTCTCTTCGTTTTCCTTTCCTTCCAATTTTTGCTCCAACTGACCTTTCGCTAAAGATCTGAGTTAAAAGTTGTCTTCCTAGACGAATCGGCAACATCCATCCATCACCATAACTAGGAGAGACAGCCTGTCCCAACGAGCCCGACCTCGACTCGAATGGAGTTGTTGGCCATCCTGTATGGCCGCCGCAAGCTGCCGGTCGATCCGCTTGCAGCCTGCACTGGTTCATGTTTTTGGCCATTTTTCTCCCATTTCAATCATTTCTTCACCCATCTCAGCCATCACCAAGTCCCCCTTGACCCTCGGGTGCTGTCGGTTGCTAGCCAAGCCCTTGCTAGAGCTCCGACCAAGCCGTCCAACTCCGTTTCTCCTTTTGCAGTGTTTTTTTTTTTTTTTTTTTTTTTTTTTTTTTTTCAGAGTTTCAGAGGGAGTCCGAGTTGTGGTTGTTGTTCTGAGCTTGGAAATGCCTTGGATCATCGTGGTAGAAGTCTCAGTGCGTAGCCACCATTGTCACTGCCGTGTCCGTGTCTCTAGCTCCGCTTAACAGGTGAAGTTTAGCTTCTAATTCTTCGATTAATGCCTAAACTTGCTTAGGGTTGGTTTAGTTAGGATTAATTATGGTTTAGGAGGTTTACTTAAGTTGTATTAGCCTTAAGATAGGTGGTTAGATAGATGGATTAGATTAGTTTTGTTTAATCTCGTTTTATTTGCTTAATGATGCTTATGTGCTTAATTAAGTATGTTTAGCTTTAATTGATTGATTGTTTGCTTTAATTAATGTTTTGGTTAATTTATGAATTTAATTTATTACTTATTTAATTTTGGAAATTTACTGTTCACGCGACACTATTCACTGTTTAATGTTCACGTGCACTGTTCATCCAAAATGCGAAAAGTGGTCTAATTTCATGTGTGTTGATTTTATGAAGTGAATGGATATGTAAATGCATGGGCATTCACATGAATTGAGTGATGATTTGTATAATTGTGTGATGATTGTGAAATATAAGCATTTTAAGTGGAAAATAACGAGCGTTGGTTTATAAAGCCAAAAATGGATTTGTGGACTGTTGAAATTAGTGGGCTTTTCAAAAGTGAAATTATTGTATTTTTGGCTAAAGCCGACCACCACACACGATTATTTTATTGGGTGCCCTTAATATGAGGGAATTAGGCCAAGAGGTCGTGTTAATTAAGGAATCAAGTTGAGAAGTGTAATGTTGTTGGCCGTAGGTGAATAATCGTTTGATGATGTGGGTTAGATCAAGAATACCACTGAACTTGGAATCAATTGTGCCGTAGAGTCATAATTTAGCATTACCACCAAACTTGGAGTTAGTTGTGCTCACTAAGCTGTAATTTAGCATTACCACCGAACTTGGAGTCAGTTGTGCCCACTGAGCTGTAATTCAGTATTACCATTGAATTTGGAATCGGTTATGCTCGCTGAGCCATAGTTCAACATTACCACTAAAGATTTAGTAGGCCATGCTTACTGAGCCGTAATTTAGTGTTGGGGTTTAGTAAGTGAAATGGGTGGGGAAAGATCTTGTTGACATGGAATTGACTGAGTCAATTGATCGATGACTCGATCTGAATTGATGCATTAATGTGTGAAATTGTTAGATGCATTAATTATATGTATGAGTGAATCATGTCGTTTATGGCATACACGCATGAATCGATAACGTGCAGAGTGTGGCGATGGCCAAGTGAGATTGCTTGGGACGTGACTTGTATGTGATTGATGAACTGCATCATCAAATGGTCATGTGCTTTGTGTGTATCGCTGAGTTATAGTGTGCAGGGTATGGAATACAGGGTAAGGTTGCATGCGAACCGACTATTGATTATTGGTTGTTAATCTTTGGTTTGTTTGTGGTGTGGTTCTAAAGAGATGCCCCGAGTCGAGTTGGTGTACTAACTAGGGCTTAAGGGAGGATTCGCTGAGATTTATATCTCACTAGTTATTATATAACCATTTTTAGGTCCTTAGTGTGAAGAACCTGGAGCTTGAAGCAGAAGGGTCAAGAGCATAGGTGGCTCAGTAGTTCTTTATGATATAGACCTTCTATATAAGCTTAAAGTATTTATAAAAGTCTATTTGATTTGAAATTGATTGTCCTACTTTTCTATCCCATGTATGTTGTTACCAGGGGATTAGTTAATCCACTTCCGCATGTGCAATAAAAATGAAAAGGGTTGGTGACGAGTCTTGGGAACGTCACAAAATTCTATCGACCACCAAGGGATGTGCGCACACTTGAGGTTCGGGGCATGACATATCAACTACAGCTGCCAAATAACCTTGGCAACCCACTTCTAACAATCGGGTTGCCTTAAGTGACGAGAGTAAGGTAATCGAGGGTCCTCCTTGACTTCTAATAAACTCAAAACTTTCATCTGTTAATGGGGTAAACTAAATCGATTTACGATAACAATCTACAATAGCTCGTTGTTTGGTGAGCCAATCCATACCAATAATCACATCAGATTCAAACATGGCTAGCACAATCAAATCTATCATTACTCTCACTCACCGATCACTAACTTGTAACCAAGACACCCTATCGCAAACAACACTTTATCATTTAACAGGGTGGATATACTAATGACTGTTCCGAATGGTTTTGGACTCAATCCCACTAACTTAACGTATTGTTCAGCAATAAAAGAATGTGTAGCTCTAGGATCAAAAAAAGCATAAGCAGTATGGTCGTTCAACAAGACTGTACCTATAACCATGTTCTGCGAGTCCTCTGCCTCCCTTCTAGTGACAATATACACCCTTCCTTACATCAGAGATCTGCTCAAAATTCCCTGCTTTGTGTTTTGCAACACATTCCCTCCTGATTGTCCTATCTATGGTAGTGGCGCCTATGCTCCCATGGGCCTGCACGGACAATTCTTCACCCGGTGGCCGTGTTGGTCACATCCATAACAAGCTCTCGTTCTAGCAAGACATGGGATTGGTCCATGCTTCCTTCCACAAAATCTGCACACACCATTTGTATTGGGTGTCAGCTTTCCAATTCCACCCTTTTGATTGGGAGGAATGAAATAATTTCCTCTTGTCATTGGCATCTTCCCAAACTGATTGCTATCCCTGTTGTGCACTAACCATGACTCAAATGTGGTGGCTTGTTCATTTAGATTTCTCTCAATTAGTTAGGCCCTCTCATACAATTCATCAAAGTCCTTGAGATTTAGTGGCACTAATGGGTCTTTGATCTTTGACCTTAGACCATCTCTAAACCTCCTTGCCCTATCCATCGGGTCCTCAATTAGCCTTAGTTCATACTTGGACAACTTAGCAAACTTCATCTCGCATTGGTCCATGGACATCTGACTCTAATGGAGATGTTGGAATTCGACCATTTTCTACTCGCTCACGCAATCCAAAAAATACTTTCCGTAGAGGGACTCAATGAAGGTATCCCACTCTAGGATTGTACATTTAGGAAACACTCTCCCTTTGGTGGCTTCCCACCAAGTACTTGTGTTGTGTTGCAATCGGTAGATAGCCGGGACTACCTTGTCCTTTTCAGAGCACCTCAGCAGTGCGAAGACTTTCTCTAATTCTTGGATCCAGAAGGTTGTAGCCTTTGGATCACCCGCTCCAATGAACCTTGGTGGCCTTAGTTTCAGGAACTGTTCCACTAGTTTATGCATCAACAGTTCACCATTCCCATTTCTTGGTGGGACTTCAGTAGGTATGGCGGCAATAGTAGCAATGGCATTGGTGGCGGCAATGGCGGCAATGGTAGCAGCAGCTTAGTTCTGAGCCTGCTAACTGTTCATATTCCCTAAAGTCTCTAGCGCCTACACGATCCCATCAAACCTGGGATCGCTTGGTGCTCCTCTTTCAGCATTAGCCTGAGGTGGTACTCTTCCTTCGGTACTAGTTTGAGCTGATGCTCTCCCTCTAGTACCCGCTCATCTCGGTGCCCTCTCTTTGGCACCTATCACAGCTATTACAGCCCATCTTCAAAGGACTCTCTACTTAGGATCGCTCATCTTGCGGGGTCCTTACAGAAACTTGCTTTCCAATTCTAACACAAAATTAGAAATCTCAGCGACCAGCATAAACAATCAATCAATCACAAGCATAAGTGTAAGGAAAATGTTTTTCCTATTAACTATCCCATGACTCATCGCACCCTATTACTCTAAGCCTTGACCAGGCTCTGATACCACTTCAGGCGGGGAAGTCATGCCCCGAACCCAAAGTACGCGAACATCCCTCAGCGGTCGATTAAAAGTGAGATGTCCCAAGACGCGTTGCTAACCCATTCTTTTTATCTTTCAATTATACGCACGCGGAAACGAATTATATAAAACACCCAATCAATCAATAATAGTAGGGATAGTAAAAACACCACAACAATTTTTCATGAACTACGATTTATTTATTAACTAGTTAACCCGAAGAGTTCATATATACAAGCTTACCAAAAAGTGAACTCCTGCGTGACCTACTAACAAAAAGGGTCTAGCTCGGGACTAACTTCCAATTGTACAACTACCACAAGCTCTTACAACCTTCATTGTAATACCCATACCCGAGGCCTAGCTAAGAAGTCAGGCACGTCACCAGGTGAGCATGGCTCTTCAAGCCCTTCTAGCTTGATATTTGGATCTCTTATGACACCATCTAGGATGTCAATATCTATCAGGTCAGTGTCTTGCTTAACCTCACTTCCTATGGGTGGCCCGTCAAAACCGTGCATGGGACCCTCTCGACCACCATTCGGTTCCGTAATAAACCAAGCCTTAAAGTGATGGGGCACCACATTCACGAAACCCTCATCAATCGAAACCGTCGTCACTTCCAACTCACGGAATGGGTTGGTCCTAGGGATAGGGTAGAGGGTAATCTCTACCTCCATATCCCAGGGGACCCTGAATTGGACCAAACGGATCTCCATTCTACGGACCTGAAAATATTTTGACAACGACGGGGTGAGATAAAAATCTTAGCGAGTTGAAAACCTTAAGTGTCACGCCCCGAACCTTGAGCATGCACACATCCCTCAATGGTCAATAAAATTGCGACGTCCCAGGATGCGTCGTCAACCTAATCAATTATGCACATGCGGAAGTGTACAATAATCCCTAGACAACACTCAACATGGGATAGAAAAACAAGACAACAAAATTCACAAAACACTTTTGTAAACAACCAAGGTCAGCCCACAAAGTTATATACACAAAAGTCGAGGTCTAAAAAAAAAGTCCCTAGTTGACTTTACCCCAAACCCTATCTACTTGGGTTCTGGGTCTACCACGGCACCATCAGAGATGTCGAGGTTTAACAGGTTAGCTATCTCCTCTACTACAGGCTTCTCAACCTCGGGTCCACGATCTATCTCGATATCGGCTATGATATCAGCATCATGCATGGGGTCAAGCTGAAAATACTCATCATCAACTGCAAGTCCGTCAAAGCCATCCAATGGGCCCTCTTGGATACTGTTGGACCTGCGACAAAACTACACCTTGAATCGATGAGGTACCAACTATGGTAGACCCTCATCGACTAAGATAGTAGTAACCGCAAGCTCACGGGTCCAATCAAGGTTCCCGTGGATTGTGAAGATAATACACTATGTCTCCGACCCTTGCGGCTGTCCAAAATGAATCGGCCTCACCTTGATCCACGAACCTAAAAATATAAAACCTACGATGGGGTAGGACAATGTCTTAGCGAGTTCATGCCCTAAACCCCAATTAGGAAGGAAAT
Organism: Eucalyptus sideroxylon; assembly: GCA_014182405.2. Taxonomy (NCBI): domain Eukaryota; kingdom Viridiplantae; phylum Streptophyta; class Magnoliopsida; order Myrtales; family Myrtaceae; genus Eucalyptus; species Eucalyptus sideroxylon. Next base: position 8,229,654 of record CM024552.2, on the reverse strand, counting down.
ATGCCTAGAGACAATCTAATCACATATCATAGAAGACTCACCTTGGCTCAGTTCTTTTTTGCACATCAACACAATTCATATACTCAATGCATATTATAGATACACACATCAATTGGAATGCCTCACTTATATCATAATTAATCACAAGGATTCCGATTATAATGCCAAATCGCTATGACATGTCTCATTCCGTGTGACACAATTTTGTCCCATAATCAGGTGCATTTATCTCAATTATTCACGCGTTCCAATTTTTAATCATAGCCCAATAGGCATGGCCTACTCGACGTTTGGCAGTCTTTTCACATAATTAGGCATCGTCTAACCCCCATTGAGTATGGCAACGTCTACTTCTAGGCAGCAATCCCAAAGGAGCATCAGTCCAGTCTCTACTGCGACTGGCATCTGTTGTTCGAGGGCATCCCATATAGGGGCAATGTCCACCTAACACACATCGGGGACGAGTTCTCATAACCATCACATGATCATTCAATTCCGACTAAGGACATCGTGTATTACACTCAAATGTCTCAATTAAGATAATGTGCTTGGCCAATTTTTATTTTTTTTTCGTATTAAAAACACCCAGTGAAAATAATCGTGTGTGAGTACACGGTCCGATCGAACCTTAAAAATTGATATCCCTCCTTTTAAAATCCCACTATTTGATATAGTATTTAAAAACATTTTTGGGGTCGAAACCTGACGCCCGGTATTTTCTAATTAAATACCAAAATTTCACAATTTTGAAATAATTAATCAAAAATCACAATCATCACTCAATTGCAGAAATTACCACTCAATTGCATAAACTAATCATACCACGACAATTAGCATGAAATTCCAGCTACGTGCTATCCCGATATAATTTTCAGAAAATATTAAATAATTAAATGAATTACAAAAGTAATTAAATAAATGCAATTTAATCCAATAAATGCATAATTCAGCTTTAAACCCTAATTTAACCACCTAAACGAGCCTAGAAAAATAATGCACCATACTCAATAAATAATACAATCTAATTAACCCTTAACTAATCTAATCTAACCACCTAACAATCCTAATTAACCAACTAAATCACTAATTAAACTAAACTAACCACCTAAATCATACTTAGCCTTTTTGACAAAAAAAATCATACTAAGCCTAATCTAATTACCCCATAAGCATAATTAACCTCATAAGCAAGGTTTAGCAAGTAAACTCACCGGATTAGCGGGCTGGTGAGTTCACGATGATGGCAACGCCAAGGCAGGCGAGACTCAAGCTTGGAGCGATGCCAAGGGAGGTCAGGAAAGGGCTAGAAATGGGCCATGAAGTCTTAGCTTAGGCTAAGATCTCGGCTTCTGCTTGCTGGCTGGAACGGGTGGTCGAAGGGACTAGGATGGTGGGAACTCGGCCAGGTTTGATGGTGATGGCTACAGCGGGACCAAGCGACGTTAGGGATGGTTGGACGGTGATGGTGGAGCTTAGGCAGAGCTACGACGAGGGTTCGGGATGGTGACCTGGGCTCACGGATGGGGACATGCAGGATGGCGCGGAACGACAGGGGCACACGGATGGGCACGGCGCGATGATTCCGATGGTTTAGGCGGGCGGTCAACGACTGCTGGCTCAGCTGGCTTCCTCTAGTTCTTCTGCTGATTTTCTTGAGCTCACTATAGTAACAATGGAGAAAGCAAATGCAAGGAAGAAGAAAGAGAGGATTTGCTGTTGGCTTGGGGGACAAAGGGCTCTCAAAGTCTTCAAAAATATCAAGAACACTCATGGCTTGGCCCCCACAGTCCATGGCTGTTATCCTCAGCCATTTTTCTTCACAAATCTTCCCCAACAAGCCTTGGAGGTGAGTAAAATTGGGAGTCCAAAATTTTGCTCACCTCCATGGCTACAAATTTTGTATATTTCCCTTCTAAATTCAATCCAATTTCTCTCCAAAACAGTCCAATTGATACCCCAAAATTCTATCCAAGGTATCACATTAAATCCACGATTTTCCTCACCAATGGATCCATCTTGAATGCCAAAATCCATGCCAAAAATGGCCCTCTTAATTTCCCCGTCCAAAATCGCCTAATTTTGATTTTTCGCAAAAAACTTGAGTTTGCTGAAAAATCTTTGGAGGATGAGTCAACGTTTCTAAAATAAATCGTGACATGATAGAACTTTCAATTTCTGAAATCGAGTTCAATTTCACGGTTAGTTTCAACCAGACATGATTTTAGCGTGACCTAACTTATTAGGTAACTTTTAGGAATTTTTAGTACATTTGACCCGTGGTCGATTATTTTCAAGCCACATTGTACATCTTCAACTCATTGACGACTCTTGGTTGTTATAAAAATCTCGAAATTTCAAATACGGGCGCATGGTACATAAATGACATAAAAATCGGTCTAGTGCCAATCGACAAGAATTTTGCAATCAGGTGGAATCACTCACACTTAATCATATGCCTCCGTCGAAATGCCCTATCTTCAGTCTCTGATCAATTTGACAATGCCATATTGACCCTTGTAGATTAGCACAGTCGAGCAGTCAAGCTCTGGTCAAATTCTCAAATCAATTGTGTTTAGATTCCTTAACGGCTTCACTCGATAGATTAGTTATCTCGTGAGTGATCAGCTCAAAGAAAAAGACTATATGTGCGTTGATGAAAAGCCAAACTCATTTAATTGAAAACAGAATTAGAAAATCAGGATATCACACTAAGCCTCAATTAGGACGCAAATTCATCTAGAAGGTGGCCTAAACACGCGCCAATCATAAACTCACCTCACCTCGGCACATCCCTACACATTAGCACATCTTGTACAATAATAATAGAGTAATGTGCATAAATAATAATCAGAACACATACATGAATTGTCGCGCGCACTGTCGACACACATGTTCCAATTATTATGACCCCTTGGGCCACGGCCAACACGAGTGTGGGCAGTCTTCCGGCTTAACCAGGCATCATCCCGCCCCATCGGGCATGGCAACGTCTAAAATCTCCACCTAGATGACATGGCCTCAACCATGACTCGGCTTCCGGAGCCCCACCGGGCATCTGATAAAACCGGGCATCATCCCAAAACTCCCGTTGGGTGATGAGTTCAATTACGTAACTACTCAAGCACATCATCAATCAAGCCAACCGTTAGTTAGCCAAGAATACCAAAATCCCTTTTGCAAATAATAAACTTGGCAACTCCCCCTTTTTTTTTTCTTTAAAACTCTAAGGAATAAATTCGTATGTGGTCACGTACTTAAAATCAACCCGTCAAACTTTGCACGCATCTACTTTAAAACCTCGTTGTTTTATTGAGCACATAAGATTTGATGTCCAAACCCGACACTTTTTCTTTTTCTATTTAATAGCTCATAGAACCATCTTTTGCAATAATAATGAATAACTATCATAGAGCAATCAATTGCATAATATCATATGTACAAAACCATCAAAATCAAGCATAATTTCATCTAAGAAAACGAGCATGAAATTCTACGTAACAACTAATCCGTCACTAATTACGCTAATTGTGATTAATTAAATAAATGATGATTAAATTAAGTAAATTACGATTAATTAAACTAAACTAAATTAATTAAATTAACCATGGTTAATTAACCTAATCGTAATTACTTAGACTAATCGCAATTAAAATTAATCTAAACCATTTTAATCTCAATTAAACTAAACCAACCTTAATTAAGACTAATTTAGGCTTAACTAAGACTAACCGTCATTAACAAAATCTAACCACCCCTAAACGAAATTAATGGCCTAATCAAAGATTAGGAAGTTAACTCACGGGTTTTTGAAGATGGCGGGCTCGTGGCGAAGGTGACGTGATGGCATCGAGGACGTGCCACTTGAGGATCAAACAAGACTCAACGGCGGCAGTGGCAATCCTTCCAAGCTCTTAGCCAAAGGGGGGTGCTTAGCTTGGACGGATGGTGGAATTGCGGTTATGGTGTGGTGGTGATGACATGAGGCGCGGGTGGAGATGGACATGTGAGATGAAGGTGACAAGGGCGCTGGGGTGGTGTTGGCACGGTGCTGCTGGTGGCTGGCGATGCTAGAGTTGTGGTGATGGTTGTGGAGGAGTGAGGGTGCTAGGGTGAGGTTGCTAGTGGGCAAAGATGATGCTAAAGTGGTGGAAAGGTGGTGAGGCAGTGATGCTGCCGTGATACGAGCAAGCATGAAGATGGGATGGTGATGAAGATGATGCTGGGGTGGTGTGGCAGAAAATGAAGGGGAAATGGAGAAGATGAGGCTAAGATGAGAAGAACGGAAAATAAGCAGAGCGGGGGGGGGAGATTTTACACTCGAGGGAGGGGAAGAAGAGTGGGAGAGAGGGAGAGAGAGAAAACCAACCAATCAAAGACTTAGGAAAATATTTAATTCACAATCACAACGCCTCAAAAGTCTCTATGCTCACCCTTCCTAAATACTTTCTTACTCTAATTTCCCTAAAAATAAGCCTATTTGGGGTAAAAAAATCCAATTTCTCTACCCATCCGAATTTCATTTCCTTTTTCTTTTTGTCCAAAAATCGTTTTTTTTTTTTTTTTTTTTTGCAAAATTTCAGACTCGTCGAAATTCATCGGAAGATGAGACGACATCCAATAAATAAATTGTGACATGCTTGTATGTTCGATTCCCGAAACCAAATTAAATTTCATGCTTAAAATCGATCGAACACGACTTTAGTACGACCTAATCTATCGGGTAGCTTTTAAGGGTTTTAGCGCGTTTGACCCATGGTCGATAATTTTCGATCCACGTTTGTGCATCTCCGAATTGTAGATGACCCTCGGTTGTCATGTAATCGTGAGGGTTCAATTACGTATCTCGAATATAATATCAATAGAAAACCAGTTTATTGCCGTTCAACGTGAATATCATAATCATGCGGAACCACCTGCAATTTGATTACGTATTTTCATCGAATTGGCTTATATCTGTTCACTAATCGATTTATAATGGTGTCGTATTGACTCTTGTTGATTATTATGGTCGAGCAGTCGATTTCTGATCAAATTCTCTAGTTTGTCGCATTTATATCCCTAAATGGCATCACCTAATAGATTAGTTAACTCGTGAGTAATCAGTTCCAAGTAAAATAACCTTAAGTGCGTCGATAAAATAACCATTTCATATATTCGAATTAGGGGCCAAAATTCGGGATGTCATAGAAAATACTAAGAGTGTTCGAATGACATCGCTATAGTTGTAATCTCCATTATCTTGCTTGATCCATAGTATAATTTTGTATTGTTGTCTCTATAGAATAAATCATGTGTGATATCCATTGTATTGCTTTATTTTTAACATCTTGGAATTTCAATCTTGTTTTCAATTAAATTAATCGGGCCTTTCATCAACACGCCTATAGTACTATTCTATGAGCTTATCACTCATAAGATAACTAGACTAACTAGGGAAATTATTAAAGGATTTTAATGGAATAGACTTGATGATTCGACTACTCGACCATGCTCATCTGTAGAGATCATTACGACACATGATAAAAATCGATTAGAGACTAGAGATAGGTCGGTTGAATAGAGATGTGTGGCTAAACATGGGTGATTCCACCAAATTACAAAATTTTCATCGACCGATACTAGACTGATTTTTCTATTGTTTTGATACCCCGTGTCCATAATTGAAACTTCGAGATTTTCACGACTACTGAGAGTTTGCCAATGAGTCGAAGAGGTTCATTGTGACTCAAAGAAAATCGACCACAGGTCATTTGCACTAAAAATTTCTAAAATCTACTCGGTAGGCTAGGTCACGTTAAAATCGCGTCAAATTGAAATTAATCGCGAATTTGAATCCGATTTCAGAAATTGAAAGTTCTTCCATGTCATGAGTCATTTTAAGAGCATCAACTCATCCTCTGAAGATTTTTCTGCAAATCGAGATTTGTGGTAAAAATTTGACATAGGGCCATTTTCATCATGAAAATTTAGTGGACCATTTTTTATTATGTTTTTGGGATGCAAGTTGGTTCTATTGGCAAGAAAAATACCAATTTGATCAAGGATTAGACAATGGAATTTTGAGGGCCGAATTGAATCAATTCAAGAGGGATTGGAAGTGGAATTGAAGGAAATGTCTTCAAATTCGTAGCCCCCCCATGCCTTCAACATGTGGACCATCTCAATGGCTTCTAGAGAAAGATTTGGGGCTAGAAAATGGATGAGGAAACCTGCTGGCCATGGTGGGGCATGGTCAAGGGGACAAAGGGGTAGGATTGAGACCAAGTGGCCCCTTCCAAGCTTGTTTTCCCCCCTTCTCTTCCCCATACGGTTGATCCCCCATTTCTAAACTAGAGAAGCCAAAGAAAAACCTCCAAAAATTGAGTAGCTCACCCTCCCTCACCGTCGACTGTGGCATCCCAAAATTCATGACGACCTCTAGTTACATTAAAGTCTATGAATAGGTGATGGAAGTACCATTAAGTTATTTTATAGCCATTTAATCCATAATTTGTAATAAGATTTATGGCCAAGCTTTTAGTGGATAATTATGTGGTAGGAAATAAAATTCTATCATTGACCATGTGTATTATAAATTGGAATTTATGAATTTGTGACTACAAGTTTTATGGCCTTATTAATTTTGCAAGTTAGGTATTTATTTAAGTGGAAAATGTTAATGGATGATCAAGGTTGGTGCTATAGGACAACTTGATAAGGAAGACTTTGTTCTTGACTAGGCACTTTATAGATTTGATTTTTATGGATTAATGTCACAAAGTCTTTTGGCCATTTTATTATGCAATTAGGTATTTATTTAAATGAGGATTAAGATGTATTATTAAAAAAAAACTTGGGCCATTTAAGTTTGGACTTTAGGCCCAAGTGAGATTGGCCTAAAGTGGCCAAGAGGCCTGGCCCAAGGAGGCCCATCCACTTGCATGAAAAGTGACAAGTGGTATGAAGGGTTATCCAAGTGTCTTTGGCAAGGGAGACACTTGTCTCCTCCTCGAGGACAAGTGTCCCCCATGCAAAATGAAGATGCATGCAATTATATAAACAACCAAGAAGAAAGAGAGAGAGGGAGTGGCCAGTTTTGAGAGAGTGAGAGAGAGAGAGAGGGAGTTGCCGAGAGAGTGAGGAACCGAGAGAGAGGAGGAAGAAGCCATGTGTCCATCCGTCCGCTCATCCATCGCTCATCGCCGTGCGTCCGTTGTCCACCGTCGTGCTCGTTGTAGCTCGGTACAAAGGCAAGTTGGGATCCATATTCTGCACTTGCATGTTGTGTCTTGCTTGTGTGTTTGAATGGTGGTGAATCTCGGACGTTTAGAGTGTGAGAAACCGAAGCTTGAGTGTGTTGTTCTTGAAAATGTGTTCTGTTTTTGAGTGTGCCGCCTGACCCAAAATTTTGTAGAGGCCTGCATGTGGGCTTCGAGTCGGATTTTGGCTTTCACTTCTTCACAAAAGTTGTAGACAACATCTCAAAGTATAACATAATAAAATTTGGGACAAAATGGCTGAGTTTTAAGGGGTAAAACCCTTCCTCTATGAAGACGCTAGATCTGGAACTGTTTTGTTGACCTCTTGGTGGTTTTGTGTATTGCATGTTACTTTTTACCGAGAATTTCACTTTGATCTCTTCATAAGGTTGTATATAAAATCCTAAAGACTAACATACTCAAATTTTAAGTAAAATGAGTTAGTTTAGCCTAGTGAAACGATTTTCTTTTGAAGACGGCAAATCTGGAAGTATGGTACTGGACTCCCGAAACTTCTTAGACTATATGGTGACTATTCTTTGGTAATCTCACTTATATTCCCTGAATGAAAGTTGTAGGGGGACTCTTGAGGTAAAACATATCAGAATTTCAGAGGAAATTATGGAATATAAGTAGGTGAAACCTTGATTTTTCGGAGACAGCTAAACTGCACTGTTCTGTACTAGGAACAGGAGCTTCGACCACCTATAGTAAATTATCTAGAAATAATATGGCCTAGATGTCTTCATGAAAAATATACTTTAGGATATTAAATATCACCTAGTAAATTTTCATAATTTTTAGAAGTCATTCGGATATTTTAATTGAAATATTTCAAGAACTGCACAATCTGATTTTATCCGAATTTTGCATGCTGTATTGTGTGAGCTATATCTTCTTGTGTGAAGCTCTTTTGGGCATGTTTTCTTCATGAAATTGCTACCTTTATGTCTTGTCTATTACATGCTCTGATTGTATGATTTTTGAAGATCATATGGATATTTAGTTTACATGTTTTTCAAAATTGTGTAAGCTGGAATTTGGTAAATTTCAAAAAGTCATGATGTATGGATTATTCTAAGTTGTATGGACCCCATGGATTGTATTTTCATAAGTGGTTGTATCTTGCTGCATGTATGATGATGATTGGAAATGCATATAAGAATCAAATGATGAAAATGATCTTGTTTGCCATCACATCATATGCCATGTTGAAATTGAGCTATAATTGAAAATGTGAATTATGATAAGTGAGAAGGCCATCAGAGGTGTGAGCTGACGATGCCCCAGGAGTGTCAGGATGCCCGGAATTTAGGGGTGCCAGATGCCTGGTGGCCTAGTAGCGTAATTCCGGAGAGTCCTTAGGAGTTTCAAGATGCTCGGTGGTATACGGTACGTAATTCCAAAGGGGGGATCCTGGTGGTATGTCGGTACGTAATTCCGGAAGCCCTGGAGGTTTGTGCCCAAGGGGATTCCTCGTGATGCTAGTTGGGATACGAGATGCTCAGAGGTGTGTGCCGGATGCCCAGTGACCTTAAATGGTTGAATGCCGGAGGTTCCTCGCGATGCTAGGATTGGGTGTGAGCGATAAATTGTGGGATGCAAATATTGATCCCTGGAAAGAAAAACTGATGAGATCCTTGTGAAAGATAAGAATTGAAAGTGAATCATGTGCATGGGTGTATGCATATGGCATGATGCATGATCTGCTTATGAAAATAAATTTATGCTATTTGACATTGAGAATGCGATCATGAAGGCTTGAATGGATCTCATGGTGATGCATGCTTGATAGCATAGATGATACAAATCATGGTGATATATGCACGATTGCATGGCAATATATGCATGGTTGCATGGCAATATATGCACAACTGCATGGTGATGTGTGCTTGATAGCATGGATAATATGAGTGCATGGTGGTATATGCACATTGCATGGTGATATATGCATGAATGCTTGATGATGAGTGCATGGTGGTATATGCACCTATGGCATGATGGCATATGTGACATGATGATGATGAGTGCATGGATGTATGTGCACCTATGGCATGATGGTATGTGTGACATGATGATGGTAAGTGCATGGATGTATGTACACCTATGGCATGATGGTACATGTATGATATGATGGTGATGATTACATGAGGATGTGTGTACATGTGGTATGATAACATATGCATGGCTCCAAGGTAAATTATGCATGGATGCTTGAATGATATGTCTTATGCTATGATTGCTATGATTGTATTGTGTGATGAATGATGTCCATCTGGTTTAAGTAAATAAAAGTGTGCGGCTTTTACTTATAAATATTTAGTTGGAGTGCATCATTTTCTGAATATAGGGAAGGGAGTTGATGGATGTGCTTCTGCTATATGAATTGCGCAAGGGACCGATCTTAAAAAAAAAAAATGTAAACCCCCGGGTTGTATGGACCCATTGCAAATGAAATGGTATCAGAGTGATATTTCATTAGGGAAATAAGAAAGGTAAGTGGACTATGGCGACCCGAATGGTTCGGGGGCCGTCGAGGGGTGCCACATCGACGCCCCTTGCTACTCGCCAGGTCCGCCATTTCCTGTCGCACGCTAGCAATGAGCCTATTGCGCATCGTCCCTCCCTATGTGTCATCCGCATTGGTCTCACCATCCCTAGACTACCTCAGGTTACCATCTAGCTCGTTGAAGCTCCTAACCACCCGTCCCGTCGCCATGAAGCTCCGCCAAGCCCTATCGCAGCCTATCCGCCTTACCTTCGCCATTTCTAGCCTAACCAGCCACTCAACCTCCTCCTCGGCCCACTGACCAGAATCGAAGCCCTTGGCCTTGCTATGCACTATTTGGCCAACTTTTGAGCCCTTCCCGACCTGGCTTGGTGTCGCCGCTTTAGATTAAAAGCCCGTCTCTGTGTCCCCATCAAAGTGAACTCACCAACTTGCAAATCCAATGAGTTTACTCACTAATCTCCGCTTAGAGAGTCATCATGCTTAAAGGTTGATTAGTTTAGGTTAAGTATGATTTATGTGGTTAGTTATAACGGATTAGTAATTTAATAATCCAATATTACATGTTAGGTGGTTAGAGTAGTGCAATTAGCAAGTAGATAAGTTGTAGTATTTATTTAAATATATTCGAAATTTTTCCAGGCCTGTTTCGGTATTTAATTAGGTTTTTCCAGCCTAAGTTGCATTTATTGGTATTTATTAATTAATTTTGGTAATTATTTAATTAATTATTATTTTCTAAAAATTAGATCGGGATAGCTGGTGATCGGAATTTTGTACTAATCACAGTGGTATGATTAGTTTATTTAATTGAGTAATGGTTTGTGCAATTTGAGTGTGAATCGTAATTTTGGGTATTTATCTCAAAATTTAATAATTTCAGTATTTAATTAGAAAATTACCGGGCGTCAGTTTACAGCACCAAAAATGTTTTTATCGACTATATAATTAGTGGAATTTTACGAGTTAAAGATATTATACTTTTGGCTGAGGCTTACCGTGTACTGGCACGTGAATATTTTCATCGGGCATATTTTAACATGATGAAATTGGGCCAAGTTCATTACTTAATTGAGGGATTGGTGTGGAAGGCACAAAGTTCTTGGCCGGGGTGAGTTTATCGTAGTTTAACTTGTGTGAGCATTGGGCTTTGAGCTTGTGAGAGCAGTATACTATATTAGCCTATAAGTGCATAGTATGTCAACTTGTGTGAGTAATGATCGTTTATTAGCTTGTGAGAGCAATGATCCGTATATTAGCTTGTGGGAGCTACTATCTATTTATATCAGCTTGTGCGAGCTACTATCTATCCTTTTCAGCTTATGTGAGCATAGTCTATATTGACAATACTAGATAGATAGTATTGATTGGATGGAAAGATAGATAACATCGCTGGGGTTAAATTGTTTGGTTGAGTGTGTGAATTGTACTAACTTGCAAGAAGAAACAGAGGCTAAGGTAAGTTTTTAGACTTGTGCTTGTACTTAGGCAACCCTCGAGGCGTATTTTCTTCCTAGTCGGGACTTAGGGGGTGAACTTGTTGAGACGTCGGCTCACCTCATTGTGAGATAACATTTTCAGGTCCTTAGATGATAGCTCCTCTCGAGCATTTTGGCCAACAAAAGAAGGTCACCGAGCAAAGGTGTTATATTCCGCTTCATGGGCACCCAAGGGATGGGTCTATGAACTCATGAGGTTTGTGGTCTGGGTTGATGCAGGTCTACCCCATAAGGTACCCCATCAATAGAGATCATGGTATCGTCGTGAGCGGAATGGACAAAACGAGGGTCCCATACCGGAGTTTGAGGTTCCTATTTCAGTGCTAAAGGTTGCTTTTGGAAAAGGCATGGCAGATCCTCCTAGTGGTTCGGTGGTAGACCTGGTTCTTTCGAATCTAGGGACCCTGGAGTATTGAGTTGAAGACGCCAATGAGTAGAGGATCTGTAGTACTCTGAACCCCGTTTTTTGCAAACCTTGTATACATCAGCTAGTCTTGTATATAACATAGTTTGGTTTATGTATATAAGTGTGTTGTGGTTTAAAAATTTTGTGACCCTGCTTTTCTATCCCATCTTGTTGTTGTTTGGGGATTTATTATTTGCTTCCGCATGAGCATTAAAATGAATGGGTCGGTGACGCATCTTGGGACGTCACTATTTAATTGACCACAGAGGGATGGGCACACGCTCGGAGGATTGAGGCGTGACATCCCTATCCAGTGGTATCATAGCAGGTTAGTGATTGAAGTGATAAGGTGCGATAAGTTTATGGGATAGTTAGTTGCATTGGCCTTTACTTCATGCTTATGCATGTCTGTGATAGCTGACTTGGTAGAATTGTTTGTTTGTGTGGATCACTCAACTTTTAATTTTGTGTGGAATTGGAAGGCAGGTTTATGTAGAAAACTTGCAAGATGAATGATTAGGAGCAAAGGACTCCTAGAAAGCATACTAGAGGGTCTGTCACTCAGGGCAGGACGCCGACGAGGGTCAGTACTCGAGGAGGCCATGGTTGAGCGCCAGCTTAAGCTAGTGCAAGTGGAGTAGCACCGCCTCCTGCTGGTGTTGGGGTAGTAGCCCTTGATAATCGAAGATTTGTTGGGATCATGCAAGTGCTCGAGATGCTAGGAGTAAGCTCAGATTCAAGCTGCCAGTGCCACTGCTACCACAGCTGCCATTAATGTCGCCGTGGAAGCTACCGCTGCTGCTACCACACCTGTCGCCGCACCTACTAGGGTTCTACCAAGGAACGTGATTGCTAGGAGACCGATGCATAAGCTGGTGGAACAGTTTCTGAAGCTGAACATACCGAAGTTCACTACGACAGGAGACCCCGAAGCTACAGCACTATGGATCCAAGGCTTGAAGAAGGCCTTTGCACTATTAATGTATACCGAGGTAGAGAAGGTAGTTTTTGCAACCTACTAACTGTAGGGAATTGCGAGTACTTGGTGGAGAGCCACCCTAGGAATAGTGTTCCCTAAATGTATAGTCCTGGACTGGAATGCTTTTGTCGAAATCTTCAACATCAAGTGCTTCTCTGATAGTGCTAGAGAACTGAAGATGGTGAAATTCCAGCACCTTCGCCAAGGTTCAATGATTGTAGATCAATATGAAGCAAAGTTCGTTGAACTATCGCAGTACGCTCCTGAATTGGTCGAGAACCCGGTAAACCGAGCTAGCAGGTTTAGAGACTAGCTCAAACCGGAAGTGAGAAGCCCACTGGTACCATTCAATTTGAAGGACTACAATGACCTTTATGAACGAACCAGTTGATAGAGAGAGATCAGAACGAACGAGGCGCCTCATCTCGATCAAGGTTCATTTCAAATAGAGACAAAAACTGGTTTGGGAAGAAGCCCATGACCGGAAGAATGATTTCAGGTTTCACCCAATAGGAAGGGTGGAATTAGTAAGCTAGCGCCACATCAGAATGGCATGTGTTGCTTTTGCAAAAGACGATGGCTCAACCCCATGCCATTTAAGGGTGGGTGCATGTTTTGAGTGTGGCCAACAGGGTCACATGGCCAGAGATTGTCCAAGATGACCAAGGGGACAATAGCCGCCGCCATCGATGGGTCAGATCAAAGGATTCGCACTGTAGAATGCACCACAAGGTTGATAGAACAGACCCCCAGCTCAAGGAACGGTGTACACCATCATAACATGTTAGGCTAAGGACGTGACTGAGGTGATTAGAGGTACGGTTTCCTTGAACAACCATGTTGTTTATGCTTTGTTTGACCCTAGAGCGACTCATTCTTTTATTGCCGAGCAATATGTAAAGCTGATAGGATAAAGTCCGAAATTGTTGGAGTCAGTGGTTAGCATATCTACACCGGTAAAGGATAATGTGTTAGCTGCATTAGGTTGTTCTGGTTGCAAGTTAGTGACTGGTGAGTGAAAAGGGAAGATAGACTTGTTAGTCCTAGCCATGTATGATTTTAATTTGATAATTGGCATGGACTGGCTCACTAACCAACGAATTAAGAAGGATTATTATTGTAACGCGATTCAATTTAACCCGTTAAAGGGTGAGAGTTTCGAGTTTGTTAGAAGTCGAGGAGGACCCTCGATTACCTTGATCTCATCGCTTGAGGCAACCGGTTTGTTAGACGGGGGTTGTCAAGGTTACTTGGCAACTGTCGTGGATATGACAGTTGAGGAGCTAAAGATCGAAGATATCTCAGTGGTGCAAGAATTTCCAGATGTATTCCCGAAGGAATTGCCGGGCCTACCACCAGAAAGAGAGATCAAGTTTGTGATTGAATTAGCTCCCAGGACAAAGCCAATTTCTAAGGCTCCTTACCGAATGTTGTTATCTAAGTTGAAGGAATTGAAGGTGTAGATGCAAGAATTGTTGGATAATGGATTCATACGTCCTAGTGCATCACCTTGGGGAGCACCAGTTCTGTTCATGAAAAAGAAAGATGGTTCATTGTGCCTGTGCATCGACTATCACCAACTCAATCAAGTGACGATCAAGAATAAATATCCACTACCAATGATCGACAACTTATTTGACCAACTACAAGGAGTATTGATAATTTCTAAAATCGACTTAAGAACATGTTATCATCAGTTAAGGATCAGAAAAGAGGACATATCGAAATCAACGTTTCGTACTAGATACAACCATTATGAGTTTACTGTAATGCCGTTTGGACTAACGAACGCTTCAACTGCTTTCATGGATTTGATGAACCGAGTGTTTAATGAATATTTAGATCAGTTCGTGATCATGTTCATTGATGATATTCTGGTGTATTTGAAAAGTGCTAAGGAGCAGAAGAGTCATCTGAGAATGGTATTGCAGACTTTAAGGATTCACGAGTTGTACGCCAAGTTCAGCAAGTGCGAGTTTTGGTTAACTCGAGTAGCATTCTTAGGTCACATGATTTCAAGTGAAGGAATCTCCGTGGACCCGTCCAAGATTGAAGCATTAATCAACTGGCCAAGACTGACAACCGTGACAGAGATCAAAAGCTTTTTGGGTTTGGCAAGGTACTACAGACGGTTCATGGAAGGATTTTTAGCCTTAGCATTGCCGTTGACTCGACTCTTGAAGAAAGAATAAAAGTTTTTGTGGACAGACAAGTGCAAGCATAGTTTCTAAGAGTTTAAGCAGAAACTGACTATTGCATCTGTGCTGACCATTCCATCTAGTGCTGGAGGATATGAGATCTATAGTGATGCGTTACTTAGAGGACTCGGTTGCTTGCTGATGCAACATGATAGAGTTGTTGCATGCACCTCTTGTCAGTTGAGACCTCATGTAAAGAATTACTCGATGCATAACCTAGAACTCGCAACAATCATTTTCGCTTTGAAGATTTAGAGACATTATTTGTGTGTAGAAAGATTCTAGATCTTCATTGACCATCAAAGTCTCAAGTATCTATTTTCTCAAAATGAGCTAAATATGAGACAATGTAGCTGGATTGAACTTCTAAAGGACTACAATTAAGATATTTTGTATCACCCTGGAAAGGCAAATAAGGTTATTGACGCTTTGAGTCGAAAGTCTTCAGTTGCACATACACTAGTTAAGGAGTGGAATTTACTTGAGAGAGAGCTCGAGATTCAATTTTCAAGTTTGAGGTAGGCCACCTTTTAAATCTTATGGCCACCCTCAAAATTGAGCCAGATGTTCAGATTAGAATCAAGGCACTTTAGCCGACATGCCCAGATGTTCAGAAGATTCTGCAAGAGGATATTGATAAAAGGAAAGCTGATTTCAAATTTCTGAGGACGGAACACTAAGGTTTCGAGGACGATTGTGTGTACCTAATGATGCAAAGCTTAAAGAGGAGATCTTATCAGAAGCTCATTATAATAGTTACAGCATTCATCTTGGCAGTACGAAGATGTATCAGAATCTGCGTCAACACTATTGGTAGTTTGGTATGAAGGTGGACATCGTCAAGCATATTGCCAAGTGTCTAATGTGTTAGCAAGTGAAGGCACAACATTGTAAGCTGGGAGGACTTCTACAACTTCTCGAAATTCCCGAGTGGAAATGGGAACACATCACGATGGATTTCGTGACAGGTTTACCAAGGAGTTAAAGAGGTAATGATTCCATTTGGGTAGTGGTCGACAAATTGACGAAGTCAACTCACTTCATTGCAGTACGAAATGACCTTGATTTGAATAGGCACGCAGAGTTGTATGTGCGTTAGATTGTTCATCTACATGGAATGCTGATAACGATTACTTCAGACCGAGACTTGAGATTCATAGCTGCATTTTTGGAAAGTTTATAGGTTGCTTTAAGGACAAAGCTGCAGTACAGTACGGCCTATCATTTGCAGACAAATGCCAATCTGAGAGGACACTTAAGACCCTCGAATACATGTTGCAAGCTTGCATGCTGGACTTGAAGGGAAGCTAGGAGGAATAACTTCACCTTGTCAAGTTTGCCTATAACAACAGCTACCAGTAGAGCATTCAAATGGCTCCTTTCGAAGAATTGTATGGTAGGGCATGTAGAACACTAGTATGTTGGGATGATGTCGGAGAAAGAAAGATTACAGGCCCAGAGTTGGTTTAGCAGTCGGTGGATGCAGTTGTAGTCATCAGGGACAGGTTAAAGACTGCTCAAAGTCAGCAGAAAAGCTATGCAGATAAGCACGGAGACCATTGGAATTCCAAGTTGGTGATCACGTTTTTCTAAAAGTGTCACTGATGAGGGGAACTTTGCACTTTGGCAAGAAGGGAAAACTGAGTCCAAGGTACGTAGGTCTCTTTGAGATTCTAGAGAGAATCGGGATTCTAGCGTATCTTCTTGCATTGCTGCTGAGACTGGCGCAAGTGACGACATCTTTTAAGTGTCGATGTTGAGGAAGTATAAGCCTGACCCGACTCATGTGCTTAATTTTGAGAAATTGGACATGGACGATAAAGTGTCGTATGTGAAAAGCTTGGTTCAAATCGTGGATCAAAAAGAACAAATTCAGCATACAAAGACCATCCCATTGGTCAAAGCGGTCTAGCAACACCACGGCACTGAAGGAACAACTTGGGAAAGAGAAGAAACAATGAGACAACTATACCTCTACCTTTTTGTTTAAAGATTGTAACGGTTTAAATTTCGAAGACAAAATTTTTATAAGAGGGCAAGAGTTGCGACATCCTAGAATTTCAGTTCTATTTTCAATTAAATTAATCAGGCCTTTCATCAATGTGCCTATAGTGCTATTCTCTAAGTTGATCACTCATGTGATAACTAAACTATCTAGGGAAGTCACTAAAGGATTTTAATGCAATAAACTTGAGGATTCAACTAGTAATCGATTACTCAACCGTGCTCATCTGCAGAAATCATTACGCCACAGTTAAAAATCAATTAAAGACTAGAGATAGGTCGGTTTGACAAAGATGTGTGGCTAAATGTGGGTGATTCCACCAAATTACAAAATTTTTGTCGACTGATACTAGACTAATTTTTCTATCGTTTTGGTACCTTGTGTCCGTAATTGAAATCTCGAGATTTTCACGACTACTGAGAGTCATCAATGTGTCAAAGAGGTTCATTGTGGCTCAAAGAAAATCAACCACGGGTCATTTGTACTAAAAATTTCTGAAAGCTACCCGGTAGGCTAGGTCACATTAAAATCGCGTCAGATTGAAATTAACCGTGAATTTGACTCCAATTTTTGAAATTGAAAGTTCTGTCATGTCACGAGTCATTTTAGAAACATCGACTCATCATCCGAAGATTTTTCTGCAAACCGAGATTTTTGATGAAAATTCAACATAGGGCCGATTTTGTCCGAAAAATTCAGGGGACCGTTTTTTATTGCATTTTTGGGATGCAAGTTGGTTCTATTAGCGAGGAAAAATACCAATTTGATCGAGGACTCGATGGTGAAATTAATTAAGGAGGGATTGTAAATGGAATTGAAGGAAATGTCTTCAAGTTCGTAGCCCCCATGCTCTCAATTTTTGGACCATCTCAAATGGCTTCTAGAGGAAGATTTGCGGCTGGAAAATGACTGAGGAAACCAGCTAGCCATGGTCAGGCATGGTCAATGGGACAAAAGGGTAGGATTGAGACCAAGTGGCCCCTTCCAAGCTTGTTGTCCCCCCTTCTCTTTCCCATTCGGTCAATCCCCCATTTCCAAAATAGAAAAGCTAGATAAAAACCTACAAAAACCGAGTAGCTCACCTTCCATCACCGTCGATGCCCCCAGCTACTCTCTAGGCCCGTCGATCGCTGTTGCATGCCGCACGCCAGCTGCGAGCCTGTCACGCGTCGTCCCTCCTCCCCGTGCGTCATCCGCCTTGGTCTCGCCATCCTTGGACTGCCTCAAGTCACCGTCTAGCTCGTTGAAGTTCCTGACCGCCCATCCCATCGCCATGAAGCTCCGCTAAACCCTCCCGTAGCTTGTCCATCTCACCTTCATCATTTCCAGCCCAACCAAACACTCAGCCTCCTCCTCAGCCCACTAACCATAACTGAAGCCCCTGGGCTTGCTGTGCACCGTTTGGCCCACGTTGGAGCCTTTCCCGACCCCGCTTGATGTCGCCGCTTTGGAGTTTGGCCTATCTCCACATCCTTGTCAAAGTGAACTCACCAGCTCGCAAATCAAGTGAGTTTACTCACTAATCTCCGCTTATGGAGTTAATTATACTTAAGGGTTAATTAGTTTAGGTTAAGTATGGTTTATGTGGTAAGTTATAATGAATTAGCAATTTAATAGTTCGATATTGCATGTTAGGTGGTTAGAGTAATGCAATTAGCAAGTAGATAAGGTGAAGTATTTATTTAAATAGGTTCGGAATTTTTTCGGGCCCGTATTGGTATTTAATTAGGCTTTTCCGGCCTAGGCTGCATTTATTGGTATTTATGAATTAATTTTGGTAATTATTTAATTAATTATTATTTTCCGAAAATTAAACCAAGATAGCCGGTGACCGGAATTCTGTTCTAATCGCAATGGTATGATTAGTTTATTTAATTGAGTGCTGGTTTGTGCAATTTGAGTGTGAATTGTAATTTTGGGTATTTATCTCAAAATTTAATAATTTTAGTATTTAATTAGAAAATTACAAGGCATCAATTTTGCTACGCCAAAAATGTTTTTATCGACTATATAATAAGTGGGATTTTACGAGTTAAAGATATTATACTTTTGGCTGAGGCTTACTGTGTACCCACACACAATTATTTTCATCGGACATATTTTAACATGATGAAATTGGGCCAAGTTCGTTATTTAATGGAGGGATTGGTGTGCAAGGCACAAAGTTCTTGGCCAAGGTGAGTTTATCGTAGTTCAGCTTGTGTGAGCATTGGGTTTTCAGCTTGCAAGAGCAGTATACTATATTAGCCTATAAATGCTTGGTATGTTAGCTTGTGAGAGTAGTATACTTTATCAGCTTGTGTGAGCAATGATTGTTTATCAGTTTGTGAGAGCAACGATTCGTATATCAGCTTGTGAGAGCAACGATCCGTATATCAACTTGTGGAAGCTACTATATATCTATATCAGCTTATGCGAGCTACTATCTATCCTTTTCAGCTTGTGTGAGCATAGTTTGTGTTGACAGTACCGGATAGATAGTATTGATCAGATGGATTGATAGATAACATCGTGGGGGTTGAATTGATTAGTAGAGTGTGTGAACTATACTAACTTGCAGGAAAGAATGAAGGTCAGGGTAAGCCCTCTGACTTGTGCCTGTGGTTAGGCAACCCTTGGGGCATTTTTTCTTCCTAGTCGGGACTTAGGAGGTGAACTTGCTGAGGCATCGTCTCACCCCGTTGTGGGATAACATTTTCAAGTCCTTAGATGGCAACTCCTCCCGAGCATTTTGGTCAACCAAAGAAGGTAATCGAGTAGAGGTGTTATATTCCGCTTCATGGGCACCCGAGGGGATGGGTCTATGAACTCGTGAGGTCCGTGGTCTGGCTTGATGCAGGTTTATCCCATAAGGTACCCCATCAATATAGATCATGGTATTGTCGTGAGCAGAATGGATAGAACGAGGGTCCCATACCGGAGTCTGAGGTTCCTATGTCGGTGCTGGAGGTTGCTTTTGGAAAAGACACAGCAAATCCTCCTAGTGGTTTGGTGGTAAACCCGGATCTTTCGGATCCAGGGATCTCGAAGTATTCAGTTGAAGACTCCAATGAGTAAAGGATCTATAGTACTCTAAACCCCCCCTTTTTGCAGACCTTGTATACAACGGCTAGTATTGTATATGACATAATTTGGTTTGTGTATATAAGTGTGTTGTGGTTTGAAAATTTTGTGGCCCTGCTTTTCTATCTCATCTTGTTGTTGTTTGAAGATTTATTATTTGCTTCCGCATGCGCATTAAAATGAATGGGTAGGTGATGCATCCTAGGATGTCGCTATTTAATCAACCACGGAGAGATGGGTAGGTGCTAAGAGGATCGGGGCGTAACATTATTATTTTCTAGCTCCACTCAACTAAGAAACTAAGGCTTCTTATTCGTTGCTAGTATGACAATTTTTTTACATATATGCCATTGGCTGATTGACATGTGCACTGAAAGATAATAATGTAATTGAATACTTTCATACGTCAACATTCAAAGATGCACGTTGCTACCATTATGTATATCCCAATTGTTATGTTGAACTTCTTAGCCCACCTTTCTGTATAAATTTAGTGGTGTGTGTCCTATGGTTTCATTACGAATTGTTAAGTTCAGCCTTACTTCGTTTCGAGTGAAACAATTCACATGAAGAATCAAGATTCATAGAAATCCGAGAATGTTTGAACTTTTATTCTGTACCAGATTAACTGCTTTGTTTCGAATGAATAAAGTTCACTTGCTTTCCTAACAAAACAGAAAGCTAGTATTGTCATTGATCCTGAAAACCAAGGGTTGAAATTGATTAACAAAAGCAAAGAGGGACTGAGAAAGCTAGTATTGTTTGTTTCCTCAATGGCCAATTGAATTCCCTTTATTTTCCTCAGGCTGAACCATTCTCATAAGATCAAGATACGACTTCCCTTCAAGCTCACGAGAGAAGAGTCCCCTCAAGTAATTAGCAACGCCGATTCTTCTGAACAGTGCCGGCTTGTCCGGTGTGATTAGGCTAGGTGCAGGACCAATTTCCTCTTCCAATTTCGGGCTGTAAAATGTGGCAATTGAGAGCCTCTCCTTCATCGAGTTAACTGTTGCTCGGTGCTCGATGCTACGATAAGTACCATTCGTCGCAATCTGTGTTAATCATCAAATGCACACAGACTATTTTATCATGTCTCTAATGGCTTTTTCTTCATGAATACTCATTCTATCAAACTAATTAGCCCATTTCATATGAATAAATAATGATGTCCACATTGGAATTCTGAAATTATACATGTAACTACGATATCTCCCCCATTTTATTACAAGGAAAAAACCATAAAACACACTAAACTATGTCCACCGTGACACATTTACCTTAATTTTTTTTTTTTTTTCGCTACAAAAGAACCCAAAATTATACCCACTATGACACAATTTATCCCTTTTATCTCTCTTCTTTAGATTTAATTCTTTCTTTAGGTACACGACATTAGATTAAATTAGCAATTATTAGCCAACCAGGAGCTCGGAGATCGCAGTAGAACGAATGGTCCCGCTGAAGTGCCACGGGATTTTTCCCGACCCTTAGCCACCGGGCTCCAATTGCCGGAGCCGTAGTTTTTTTGTATTTAAATATTAATTTTCGGAATTAAATTAAATAATTATTTATTTTTCTATTTTCTTGTGACGTCAAAAATCAAAACTTGTAAATGCAGGATGCATTTATTTTTGGCCAAAATGACGTTTTTTGTTTCACTCACCTTGGCGAAGTCTTGTAGGTGCCAGTGTCAACGTGAACTCGGTAATTTGCCTTCTTCTATCCATGAAGGCAGATTTTTAGTAGTTTCCATTGACAGAATATTGGTGTATGATAAATATGTGATTTTTGGAGAAGAAGACATAGAAACAAGTTCGAGATTTTTACCAAATTTTGAAGACCTTCCCGGTGAAGACTTCGAGAAATGATCAAGTTTTTCTTCCGTGAAGCCTTCAATGACAAGTTTTCTGAGACCGCCGAGAGGTGAAGATGGCTGAATTTCAACGTCTTCGCCGTGGTTCCTTATCTTGATGAGTATGAGGCGAAGTTCACCGAACTTTCGCGATATGCCCCCGAGTTAATCGAGAACCCCGTGGAATCGAGCAAGGAGATTTAGAGAGGGATTCGGACAGATTTGAGGAGTGCCTTAGTCCTTCGGGATCTAAAGACTTATAATGACATATACCGGAGAGCTCGAAGATTGAGAAAGATCGAACGATAAAGCTGCCTCATCTCGGATCGAGGTTTAGCTCTCACGAGACAACATCCGCCAAGGAAAGAGGCCGATGTTTGGAAATAGATTCCAAAGCCCGCCTAGCGGGAAGAGTGGATTTAATAGGTCGGGACCTATTAAGAATGATGCATGTCGCTTGTGTGGGAGAAGACATGGGACAAAGCACCGTGCCCGGTTAGGATGGGTGCTCGTTTTGAATGTGGCCAACGGGGCCACATGGCCAAATTTTTGTCCTAAAAAGCAAAGAGGACAACCTCTCGCTGCCGCCGCCGCCACCGATGAGACAGATAGGAGGGTATGCCCCTCGAATGCACCGCAAGGAGGACCGCAGAGACCTCCGGCTCGGGGGCACCGTGGTACGCGATTACCCAAGGTCGTGCGGAAGCGCCCGGCGTGATTACGGTGCGGTCTCGCTCAACGACCAACCCGCTTATGCTTTGTTTGATTCGGGAGCAACCCATTCCTTCATTGCCGAGCAATATGTTAGGATGCTAGGATTGAATCCCGTATTGTTGGAATCGGCAATTTGCATATCTACACCCTTGAAAGATAAAGTTATTGCTGCCTTGGGATGTTCGGGTGCAAGTTAGAGATTGGTGAGCGAGTGGGGAAAATTGACTTGTTAGTCCTAGCCATGTATGATTTTGATTTGATAATTGGCATGGACTGGCTCACCAATCAATGAGCTAAAATGGACTGCTATCGCAAGGCGATTCAGTTTGACCCGTTAGAGGGTAAAAGCTTCGAGTTTGTCGGGAATCGAGGAGGACCTTCGATTTCCTTAATCTCGTCGCCGGAAGCAACTCGTTTGTTAGACGAGGTTGTCGAGGGTAGTTAGCGACCGTCGTGGATACGACGCTTGAAGAGTTGAAAATGGAAGATATTTCAAAGGGTACGAGTTTCCGGATGTCTTTCCAAAAGAATTACCAGGGTTATCGCCGAAAGAGAGATTGAATTTGTAATCGAGCTAGCACCGAGACGAACCGATCTCAAAGGCACCTTATCGAATGGCGTTATCGAGTTGAAGGAACCAAGGTGCGAGATGCAAGAGTTACTGGATAAAGGATTTATCCGTCCTAGTGCATCGCCTGGGGAGCACCGTTCGTTTGTTAAGAAGAAAGATGGTTCGTTGCGTTTGTGCATCGACTATCGGCAACTCAATCGTGTAACGATCAAGAACAAGTATCCATTGCCGAGGATAGATGACTTGTTTGATCAACCGCAAGGAGCGTCAATATTCTCGAAGATCGACTTGAGGACAGGGATACCATCAGCCGAGGATTCGGAAAGAGGATATTCCTAAGTCGCATTTCGTACCCGGTACGGGCATTACGAGTTCACAAGTGATGCCGTTTGGATTAACGAATGCTCCAAATGCCTTTATGGATCTGATGAACGAGTGTTCAAGGAAGAACCCAAAATTATGATTTTCAAGTTTCGATGACCCACTATGACACAATTATTGACTAGTCAAAACCCCACACCCTTATCCCTTCTCTCTCTCTCTTCTCTCTCTCTCTCTTCTTTCTTCCCCTACACGACAGAACCGGCTTTTCTTCTCCTTCTTTTCTTCGCGTGCGAACCAGGAGCTCGGAGATCGCAGCTCGCCGAGAACCGCTCGCCGCTCGTCCCGCTCGCCGCACCGCCGCACCGCCGCACCGCCGTCCACGCTCGTGCGCCCGCCGCCGTCCGCGCACGCCCAGGCCACGCGAACCAGCCCCGTTTCTTCTCTGTTCTGCACCGACCAGCCACCGTTCGGCCACCTCCGGCCACCGCCCAACCCCGCCGGAGCACCCCCGCGACCCCCTCGCCCTCCGCCGGCCTTCCCCCGCCGCCCTAGCCGCCGGAGTTGCTCCGTTCAGCCGCGACCAGCAAGACCCACGAAGTGGGTTTCAGCCACTTCGGGCCCGCTTTTGGGCCGTTTCCCGGCCCCGGATCCGCGAGTCGCTTTGGGAACAATCGTTCCTCGCGTCGCCGCCGTCGGATTGATCCGATTTGCGCGCGATTTGGTGAGTAATCTCAACTATTTTCTTGTGACGTCAAAAAATCAAAACTTGTAAATGCAGGATGCATTTATTTTTGGCCAAAATGACGTTTTTTTGTTTCACTTAAGTCTTGTAGGTGCCAGTGTCAACGTAATTTGCCTTCTTCTATCCATGAAGGCAGATTTTTAGTAGTTTCCATTGACAGAATATTGGTGTATGATAAATATGTCGCATAGAAACAAGTTCGAGATTTTTGTTGTCATAAAAAAAAAAGATTTTGGGTAAATATGTTACAATGAGTATAGTTTGGGATTTTCAAAGTTTTTTCTCTTTATTATTTGATTAATTCATTCACAAGCGCAGATATTTTCGTTTGGATAGATTACTCATCCAAATATATTAGAAATGCATAAACGAAACGGTAGACGAATTTGTCATCAATAGCAGATGAATGTAGAAATACTAGCTCATATATAATACAAAATTAGTTGGAACTCCGCGTCAAAACAATGGAAATAGGGCCAATCGCAATGCTTACCTCTAAATTGTCTCCGACATTGACAACGAAAGCCTCGGGAAGGGGCTTGACGGGGACCCACTTGCCCTGTTTCCTTACTTGGAGACCTTCCACTTCATTGACTTGGAGAAGAATGGTGAGGCCTGCGGAGTCAGAATGAGGAGTGAGGCTGATGACGAGGTCGGGTCGCGGACACGGAGGGTAATAGTTCATCCTAATGGATTGCCTGCCCTCATCAAACAGTTCCATCATCTCCTTGGTGTCCATCTTCAGAGCTTTCGCCATGAGGAGGAGAATCTTCATTGCAAGGTCTCGTAGCTTCGAGGAGTATTCGTCCAAGACATCTCTGCATAAAGATAAGATGATACATATAAGAATAGGTTTGAAAGGCGAGAGAGACGAAAAGAGCACGAATTTTCTTACAAAATATGAGTAGTTTCATCTCGACGGTGAGATTGCAAGATGTGTAGAAAATAGTTAAACAAGTCGTGTATACAATATTCAGCATAAAACTAAGGCATTCTTGATGATGTGAGGTAATCTTGAAACTAGTCTTCCATGCTGACCCATGTGAGCCCAACTCACATATACAGTTGTCTCCCAGCAGTGCATGTAAGTTTGCCACACGTGCACCTGGTGCCGTCAAGAATATTTCCCAATTTTAACCTTTGATTTAAAAACTGATATGTCAATCATTTAGAGTAAACTTAAAATCATCCTAAATTTAGATGCCGCTTCGGAATAATCCATATGGGCTAGTAATGAAGCGATAAAATCCAATTGGAAAGAGCGGGAAAGGGCAGGGCACATGTTCACATCTCTCTTGGAAACGAGGGGAGACTACCCTTTATATACTAGCGGGATGTATAAATGAACTAATAGTTTATAAATTACTTGAAAAAATGAATATTGTTATTTCTTTAGCGTAAGCGAAAGGTGGGCCTGGTAGATCCTCGGTTACCAAAAAAAAAAGTTATATTTAATTGGCATGGGCACAAGAGGAAAATTAATCCACTCCACATTTCAATTGACCTACGATAAGGAATGAAAACATTTTGTGAGAAATATAGAATCAAGTGAAGCATTAGATTTATGATCCTTAGGCAACAATCTAGAGTCAAACCCGTAATACATCTTCGGTGCTTGCTTATCTTATCATGCATACTTAGCAGAAACATACTAAGCCATCCGATCACATTCTTTGTACGTAATCTGTTAACTAGAGATTCATTAATCTCGTGATGCATGCAGGCTAATTCATGTAATACGGTTCCCAAATATTGTAAGAGTCAAAAATTAAAGTTCTCTATGAACTACGAGCCTATTAATATTCTTAATTAACTCAGTCTCATTTGAATAATAACAAAGCACTTCTTGTTCTTGAATTTAATGTAATAAACTCATGTCCATTCATGTTAACACTAGCCTCTATCAGTCTTTCAACGAGTAATTTCCCTGTCAAAACGTGTTGTACTAAGTAGATTTGATCGTTGTTTTCTATACAAAACCTAATAATACACAAACTCTTAAAAATTCTTTAAAAAATAGTTAAGATCAACTTATCAATGACTAAAGGGGTACCAATTCCTCAAGAAATCGTTACTCAATGGACAATAGAAATCCGATAAAGCATGGGATCACCTCGTAATCTATCTCACTTTTGATTGGATTGTTCTTTATGAACAATGGAAAAACAAATCATTCTACCTGTAATCTACGGAACAAATAGCCAATAGGAATGGCCTATGAATCCAATATAGAATGTTTCCATGTGTGTACTGAAATTGCGTTAACAATCACTTACCTGCCCATGAAAAGCTGAAAGCAACGACTTCATTTGGCCTTTCTTGTTTAGCCATCGATAATCTTTTCACTATTCAAGGGTAAAGCAATAAATCTAGCCATTTTTTTAAGCTAACGAGGCTTGAATTTGCTACCATCGGAAACGACGATTCTTGGGAAGGGCAGAAGTAGAAAAGGAGAAAATAGAAGAAAAGATGGAGTAATTGATCAAATCAAATCTGGCCAATTAAATCCTTCGTGCAATACAAAACATCCCATTGATATATCGTGTACTCGATGTGAGAGAGAGAGAGAGAGAGAACCTGAACGGAGAAGGAAGCAAGGGAAAAAGGTGAGGTTTTCTCAAATGTCTTGGGAGGGAGACCATGAAAAATAGGTCGGCCCAATCAAGCTTTTGCTCCTCCGACACGACAAACGCCTGCCCAAAACCCTCCATGTCTCCTTCTTCTTGCCAAAACTTCCTCTTCTCCTCTATTGGAAGCTTGAAGAACTCTTGTATACCGGACTTCACCTCCTCAACCAATGAACAACTCACTCCATGATTTATCAACTGCGTGCGCAAACAGGGATTGAACTTCAAAAGTCCATTCTCGGAAAAGAAAAATCCGGGCCTTTTATCTCAAGTAATCCTCACAGAAAGAATAAAAGCAACTATTGTAAAATTTTTACCTGGAAGAATCCCCAATCTCTACATGCAGCGTGCAACTTTTCAAGCTCGGACTCCATGGTATGGTCATTGCTTGAGGATAGCTTGCTCAGGTCAATTACTGGTACTTGAAGCGACGAAGTTGCTTGATCATCATGCATGAACATATAATCTTGGTCGGTACGGACATAGCGAGGTGGGACTTCACTTATGGCCTCTTTTGCCAACTCTAGAACACTTGGGACTAGAAGAGAACTACCAAGCTTTGTGAGATTTGCGTCCATCGTCGTAACAAGAGGATCGGACGACAAGAACCCCAAAAGATACGGTGACTGGTAACGGGCAAGAGCTAATCAATCTAAGTCTGTCAGCTGTTTTTCCATTTCTTTTTCTTTCTATTCCTTTCTGTTTTGCTTCTTTTTTATTCATTTTGGATGGGCTTCGCTGTAATATCCTGGTTAAAGATCCTATTTTTCTATTATACACTGCTGACATCGCTGTCCCGTTTGCTGGGTTTTCTATCCCCCCCATATAAAAATATTTATTTGCATCCCATAAGATTCTTGTGGTCAATTAAAGAAATTTCATTTAATTTTTATTCATTTAAATTATTGTTTTGTTAAATACTGTTGTCATTATTATTTGAACAAGAGGAGATGTACCAAATCCATAACCCCAGAGTGATGGAGGGAACAGGGCCATGTGGTTGTTGATGGGCATCCGTTATTCGTGGCCATCTTTTTCTTTTAACTAGAGATGATCAAGTAAAGGTTGATGATTACCGGCACTGGCATATACCTATGTTGGTTTAAGAATGGCATAGGAACACTTTTGAGAACCCATTATTGATTTAAAATTATTTCTTACATTTTTCTTCTATTCTAGTTTCTCCTCTCTTTTTTCCATCTGAGACGAAACCCTCTTTTCCAAAAAATAGTTATTGTGTTAATGAGTTATATATCTTTTTCTTTTTCTTTTCTTCTAGAAAACCATTACTTTTTTGAAAATAATCATCTACTTGCTTTAGCATGCATTTCTTTTAATTGTAACTTTAATATGTATCATTACGTTATGTCCATGTATTTGAAATATTCAACTTTCACTTTATTGGGACAAGCACACCCAAAGTGCTATAACATTTGTATGGAACTCACTTGAGTGCCATAACTTTTAAAAAACATTCACCAAAGTGTTGAAAATCTAGCATGGCATGACAGTTGTGAAAAACGTTTTTAAAAAGCAATAGCACTTAAGTGATTGATTGAAAAATTATATGATAGGTAAGTGATTGGGAAAAAAAAAATTATGGCACTGAAGTGAACACCATACGATAATTATGGCACTAAATTGAAAAAAGAAAAAGAAGAAAGTAATACCACTTAAGTGAGTACTATACAAAAGTTATTATACATGTGGTGTTCTTTTCCCCATTTTTCTTTATAAATCTAATAATCAAATTTATTTATTTTCATGCCAATTTTTTTTATTTTTTTAAAAGATGTCTTAAAAAATATAAAAGTATGACAAACAAAATTCTTCCTAATTCCTAACTACGGGACTGATTGTCCTCGGTAGAGGTATTACGAGTCTCCTTA
Source organism: Eucalyptus sideroxylon (assembly GCA_014182405.2). Lineage (NCBI taxonomy): Eukaryota > Viridiplantae > Streptophyta > Magnoliopsida > Myrtales > Myrtaceae > Eucalyptus > Eucalyptus sideroxylon. The sequence continues at coordinate 8,201,038 of CM024552.2, read as the reverse complement.
TTCCTTGTTTTTGCCATTAGCATTTTCTCAAATTGAAAGATAATGGTCCCACCAAATGTGCCAAAAATATATTTTGTCGAGAACGGTATCAAATGAAATGTCTTTCACCAAAAGTTTGGCTCTTCAGCTTTTTGTGTGTATATCACCGAGAATGGTACTCGATGAAATATCTTTCACCAAAGTTTGAGTCTTCAGCTCTTTGTGTGTATTGGGTTACGTGTCGATTTGGAAAGGAAATAAAAGAATCTAATGGTAGTAACAAAAGGTAAAGGAGACAATTAATTCAAGTAAACTTTAAAGACTGAAAATGAATAAAGGTTAATTGGAATGCAAATAGCGGAAGATAACATGTGGGTTGTTTGTAGTGATTTTTCTGTCCCCTTACAACAATCCTCGGCGGCTATTTATAGCTAGATTCATTAGATAACCACCATAGTGGTTATTATTTCAAATTCTAACTATCCTTGGGACATTCGGAATGCCTTCAATCAATGCATCGTATTATCGACAAAGCAGTTGAATTTTGTGATCAACGAGTGCCTTGGTAACTTGTCTATCTCTGATCATACTGTTTCCCAAATTGTAGCTGACATTGAACCGTCGGCAACCGCAACTGCGGTTACATTCAAATCTCCTTGAAATCTGTGGGCTGATTGTCTGACGAAGCTTGGTGGGCCTTATCAACCAAGGGCGGTCCACGAAGGCCATTATTTAGTGTTAAGAGTATTATTGTCCTTAGCTGAAGCCAAATATCAAGCCATGGGCAAAACCATCTGTGAGATAGTTTGGACGCAAGGTCTACTTTCAGACCTTGGCAAACAAGTTAAAGGGCCGACCAATTTATTTTGTGACAACAACACAGCACTTAAGCTTGCGGCAAACCCCATAGAAAGAATCAAACATATAGAAATTGATCGTCACTTCACTTGAGACAAAATTCAAGAACAGACAATCAAGACAAATGGGATTGGAACCACTAAACAACGGGCTGATGTCTTCATCAAGCCACTATATCAAAGGCAACACACATATCTAATGAGCAAGCTTGGCGTCTTGGATTATATCAGCCATTAGCTTGGGGAGAGTGTTTGGAGATATGCAAAATCAACTATGGATTGTAATTAATCATTTTGATTGTAATTGATTGTTTGAATCAATCTAAGATTGGATTTGATTTCATGTATCATATTTTTATTATTTCCTTAAATTTCCAATACATTGTCTTATAAATAGAGACTAATACATGTAATAAAAACAAGTTTGAATCCATACAAATTCAGATTTTCTTCATTTTTCCATTTCGTCACATGGTGGGAAAAACATAGGCGGCTTTGATGTTTAAGTCTCCTTCGTTTTTCTATAATTTAAACACTCCTGAACAAACCAAGATCGGATTGTTGAATGCATTACAGTTCTTCATATCACTTACATGTGTTTCACAGCATTAAGTCTCCGATTAGTCATTGACTCTATCTTGTTGCTGCAGAGGTTGTTGAGATGCACCGTTCGGGAACATTGACGCCCCTCCTCCTGGATGCTTCGTTGACAACTCTACTCAGCTTGATTTTAGCAATGGCTCAACCACCACTTGCGCTCGCCTCCCGCCTCCCGCCTCCCTTTTTTTTTTTTTTTTTTTTTTTTTCTCGTTCTTTATGAACTTGGAACCATAAAAAAGCCATAACTTCGACCTGCTTTGTCATTAATTTAAACCCTCGATCAATTCGCCGTGGTAAGTTCTTGAAAGGCGTGTTGGGACTCTTCGGGCTTGCCACACTCAAACAAATTGAGTTGAGTGGATTTCCATACGCACAAATTATTCATTATGCGAGCTAGCGAGAGAATAAAAAGTAGAATTCAAAAGCTGTGTTTCAGTATTTGTCCTTTCCTTTTCACCAAGCATTTCATGTGCACTCTCGCTATCCATGCACATGTTACACCTGCTGCAAGCTTTTCACTGTCTCCCCCTCAACTTTGCGTTCATCTTCGTTTCTCTTCCTGTTATGAAGAATTGGCGTACATGGCTGCTTGCGCTTTGCTGAGTGGTGGTGACATTCGCAGCAACAAGGACGATAGATATGGCTGCCGCAAGAGCCCAAGCTTCGTGAGCTCCTCCATCATCAGTGGTGGGGGCGGTGGTAACACTGATCATTGAGGATCAAAGAGGAGGGAGAATGCTCACGAAGGACAAAGATTAACGAGTCATGACCGGTGGAATCGAAGAGAGAGGAGAGGAACGAAGACGTGAGACCTGCTTTATATTTAGTATCTTGGGTTAAAAGTGGGCTTATAAATAAGCCCACGAAACCTTTTTTGCGGCTTTTTTTCTTTGAACGCATTAAGACCCATATTTCAAACTTAAGGTGACTCACACATAAATCACTTTAATACATTTTAGTTAAGATATGAGTCTGTCACCTATTTTAACAGTCCTAGTACTATAGTCTACATAATTATAATTATTATTCTAGATAATGATATAAAATGTGTACCTTGCCAAACTTCCCTACGAGCAATTTTTAGACATCTCTCTCTTTTTTTTGGGAGACCATTTTGATTTTTAGGTAAGGAGTAGCTTCTTATGTAGAAGGATAACTGTAATAGAAGTTGTCAGTCTTGTTGATTTTGGCTTCCATTCTTTGTGTATAGGAGTAATAGACTTGGAGCTCCAGAACATGTAGATGAAGCAAATGGCCATTTGACTTGTGGTTGTGGTGACATCTCATATTGCAAGGGACTTATTATCTCCACTTTTGAAATGATTCACAGTGGAATATGATTGTCTTTTAGTCAGGTAAGCAGGCAAATACAACCTTGGCAACATGTGATGTCCTAGAATAATTATTTTAAATATGTAAGTCGCGTCAATCATCTTATGCCATATGACACGTCGCACCTGCACATGTTCTTCTTGTGGCTCCAAATGCGAGGTCTCTCGACACAATTATTATAGATGAGAAACCAAGTAACATGAGATCCTAAAGCCATTAAACTCTCAAATGAACTTTGTAACTTATAGCCTACTCAAATGGATGCGAATCTCACAAAGCTTGGCGGTTCTCTTCCAGTCCCAAGTGTTCAGGAGTTGGCAAAAGAGGCCATAACCGAAGTCCCGCCTCGCTATGTCCGTCCTGACCAAGATCACCCGTTCATGCATGCTGACCTTGGAACATCATTGCTTCAAGTGCCGGTAATTGACCTGAGCAAGCTCTCATCAAGTAATGAAGATTTGATGGAGTCTGAGCTTGAAAATTTGCACGTTGCATGCAGAGATTGGGGATTTTTCCAGGTAGAATGTTACAAAAGCTGCTTTTACTGTTTCTTTCTGTGAGGATTAATTGAGACAAAGGATCTGGATTTCTTCTTGAAGAGTCGACTTCTGAACTTAGTCGATCCCTTTTTGTGCATGCAGTTGATAAATCATGGAGTGCGTTGTTCATTGGTGGAGGAGGTGAAGTTGGGAATCCAGGAGTTCTTCGAGCTTCCAATGGACGAGAAGAGGAAGCTCTGGCAAGATGAAGGAGACGCAGAGGGTTTTGGGCAGACGTTTGTTGTGTCGGAGGAGCAGAAGCTGGATTGGGGCGACCGCTTTTCCATGGTGTCCCTCCCAAGACATTTGAGAAATCCTCGCTTTTTTCCTATGCTTCCTTCTCCGTTCAGGTTCTCTTCCTCTCTCTACGCCATACACCAAAAGAAATTTAGTTGTCTAGATTTAGGGCAGGGAATTTATATAGTAAATTTATCCTTCCGGGCTAACACACTAGGATTGAGGAGGATTGAATTGGCCATATTTTATTTGCCCGATCTCCCCATCTTTTCTTCTATTTCTGCCCTCCCATTCCCCATCAAAAAATAGCGAGCATGACGTTGATGTCAAACGGGCACGCGAGAGAGAGAGAGAGAGAGAGAGAGAGAGAGAGAAGCAAGGACAACGGCGACGAAAGTGGTGTGCGACGGCGGCGGCACAGGATTTTGTTGTTTTGGGTGAATTTCCCTCAAAAAACGAAAATAGTCTAGCCCGACACAAACATTAGTTCATCTAGCCCAACACAAACATTAGTTCACATGGTGGTTGAACTAATTTAATGTACAGATTAGTTCATCCTGTCTGACAAGAAAGAATAATTTACCGAATGTCCCCTTCATGCTCTCGTGATAATTGAGACTCGGGAGCTTGAAGACAAAGAAATGTCGTTTTCGGTGTTTGCAAAATGATTGCAAGCTTTTACTCTTGAACACGAAAGATTCTCAATGGCTAAACATGACGTCGCTTTCAGTTTTTCTTGATGTCTATCCACAATTTAAAATGATTTCTAGTTTCTATTAAGTAACGATTTCACGAGATAATGCTACCCGTTGAATCATAAATATGTAGCTCTCAAATCTTCATTGAAGTCTTTTTAAGTCTCTTTGTATTATTACATTTTGAGTAGAAATAACAGTAAAATCTACATAGGTACAGTGCACTTCGACAGGGAAATAATTTGTCGAATACCCTTTGGGACTATTAGTAGCGTGATTGTTTGTGATCTTGTTACCTTAAATTTAATAACAAGTGTTTTGTTGTTATTCTAATGGAATTGAGTTAATTAAGAATACCAATAGGTCTGTCATCAATAGAGAACTTTCATCTATGAATATACAAGTTTTAGGAACCATATATCATTTATTTTGCATGCATCATAAGATTAATGATACTATATTAACAAATCATGTAAAGAATGTGATCATATGGCTTAGTAGGCTTACTGCGGAGTATGCATAATAATACAAGCACACACCAAAATCATCTTGTCAATATAGAACTTGAGATACAACAATATTTAAGATACCCAATTAAAACTATCAAATTGACAATTTCATCAAGAAAATAGATATAACTTAAATAGAAACTAAATTTAGGAAGATACTAACTTTATCGTAAATGATTGACACATCTGCAATAAATTAAGAGCCTATATTAGGAAAAATTCTTGATTACACTTGATGCTTGTGAGTTGGGGCTGACATGATCCAGGTGAATGGAAGACTCGCTCCAAGATTAGTCCACATCATCAATAGTACCTTAACTTTGTCAAAATAAGAACATTGTATACAGAGTTTATTTAACTTTTTTTCTACACATCCCCCTCCTTGGTAGGCTATTCTTATATATCTTCTTATTTTTATGCAGAGATGACTTGGATGAATACTCTTCAAAGCTACGAGATCTTGCAATGAAGATACTCCTCCTCATGGCAAAACCTCTGAAGATGGACCCCGAGGACATGATAGAACTGTTTGATGGAGGCATGCAAAGCCTTAGGATGAATTATTACCCTCCATGTCCGCGACCCGAGCTCGTCATTGGCCTCACTCCTCACTCCGACGGCTCAGCCCTCACTTTTCTTCTCCAGGTCAACGAAATGGAAGGCCTGCAAATAAGGAAAGAGGGCAAGTGGGTCCCCATCAAGCCCCTTCCTAATGCTTTCGTTGTCAATGTCGGGGATCTTTTAGAGGTAAAGCTTTTTGATTGGCCCTATCTCTGTTGTTTTGATGCAGAGTTCCGCCTAATTTTGATTCAAATACGAGCCAGTATCGCTAGATTCATGTGCTATGATGATAATAGAGTTATTTCCTACACAATATGTACAACTTTATATACATTATGAAAAAAAAAGAAAAAAAAAAGAGAGCATTAATTTAGTCTATCTAAACGAAAATTCGTGCATTCTCGAATGAAATAAATCTTGAGTAATATGGTGGACGGAACCAATTATGGATTATAAGAAACATATGTAATTACGCATGTATTATTCGAGTTATGGTGTAGCATCATTGTTTATTTAGATGCAATGAGCTATTCAGTTTGACAAATTGAGCATGGATAATAGAACTCCATGACCAAAATCGATTAGAGACATTACATGATAGTCTATATATTAATTGATGGCTACAGATTGTTACAAATGGTACTTATCGTAGCATTGAGCACCGAGCAACAGTTAACTCGTTGAAGGAGAGGCTCTCATTTGCCACATTTTACACTCCGAAATTGGAAGGGGAAATGGGTCCTGCACCGAGCCTGATCACACCGAACAAGCCAGCATTATTCAGAAGAATTGGTGTTGCTGATTACTTCAAGGGACACTTGTCTCGTGAGTTACAAGGGAAGTCGTATCTTGACATTATGAGGATTCAAGTCGAGAAAAAAGGGGATTGACTTTGGCCATTGAGAAAGCAAACTAGCCTTTTTTTTTTTTTTTTATTTACCGAGAACTATACTAGCTGAAATCATATCTTTATGTTGACGCTCTCCATGTACCATGAACGAGTTGATTATCCACATTCCTTTTGCTCCCTCCTTGCTTTTATTGATCAATTTCATCACTTGATTTGCTGGATTAATGACATAAAGAACTTTCTAACTGGTTTACATTTTCTTTTTGTCGGGAAAGCAAATGAACATTCATGATTAATAAAGTGGAGTAAATCTGTTGCAGAGAAAGGATCTGCAACATCCTTGATTTTGGCCCTTATTTTGGTTCCAACTAGGAGGCTAAGCTAGATAGGCCAATTTTCTTAAAGAACAAGAGTTAAATGCATTAAATGAGGATAACGAGTGTGATGAATATGGAGGCTTGTGTGTCGCAAGTAATTAATGAAAATAGATGACTCATAACTTAAGGAAAAAATAGCAAGTGATCTTCCTAGCCAAGTAGAGGGTCATCCCTCCCCCATAGATTTGCCACCTTGAGTTTCATAGGTTTTGATTTCTTAGTTTTTTGAAACTGCTGGACCTTTCTTTTTAAAAAAAAAAAATTTATAGAGCTCTCTTTATTTTGATTTTGGAGAAACTTCCTTCATCAAAGTTGTTCAAAACATCTTAATCTATAACATATTTAACTTTCAGTTTTTTTTTTTAGGTGAAATGATTGAGACGAATGCTCAATCAATTACCATATAGAACTTGTCCAGTATAATGAAAATGGTAACCAAGTTGCTTTCTTGAATTTTTATAAATCTTTCATTTTGAATTTGAATATGCTTCATTCACAAAAGTTTTAAATGACATCCATACCTAGAATATTAAAATTTCATAGAGTTTTGTGGAAATTTGGATTTTGAAATTTGAATATGCGTTCATTGAATTGTTGCTCTTTTCAAAACATGTTAAGTTTCTTTCACGAAAAATGTTTTTTGAGGTCTTCTCTACAACATAACAAGATTTTATAATTTTTCGAGCTCGTTTGATAAGGTAATGATGTCGATTTCAGAAATTACTTGAAACTATCTTTCACCCAAAGATAAGAGGGTCACATGCCCAACTTGGAAGGGAAAGGGCTGCACACTCAACTTGAGGAGCAAACTAATCTAGAGACTTCTTGGCTTGAAGATAAGAATGCATTAAATTCTTTTGAACCTTAGTGTGTGTTAAAGAGAAGAAACTTGACCCACCCACGCATGGCTGCGCTGGTTGAGGCGTACCCCCTGTTTGGCCATCAGGTCAGGGGTTCGACTCCCTAAGTCGTTCACGACTCTCAAAATAGTTCTGTGATTTAAGCGGGGGGCCTCGACGGTGGGTTGCTGGGCTAGTCTCCTCGGAGTTATAGTCGGTGTTGTGCTCCCATAAAGTGAGCTAGACCAGATCCTCGGCATAAAAAAAATAAAAAAAAATAATAAAAAAAACTTAGATAGCAAGTTAGCTTAAGTAAACCATACTATCGAAGGTTCTTGAATACTTAGCTTTGTAAGCAAGAAAAAACATGAAAAATGTGCCAAAAATCCAAGACTTATGATGGCCATATCTCAAGCATTAAATAAAGGAATGAATCACTAGTTTAGGTGGTCATTTGAGGATTTGATCATCATTGCATAAGATTTTCCTTGGAGATTAAGTTATACTAAGTAATGATGAAATGGTGACTCATAAGCTTAGGTGGATCAATTAAGAGTGGCTTGGAGAATAAGTAGCATGTGTTCCTTGAAGGTTAGTCATTAATGAAAAAAGGTGACTCAACATCTTAGGTGTTCCTATAAACTTAGGTCATCATGACCCTAATATGAGCCTTGGAAGGCAAGTTAACCAATTCATAAATGCTAGATGACTCATTAGTACAAATGGACCAATGAGAAGAATGCCCTTTGTCTTAATCATTCCCCTAGAACCTTAGGGCGCTATACCGTCAAACTAGCCATGCTACTCCAATAAAGCTCATTGGACCACTTGTTAGGGCCATTAAATGAACCTTGGCCTATAAATAGGGAACCATTCCTGTCATGCCCCAAACCTTGAGTGTGCACGCATCCCTTGATGGCCGATTAAATTGCGACGTCCAAGGACGCGTCGCCGACTCATTCATTTAATTGCACATGCGGAAGCGAATAAACAAATCCCCTAACAACAAACGACATTGGATAGAAAAGCAGGATAACAAATTCACAACCAAAACACGCTTTTATAAACAAACTAGGTTTATATATAAAATTAGTCTGTCTACCAAAAATATCGACTCTCAAAAGCAAACTGTTCTACGACCCACTAGTCGAACACATTCACTGATCCTTCGAACTCCATCAAGAAGGTCAGCTACAACCTCGCCAAAAGCGACGTCAACTACTATAGCGGGGATCTCAAAACCCTGAAGGGGACCAACTCTGTATTTATTAAGCCCGCAGCGAAACCACACCTTAAATTGTTAAGATACCTTCTGAGGTAGATTCTCATCGACCCAAACGATGGTCAGTATGAGCTCATCTACTGAGTGGCCTCCGGGAATAGGGAAGTCAGTAATCAACTCAAAAACCCTTCGAGGCTAACCAAAATGAACCGGCGGGACCACCATTTAAGGACCTGAAAAGAATGAGCCCACAACAGGGTGAGACAATGTCTCAACAAGTTCACCCCCTTAAACTTTGACTCAGAAGGAAATACGCCTAGGGGCGTCCTAACCACATAGTCACGCAATCACAGAGACTTACCTCGTCTCAAATCCTCCCTGCATGTCAGTACAGTTCATATCACAGACATAAGCAGCAATCACACTTAATCAATTGGAACGCCACCATTTTCATCTCAATAAACACAAGGGTCCCAATTATAGGACCAAATCGTTATGACATGTTCCATTCTTTGCCACACAATTTTGTCTCATAATCCAACGCGTCAATTTCACTTAAACATGCGTTTCAATTTTTAATCACGGCCCAATGGGCACGGCCTACCCGACATTCGGTGGTCTTCTGGCGTAACCAAGCATCGTCTCACCCCGTTGAGCGTAGTAATCCCAAAGGAGCATCGGTCCAGAATATATTGTGACCGGCATCTGTTGACAAAGGCATCCTTATATAGGACCAACATCCACCCGACTCGCATCAGGGACAGGTTCTCATAACCATTCATGCACCCATCCAATCTCGGCCAAGACATCGTACTTTGCACTCAAATGTCCCAATTAAAATAACATACTTTGCCCATTTTCTTCGTATTAAAAACACACGGTAAAAATAATCATGTGTGAGTATATGGTCAATTTGAACCAAAAAAATTGATATCATCCCTTTTAAAATCCTACTACTTAATATAGTATTTAAAACCATTTTCAATGTCAAAACCCAACACCCGGTAATTTCGAGATAATTACCAAAATTTCCAACTTTTGAATTAAATACTTAAAATTACAATCACTACTCAATTTGCACAATTTAACACTCAATTGCATAAATTAAGCATACCATTGCAATCGGTATGAAATTCCGGTCACCAGTTATCCCGATCTAATTTTCGGAAAATATAAAACAATTAAATAAATACAAAAAATAATTAAATAATGCAAAAATGCAATAAATACTAACTTAGGCCAAAAATGCTATTCTAACCACCCAAATGGGCCTAGAAAATTTCTAAACCTCTCTAGATAAATAGTACAATCTATCCAGCCCTTAATCAATCTATTCTAACCACCTAACATGCATAATTAAGTGATTAAATCACTAATCTAAACTAACCACCTAATCCATAATTAGCATAAAATAATTACCTACTAAGTGTCATTAACTCCATAAGCCGAGTTTAGCAAGTAAATTCACCAGTTTAGCAGGCCGGTGTGTCCATAGCGATGGCAACATAGAGGCGAGCGACAAACAAGCCTACGACGACACTAACGAAGGTCCAGAAGGCCTTAAAATATGCCTAAAAGACCTCAACCCACAAATGAGTTTTGGCTTCTTCTTTGGCAGAGGGGGGGCTGGTCGATACGGTTGGTTGAGCTGGAACAATCACATGGGCGGTAGGCGGCTGCTGCGGGTTACGTCAGTGCTCGACGGTAGCCAAACGGCGACTAAAACACGCGGGAATGACAACCACGAGGGTCTGGACGACGGGACGGCAAGCAGGAGGCGATGGCGGTAGGGGAGGCAGTCGACGGCATGGGGTCTTCTTTGGTTCTCTCTATAATTTTTTAGCTCAAAACATCTATAACAATAGATAAAGGAGCTTCAAGGAGGAAGAAGATGTTGGCTGAAGAGGGGGACCCAATTGCTTAAATATGAAGCAAAATATCTCCATTTACTCATTGCAATTGCCCCACCTTGTTCAGCCTTCAACCTCAGCCAATTTGCTGCACCAAACTTCCCCTAGAAGCCATTGAAATGGTCCAAAAGGTTGTCTCCCCCTTGGCCTACGAATTTTGGACCAGTCTCTCCAAATTCAATCCAATCATTCTCCAATTGAGCTCAAATTGGTCCCCATAAAATCAACCAAGGTTCCCTCGTCCATCTCACGATTTTTCCTCATCAATTAAATCAACTTGACGGCCAAAAATGTGACAAAAAATGGCCCTCTAATTTTCCCGTTCCAAAATAACCCAACTTTGACTTTTCGCCTAAATCTCGGGTTTGCAGAAAGATCTTCAGAGGATCAGTCAATGTTCATAAAATGAATCGTGACACGACAGAACTTTTAATTTCTAAAATTGGGTTTAAATTCGTAGTTAATTTCAACAGGGCGCGATTTTAGTGTGACCTAACCTACTAGGTAGCTCACAGAAATCGTTAGTGCAATTGACCCATAGCTAATTATTTTCGAGCCACATTGTGCATCTTTTACTCATTGGCGATTCTAGGTTGTCGTGAAAATCTCGAGATTTCAAATACGGGCACAGGGTACAGAAATCACAGAAAAAATCGGTTTAGTGTCATTCGACAAGAATTTTGCAATTATGTGGAATCACCCACACTTTAACCACATGCCTCTATTGAATCGACCTATCTCTGGTTTTTAATCGATTTTGACAGTGCCGTATTGACGCTTACAGATTAGCATGATCGAGCAATCGATTTCTAGTCGAATTCTCAAGTCTATTGCGTTAAAATCTTTTAATGGCTTCACATGATAGACTAGTTATCTCATGAGTGATCAGCTCAAAGAAAAGAATTATAGGCACGTTGATGAAAAGCCCAACTCATTTAATTAAAAACAGAATTAGAAAACCATGATGTCACAACTCCCATCCATTCTCTTCGACCTTTGCCTCACTTCTCCTCCTCCTCCTTTCTTTCATGCCTTTTTCTTTCTCTCGGCCTTGCATCCTCAACCCACTAAGCTATGTAGGTTGGTTCTCAATTTTGCCAAGGTAAGTAAGGTTCCTTTTTCTCCCTTTGGAAGGTAGATTTTGTTGTTAAGTCTAGCTAAGTGCTCACCTATCAAGTCGTGAGTGGTGTGTGATGTCTTTTGTTTGGGTTTACTTGCAATTGTGTTTGGTTGTATGCTTGTGTCATGTACGTTTATAAATGAAGCCAAGGTTCAGTCAAATTGAGTTCGTCACAAGGCAAGGCCGTCCAAATCATAAGGCCTTGAATCGACATAAATAGTGTAGCGTAAGAACTCATGGCGTACAAACAAAGGAGCATGCCTTCGACCCATGCATGTGTTGGCTAAGAGAAAAGATAATAACCAACTTGTGTGATGCACTTGTGTGTGTGCACTTAAAGAGGAAAAAAGCGTCCATCGTCACATAGCGTTGGCGACAATGCCTCATTCATTGAACGGGATGCCTTGCTTGGGCTAAGAAGCCTCTGAAAGTATAGGATACCTGGCTTGATGGCTGGATGCCCTAGTTGAGCCAAGAAGCGCCTAAAAGTATAGGAAGCCCATGAGAGTATGGGATGCTTGGCTTAAGGTCGGATGCCCAGCCTGCGTCTGGAAGCCCCTAAAAGTATGAGATGCTTGGCTTGATGGCCAAATGCCTTGATTGAGCTAGGAAGCCCTTGAAAGATGGGAAGCCCCTAAGAGTATCAGATGCCTAGCCTAAGGCCGGATGCCCAGCCCATGGTTGGAAACCCCTAAAAGTATGGGAAGAACCATTTATACGGTTAATGAACTTATTGAACATATTACCATGTGCTGTTGATGAGCTTGTTTAGTGAAATGACTTATTTCATGAGTTGAAAGTAGATCACATACAGATAGTCGAGAGGTGGCAATAGACTTGTGATTGATCTACCATGGACACTGTTTCCGAGTGCTATGCTTGCTAGGTTTCAATGATGAGATGCTTTCTTAGTAGAGAACTAAGAATTTTACTTATTGAGTTTCCCTAAAACTCATCCCTCATCTTTTAGTCCTATAGGCATGGAAGTCTCATGTCAGTTTTGGGAGCTGTAATCATGCTAAAGGATATATGATTTCCCTTAGCCTATGTGAAAAACTTGTATTGTGATGTAAAAAGAAAAGAGGGCCCGTAGAGAAAGGAGCTTATAAAAGTCTTATTATAATATTAATCAGTGTGTTATGTGTGATGTACATCCTAGTCTTCCAGCTGTGGTTTTTCTGGAGAGTTGTTTATTCACGTTTCCGCATGTGCATGATAATAAGATAAAAAGAATTAGGACGGCAATGAGCTTGGGACGTCGCGAAAATAACTCTTGTCGCTCGTGACTCTGGAGATGGGGTTAGGGTTGTGACAGTATCAATTCAACATTCTCTAATTTCTATGAATTTCAATTGTTCTTTCCATTGCAAAATGTGCATTGTTTCATTTGCAACAAAGTAAGGTGGAACTGTTCATAGCGAACACACAGCATAAGTGGAGCACAAAGAGTGGTTAAAAATGCTGTTGATGAGATTCAACTTTGCAAATGTGGTATTCTAAGTCACTTCACACGAGCCATAGTAAAGCTTTAAAGCTCTCACTACCAGCATAAAAGCAGGCTATGTAACTCCAAGACTAAGGTTGTGATAATTTCACTCGAATATTGATAAGACCGGCGCTTTTTTTTCACCCCTTACTGACTTTTGACATCTCTACCACTTTGAATTGACCACATTATCCCTTATGAATTCTACTCTTGATTAAAATTATTTCTTACCTTTTTATCATTTATTTGTTTCAATTTTATGCTCTTATCAATTAACATTTAAGATGATGGATTGCTCCTCTGCATTAGCATTTTCATTATCAATAGATACATTTAAGTAAATTGTGTCCTTAGTGGCTGCACTACAAAGTATAATACAGCGGAAGATCAGCAAATTGTGTATAATGTAGACATCAATTCCAATATTCAATTTTGAGTAAATAATAAATTTATATTGGAAATCGAAAGCGAAAAATTCACGATCATGAGGAGAATCTAAAGGAAATAACAATTTGCAAATAAAACTAACATTTCTTTACTTCGATGTATGATTAGTGTTTGCTAAGATTAGAAGAATTGGGTAAACTCTCATGCAAGTGGACAATGAACAATAAGTTCAGAAGAAGACAAATGTGAAAGAAACTTTGAAATATAATGGGCATGGAAGAAGTAGATAAGGTGAAAAAAGAGTTGTTGGAGACGGTTTAGGATAGTTTTTGTCTTTTATTTAAATGTGGAACCAAAGAAATAGATGAAAATAAGTAAGAAATAATTTTAAATCGAAATTGGAACCCATAAAGGAAAATGTCATCAATTCAAAGTGATAGGGAATGTTAGGAGTCAATAAAAAGGTAGAAAAAGAACAATCCCATCGATAATATCTCCTCTTTTTCTTTCGGTATTTCCCCTCACTTCAGCTGCCCCGGATCACTTCACCCATACGTGAACAAAACTACTAGTAATCAAACACGCCCTTTTCTGGAGAAAAGCTAAAGATGACACATATTAGTTTGCATTAACTACTGCATCAATTGAAAATCTAGAGGCGAACTTTCTTTCTTTATTTGAATCAATCTAAGATTCGATTTGATTTCATGTATCATATTTTTATTATTTCCTTAAATTTCCAATACATTGTATTATAAATAGAGACTAATACATGTAATAAAAACAAGTACGAATCTATACAAATTCAGATTCTCTTCATTTTTCGATTTCGTTACATGGTGGGAAAAACATAGGCGGCTTTGATGTTTAAGGCTGCGCATGACAAAATTTCTGAAACAGAAATTGATTTCTGGCCAGAAATCAATTACTTAATTTCTATTCCCTGGACAAGTTTCTGAGCAAAGAAATCCGTTTGATAATGACTCAAAATTTCTATTTCTGAAACAGAAATCCGTTTGATAACAGAACAAAATTTATATTTCTAGGAAATTCTCATATACAAAATAAGTTGAAATAATACTAATACATTACAAAAGTTGAAAATACAATTTTATGGAATTTCCGGCATATTATTATCCCTTGCCATTTTATTAGCAATTTTTTTCCTAAGCGTATTTATTTGGTTTCCCTCCTCGGTCAATATATCATTAGTAAGCTCATCCTGCGTAGGTTCAGACAAGTATTGCGGAAGCATGAATATGAGTGCCATCAATGGCGCCTATACAACCTTGTCATTTTATCAAAAATTAGTATTATACAAGATTATCAACAAAATAAAATTAATGATGTAAAGGAATATATGAGAATTCTACCTTCAAGTAACGTTTATAGTTAGGAACAAATCAAGGGAAGGTCGGTTTATTTTGATTCTCGAATTGAATCAATCTAGTTGCCCATCCCTAATTTCTTTATTATTGCTCAATGAATCTTTAATGGCCCTTGCATAGCAAAGAGAGAGATTCTCTTGAATCTCTTGCCTTCGAATTAAAATTCAAGATTGTGTAACAATCTAATTATTTTGATTTTGCAAGAATTTTGAATCCGTAAAAAAAATAAGGTTAAATTTTCTAGGCATGTTTTCTATTAATCTATTACGTAAGAATTTTTTCTTCAATTGGCCATGCGTGTGCATTTTCTAGGAGGAAAGAGCCCCATTGTTTTTAAGTAAGCATTTAAGAACTTTGGTGGTTTTTGAAAATTGGGGACCCATTCGATTGCTTTTCATCATAAAGAGGAAGTTATAAAAAAAATTGAAAAAAATGCAAAAAAAAAAAAAACATGAGCAAAATAAGAAAAAGAAAACTAGCAATAATTTGTGAAGTTGTAGTTATGAATGAATTAAGTTAGCAAGAAAGCACAAGGTTCTTTTATATGGTTTGATTTCAGTCTCTGATTTCTATTTCAGAAACTAAGAAGTTAAAATTTTCAGCTTCTGATTTCTTCAATTTCTCTATTTCTGAAATAGAAATCTATTTCAGAAATAGAGAAATCAAATTGCATTACCAAACGGATTTCTGTTCAAAATCTGTTCCGAGGAACAAAGAAACAGAGAAATTGAGAAACAAAAATTTTGTCATGCGCACCCTAAGTGCCCTTCGTTTTTCTCTAATTTAGACACTCCTAAACAAACCAATTTGAGGTGTGTCAGTAATTTTCTCCCTGAAGACATCCTTAGAGCTTGATGGGCCGCTTGTGGATATATTATTGCCTTTATCTCTCAGATCAGCTATGGGAACATGTTGTGGTAACACCACTTCATCTTGCGGAGCTGGTTGAGCAGTGTTTGCTTGGAGAGAATCAATTTGCTTAGAAAGTTGCTCAAGAACATTTAGGACTTGCTTCATTTCCATTTCGAGGGCGTCAATACAAGTTTGTTCGGCAACACACACTTGTTCGATGTTATCAGCCATTGTTCCCCTAGAACGAGTACAAATTGGCGATCTTGGGTGAGCCGTATTGTTACCTAAGTAAAAGAGATAATGTAAGAAATGATGACAAGATAGGAAAATGGCCCATGACAATGGTCTAATCGCCTCATTTTATTTAAAATTTATTTTAAACGTTGAACCAAACTTCCTAACAATGAACTAAGAATTGAAATTCAAATCCCTAAACATTGAACCAAAAATTGAAAGCACTGAATTGAAAGCAAGGTCTCTAAACATTGAACTAAGAAACCAAAACATCTCATTTTATATGCTTTTGGGAGTGGAAATAAATTGCAAATCGGTTTTCCCCATCGCATATAAAACAAGACGGACAACGAAACCTATTGTCATGGACCGACAAAATTGCAAGTAAGTAAATTGCAGAAGTGAGAATTTAAACTACTTTCACTAGGAATGGATGACAATCACATAGACACACGCATTAAATTGTTGTGCATGTTTTATTGTTTTTAGCACTACACTATTGCACACACGACCTACTGCCGAACCTGGGCTGCGATAGGATTCTTAGGATGGTGTTGAGAAGGATACTTCCTCTAAAATGAGACTGCTATACAAAGGTTGACATTCTCTTCCCCGAAAGTTCTTCATGGTGTCGAATGTGTTTGTCCATATCCACAAGACTGCGTGATATTAGGCATTCCATTCGACTGAGCCGGGGTTAGGAGGACCTGACACGTTAATGCGAGATTGCAACAGTCAGATCATCCTCTTAGCTCCATTTTGTTAAGCCATCTAGATAGAAATCGAGCCTCACATTTCATGCGTGTGTCTATGTGATTGTCATCCATTACCAGTGAAAGTAAGTTGTTTAAATTCTCACTACTGCAATTTACTTACTTGCAATTTCGTCGGTCCATGACAATAGGTTTTGTTGTCCGTCTTGTTTTATATGCGATGGAGAAAACCGATTTGCAATTTATTTCCACTCCCAAAAGCATATAAAATGAGATGTTTTGGTTTCTTAGTTCAATGTTTAGAGACCTTGATTTCAATTTAGTGCTTTCAATTTTTAGTTCAATGTTTAGGGATTTGAATTTTGAATTTCAATTCTTAGTTCATTGTTAGGAAGTTTGGTTCAACGTTTAAAATAAATGTTAAATAAAATGAGGCGATTAAACCATTGTCATGGGCCATTTTCCTATCTTGTCATCCTTTCTTACATTATCTCTTTTACTTAGGTAACAACATGGCTCACCTAAGATTGCCAATCCATACTCGTTCTAGAGCAATAATGGCTGATGACACCGAACAAGTGCGTGTTGCTAAACAAACTTGTATCGCCACCCTCGAAACGGAAATGAAGCATATCTTAAATTTCCTTGAGCAGCTCTCTAAACAAATCGATTATCTCCAAGCAAATACTGTCCCATTAGCTCCGCAAGTCAAAGAGGTGTTACGACAAAATGTTCCCATAGCTAATTCGAGAGATAAAGGCAAGAATATATCAACAAGTGGCCCACCAAGCTCTAAGGATGTCTCTAGGGAAAAAATTACTGACACACCTCAAATTGTTGTTGATGAGGAGATACAAGTGATACAGTAGGTTGTATCGAAGATTGAGTAGGAAAAACACTTGATAAAAATCGAGGAGAAACTCAAGCAGCTGCAGGGTTCATTTAGCCAAGACCCAACTGATCTGTCCCATTATGCAAAGATCAAGATGCCAAAGAAGTTCAAAATGCTAGATTTTGAAAAATATGATGACACCTCTTGCTCAAAAATCCATCTATAGACTTATGTGGTCAGGATGACCAAATACGTTGATAACATCCCCTTGATGATTCAACAATTTCAAGCAAGCCTGACAGGACTGATGCTGCAATGGTACATCATGAAGAAGATTAATCAGTTGGAGACTTGGGAAGATTTGACCGATGCATTCTTCAAGCAATATAAGTATAATATTGATGCCACCCCATCTCGAGAACATTTACTTTGCACCGAGAAAAAGAGGACGGAATTTTTCAAGGCATATGTCATGAGATGGAGGACCATAGCTGCTTAGATTACTCCGAAGCCGACAGAAAAAGAGCTGATGGATTTGTTCATGAAGACACTCCTGCCTGAATATCAAAATCGAATGCTGGGTTCGATTGCTAAGTCATTCATTTAGCTAATCCTTGTTGGCGAGCGAATTGAAGTAGCATTGCGTGATGGATGGGCGTCTGATCAAACCAACTCATATGGGAGAGTCTCAACTAAGAAGGATAAGGAACCTGTAGTGGAGGTTAATGCAACTTATGTTCAACCACCTCGCCCTACCCCAAACACCCAACAGGGAGGAGCACAACCTTTCTTTGGAAAGGAGAAAAATTCTTCCAAGCATCAATTTACGCCACTTCCTAAGCCATTTTCCAAGATCTTGCCGATCTTTCAGAAGAAAGGATTACTGGCTAAGGAACCTAAGCGATCTAATCTCAAGCGTTTCCCCAACTATGATCCGTCCAAGACATGTGCTTATTATATGAGAGAGGTAGGGCATTCTGTTGACGATTGCTATATGCTACAACACAAAATCCAAAATCTTTTGGATGCCAAGGTGGTCTCATTCCACGATGCATAGCCAAACATCTAGAATAACCCACTCCCTGACCACCCAGAAGCTGTGAAGTTTTGATGCTGAGCCCACCATGTTTCAAATAAGGCATGAGGAAGCAGAAGTGATGGACACCCTGGGGCAACCAAGTGGCAAATTCGATTACTATGTAAAGTATTTGGCTCCTCCCAGCTCCTACTTCGACCCACGGGATATCATCCTAGATGGATGGGGTGGCATAGATGAGCTAGCACCTCTAAAGATTAAGAGCTCTGATGATGCACTCGAAGGAATAATGAATTATTTGAAGAGAATTTAGTGTTTGTCATCGACAAAGCTCAAGAGTAGGAGAATTTTAATGATTTGCACACTCATTTGCGTAGGAGTCTTTATTGCTTTCCATATTTGCATATTTGCATTTTCAATTCTAGGATTTCCTTCATTTCAATAATGTAATTTGCTTTTCATCCAATAAAATACATGGAGATTTTCATTGTTTTAAGGGCATGTTGAAGTACACCAAACTAGCCCTGTGATGAAATCTTACCCAAAAGAAAACGGCAATGAACTAATTTTGAAGGCTAGGCTTGTTCATGTTCCCTTGAAAAAATTTTCAAAATAAAATAATTTTCCAACATGTATCTAATTTACCCTGTTTGTTTCATTTAATTATATGCTTTATGTTTTAGGTGCAGCCCTGCGCACATTTAAAGAACCTTTATGAGCTCCATTGCAAAGAGGGGCAAGACACAGACACTTAACAGCTTTGACTTTATGATTTGATAGAGCATGGCCTTTTTATCATTTTAAAATGTTTTCACATGATGTGCAATTTACCAATTCCACTTGAAATTTATCAAAATAGATGATTCAGTGAAGGATGTTAAGTTACTTGAACATGCTAAATGATGCTAAATGAGGCGTGATTGGCAAGCCTTATCCCATACACAGTCCTTTGTCAATACATTGTGAGGTGACTATGGAAATGTTTTGTGTTTCAAGGTGAAGAGGTGAACCCTTGTTTAACCCTTCTTTGAGCCAAAATAATTAAGGAATTTCTTTCATACTATCCTTGTCAAGGACCACCCCACATCGGGGCAAATGGAGGTAAGTTGACATTGAAGGAGAGTGAAATGAATTGAAATTTTCTTGCTCTCACTTGCATCAATCTTCAAGTCATGCTATTACATTAAATTCATGTGATAATTTAGGTGCCTTAGGATGACGAAGAGCGTTTCTTTCACTATCCTACACCCATTTGATGATCATTCCCCACACTGGGGCAAGGCAAGAGGTAGATGAAGACCTTTGAAGGTTTGAGTGTCATTTAAGGTATACTTGACACACGCATTGTGTACAAGAACTGAAATCAAAATAGAACTAAGGGGTATGAAAAAATAGTGTGCCTGGTAAAAAGTAAGGCCCATGCCTGTGAAAAGAAGAGAGAAATGACTGATGAATTGGGGGGGGGCATAAAAAAAAAGCGGTATGCCTTATTGATGCCCATCATCAAAGAAAATTCTTTTTTGAGAAAAGATCTCCAGTTGAATAATCATTGGCATCAGTGATAAACTCTTGAGACAATAAAGAAATTTGTCAAGAAGTAAATCTGTGGCGAAGAAAACTGGTGGTAATGTCAAGATGATCACCAACTCTTACCCATTACACACATCTTTGAGCCTAACGATCCTTTTGTTTCTCAAACCCAAGAACCAAGCCTATGTTACGTCCCTTACAAAGTCTCTTTAGATTAGGGCACTTGAATTAACATAGGAATTCACATGTTTTAAGCATTGCTCGAAGAAGTGCGAGCAAGATTATTTCTTTCTCATTTTGCAGGGTTCTTGACTTGTAAACCCGAAGATAGTTACAGAATTGTTCTTTCAATAGCCTTGACTCAAAGAGTCCCTTTTGTTAAGCCATTGACCAAGCCCACATTACAGTCTTTGTTAAAGACCTCTTAGATTGGTAAGGTCATACTGATTGCAAGAAAATTTGAACTCTTGTCGACAAGATGATGATAAGATTGAGTGATATATTCCTGCATCAATGGTTGGAACAAATAACCCCTCCTAAATGAGAACGAGTGAAAAAGCCTTTTTCACACTAAAAGTGTCTCATTTAGCATGTTCAAGAGATTCATAGCTTAGTGAAAATTGTCTTAATGATAATTTTTACAGTGGAAGTTTGAAAAAAAAGCCATCATGTATGGACCTTCATTGATTTTTTTTTTAAATGAAATGAATTTTTCCTCATAGACCAAATGATTTGTCTTTGAAGTCCTGAGTTTGTTCAGTCATCTTGGTGCTTAATGAGAATTCCAAGTACCCATTTATAAAACATTTTCAAATGTCTAGTTGAGTTCCAGATGTTTGAACCTGTAAACACTTTATGTGACTTTCAAGTGTTTGTCTTTTCAAACATCTGATGTGATTTCCAGATGTTTAGTAAAATATTTTCAAATGTCTAGTGTGAACTCCTGATATTTGAACCCTTAAATACTTGATGTGACTTCCAAGTGTTTGTCTTTCCAAATGTCTGATGTGATTTCCAGATGTTTAGTAAATGTTTTCAAATGTCTAATGTGAATTCCGGATATTTGAACCTTTAAATACTTGATGTGATTTCCAAGTGTTTGTCTTTTCAAACATCTAATGTGATTTCTAGATGTTTAGTAAAATATTTTCAAATGTCTAGTACGAATTCAAGATATTTGAACCTTTAAATGCTTGATGTGACTTCCAAGTATTTGTCTTTTCAAGCATCTGATGTGATTTCTAGATGTTTAATAAATGCTTTCAAATGTCTTACCCAAAAATCATATTTTTGAAATTTTAAGTACTTGATGCAATTTTCAGGTGCTTGGGATTTGATGAGAGTTCCAAATCCCCTGAAGACTTTGAGCCTTTCAATTATCTGCAGAGATTTCTAGATGTTTGTCAGGTCTCATAGGAATCATTTCACACCTAATAATACTTTTCTGAATCTCCAGATAAGTATGACAGGTATGTATTTTTCTTTCCATTTGCATTTCATTAAGCATGGACACATATAAATATATGTTCTTGACCAAATCATTGCATTTACAAGGCATTCTTTATTGCATGATTTTGCATTTATTTGAGTCCATTTCTTTTTTAAAAAAAAGTCATTACAATTAATATTTGCATATGCATTTCATATTCATTTTGTATTCATTATGCATGATCTAAATTTAGGTGTCATTTATCTTTGAAGGAAATCTCTACGAGCTTCCCTTTAAAGAAGGGCAGCTGTTGACATCTAATATTTTAGAAAATAATAAAAAAAATAAAAATTCAGTTTTGGAAATATATCTTCATTTCAAAATTCAAAAATTCAGTTTTTATTTTGATTTTGGAGCCTTTTTATTGTTGGAGTCGTTGAGTGAATATCTCGCTTGCAAAAACAACTTTGAGTGCTTTCACTATAAAATGCGAGGCTTCAAAACCGAGTGAGGGGGGGCTTCTCTTTGTCTTTTGTCGAAGAAAACAAAAACAAGGAAAGATAGAAGAAAGGTTTTCCTTTGCTTTTCTATTCGTGTCTTTGAGAAAACAAAAAGAGAAAAGCAGAAAAGTGAAGAAGAAAAGTCAACAGCAAAAGAAGCAAAAGCTTTTGCTTCTGCAGAGAGCAGAGAGCATAGAAAAATGGGACGTGCAGCAAACCAGCAGAGGTAAAAAAAGAAAACAAAAGGAAGAACGGTTGTTCTTCTTCTCCGAAGAGTCTTCTGCCGGCGACCACTTCTACTCAGAAGCTGGCTCTCCACCGCACCTCTGCACAAGCGAGCTTGCCCTGACAACCCGTGACATGCCGCTGCCGTCGCTTGCTCGTGCTCCCTGTCCGCGAGCCCATCTATTCTGCACCATTGTCGCAGATTGCGACACCAGTAATCCGCGCCCCTGCGCTCTTGCCGTTCAATCAATCGCGCCCAACACCCACTGTTGCAATTCCTTCTGGCGAACCTTGAATAGCACTCGATGGCTCCGCTGCTCTACCCAACGTCGTTGCAGCATCGCCCGCAACACCTTCGCCGCAGCTCGATTCTACTTGCATCGACCACTGCATTTCAGACTGTCCTCAAGCCAATCTGTTGCACCCACCAGCCTTCGCCTGCAAGTCTGAAGCCCTGACATTGCTGCGTCTACTCCAATCCTCGAAGCCCAGCAAGCGCCGCGCCGTTACACTGACCCACGAAGCCACCACCATTCTGCTAATCTCGCCCTTGACTGACCGGCGACTCATTGACCCATAACATTTCTGCCATGAGCTTGCCCTGAAGCCATTGCTCACCCTGCAGATCGCGTCTCTCCTCCTGCAGGTGAACCTTGCACCGGCAACCCGTGCTTGCATGAGCACTGCGCACCACCGTTAGCTGTCCCTCTCATCCACTCCGACGCCGACCATCCATTGCCGCACGTTGTCACCCCATCAATGCTACTGTTCACCTTCCCTTAGGTAGTTTAATTTTTAATTTTTATTCTTACTTTTCACTAACTTTTATCTTATTTTATTTATTTTGTTATTATTGTTCAATTTAGAATATTGAGATGTGCTTTTCTTTTATAAATCTTGTAGGCATTAACTGCAGGTGTTTTATCCCAAATTATGGTAATTATTAATTTGACCTGTAAGACGTCAGGTCATTTTTTTAATTACTTTAATTTATGAATTTTGATAGTATTTCAATTGTTAAATCATTATAGAGTTAAAATAATTGTTAGTTTAATCCGTGAGACAACGGATTATTTTTTCGGTTATTTTAATTCTTATCTTCATTCTTTTAAAATAATTACTTGTTTGGAAAGATAAAAAAATCTAAAAAATATAAAAGTACACAAAAATCTAAATATTGCATTAGAGCATTTAGGTTTAGTAAATTAGGACTATATTTTTAGGGTTCGTAAATTATAATTGCATTTTTAGATTATACTTTTAGATGGGTGATTTTTGTTAGGGCTAATTTTAAATAATGTCGGCATGTCTTGATTTTTTATATAGCTTTTAGGATAAGATATAGTTTAAGTTAAATTGATTCCTAAAATAAATTAGAATATCATTCACGTTAGTTAGTGTAATTAGTTTTTTTATTAATTCCGAATTTCAATAAAAAGAATCCAAAAAATATTAGGTACATATTAATTAATTTGCATAATAGGTTTAATTAGAATTTGTTTATTAGTAGAATATGGTCATATCTAGAACTTAGGTACTTAGGTCCATACACATTTCATATTAAAGTAGCACACCTAGATATTTTTAGATTAAGTCAAATTTCATTTAGTAAAACAAAAAGAGGAACAAAAAATGTCATGCATGCCATATGAGTTATAGTTTAATTTTTTTTAATAAAAATGAAAATCCTAAAAGATGATCATTGCACCATTAATTTGCTTTCTTTTCAATAAAAAAACATTATGTCATTAAAAAAAACTAAAGATCATTTCCTTGGTTAGTTAATAGGTTAATTCATAATTAATCTCATTTCATATCATCATTATTTAGCATAGGTTGCATATATGCATTAAAAAATAAATTAATCATCATTAAAAAAAATCATAAAAGAGCATGCATGTAGAAATACCATGTCATTCATCCCATATCACGTAGCACATGCATATTTAGGATTATGTAAATTAAATTGCATATATATAATGATAAGTTTAAGTCATACCATATGAATTGCATCTTGCATGTCATTAAAATAAATTCATGCATATTAAGTTAAATTAAGATTGCATATAATTAACATTTTTAAAAGAAAAAGAAAAATTAGGTGTCATGTCATTTAGAAATCATGTTTAGGGCATGCATTTTTATTAGCATTTTTTTATTGAATGTTATTTTATTGATTGTGCACCCACATGACCATTTGCATTTTAGTAGCTTAAGTTTAAATTATTCAACATTGCCTGCAAAATATTTTTAAAATTAAAATAAAAAGGTACCGAAAGGGCATTAGACTAATCTAGAGTAACCATGTCCCCGGACCTACTGAATCTTTAGTTCGCAAAAGTAAAGTATTCTCCCATACTTTACTTGGGTTTCTAACCAACCCTAATTGGTTAGTGGCGGCTCCAAATTGAATATAATTGCATGTTTAAATAGATTAATTTCTTAACATCAAGTCGCGATTGGTAGAATTTGGGAGGGTCCGTGCCAAGTCTTCGAACTTAGTAATCCATTAGCCTTCTTTAGGTAATTCACCCTCTGGAAGGTCGCGACATCTGCACACATCTCTCCCCCTTTTTCTTAGCATTAAAAAGGTAAAGATGAAAAGAGAATGGAATTATGATTGCTTGGGAACACGAACAAGCTGGAAATCTCCCATTGACTGGACAATCCATTTCAGCTTTTTTAGATCATCTTTCAACCGAGCCATATCATCACCCTTGGCATTACCTTGGACTTTAAGAGCAAAGGTATGAAGTTGATCATGCAAAGAAACTGAAGAGGTTTGTCTTGCATTTTGCAAATTCTGTACTTCCCATCCCAGAGCATAAATTTGGCCTTGCATCTCTAAGAGAACATCAAGTACTCTGCGAAAGTCTGCTGAATTGTCAGTCTGAGTACTTGCTTTTGCTCAATCAGATGGTGTATTGGCAGATGATGGCAAATCAGTATGATCACGCAAATTTGGCGATGTAACCTCATGTCCTTCCACAGGAAATTGAGAGGCATAGATGTCCTCTAGATCTGCTGAAGAACGACTTACTCCTTCACTGGTGGTAGCAATTGAGGATGTTCCTCTTTTCTCAGGATCTCCTCCTGTTTCAATGCTTTCAGGCGGTGAGAAGTACTCATGCTCAGCTTCTTCTTGTTCTTCTCTAACCTCTTCTTCCTCTTCCTCAATCCTTTCCTCCTCTGCTTCTTTCTCCAATTCTTCTCTCTCTAGTCCTCTGTTCGATCTCATCCTTGTCTTGTTCTTGTCTCTCCTCAGTCTCTAGAACATAACGACTTAAGTTCTTCAATGTAAGCACAGAAATGGTGATATCATCCTCATCCTCTTCATCTTCTAAGATGAGTGCTCTTCTTTTCTTCGATGGAGCAGTCGTGGGCTCCTTCCCTTTCCACTTTGCAGCCGAAGAGACTGGGTGAGTCTTGATAGGGGTTTAACCTTGAATTTCTCCAAAGCCTTGTTAACTTCCTTCAGACGCATTTTAGAGACCATCTTCATTCCCACCACCATTTGATCGCATGTTCGAACACAGAGAATATGGGGAGGCTGAATGTTCAAATGTCTGAATAACTTGGTGACAAGTGTTGAGTAAGGAAGTTGACCTTTGTCCTTCACCATTGTTCTATACATATGAAACATAATAGTGTGAGGAAGAGAGAACTTCTTGCCAACGTTAATGGCATACATCAGCTTTGCCTCTGAGTTTGAAACATCGGTCTTCGAAGTTGATTTTGGTCTGAGGCAGTTGATCACTATCTTGTGAAGCAAGATATTTGAGGCATTCATCCTCAAATATGAAATCTTTCCTTCCGTCATTTTATCCCGAACAAGCTCTATCGTCGTATGGCCAATAGACACACTGATTGGTTGATATTTTCCTCTTTCAACCCCAATCACATCAGCCAATGTATCCATGTCAACCACATAGTCTTGATCTCGAACACTAAAAGAGAATCTATTCATATCCAAGAAACTGAGATTTGAATAGAAGTAAGCAGTAAGTTCAGCATGAGCCTTTGTCATTTCAGAAAAAAAAAACCGTTTGAGTTGAAGAAGATTGAATTTCTCTTGCAGATTAACATTCAGAGAGTCCAGAAAATCAAAGTCACACTTCTAGGGTTAATCACTCCACGCTTTAACAACTTAGAGTACGGTTGCTTGTGTTCCTCCGAACGAAATAGATTTGTCCTCTTGCTTCAAATTTTTGCCGCAACACCCATTCTTGGTTTAAATTGAGTGTACATCCTATCATCATCATTCCCATCAGGTTGACTCAACCCTCCAACATGTGGATCGCTTGGGATATTTGCAAATGCTTCTTTTGCTAACCCCGCAGGAGGAATTCCCAATCGTTCCATTGTGCGTAAAAAATAGGTTTCATTTCGATACCCTTTGTCTTTCAAAAATTCATCAATGTAGTTCAAAGGAGTATCACCCCTCTTCAAAGCATGGTAAAACTTATACATAAAAGCAGGCTTTTGAGTTCTTACAGGTTCTGCATCTTCGATGATTTCCTCCTCTTCCCAATGTTCAATATTCTGAGGTCTAGAAGGAGAAGATGGATGCTGTTGAGAATGTTGTGGGCTCTGCCGTTGTTGAGGAGATTCTTCTTCCTCGGTGAGATCAAAATGCGTAGGTCCCTCACGCATTTGCTGTGGTCCCCTGTTCGCGATCCTCGAAGACTTTCTTTGGGACGACATTTTTCACAGTCTTTGAGAGATTCCAAGCTTGTTTTGCAAGAAAGATGAAATCTTTTTGAGGATTAAACAAGAGAAGAAGACATAAGTGGAAGATCTGTGCTCTCTTAGGGTTTTTGTGAGTAAAACGAAGAAGAACCAATAGTAGATAAGACAATCGAAGCGAGGCATACGAAACGTCGTGAAAAAAGAAATATAAAGATGCCTTTTTAAAAAAATAACTTTCTTTTCAAAAAATTAGATAACTGTCATTTTTAAAAATGACTTCTTTTTTGAAAAGAAAAGAATGCAATAATCACCGAAATTGGAAAATAGCATCAATCAATTACGGATAGATGATCGTACCTTTTCGAGATTTGATCCGAGATAATTTTCTAAAATAAAAGTAACTTACAATCGTAAATCTTGATCGTCTGAGTCTGAGTGTCTTTAGACTTTCATTCCTGGGTTTGAACTTCCTCAAACTTTAAGATATTGAGTCTTGAACGAATGACTTCAAATTGATTTTTCTTCAAAGGCTTTGTGAATATATCCACCAGTTGATTCTTTGAATCAATAAACTGAATTGAAACTTCTCCATTTTTAACATGATCTCTGATGAAATGATGTCGAATCTCTATATGTTTTGCTCTTGAGTGAAGAATCGAATTCTTGGTGACACTGATTGCACTGGTGTTGTCACATTTGATCTCAGTGTATGAATCTTTAATTCCAAAGTCTCTTAGCTATTGTTTTATCCATAGAATTTGTGAACAACAACTTCCAAGAGCTATATATTCTGCTTCTACCGTAGAAAGAGCTACGGTACTTTGCTTCCTTGAAAACCAAGACACTATCATGTTTCCAAGTAGTTAACAGGTGCCTGAGATGCTCTTTCTATCAACTCTGCATCCTGCTATTCTGCGTCTGAGTATCCAAGAAAAGTAAAGTCTCATTCTTTAGGATACCAAAGACCTAAATTTGAAGTTGAGGCAATGTATTTAATAATACGCTTTGCAACACGTAAATGACATTCTTTAGGGTCTGATTGAAATCTAGCACAAATACAAACACTAAACAAAGTGTCAGGTCTAAAAGCAGTAAGATAAAGAAGTGATCCAATAATGCTCATGTATAGCTTCTGGTCAACTTTCTTTCCTCCTTCATCTTTGTGCAGCTTCGAAAAACTTGACATTGGTATATTAGTCTTTTTGCAATTTTCCAGTCCAAACTTTTTGACAAGTTCTTTAGCATATTTTTCTTGATGAATAAAGGTTCCCTCCTTCAATTGTTTCACTTGAAGCCCGAGAAAGAAGATTAGTTCACCCATCATGCTCATTTCAAATTTATCCTGCATAGACTTAGAGAATTTCTTACATATATTTTCATTAGATGATCCAAAAATAATATCATTAACATAAATTTGGACAAGTAAAAAACTTTTTGCTTTCTCTTTTGATAAAAAATATAGTATCTACCATCTTACCAAAAAAAAAAAAAACAATATAGTATCTACTTTACCTTTGACAAAGCCATTTTAAATTAAAAACTTACTTAGTCTATCGTACCAAGCTCGATGTGCTTGCTTTAAACCATATGGAACTTTTTCAGTTTGAATGCAGAGTCTGGTTTCCTTGGGCCTTCAAAACTGGGTGGTTGTTCCACATAAACTTCCTCTTGGATAAATCCATTTAGGAAAGCACTTTTGACATCCGTTTGGAATAACCTGAAATTCTTATGACAAATAAAGGCAAGTAATAATCTAATTCCTTATAACCTTGCTACTAGTGCGTAAGTCTCATAATAGTTTATCCCTTCTTATGTATATTCCTTGGCCACGAGTTTTGCTTTGTTTCTTACGACTTTTCCTTTCTCGTTAATCTTATTCCTGAAAACCCATTTAGCTCCAATGATGGATTTACCTTTTGGTTTAGGAGTCGATTCCTAGACATCATTAATACTGAATTGCCTAAGTTTTTCTTGCATAGCTTCAATCCAGCTTTCATCAGTTAGAGCTTCTTCTATACTTTTGGGTTCTATTTCAAAAATAAGAGCCACAGCACTAGACTCTTTACGCTTTTTGGATCTTGTGCGAATTCCTTCATTAATATCACCAATAATGAGATCTTTTGGATGACTGGACTTATGCTTCCAGTTGCTAGTTGATTTGTCAAATTGTTGATCATTTTTCTCATTTGAATCTTCGACGATCATTTGTTGCTGGTCTTCTGAAGTTTGAGCTGCTTCTAGAGATTTAGATTTTGTAAGGTCTGGAATAGGTTCAGATTCTTCAAGTTGAGTATGAATCGATTCATTTTGCATAAAGTCTTGAAATTTGACATTCATTGATTCCTCCACAGATTGAATCTTTTTGTTCTATACTCTGTAAGCTTTGCTTGTAATAGAATATCCAAGGAAGATACATTCATCTAATTTTTCTTCAAACTTACCAACTCGATCATTTGCATTTTTCAAAATAAAAGATTTACATCAAAATACATGAAAATATGAAATAATTGGCTTTTTTCCTTTGAATAACTCATAGGGAGTTTTCTCCAGAATAGACCTTAGAAAAACTCTATTAATAATATAGCACACTGTAGAAACTACTTCAGCCCAAAAATGAGATGAATGTTACTTTCAATTAAAAGAGTTCTAGCCATTTCCTGAAGCGATCTATTATTTCTTTCCACGACTCTATTTTGCTTTGAAGTATATGGTGAAGAGAACACATGCTAAAAACCATATTCATCACAGAATTTTGTAAAGTATTGATTTTCAAATTTACCTCCATGGTCTATCCGTATACTTGAAATAACATATCATTTCTCATTTTAAACCTTTTTAGCAAACTTTATAAAATAAGAAAATGTTTTTGACTTACTTGCCAAGAAATATACCCAAGTAAATCATGAGTAGTCATCCATAATTACTACGCAATATTTCTTACCTCTAATGCTCTAAGATCTGGTTGGTCCAAAGAGGTCTATATGCAGGAGCTGCAGTACACGATTAGTGGATACTTGATTTATTGGTTTGAATGAGTTTCTTACCCATTTTCCCAACACACATGGTGTGCATAGATCAGAATTTTGGTATGTTAGTTTGGGTAGACCACGAACAAGTTTTTTTGTTAAGATTTTGGCCATTTGCTTCATGTTAATGTGCCCAAGTTTTCTGTGCCATAATTTTGCTTCCTCTTGAATTAAGATTAGACATTAGGTTTCATCTGGTTTGATATCCAAGAGGTAGATATTCCCATGTCTTCGCCCCGTGAAAGACTGAGAGGAATTTTTACTGGTTCCTGAACATATTCCTTCTTGAAAGTTAATTTTGAAACTAGTGTCGCACAGCTGACTGATGCTCAACAAATTGTAGTTAAGTCCTTCTACTAAGGAAACATTACTGATTATGAGGCTTACAATCTTTATGGTTCCGTATCCCACAATGTTTCATTTGCTATTTCCTGCAAAAGAAACTTTTCCACCACCAACTTGTACAAGTTTCAGTAGATTAGCCAGATAGTTTCTTTTTAATCAGTGCAGAGCAGAGTGTACAGGACTTCAGTTGGTTGAGATGAGATCAGAGATTAGAAAATTGCAAGTCCAGAGTTGGTTCAGAAATCACTGATTCGGTTGCAATTATCAGAGACAGTTTAGAGGTTACTCAAAATTGCCAGTTTAGCTTTGCAGATTTTGTGTTGAAGACCTTTGGAATTTTAAGTGGGCAAGTGTTTAGTATTTTGGATCCGAAGTGGTTTGGGCAAGATAGTAGTAATCTGGCAGCATTGGTACAGAAGGAGCAACTTGAGAAAGAAAATATTATATGAGACGATTGTACCTCCACATTTTTGTTTAAGAATTGGTAAATGTTTAAATTTCGAGGACTAAATTTTTATAAGAGATAAAGAGTTGTGACATCCTGATTTTCCAATTTTATTTTCAATAAATTGATACTGGCATTTCGTCGGCACGCATATAGTTCTTTCCTTGAGTCGGCCACTCATGTGAAAACTAGTTTATCGGGTGGAGCCGTTAAGAGTTTCTAATGCATCAGAATCAAGAATTTGACCAGGAAGCGACCTTTTGACTGAGCTAATCTGCAAGGTTCAGTATGGCACAATTAAAAATTGATTAAAGACCGGAGATAGGTCAACTCGACAAAGGCATGTGATCGAGTGTGGGTGATTCCACCAAATCGCACAATTCTTGTCGATCGACACTTAGACCGACTTTTCTATCGATTGGGTACCTCGTGTCCGCATTTGAAACCTGGAGATTACCCCGACAACCGAGAGTCGCCGATATGTCAAAGATGTACATTGTGGCTTGATCAACCACATGTCAAATGCACGAAAATTTCTAAAAGCTACTCGGTAGATTAGGACGCGCTAATATCATGCCAGAGTGAAATCAACCATGAAATTGAGATCGAATTCAAAAATTGGAAATCTGGGTATGTCACAAATCATTTTAGGATTATTGACTCATCTTTCGAAAATTTTTCATGCAAGCGGAGCTTTTCAACAAAATAATCAAGGTATGGTTAATTTTGTTCAGAAATTTGGTAGGCCCGCTTTTAGTGGTATTTTTGAGATCAAGATGGTTCTATGGTCAAGTATATATGTGAATTGAAGGGTGGTGATATTGGATTAATTTTATGGATTTTAATTTAGTTCAATTAGAAGAGAATTGAAGAATATGATATACAAAGTTTAAAAATTCGTGTGCCATGGCGGAAAATAAAATTGGACCCATTGGAGAATTGTTGTGGGAGATTTGAAGTTAGTGGAATGTGATGTCACCTTATATCATGGTTGGGGCCAAAGCAAATGGGGTGTTGATAAGTGTCAGATGCCCATTGGTCCCCAAAAAGCACCTCTCACTTCAATCTTCATCTTCTTCCTTAGGACTTGGAGAGAGAAAGGCAAAAGTAGAAACCAGCGACCGGTTCCCCCCCCATCTTCGTTCAAACTTGCTCGCTCGGCCACCCATTCGCTCGTCGTCGGAGGTCCAACCGTCACCGTTTGTCCGCGCCACTGCTTTGCCTGACCGCGCGCACGCTGCTCCGTCCCCGCTTGCTGGCCAACTCGCTACTTTGCCTCCATCCGACCATCGTCCTTCGTCATCCCGAGCTACCCACTGTCGCCAAGGCTGTCGAAGTAGCCGTACTCCACCGCCACTCGCCGTCCAAGCCTTGTGCGCAAGGCCATCGTTGCTTGCTGCCGCTTCGCACGTCTCGGCCTCCCTCTTGCTTGCCCTTGCGTTGCAGCTGCTGCATCAGCCCGTGCTGAAGCGT
Source organism: Eucalyptus sideroxylon (assembly GCA_014182405.2). NCBI lineage: Eukaryota > Viridiplantae > Streptophyta > Magnoliopsida > Myrtales > Myrtaceae > Eucalyptus > Eucalyptus sideroxylon. Next base: position 8,168,821 of record CM024552.2, on the reverse strand, counting down.
TTGGCCACCTCCGGCCACCGTTTGGGCCTCGCCTAGGTCCGGTTCGACCCCTCAACCTTCCTTGGTCCTTCTCCATCTCATCCAAGCTCTAGATCTACCCTTCTTCGGTCTCAAACTGCAGTGGTCAGCATCATTCAAAAATGGGTATGGCAGCCCAGTTTTGGCCCGTTTTGGCTGGCTTCCCCGCCCCAAATGCTTGGCCTGCCTTGAGAAAAGTCGATCCCCTCGACGTCCTTGCCGTTTTGGTTTGCTCGGCTCACTAATCGGGTGAGTTTATCTCACTAAATCTTGATTAGACGGTTAATGATGCCCTAAGTGTGCTTAGTCTAAGTTAAGTAAGTTTACGCGGTTAGATTAGTTTATTTCATTGATGATTAGATTATGGTGTTTAATTAAGTTAAAGTGTGTTTAGTTTAAAGTTAAGTATGTTTATATTAATATAAGCTTTGATGTGACTTAAAGGAATTTGTTTTTGATTTATTTAAGTATTCCAAAATTATTAAATAATTTAAAAATATATATTTATTCGAAATTATTAAAATATTATTATTTAAATAAATTTCGGAATAAAATTAATTATTTAATAAATTCCGAAAATTATCTCGGGACCTTATTTTCTAAGAATTTCGTGCTGATCGCTACTGTGTATTCGGATTTTGAAATTGATGGTTGGATATTATAAATTGAGTGTAGACTACGAAAAAAAATGGATATTATTGTTTAATTAATTTTCAAAATAAATTAATTATTTATTAAATTTTGAAAATTTCGTCGAGACCTTATTTTCTCAGAATTTCGTGCTAATTGCGGCTGTGCATTTAGAATTTAAATTTGATGAATGGATGTGGCCAATTGAGTGTTGATTGTGGTAAATAGAGATTTTATTCATAAAAACTCAAGTGTCGGGTTTTGATGCAAAAATTGGATTTTAATGATTATATAAAATGGTCAGGATCACTATTTTAAGTGGAAATATTGAGTGAAATGCAAAGTATCCTGGGGCCGAGTATGATTTGGCTGTTGATATTGCTAGTAAAAGTACCTAGAGGGGGTGAATAGGTATAAAGAGTAATTTCTTACGATAATCGCACAATACTAGACAGTTGATAGAATTAAGACAATGGATTCTCGTCAAACAACAATCAAAATAAAACTGAGAATAGGGAAGAGAAAATTGAACGCAAGGTTTATAGTGGTTCGGCTTATTTCAAGTCTACGTCCACTCTTCTCCACTGACAGCCCACTGGCTGGATTCCACTATGAACAAAGAGATGTTGCAGCACTGTTCTCCCTTGATTTCACGGTGTAGAAGATCTACCACACTTCCTCAAGGTATCACTAAGTATAGACTCTCTTTTGCGAATACAGTTTTGCTCAATATGAATCGACTAATAATCAAGGAGCTTCAGACTCTGGAATTTCTCTATCGCACACCACCTTGAACAGTTAGAATGTCTTCCTTTTATACTCATTTATGCCATCATACTTGTTGGCACTTACCAAAGGAATTCTTCTAATCTTCCCGTTGGACAGAATCAATTAGAAAGAACATTCGAGCTATTAAAGCAACATGTCGAGAGCCCATCAATCGTGTTCATCCATACAATCAGGATCTTGGTTTCCAAGAATAGAACCTTCCAAGAGTATTTTGTCAATCATCGGATCTTCAAACGATCTTGATTTCGAATAAAAGAATCTGTTATATCATACCCAACCAAGAGATCTACTCTAGTGGACAAGACCAAATCCTCAACCAAACACTTTAGCTCTGGATCGTCTTCGTCACTGGATTAGAAACTGTCAATGAGAATAGTCTTGAGTCTTGAGTCTTGAGTACTGAGTCTAGGAATCTGAAGGTCTTCAGACTCTAAATTCAAGGGTCTCTAATGAAGGTCTTCAGACTTTAAATAGAAGGGTCTGCAATGCTCCAGACTAGACTGATAGAAATGTTTTGTCAACTTCAAAATATTCTAGAAAGATTTCTCCAACAATCTCCCCATTTTTGATGGTGACAAAACTTTCCTGTAGATTTGAACAGCTTTGACCTGCAAAACATTACTCAAGCAATATGGATATCTCATAAAGATTAACAACTCAACTAGACTCTGCATCCACAGAAAATATGTTAGTCTTTCATGAGTAAAGCCATACAATAACACTTGATATAAATGCAACAGTCAATTTCAAATCCACACCCAAGTTATGCTCAAAACAAATATCCAAGGAAACTAAACTGAAGTAAGAGATTTAAAGTCAAAGTTCAAAAGATTCAAATCAAAAGATTGCAATTCTCCCCCTTTTTGTCATCATTAAAAAAGGTGAGAAAAAGTCAAGTGTACTTGGGAACGCGCACAAGCTGGAAATCTCCCATCGACTGTACGATGCCTTCCAGCCTCTTCAAGTCTTCCCGTAGATGTGCCACCTCTTCCCCTTTGGCATTTGCTTGAATTTGAAGAGCGAGGTCTTGCATTTGATCCGACAGGGTAGTAGAAGATGCTTGTCCAGCATTCTTCAAGACTTGAAGCTCACATTCCAAAGCATATATTTGACCCTACATTTCCAGAAGAAGATCAAGGATGCGACAAAAATCTGTTGTAGTGTCCGTTTGCGTGCTGGCATTTGCTCTATCGGATGGAGTAAAGGCAAACGATGGAACGTCAGTGTAATCGCGCAGATTTGGCGTTGAGGTATCATGTCCTTCCTTAGGCATTTGAGAAGCCTGAAGATCTTCTAGAATTGCTGGTGAGCGACTCACACCTTCACTGTGGACAGGATATGGTGTAGTCCTTCCTTGCTCTCCATCTCCCCCTGTTTCTAAGGCCTCAATTGGGGAAGAGTGATGGTCATACTCATGAGCATCTTGATTGCCTTTCTCTCTAGCTTCATCTACAGACTGTTCTTTGACTGCTTCTTCTTCTTCTTCTTCAACTTCCTTCTCATTTTCTTCTTTTTCTTTCTCTTCTGCTTCTCTGGTCTCTTCCTTTTTCTCTTCCTCTCTCTATTCTTTGTCCTCTACTTCTTTTCCTTTTTCCTGTCGTTCCATTGATTCAGATACAGAACGACTGAGCCTTTTCAATGCCAAGGCAGAGATAGAGAGTTCATCCTCTTCATCTTCATCCTCTAAGATAAGAGTTCTTTTCTTTTTGGATGGAGCACCCATAGGCTCCTTCCCTTTCCTTTTTGATGCAGAAAATACCGGATGAGATTAGACCGGAGTTTTCACCTTGAACTTCTCCATTGCCTTACCAAGTTCTTTCAGACGTATTTTTGTCAGCATTTTCAAACCCACCACCATTTTGTCGCATGGTCGAACACAAAGAGTTTGTGGAGGTTCAATGTTCAAGTGTTTGAAGATCTTAGTCACAAGACCTGAGTAAGGCAACTGGCCCTTGTCCTTCACCATCGCTCTATACATGTGGAAGAGAATGGTGTGAGGAAGAGAGAACTTTCTCCCTGAATTGATCGCATACATCAATTTCGCCTTAGAGTTGGACACGTTAGTCTTGGATGTCGATTTTGGCCTAAGACAGTTGATCACAATTTTGTGAAGAATGATGTTGATGGCACGCATTCTTGCGTAGGTAATTCTCCCTTCTGCATTCTTGTCTTTGACGAGCTCCAATGAGGCACGAGCAATTGAAACCTTGACCGGTTGATATCGTCCTCTTTCAACCCCAATTATATCTGTCAGCATGTCCACATCTACCACATAGTCTTGGTCTCGAACACTGAAAGATATTCTATTCGCATCTAAAAAGCTGAGATTTGAATAGAAATATGCTGTCAATTGTGCATAGCCGTTTATGGTGTCGGAGCAAAATTGCTCAAGTTGAAGCAGATTGAACTTTTCCCTCAAGTTCACATTGATGGCATCCAGAAAGTCGAAATCAACACTTCTGGGGTTTATCACCACACGTTTCAACAGTTTGAAGAACAGATTCTCCTGTTCCTTTGATTTGAACAACTTCGTTCTTTTTCCCTTAGCCTTTGCAGCAATACCCATCCTAGGTTGAAATTCATTGAACAGCTTATCATCATCGTTCCCGTCTGTGGGATTCAATCCTCCTACATGAGGGTCACTTGGAATGTTCGCAAGTGCTTCCTCAGCCTTTCCTTTGGGAGCAATTCCCAAATCCTCCATTCGTCGTAAAAAGACATACTCATTTCCATAACCCTTGTCTTTAAGGAAATCATCTACATACTTTAGCGGAGTACCAGTGCTTTTCAAAGCACGATAGAGCTTGTAAATAAAAGAGGGTTTTTGGACTCTTACAAGGTCTACTTCCTCGATTATTTCTTCCTCCGATTGATTACCCACACCCTATGGGGTAGATGATGGAGAGTGACGTGGTTGAGAGTGAATCGGGTTCTGTTGCTATCTTGGTAACTCTTCCTCTTCGGTGAGATCGAAATGGGTAGGACCCTCCTTCATTCTCTGTGGTCCCTTGCTCGTGATTCTTGAAGACTTTCTCGAAGAAGACATCGTTTCTTGTCATTGAAAGATTACTTGACTCGCTTTCCCAAGAAAAGATGACAACTTTCTCGAAGATGAACACGGAGTCGAGACAGGATTAGGAGGAGAATGCTTTTTAGGGTTTTGGAGTTAAGCGAAGAAAGCAACTGACTGTATGTATATATAACCCAATTTAAAAAGGAAAAACCAATCGACATAAAGGCAAGTGAACAGTCGTCCCTTTTTAAAAACGATAACCGTCCTTTTTAAAAGAAAATTGCCATTTTTAAATAGAAGTTATCCTTTTTGAAAAGGCAAGATTTCATCTTTTAAAGATAATATAAGTCAATCATTACTGAACGAAAGATCGTACCTTTTCGAGATTGAATATCGAAACAACTTACAATCTATAGCCATGAACGTCTGAGTTTGAGGGTCTGAGAGTCTCTAGACTTTAACTTCCTCAAGCTTCAAAATGTTGAGTCTTGAATGGATAAAATCGAATTGATTTTTCTCCAAAGGCTTTGTGAATATATCCGCTAGTTGGCTCTTTAAATCAACAAATTGAATCGAGATTTCTCCATTTTGAACATGATCTCTAATGAAGTGATGTCGAATCTCTATATGCTTTGCCCTTGAGTGAAGGATTGGATTTTTGGTGAGATTGATTGCACGTGTGCTGTCACATCTAATCTCAGTGCATGAGTCTTCAATTCCAAAGTCTTGTAGCTGTTGTTTTATCCATAGAATTTACGAACAACAACTTCCAAGAGCTACATACTCTGCTTCTGTTGTAGAGAGAGCCACAATATTTTGTTTCCTTGAAAACCAAGACACTGTCTTGCTTCCAAGCAACTGGCAAGTTCCCGAGGTGCTCTTTCTATCAACTCTGCAACCAGCTAGATCTACGTCTGAATATTCAAAAAGATTAAAGTCTTCCTCTTTAGGATACCAAAGACCGATGCTTGAAGATGAAGCAACGTATTTAATAATACGTTTCGTAGCACTGAGATGAGATTCTCTAGGATCTGATTGAAACCTAACCCAAATGCAAACACTCAACAAAATGTCAGGTCTAGAGACAGTAAGATAAAGAAGTGAACCGATGATACTCATGTACAGCTTTTGATCAACTTTCTTCCCTTCTTCATATTTGTCTATCTTCAAAGAACTTGACATCAGTATGTCGGTCTTTTTGCACTTTTCCAGTCCAAACTTTTTGACAAGATCATTAGCATATTTTTCTTGATGAATAAAAGTTCCTTCCTTCAATTGTTTTACTTGGAGTCCAAGAAAGAAGGTTAACTCTCCCATCATACTCATTTCAAACTCATCCTACATAGACTTAGAGAATTTCTTGCACAAACTTTCATTAGAGGATCCAAAAATAATATCATCCACATATATTTGAACAAGTAAAAAGCTTTTATTTTCCTTTTTGATAAATAGAGTAGTATCTATTTTACCTTTGACAAAACTATTATGTATTAAGAACTTACTTAGCCTGTCGTACCAAGCTCGAGGTGCTTGCTTTAAACCATACAATACCTTTTTCAATCTAAAGACTGAGTCTGGCTTCTTTGGGTCTTCAAACCCTGGTGGTTGTTCCACATAAACTTCCTCATGGATAAAACCATTTAGGAAGGCGCTTTTGACGTCCATTTGGAATAACCTGAAATTTTTATAACAAGCAAATGCAAGTAATAATCGAATAGCTTCTAACCTTGCTACTGGTGCGTAAGTCTCATCATATTATATTCCTTCTTCTTGCGTATAACCCTTGGCCACAAGTCTTGCTTTGTTTCTTACGACTTTTCCTTTTTCATTCATCTTGTTTCTGAACACCCATTTAGCTCCAATAACAGTTTTTTCCTTTTGGTTTAGATGTCAATTCCCAGACATCATTAATGTTGAACTGTCTGAGCTCTTCTTGCATAGCTTCAATCCAGCTTTCATCAGATAAAGCTTCTTTTATGCTTTTTGGTTCAATTTCAGAAATGAGAGCCACAGCACTAGACTCTTCATGCCTTTTGGATCTTGTGTGAATTCCTTCATTAATGTCGCCAATAATAAGATCTTTGGGATAACTGGATTTATGCTTCCAATTACTGGTTGATTCGTCAGGTTGATGATCTCTTTCTTTACTTAAATCTTCACGAACAGCTTGATGCTAGTCTTCCAGTGTCTGAGATGCTTCTTGAGTTGTAAGTTTTGGAGACTCTAGAGCAGGTTCAGATTCTTCATGATGAGTCTGACTGGACTCATTTTGCATAGAGTCTTGAAATTTGACATTCATTGATTCCTCCACAGATTGACTCTTCTTGTTGTAGACTCTGTAGGCTTTGTTTGATGAAGATTATCCAAGGAAGATGCCTTCATCCGATCTTTCTTCAAACTTACCAACTCGATCTTTTGCATTTTTTAGTATAAAGCATTTGCAACCGAACACATGAAAGTATGAAACAATAGGCTTCTTACCTTTAAATAACTCATAAGGGGTTTTCTCCAGAATAGATCTTAAAAAGACTCTATTAATAATATAGCACACTATTGAAACAGCTTCAGCCCAAAATTGTGAAGAAATTTTGCTTTCAATTAAAAGAGTTCTAACCATTTCTTAAAGAAATCTATTCTTTCTTTCCACAACTCCGTTTTGCTGAGGATTATATGGAGAGGAGAACACATGCCTAAAGCCAGATTTATCACAAAATTTTGTAAAATCTTGATTTTCAAATTCACCTCCATGATCTGTTTTTATACTTGAGATAACACATCCTTTTTCATTTTGAACATTTTTAGCAAACTTTTCAAAATATGAGAAGGTTTCGAACTTATTTGTAAGGAAATATACCCAAGTAAATCGGGAGTAATCGTCCACAATTACTAGGCAATATTTCTTACCTCAAATGCTCTGGGTTCTGGTTGGTCCGAAGCGATCCATATGTAGCAGCTACAGTACATGATTAGTAGAGACATGATTTATTGGCTTAAATGAATTTCTTACCTGCTTTCCCAGTATACATGGAGTGCATAGATCAGACTTTTGGTATGATAAATTGGGTAGACCACGAACAAGTTGCTTTGTTGAGATTTTGGCTAATTGCTTCATGTTGATGTGACCAAGCTTTATGTGCCATTAGCTTGCTTCATCTTGAAATGAGATTAAGCATTGTGATTCATCCGGTTTCACATCCAAGAGATAGATATTTCCATGCTTTCGACCCATGAAAGACTGAGTAGAGTCTTTACTGGTTCCATAACATATTTCTTCTTGAAAGAAGATCTTAAAACCAGTATCACACAATTGGCTGATGCTGAGAAGATTGTAATTGAGTCATTCCACTAGGGAAACATTACTTATTGTGAGATTTCCGATTTTCATAGTTCCAAATCCCACAATTCTTCCTTTGTTGTTTCCTCCGAATGAGACTTTTCCACCATTTACTTGAGCGATCTTTATAAAGTAATTTGAGTCTCCTGTCATATGTCTTGAGCATCCGCTGTCCAGATACCACTTTACCTTTTTCTTGATGGAGACCTGCATTTAAAGGAGAGTCTCAAGCTTTCTTTGGTACCCATATTTTCTTGGGTCCTTTGGTGTTAGTAAGATAAACAGTATTAGCCCATGTTTTCTTAACAGGTTTCCAAACCATAGGACACTTTTTTTCAAAGTGATATGGGCTATTGCACTTTAAACACTTGTGGGCATTTCGACCTACAGACTTTACAAAAACCTTCTTGAAATGATTTTTGTAAGCCTCTCTCGAGGGTCTTTGCTTAATTCTTTCCTTTACTTTAGGAAAATCAATCAGGGAAATTATTTCTGCTGTCATACCTAGACCAGACTTATTGAAGTAAGGTCTTTGAGCTGAAAGAATTTTTTCAAGTTTCTCGGACCCTATTGAAAATTTCTTTGAGATATTTGATGAGTCAGTTTTTAAAAAGCATTTTCTTTCAAAAGACTATCTTCATTTTCTTTAAGAGTGATAATATTCATGTCTAAACATTTAACTCTTTCTTTTAAAACGTTTTCCTGTTTTTTTAGAGCATAGTTTTCCTTTTTAAGTTCGGATATCCTTTTGAGAGAAGTCTTGAGACTAAAACACAGCTCATCAATATACTTAGAAACCTTGACAGGGATTTTAAAATTACTTACCTCAAATTCACCGTCCGAGTCGATCCAGAATTTGAGTCTCGAGTCGATTGCGCCATCGGACATAAGTTGGCATATTCATCATCACTTTCTTCATACTCTGTGTCATTTTAGGTTTCAGCTTTGAGAGCCTTTCGAGACATTTTAGCTTTTCCTTTCTTCTTCTTCAGAAGAGGACAGTTGGGTCTGATGTGTCCCTTTTTCTTACATTCAAAGCAAACTACATCTTTGTTTGATTCATCATCATCAACCGACTTGGTCCGTTGTCTTTGAAAACTTTGTTTCTTTGTGTTGAACCTTCTTCCTTTTCTATTCAGTTTTCTGAATCTTCTTATCATGAGAGCAAGCTCCTCATCATCCATATCATCTTTAGAATCTGTAACATCATAATCATCAATAGATTTTAATGCAATGGATTTCTTACCTTTTGGATCTTTGTCTTCATTAATTCGTTCCACTTCATAAGATTGAAGAGTTCCAACCAGCTTGTCGACAGATAGTGGCATGATTCTTTGCGTCTCTCTTATTGAAGTCTTTATGTGATTCCAATCCTTGGAGAGTCCACGCAGTAGCTTGTTTACCTTCATGGGATCATAAATTGGTTGCCCTTGATTTTCAAAACCATTTACAATCTCTGTAAAATGGCTAATCATGTCAGTTATAGATTCTCCAGGTTTCATTTTGAAGGCTTCATATTGACTGAGAAGGATGTTGATTTTGGTCTCTTTCACTCGATTAGTTCCTTCATAGGTAATATGTAACCTATCCCAGACTTCTTTTGCTGTAACACAAGAAGATATTATGTTATATTCAATAGGTGACAAGGCACAATATAATGAATAAATAGCCTTCGCATCAAGAGTTTGTCTCTTGATTATCTCTTCCTGAGTCATTCCGCTGGTCTCAACGGTTTCTTTCCCTCTTTCTGAGACAGATGCAACTTTAGGAGTGATTCCTTTTTCTACAACGTCCCACTCCAGAGTATCCTTTGATGGAAGAAATGCTTTCATTTTTTTTTTCCAGATATTGTAGTCCTTTCCATCAAAGTAAGGAGGTCTGGTGTTGCTTTGACCTTCCATCAGCCCTGAAGCTAGTATACTAGCCATGGATCTTTTACTCTGAAGTAAAACACTTCAAATAAAGTGAGAACACGGGCTCTGATACCAATTGATATTGCTAGTAAAAGTACCTAGAGGGGGGTGAATAGGTATAAAGAGTAATTTCTTATGATAATCGCACAATACTAGACAATTGATAGAATTAAGACAATTGATTCTCATCAAACAACAATCAAAATAAAACTGAGAATAGGGAAGAGAAAATTGAACGCAGGGTTTATAGTGGTTCGGCTTATTTCAAGCCTACGTCCACTCTTCTCCACTGACAGCCCACTGGCTGGATTCCACTATGAACAAAGAGATGTTGCAGCACTGTTCTCCCTTGATTTCATGGTGTAGAAGATCTACCACACTTCCTCAAGGTATCACTAAGTATAGACTCTCTTTTGCGAATACAGTTTTGCTCAATATGAATCGACTAATAATCAAGGAGCTTCAGACTCTGGAATTTCTCTATCGCACACTACCTTGAACAGTTAGAACATCTTCCTTTTATACTCATTTATGCCATCATACTCGTTGGCACTTACCAAAGGAATTCTTCCAATCTTCCCGTTGGACAGAATCAATTAGAAAGAACATTCGAGCTATTAAAGGAACATGTTGATAGCCCATCAATCCTATTCGCCCATACAATCAGGATCTTGGTTTCCAAGAATAGAACCTTCTAAGAGTATTTCGTCAATCATCGGATCTTCAAACGATCTTGATTTCGAATAAAAGAATCCGTTATATCATACCCAGCCAAGAGATCTACTCCAGTGGACAAGACCAAATCCTCAACCAAACACTTTAACTCTGGACCGTCTTCGTCACTAGATTAGAAACTATCAATGAGAATAGTCTTGAGTCTTGAGTCTTGAGTACTAAGTCTGGGAATCTGAAGGTCTTCAGACTCTAAATTGAAGGGTCTCCAATGAAGGTCTTCAGACTTTAAATAGAAGGGTCTGCAATGCTCCAGACTAGACTGATATAAACGTTTTGTCAACTTCAAAATATTATGGAAAGATTTCTCCAACAGCCGTGTGATAATTAAAAGGAATCGTGCTGGGCTGTTGAGCCGGACTTGCGCCTATATGGGATGCTCACATGGTGGTTGCGAGTCGCAGTAGATTCTGGGCCTATGCTCCTTTGGGAATGCCGTCGACGTAATGATGAAACCGCGCTCCAAGGTGGGGAGGTGATGCCTAGCTATATGCCAGTAGATTGCCAAACTGTGAGTAGGCTATGCTTTTGTGTGGCAGTGAATACCAATTAGATTGCATGCTGAGTGTTATTGACGGGTCGGATTATGGGATGGAATCGTGTGGCATGGTATGGGACGTGCCATAACGGTTTGGTCTGATAATCCGGACTCCTGTGGTCATTTGAATTGATATTGTTGACATTCCAATGGTTTAACTTCCTAGTACTATCTGTGATTAAGTGATTTGAATTGTGCTAACCTGCAGGAAGGAACTAAGGCGAGATAAGTCTTCTATGTGATGTGGCTAAGCCACCCGGTGTATATTTTCTTTCTAATAAGGGTTTAGGGGGTTAAACTTGCTGAGACAATGTCTCATCTTGGTTGTGGGATTAAAATTTCAAGTCATGGTGGACGGAGCGGCCAGATAGCTTTGGTTGGCTTTGAGGAGTTGCAGATGTGAAGTCATAAGGATTGGAGAGCGTGTTCCGACTTGTAGGTCGTAGGATAGTTTCTTTTTGAGAGCCGGTCTTTTGTAGACTTTTGGCCGTAGACCTCTATTTGTAATTCTGTTAAATCATGAAAGTGTTATGTTATGGTTTTGCTTCCTACTTTTCTATCTTGTATTTCATTGTTAGGGATTTTATAATACGTTCCGCTTGCGCAATAATAAATGAATGGGGTCGGCAACACTACTTGGGAATGTCGCATTTACATGACCATGGTGGGATGTTGGCGCTCGAGGTTCGAGGCGTGACATAGGTTGCTTATAAATTGCATGTCATATGTCATTAGTTAAATTAGGGTCACATAAACTTAGATTAAAATTACATCTCATGCATTGCATATAGGTTAATTTTTATAAAAAGAATAAAAACCCCAAAAATTAAAAAATAAAAAGAATTAGATATCATTACATGTAGAAATGATGTTTAGGACATGCATGCATTTTCTAGTTAATATCTTGCAAAACATTCGATGCATTTCATTTAATAGGTTTTTTCTTGCTTGAGGTATTTATGTTCTTGCTCTATCTCTAGCAGTTTATTTACTGCTTTGATTATTGATTGTTTTGCACACCCGCATGATCACTCATTACATGTTCGTGGCTTAAGACTAAAATTGACCAAGATGACTTGCAAGATATTTTTTATAACAAAGAGAAAAGGAACAAAAGGGTGTTGGTTTTATCAAGTGTAACTAAGTTTTTGTATCCATGATATTTTTTGTTCGCGAAAGTAAAGTGGGGAACACTTGGGATTCTAATCGACTTGTAATAAATTAGTGGCGACTCCTGAATGAATAGATTTGCATGTTAAGTTAATTAAATTAAAATACAAAAGTTGTGTTTGACAAGGATTTGAGAGAGTCCACGTTCAATCTCTACGCCTAGTCATCCATTAGCTTTTTGTTTTGTGGTTCACTTCAAGGAAGGTCGAGACAAAGACTTCCAAATTTTTTGGTTCCCAAATTCTATTCACCGAGATGGGAATACCTATTGAAAGCATCATATTAACTAGCGTACTCAGAAATAAATATCCTTATTTAGGAAATTTTTAATTTTAAGAGTACTGATTACGCATATCTTACAAAAAAAAATTATAAGCACTTTGAAATTGAAAATTTATTTATTTAGCTATCTAAGTATTGTGTTGGGGATACTCTGCTGATAGATTTTTAAGCAATGGATTGGCATTTTTGAGCTGTTTAAATTCTTGATAATGTCGTGGGTGGATGGCAGACAAGCAATCACGAACGAAAGTAATTGTGGCTACCGTAACAGGGTCAAGTACTTGTTCACGCAGCTTGGCGTTGCTTACAAAGGCACTGAACTCAATGAGGGGAGTCCGCTTATGTTATCCTCATCGTGTTGGATGCTGGTAGAGATAAATCTATGTGGTCTTTTGCTTAGTCCACTGAATAGTATCCCTACTTGATATGACTGAGGTTTGAGAAAAATTTTCGATACTTAGGCCGTGGCATGGGACAGGCATGAGATTTAGTCGGCTCTAGCAGGGTGGACCAGCGGCAAAAACATCGGCAGCTCTGATGTTTAAGTTTATTGAATGCATTACAGAGTCATCATATCACTAACATATTTCGCATAGCATCAAGTCTTCCGATTAGTCATCGACTATATCTTGTTGCAAAGGCTGTTAAGATGCACCGTTCGGGAACATTGACGCCCCTCCTTATGGATGCTGGAGCAGTCGCTGACAACTCTAATGGGCTGGATTTAGCCATGCCTCAACCACCACTTGCTCTCGCCTCCGGCCTCCCTTTTTCTTTTTTTACTCGGTCTCTACGAACTCGGAACCATAAAAAGGCCATAGCTTCGACCTGCTTCGTCATTAATTTAATCCCTCAATCAATTCGCCGCAGAAAGGGTTCTTGAAAGCCGTGTTGGGACTCTTCGGGCTTGCCACCCTCAAACAAATTGAGTTGAGTGGATTTCCATACGCACAAATTATACTTTATGCGAGCTAGAGAGAAAAAATAAAAAGTAGAATCCTAAAGCTGTGTTTCAGTAGTTGTCTTTTCCTTTTCGTCAAACATTTCATGTGCACTCTCGCTCACCCCCTCAACTTTGCCTTCATCTTTGTTTCTCTTCCTGTTAATGAAGAATTGGTGTACATGGCTGCTTGCGCTTTGCTGAGTGGTGGTGAAATTGGCGGCGACAAGGACGACGGATATGGCTGCCACAAGAGCCCAAGCTATATGAGCTCCTCCAACGTCAGCGGTGGGGGCGGTGGTAACGTTGATCATTGAGGATCAAAGACGAGGGAGAATGCTCACCAAGCACGAAGATTGACGAGTTGTGATCGGTGTAATCTAAGAGAGAGAAGAGAGGAGTGACCTGTTTTTTAATTTTATCCTGGGTTGAAATTGGTTTTATAAATAAGCCGACAAAACCATTCTTGAGGTTTTTTGTTTGGAACCCATGAAGACCCACATTTCAAATTTAAGGTGACTCATATATAAATCACTTTAATAAATTTGAGTTAAGATATGGGTTTGTTACCTATTTTTACAGTCTTGGTATAATAATCTAAATATTTATAATTATTATTCTAGATAAAGATATAATATGTCTACCTTGCCAAACTTCCCGGCGAGTAATCTTTGGAAATCTCTCTCTTTTCCTTTTTTTTTTTTTTTTTTTTTTTGTTGGAGATTCGGAGTTTAGGTAAGGAGTAGCTTCTTCTGTAGAAGGATAACTGTAACAGAAGTTGTTGTCAGTCTTTTTTTTATTTTTTTTATTTTGGCTTCCATTCTTTGCGTATAGGAGTGATTGAGTTGGAGCTCCAGAAGCTGTAGATGAAGCAAATGGCCATTTGACTTGTAGGCGTAATAACATCTCTTATTGCAAGGGACTTATTATCTCATCCTCTGAGATGATTCACAGTAAAACATGGCTTTATTCAAGTCAGGTGAGCAGGCAAAGGCAACCTTGGCAACACGTGATGTCCTAGTTTAATTTTTTTAAATATGTTATTTCAATTATGTTATGCCAAATTATACGTTGCACCCGAACATGTTCTTGTGGCTACAAATGCGAGGTTTCTCGACACAACTGTTATAAATGAGAAACCAAGTTACGCAAGATCCTACAGCCACTGAACTCTCAAATGAGCTTTGTAATTCATAGCCTACTCAAATGGATGCGAATCTCACAAAGCTTGGTAGTTCTCTTCCAGTCCCAAGTGTTCAGGAGATGGCAAAAGAATCCATAACTGAAGTCCCGCCTCGCTATGTCCGTGCCGACCAAGATCACCCGTTCATGCATGCTGAGCTTGGGACATCGTTGCTTCAAGTGCCAGTAATTGATCTGGGCAAGCTCTCATCAAGCAATGACGATTTTATGGAGTCTGAGCTTGAAAAGTTGCACGTTGCATGCAGAGATTGGGGATTCTTCCAGGTAAAATGTTAGAAAAGCAGCTTTTACTTTTTCTTTCTGTGAGGATTATTGAGACAAAAGATCTGGATTTCTTTTTCAAGAATCAGAGTTTTGAAGTTCATTAATCCCTTTTTGTGCATGCAGTTGATAAATCATGGAGTGAGTTGTTCATTGGTAGAGGAGGTGAAGTTGGGAATACAGGAGTTCTTCAAGCTTCCAATGGAGGAGAAGAGGATGTTTTGGCAAGAAGAAGGAGACATGGAGGGTTTTGGGCAGACGTATGTCGTGTCGGAGGAGCAAAAGCTTGATTGGAGCGACGTCTTCTTCATGGTGTCCCTCCCAAGACATTTGAGAAAACCTCGCCTTTTTCCCATGCTTCCTTCTCCGTTCAGGTTCTCGCTCACTCACTCATGCATTGAGTACAATATACACCTATGAGACATTTAGTTAAGATGAGGATTCTTGTAAAAGGAGCGAGAGGTGGCGACAATGGTAGCGGAGCGGAGGTTTCGGGGGTAGATAGATGTCAAACGTGCACGCGAGAGAGAGAAACACGGACGACGGCCCATGGTGAAAAAGGAGGGAGAAAAGAATAGAGTAAATTTTGCTATAAAAAAGAATAGCATTGAATTGAAGAAAAAAAAAAAAACATCTTTTGACGAAATTAGTTCACAAAGTAGTTGAAGTAATTTAGTATACAAATTAGTTCATCTAGCCTGACACGATGCAATAATTTACGTAGCGTCCCCTTCATGACCACGTGATGATTGAGCCTCTCGGGTGTGGGGACAAAGAATTGTCGTTTTCGTTGTTGGCAAATTCAAGATAAATGATGTCGTTCCTTTCAGCTGTTCACGGGCAGGTAAGACGATTGTCGACGCAGTTCGAATGATTTGCCCATCCCTTGCTGCTAAAGAACGATACAATCAAAGTGAGATTAAGAAGCAATCGAATGATTCGTCGGATTTCTTGTGCCTATTGAATAACGGTTTCATGGGGGATGGGTACCCGTTTAAGAATAAGTCTTAAATATTTTTTGAAGTATTTTTGAGGTATTTTTTTTATTAGGTTTTGGATAGAAATTACAATGAAATCTGCTTATGTATATGGTACTTCTACGAAAAATAATTCTTTTAAGTGTTTTTGTATTCTTGTGAGAAAATTCATGCTCTCTCTCTCTCTCTCTCTCCTCTCTCTCTCTCTCTCTCTCTATCTCCCTCTCACACACACCTTGCTAGCCTATTCTTATATGTATCATCTTATTTTTATGCAGAGACGTCTTGGAAAAATACTCCTCAGAGTTACGAGATCTTGCAATGAAGATACTACTTCTCGTGGCAAAACCTCTGAAGATGGACACCAAGGACGTGATAGAACTGTTTGATGGAGGCAGGCAAGCCCTTAGGATGAATTATTACCCTCCATGTCCGCGACCCGAGCTCGTCATTGGCCTCACTCCTCACTCTGACGCCTCAGCCCTCACCATCCTACTCCAAGTCAATGAAATGGAAGGTCTGCAAATAAAGAAAGAGGGCAAGTGGGTCCCCGTCAAGCCTCTTCCCAATGCTTTCGTTGTCAATGTCGGAGATATTTTAGAGGTAAAGCCTTTCGATTGGCCCTATATCTGTTGTTTGATGTGGAATGCCACCAAATTTTGTTCGATATGCGAGCCAGGATTGCTAGATTCATGCGCGATTGACGACAAGAATGTCATTACATTCAGAATATGCACAACTTTTTTTTTTTTTTATGCTTTATGGGGAAAAAAAACGCCTTGGATTAGTCTATCTAAATGAAAATTTATGCAGTTGAGAATGCAATAGTAATCTTGAATAACATGGACTAAACCAACCACGGAGTGCACAAAATCTGTGTAGTTACGTAAATATTTTCCCAATCCTTGTGTGGGCATCATTGTTTATTCAGATGCATTGAGTTACTTAGTTATATAAAATGAGAACGGATGATAGAATTTTCGGAACAAAATTCATCAAAGAAGTGACGTGATATTTTGTGTATCTGATGATTGACATAGATCGTGACAAATGGTACTTATCGTAGCATTGAGCACCGAGCTACAGTTAACTCGATGAAGGAAAGGCTCTCATTTGCCACATTTTACGGCCCAAAATTGGACGGTGAAATGGGTCCTGCACCGAGCCTGGTCACATCGGACAAGCCAGCATTATTTAGAAGAATAGGCGTTGCCGATTACTTCAAGGGACGTTTCTCTCGTGAGCTTCAAGGGAAGTCATATCTTGACACTATGAGGAAGATTCAAGGTGAGAAAGAGGGAATTGAATGTGGCCATTGAGAAAGCAAACTATCTTTTTCCTTTTATCGTAAACTATACTAGCTGAGATCATATCTTTATGTTGACACTCTCCATGTATCTCGAACAAGTTGATTATACATATTCCTTTCGCTTCCTCCCTGCTTTTGTTGATCAATTTTATCACTTGATTTGCTGGATTAATTGCATAAAGAACTTTTTAACTGGCATTCATTTCTTTTTTGTCGGGAACGCAAGGGAACATTCAAAATAAGGAAAGTAGTGTAAATCTGCCACGGAGAAAGTATTAGTTCAACATTCTCTCATTTCTACGAATCTCTGTTCTTCTTTCCATCGCAAAATGTGCATCGTTCATTTCCAACAAAGTAAAGCTAAATTATTCGTAATGAACCCACAAAATAAGTGGAGCGCAAAAGGTGGTTATAAACGTTGTTGATGGGATTCTACTTTGCAAGTGTGGAAGTCTAAGTCACTCCCCATGAGCCACGGTTAGATCTATCAAAAAATGGGTCTTAAATACATATATGATCACTTCAAATTTGAATAGTCTGCTCATAATGTGTTCTAAAATTTAAAGCCTAAAATAAAAAGGTCTAAATGGGTTCAGGGGTGCAAATGGTAACACTTCTTAGCTAGGGAACAGATTTTTTTCCAGAAATAGTTCTTTTCTATTTCTATTCCGATGAACAATTTCTTAGTAAAAGAACCCGTTTGATAACTACACAAAATTTCTACTCTTGAAATAGAAAAATAATAGAAATGTATTTGGTAACGCAACAATTTCTTTTTTGTATTTATTCATTTTTTATTCTTGCCCACGGATCGCCATCGCCGCCGCTGTTGCTACTGGTCGCCGCTGCTACTGGTCGCTGCCGCCTCCGTCCACCGCCGCTGCCACTGGTCGCCACCGCCTTCGTCTGCTGCCACTACCGCTGGTCGCCGCCGCCTTCGTCTGCTACCGCCGTCGTTGGTCGTCGTTGCACATCCGCCAGCCACTGCCGCCTTCGCCGACCGCGCCACCGCCCACCCGACAACCGCCGGCCGATGGGCGGTGATCGGTGGCGGCGGTGGTGGCGGTGACTAGCGGTGACCGGCGGCGCGGGCGGCAGCAATGGTGGCGGCGGCGGTGGCGAACGGCGGTGGCCGGCGGTGGCGACCAGCGGCGGCAGCAGCGGCGATCGGTGGCGACAACCGATGGCGACGGTGGCAACCGGTGGTGGCGGCGACCGGCGGCGGTAAGGGGCGGTGGTCAACGGCGGCAGCAAGAGATGAATAAAAGAAAAAAAAATTCACTTATTTCTAAAGCTTATTCTCGAGAATAAGAAGCAACTTTTTTTTACTTCTCATTTCTATTCCAAAACCATTCACAGGCTAACTTTTTGTTCTCAGGAACAAAAAACTAACTTACCATTATCAAACGAGTTTCTATTCTTTTTTGGTTTTGGGGAAGAAAATAATAGAAATTCTTGGGCTAGGAATGTTACCATGCACAGCCTTTAGAACCCATTTCCAACCCATTAGAGCTCAAATTGTCTTCCCTCTCCCATATTACTCTCTTCTCTCGAGTCGTCGTCTTTTTCCAGATGCCTCAACTTACACCTTTGTTGTGCGGAAGAACACCCTAACTAAACGAGAAAAGTAAACAAGAATAATCAAGAACACGGAGATTTACGTGGTTCGACGGAAAAATCTGCCTACATCCACAGGAGAGAGAGATGATTTCTTTTTGAACATAGCACATGAATACAAGGTACAATGCTAAAATAAATAGATCTTTAGATCCCCACTTTCCTAATCCTAGTAGGAAAGGAATTCCACCATAAAGATATTATCAAATTTGAAACCCAAATTTAGGAAATATATTTGGAAACAAATAGCCTACAATCTTCAAGCCTTCCTAGATTTCCCGTTTGAATTTTGTGGAATTCAAGACAACATCAGCAAATCTCCACCTTTGGCTTGAATAAACCACAAGCCTCCACTTGAACCAATAAAACGAATATATCTCTCCCTCAACTGTACCTTCACAAAGGTACACCCGCACCTAGATCAGTGCGGCCTCCATCAACTTCAATGATGAGTGAGAGTCCCTACAGGACTTGAACTTCTCTGTAGTAACAGCTTTGTGAACATATTTGCAGGATTATCTTTAGTATAGATTTTCTTCACTATGGATTTTCTTGAAAGTAATGCTACCATTCTCCACAAATTCTCGAATTTTGTGGTACCAAATTTCAATGTGTTTCATTCTGGAACGGAACATTTGATTATTTGAGAGACATATCGCACTCTGGCTATTGCAATATAATGTAGCACTTTCTTGTTTTATACCTAACTCTGTGACCAAACCAATTAGCCATATTCCCCCCTTCGCAGCCTTAGTTATTGCCATATTGTGACATCCCAAATTTCACCAACCTTCATTAGTGTAATTAGATCATTAGGAACTTAGATCAATTAGATTGGGTCAAAAAGTGAACCCGATGGATCGTGAGGAATGTGTGGGCTTAAGAAATAAGTGGGCCACACAAATTGGATTTAAGAAATCTAATGAGAGATTATGGGCTTGGACTTGGCTTGAAGCGGGCCAAGGTTCAAAATTATTAGATTTGTAGATTTAGTTTAGTGGGTCGGATTGTTATTGTCACGCCCCGAACCTCGAGTGCGCCGACATCCCACCATGGTCATGGAAATGCGACATTCCCAAGTAGTGTCACCGATCCCATTCATTTATTATTGCGCAAGCGGAACGTATTATAAAACCCCTGACAATGAAATACATGATAAAAAAAGTAGAAAGCAAAACCACAACATAACACTTTCATAAGTCAACAGAATTACAAACAGAAGTCTACGACCAAAAGTCTACAAAAGACCGGCTCTTAAAAAGGAATTGTCATACAACCTACAAGTCGGACACGTTTTCCAATCCTTATGACTTCACCTCTGCAATTCCTCAAGGCCAACCAAAGTTATCTGGCCGCTCCATCCACTAGGGACCTGAAATTTTAATCCCACAACCGGGATAAGACATTGTCTTAGCAAGTTCAACCCTCTAAACCCCATTAGAAAGAAAATATACCCCGGGTGGCCTAGCCACATCACACAGATGACTTACCTCGTCTTAATTCCTTCATACAGATTAGCACAGTTTGTATCACACAATCTCAGGTAATAATAATAATTCAAATAATTGAAATACCATCACTTTCATATAAATCATAATTGTACTTAGCACGCATTTCGATTATTATTCATTATCACACAAGGGCATAACCTACTTGCAGTTCGGCTATCTACTGACATTAATGCCAGGCATTGCCTCCCCTTTTGGAGTGCGGCTTCGTCACTATGTCGATGGCATTCCCGAAAGAGCATAGGTCAAGTTGGCCTAGCCTCTACTGCGACCCGCATCCGTTGTAAGGGGCATCTCATATAGGGGCAAGTCCGGCTCAACAGCCCAAGACGATTCCTCTTAATTATCACATAGCCAAATCATACTTGGCCCTAGGACACTTTGCATTTCGCTCAATACTTCCACTTAAAATAGTGATCTCGACCATTTTTCTTCATATTAAAAATATTCTAGAAATTACTCACGTGGGTAGGGACACACTAATTTTGAACCAAAAAGCCAATATCTCACTTTTTCAAACTCCACTATTTAATATAATCATTAAAATCCAATTTTAGCGTCAAAACCCGACACTTGGGTTTTTATGAATAAAATCCATATTTATCACAATCAACACTCAATTTGCCACATCCATTCATCAAATTCAAATTCTAAATGCACAACAGCGATTAGCACAAAATTCTGGGAAAATAAGGTCATAAATAATTTTTTTGAATTTATTTTATTTTATTTTTTTAAAAATAATTTTCGGAATATAATAAATTATTAAAAATTCCAGAATTTCGAAACATTTAAATAAATCAAAAATAAAACCTATTATGTCACATCAAGGCTTATATTAAAATAAACCTACTTAACTTTAAACTAAACACACTTTAACTTAATTAAACACCTTAGTCTAATCCTCAATCAAATAAACTAATCTAACCACCTAAATTTACTTAACATAGACTAAGCACACTTAGGACATCATTAACCGTCTAATTAAGACTTAGTGAGCTAAACTCACCAGATTAGCGAGCCGATCAGACCAAAATGATGGGGACGCCGAGGGGAACAACTTTCCTCAAAGCGGGCTAAGCATTCGGGGTTGGGAAGCCGACCAAAATGGGCCAAAACTCCACTACGATACTTGTTTTTTCTGCTCATTGACCACTGTTGGTTGAGGGTGGATCCAGCACTGGTTGAGGCGTGCAGGGGCCGAGATGGGCTGAGGGACTTCCGACGGGCTGAGGCGGGGGTGTATGGTGGCTCACGACGGCAAAGATGAGCTCCGGTAGCTCTTGGAATGCGTGAACAGAGGCAAAAGGAGACGGCTAGGCGTCTGCCAAGCGTGGAGCAACATCTATGTGAGACAATGAGTAGTGATGGCAAGCAGTCCAATGGCGTGCAACGGCGACGAGTGATGCTGCTGGCTGCTGCTTCGCTTCCCTGGTTTACTGGTGGGTCTTGAACAGCACAAAGAAGAAGAAGAAGAGGTTGACGCTAGCAGGAGGGAGAGAGGAAGGTGGAGGGCGAGCAAGCTGAGTGACGGCCATGTGAGCGGCTCCGGCGACGAGCGAGCAGGTGGCCGAGTGGGCGAAGGGGCAGCGTCAAGCTTGCTGGTTCGGTTGCACAGTCTCCCCTACCGATTCCAAGCTTGAAGAAGAAGATGATGGGACCTCCTCACTTTTTGAGGGCCAATATCCACCCTCCATTTGTCAACATCCTAACCACTCTTGCCCCCACACCATGACATCACTTGTGATGTCACAATCCACTATCTCAATCCTCCACAACCTTTTCCAATAAGTTCAATTTCATTTTCTGCCGAGGCATAAAATCTTGTACAACAACTTCTTCAATTACATTCGATTCTCTTTCAATTGAATCCAATTGAAGTCCATAAAATTAATCCAATGTCACCACACTTCAATTCACATATTTACTTGACCATAGAACCAACTTAAGTCCCAAAAGAACGACCAAAGGCGGGCCTACTAATTTCTCGAGCCAAATTAGTCATTTCTTGATTAATTTGCTAAAAAACTCTAATTGCAAGAAAATCTTCTGAAGATGAGTCAGTGATCCTAAGATGGTTTGTGACACACCAGGACTTCCAATTGCTGAATTCACTTTCAATTTCACGGTTAATTTCACTCTGGCACGATACTAGTGCATCTTGATCTACCAGTTAGCTTCTAGAAATTCTCATGCATTTGACCTATGGGTGATCAAGCCACAATGTACATTTTTGACACATTGGCGACTCTCGGTTGTCGAGGTAATCTCAAGGTTTCAAATACGGACATAGGGTACCCAATCGATAGAAAAGTCGGTCTAGTGCCGATCGACAAGGATTGTGCGACCTGGTGGAATCACCCACCCTTGATCACATGCCTTTGTCGAGTCGACCTATCTTCGGTCTCTAATCGATTTTTAATTGTGTCCTAATGACCCTTGCAGATTAGCTTAGTCAAAAGGTCGCTTCCTGGTCAAATTCTCGAGTCTGGTGCATTAGAATCTCTTAACGGCTTCACCTAATAGACTAGTTTTCATATGAGTGGTCGACTAAAGGAAAAGAACTATATACATGCCAATGAAATACCCGTCTTAATTTATTGAAAATAGAATTGAAAAGTCGGGATGTCACAGTTATAGATTAAGCGTGTTGGGCCAAAGATAAATATTTAGGCCCAAATGATTTTATTTTATAGATTATAGTTATGATAACTTGATTAATGTTTATAATGCTAATATCAGTTTCTAACTTTAGCATTTTGTGATGAATTTTTTATAGACTAACATTGACTAGTCGATATATTATGTCATGACTTTGTATAATTACAAAAGGATTGAAATCAAGTAGAAACAAAAGAAATCAATTGAAAAATATTAGAAACTAATGAACTGGCTAAATGACTTGGATTAGAGACTAACTGATTTTGAATGACAAATTAAACTTCAGAGAACAAACTTGGAGGCCACATCACTCCCTCTCTGGTTTCTTCTTGCATGCGACACCCATGGATTTCTTTCCTCTAGAAACCGAAACTAGCAACTTCAAGAAACACAATCATTAACAAAAATCTCATCATTAGTCTAGCCTAGGGATTAGCTTTGTAGACCTATTTCCCCCTTAAGTTTCGTAACCCCCCCTCTCTCTCTCTCCATATAAAACCGAGCAACCCATCTTCAACTTCTTCTTTTTGTTTTTTTTTCTCTCGGTCGAGCTGTGAAACCAGAAGCAAACCAGAAGCAAAACCAGCGATTTCTTCTTCTTGTATGCAAAATTTTGGTGTTGATCTTGAAGCATCTTTGTGTTGTCTAATAGCTGAACAAGGTAAGGAAAGATATAACTCTAAATTGAAAGTTATCCATTGTTTTGTCAAGAAAACTTGCGAGTCGATCCAAACAGTGAAGGATTTAGTTTGTAGTTGCTGTTTTGTGGTTAATCTAAGCTGAGTAAGTGTTAGATTAAAAGTAGAAGCCATTGCATGTTGTTTTTTAGCCTTGCATGTTCCGAAATCCAAGTGTGAGTATGCTGTTTTTTTTAGTGAAGTGATGAAATGGATGCCGAGTGGATGGATATGGTGTATACTATGATGAGTGAACTCACGGATGCAACAACACTTCAAGCCGAGTTGTGGATTGATTATTTGTTAGAGAAAGACATGCCGAAGGTGCCTTAAGTTTCTGTGATTAGGCATTGAAGTATTGTAGAAGAAGTTTGTGAAAAGATAAGTGGTTTAGTCGGCTTAGAAGTAAAGGAAATCGTGTACCTATTCTGTTCTAGGTGAAAACGGTTATGGAGTCTTCTGTTCTGTGTTATTTTCTTTATGTATATTAATGGAAATAAGAAAGAAACCATTCCACATGATAGAAAATCTATAAGATCAAGTTATATACATAGCTCTAACCATACGAATATATAAAACGTAGATATAGAAGTGAACTTAGTAAAACCAGTAAACTGTTTTTGGGAGAAATGGTTTGACCTTTACTGATTATACGAATTTTTTATATTTACCTAGTTAGATTTGGACTTCAAATCCTTAATGAAAATGGTAGAACACATTTTAAGGAATGACGTGTCAAAATTTGGGATTAAATAGAAAAGAATTGACTAGTGAAACAATTTTCTTTGTAGGTAAAGAATTTAGACGTCGATACAGGGTGTTAGTAAAGATTATGGCAATTGTTACTCTTAATACAGTGAGAATCAGACTTAAGTTTCTGCATGGAAATTATCAGTCTATGTCTTAAATATAACATACTAAAATTTGGTAGTATTTCGACAAGAATTGATATATCTTCTGCATCCGAAACTGAAACTGTACATTTAGTTAGTAAACTGTCTGGACCCGAGAACATATATTAGAGGTTGTGTCTTTTATAATAGGCTTTTGTGATGCACGTAGAGTCTAGTAACCTTCTAATAGAAGTTAGTCATATAAGAGTAAGTCTCATATGTCATTTGAGATATAAGTGCATATAGTGGCATGCGTGTGCAATGAGTGCGGTGCATAGTGCTTGATTATGGGGTAAATATCTGTTCGACATGGAATGGGACATGTCGTAATGGGTTTTATCTTATAATTTGGACATGCACGTGTGCTAGGTTCATGAGAGTTAGATATATAGTTAGATACTTTGTGGTCTTTTCTTTTGCATACGATAAATGCATTAATCAAAGGTGTGGTGGTGTGAAATGTGTGCTTAAGATGAATGAACCCATCGGTATAGAGATACCGGTGATGCCCCCGGAAGTTTGGGATGCCCTTGCTGCGTGGTCTTGGATGCCTCGGTAGAGAGATACCGAGATGCCTCGGAGTGAGATGCCCTTGTGTGTGATCGAGGATGCCTCGGTTGTGTGATACTGAGATGCCTCGGAGTGAGATGCCCCTTGCTGAGTGGTCTTGGGAGGACCTCGGTTGTGTGATACCGGAATGCCTCTGGAGTGAGATGCCTATGATAGAAATATTGTGGAAGTCCGGATAAGGTAACTTCCGGAAGTGACTCTATCGGGCCGGTTGAATTCCGGTTAGTGATTGATCGAGGGTGGATCATGTGCACACTAAATATAATTCTATTTGGCGAGTGAGTCCATGTATTATTGTTGCATCGCATCTTGTTATGAGATTGAGCTTGAGAAAGGTAAGCATAGAAATGGATGCTCATAAGGTGATTATATACATAATGTGTTGATATCCAATTGTTTATGCTTGTGATATACCTCATTTAGCATCCTAAATTGTTTGATGATTCTCTTGTAATCTTGATGGCTATGGATTGTTTAAGTTAGAGTTTTATCATTCTTTATTGGGCAAGGTTGTTTGCTCATACCTTACATTTTCAGATTGATAGCATGGATGTATCGCCAGTAGCTCGATACGGGGCGATAGTGAGTCTTGATGTTTCTCTTCATGACATGTATGATCTCGACATTGTCATGGTTTTCTCCAAGTATGAGGTTACTTTATGGCTAGATGACAGTAGAGCCGACTTGACATCGTTGACGTTCGTTGCATGGTTTATCAACCATGAAGGGGAGATATTTGGCCCTTTACCCTTTGGAGCAGGAGGACTTGGAGCGCGTATGGATGGTGCCTAGACGCCTTTGATCTTGTAGAAGCTGACTGACTTTTGTTTTTTGTTAGATGCGGGCTTGTGTGGGAACTCATGGAGTAGACACCCTCACCCTTTACCCCTAGCTTTTGTTACGCCTTACTTTTGTTATGTATATGTTGTATTTATAGGCGATGAACATGGAAAGAGTCCAGGTTGATAAATTTTGTAAGCCCTTATGATGATAAGAAGAAATGAAGCTTCTTGTGTCCTTGTTTATGTGCATGAATGATTTGGCCAATACTTGAATTGAAGGTAGAGTGAATTGCAGGATAACCTCATAATATAAACTTGAGATTTTAAATAATCCATGTTATACATACTAACCTTCAATGGTAAACACTATAGGTTATCTAAAGGAGTTTATAAATTAGGCAAGATAATAATGATAAATGATAATTCCGCTTGCACTTAGTACGTGACAACCTGGGACGTCATAGCTCATTACACATATACTCAGCTTTGGTTGTAGATAATGCTACAATAGGTTGAAGCATTGCCTTCCACAAAATAGCTCCACCTCCAAGAGTAAAGACATCCCGTGATGGACCTTCGCTTGTCCAAATCACCAGCGAAGTCTGAATCAACATAAACTGCTAAATCAATCGATCCTCCCTTGGAACTGAACATTAAACCCATTCCGGCAGTTCTAGCCAAATAACGAAAGATCAACTTAACAGCTTCCCAATGCTCCTTACCCGGATTGCTCACGTATCAGCTGACAAGACTCACCGCATGAGCCAAATCCAGTCTGCTACAAACCATAGCATACATGAGGCTCCCTATTGCACTAGCATAGGGTACTCGAGACACCTTTGCAACTTCCTCATGTGAAACGAGGCATTGTTTCTTCGATAATTTGAAGTGATTTGCTAAGGGTGTACTAACCGGTTTAGCTTTACCCATGTTGAACCGTTCCAAGACCTTCTCAACTACTTCTTTTGATTTACCCAAAGCTTACTTGCATGTCTATCTTGAAAGATTTCCATGCCAAGGATCCTCTTTGCAACACTAAGATCCTTCATATCAAACTCACTACTTAACTAAGACTTTTAGGAGATAATGTCTCTCATTGTTCTTGCAGCAATCAACATATCATCAACATAGAGCATCAACAAAATAAGTGACTTATCATCCAAAACTTTGTAGTAGACACAAGAATCATGCACACTCCTCATGTAGCCAATACAAAGCATAAAAGAATCAAACCTTTTATTCCATTGCCTCAAAGATTGCTTCAAACCATAAAGTGATCTCTTGAGCAAACAAACATGATCCTCTTTCCCTTCCACCTTGAAGCCTTCAGGCTGAGCCATATAAATTTTCTTCTCCAAATCACCATGAAGGAATGCC
The DNA here is from genome assembly GCA_014182405.2 of Eucalyptus sideroxylon. NCBI lineage: Eukaryota > Viridiplantae > Streptophyta > Magnoliopsida > Myrtales > Myrtaceae > Eucalyptus > Eucalyptus sideroxylon. Next base: position 8,141,627 of record CM024552.2, on the reverse strand, counting down.
ATATTCACATCTAGCTGCTCAAGCTCCAAGTCATACATGGCTACCATAGCTAGTAAAACACGAATTGATGTGTGTTTTACAACCGGGGAAAATATCTCATCGTAATCAATCCCCTCCTTTTGTGCATAGCCCTTAATAACAAGTCGGGCCTTGTATCTCTCTTGCTCTTTCTCCATTGCTGCTTCCTTTATTTCAAATAAACGAATATTTTAAACTTTCGATAAAAATTCGGGTGTCAATAGGGTGTCGGCTGCAAAGGCAAGTCAATGAGCAATGTTGTCCCTTGTGAAAATCGGAGCACGGCTAGGGGAGGACCTCGTTGGTTGTTAAGAAACAAGTGCAGCAGGTCAGTGGTTCGTGAGGCGACGAGGATGAGCAACCATGTAGGGGACTCGCGTTGCGAGCAGGGGGCTCAGCATGATGAGGCAAGAGTTGTTTGTGGCATCTAGTAGCTAAGACAACGTCGCAGGGCTCCGCTACAAAGGGGTGGCACGAGCTGTCGCCATGGCGCGGTGGAGGGTGGCGCAACAAGAGAAGCGTCTCAGCCAAGGATTTACCAAGAAGACCTTTTCCCACTCTTTTTGTGGCCGTGTATTCTCAATTGCGTGGCCCCCTACATAAATGACGTCGCTTTCTCTGAATGTGTGCATTGCCCCTCCATTTATAAGCGAAAACTTTTGGTCCAAATGGCAAGCAATCTCTCCTTCCATTTAAACACACGACCAGCTCTCCTTCCCTTTCCGTGCTAGCCGAGATCCCCGCAATCCTCTTTTTTCTTCTCTTGTATAGAAAAGTAGATATGCCAACTATCAATATATGAGAGATCTTAAGAATAACAAAATAATCTGCCCATCTCTTACACATGAATATCTTAGAATATCCTGCCAATTGCTTTCTTTGCCATGTGACCCAAAATATACAGCTTTATTGTGAATAGTTTCGGCCATGAAGAGAGTGACGGGCTCTACCAAAGTTTAATACCATCATAGGCGCAGTCTAATCCATTAAGTTCAAAACCATTCATCTATGTCCATTTGTCGCATATCCAATGCAAATGCAATTACTGAAAATAGAAACTAAATAATAAATGCTCCTAAAGCTATATGCTATACAATTTACTTCTAATATTTTTGTTTAAGGGTTAAGAATTAATTTCTAATTTTCTATGCGATAAATGAATGACTAGATCGCCAAAATTTCAGCATCAACAATTTGTCATTTCACTAGTAATTTATATATTGCTTTGATTATTCATTACAAAATTATTGTATGTGCACCTGCACAATCAACTGTTGCATGTTAGTAGATTAGGCTTAAGTTTGATCAAGATTGCCCACTAAATATTTTTTGAAAACAAAGAGAAAATGTACTAAAAGGGTGCTAAATTGGAGAAAGGATGTCACAAGTGCTGTGACTCTCAAAAGACACTCACTTGAGTGCCATAACTTCTTTTTTTTTTTTTTTTTTTTTTTTTATCATTTGAGTGCAAACTCCATTTACAATATCAACTTTGTGGGCTTTTTCAAATAGTTGCTCAACATTTGGCAAATTCTGAAAAAGCCTAACAAAAAGTAAACATCCGCAATAGTAATATTAGTATCATATTTTGACTTAATAGTAATGTTTCCTTTGCCCATCACAAGAATTATTTATTTATTCTCGAAGTTGACTTCAACATGACTCATCTTGTCCAATTGCGAGAATAGTTTATTTCGACCAAACATGCAATTGTTGTAACTAGTATCCAAGTACCATATGTTAATGTCTGAGTCATCATTTTTACATGTTAGCACCATATACTCTTTAGCATCATACGTCGCCTTTACCTGGCATTTGGATTTATAATGTCTAAATTTATTGCACTTAAAACACTTGAATTTTAATTTGTCACATGTTTGATAGTTTTCAGTTAAATTTGAATTTCCACCTCTACCTCGGCCTCTTCCATGGCCTCAACCATTTTGATAGTCCCCTCAACTTGATGGAGCAACCCCACTTTGCAATGCTTGCTTGAGATTTGAACCAATGGACTTTTGATTCATTATGTGCTCATACAAGCACAATGAACCCATCAACCCCCTAATGTTAGGGTTGACACATCTTGCCCTTCTTCGATTGCTTGACATAGCCAAATCTTTCCATCAAAGATCTCGAGATTTTTTCTACAATTCATACATCTTGGAGTTCTTCACCATTAACCATCAATTAGTTAACGCTGGTTTGCACACGATCAAAATATACCAAGATTGATTTAGAGTCATTCATGTATAAAGACTCAAAATCACCTTGAAGTATTTTAAGCTGCACTCATTGGACATGGTCATTGCCTTTGTAGGATTTTTGCAAAATATCCCATGCTTCTTTCGCGGTCTCTACACTCAACATCTTTTCAAATATCATTTCCTCCACAACTTCAAAGATCACATACAAGCTTTTTAATCTTTCTTCTGACACTTCACCAAAGTATCTTTCTCCTCCTTTCTTAAAGTCTCAAATGCTTCAGCATTGGCCACTTTAGTGTAGCTGCTTTCCACCAAACTCTATGAGTCTTGCAATTTGAAAAGAACCTTCATTTGGACAGATCAGTTGTTGAAATTCTTTCCGTTCAACTTTGGAAGTTGCAATTGAATGGAACTAGTAGATACCATTTCTAGTTCTGATATCAGATGTAAGAACTAAAAAAATATATAATAATGGCAACTTTTGAAAGTTTGGAACGAGGTACAAAATAAAGATCGGAGAGAGAAATAATGGAAATGCAAATGCTCTTTGCTTGATGTAACTACAAATCAGAAATCCACAACCTTTTAAAGTGGTTGCACATGCATGTAGCTTAACTAACATTGAATGAGCAAAATAAGAAAGTCCAAAATGCTGAAGAAAAAGCAGAGACAAAGACATGAAATCTTTGCTCCTTTTGACAATGAAAAAATCTCACATTCTTGAATAAAGAAAAACAAAAAAGACTTCCCATTTTCAATATGAAAGCATTTACTCCTTGTTGAATGGTGAAGGGGCTACCCAAACATAACCCATCATAAATGGTGCTGATATTCTTTCGTCTTCAATCTTCTTTTGACACCCACCATAGATCAAGCATTTTGAAGAATACGAACAACAAATCCAACATGCTCAAATCTTCAACAATCAATTTTATATTATTTTAACATACACAACGTAAAATGATGTTTTCGAGTGACTTTTGGGATAGAAAATCCAAATTCAATCCCCTTTGTTTTCCTCACCCTGAATCGTCCTCATAATATCAAGATATGACTTTCCTTGCAGCTCACGAGAGTAAAATCCCCTGAAGTAATCGGCAACACCTATTGTTCTGAACAATGCTGGCTTGTCCGGAGTGATTAAGCTCGGCGTAGGACCCATTTCGCCTTCCAATTTCGGGCTGTAGAATGTGGCAACCGAGAGCCTCTCCTTCATTGAGTTAACTGTTACTCGGTGCTCAATGCTACGATAATTACCATTTGTGATAATCTGCGTCAATCATCAAATACACAAACTATTCAGTCATGCCTTTGATAGATTCTTGTTCATGAAATTCTATTCTCTATACCCATCCTAACAAATTACATAAAGTTCAGTTTAGGTAGACTATTCATAAGGTATCTTTAAATACCAGATTTTTTGAGATAACAGTCTTGTCATCAATAGCTCATCGAATCTAGACAATATTGGCTAGTATATAAGACAAAATTAGGTGGAACTCTGCAGCAAAACTATAGAGATTTGGCCGATCGAAAATCTTTACCTCTAAAATGTCTCCGACATTGACAACGAAAGCATTAGGAAGGGGCTTGATGGGAACCCACTTGCCCTCTTTTCTTACTTGGAGACCTTCCACTTCATTGAGTTGGAGAAGAATGGTAAGGCCTATAGCGTCGGAATGTGGAGTGAGGCCAATGGCCAGCTCAGGTCGCGGGCACGGAGGGTAATAGTTCATCCTCATGCCTTGCAGGCCCTCATCAAACAGTTCTATCATCTCCTTGGTGTCCATCTTTAAAGCTTTTGCCATGAGAAGGAGTATCTTCATTGCAAGATCTTGGAGCTCTGTGGAGTATTTATCCAGCACATCTCTGCATAATAATTACACATATAAGAATAGGTTACAAAGGTGAGACAGATAGAGAGAGAGCATGGATTTTCACACAAAATGTGAGGCAGTGATATGAGTATGTTTGTTTTCAGTCTGTAATTAATTATTCATCTTGACGTCGAGAGATTTGGGATTTGTAGAAAATAGTTACACAGGTTGTTAATACAATATTCATCATGCTGCTAAAATTAAGGTATTATCGATGATGCGGGCCAATCATCAAGCCAATCTTTCATGCATCCCGCTCATATAAGCCCAACTCACATGAATCATTGGCCACACAAGCACCGGGTGTAGCCAAAAAAATTTCTAACTTATTATCTTTAATTCGATTGTTGATGTGTCAACCAATTAGAGTAAATTAAATAGTTAGCTAGTAAAGGAACCAAAAGTCCAATTGGAGGAGGAGGGGAAGGCCAAAGTTTTCGCGTCTCTCTTAGAAATGATGGGGGGACACACTTTAGATATTGCGAGATGTATATTTGAACTTTTAGTTAATAAATAAATATAAAAAATTTAATGCCATTGGTCCTTCAACAATGAATGTTATTGTTTCGTGTGACGCTTGGGATTACAGAACTTGGTATATAAAATTAGTTACCCTGTTTCTCGGACTAATTTTGCTAGAAAATGGGTTCTTTGTATCTCTAATGTTTAAGTTTCAGTGACGAGCAGGGGCGGGATTTGCGCACGGGGCCTCTCAGCCTCTGTCGACCTTTAATCTGGGTTGCCTGGGTTGCCTAAGGGTCATCCGATGCAACATGGGAGGTAGGATAGGGAAGGACATGATGGACGAGGGAGAGAGAGCGGGGCCATGTGTCGATAGCGATGGTGGCTGCGATGGCGACATGACCAATGGTGAGGTCCGGTGGCTTATAAGCGCTCGTGCGAAGACGACGGTGGAGGTGTTGTGTGGAGGTGGGAATGGGAAGGGCAGAAGTAGACAGAGAAGAAAATCAAACCCGGCCAATTCAAACCTCCTTTATCTTAATGCGTCAGCCTCGGAAGGGTAAATTTACGACATGCATTCAGACAATCTCGATGGATAGTGTGTTCAATGCACGAGAGAGAGAAAAACCTGAAGGGAGAAGGAAGCATGGGAAAAAGGTGAGGTTTTCTCAAATGTCTGGGGAGGGACACCACGTAAAACATGTCGCCCCAATCGAGCTTCTGCTCCTCGGATACTACAAACGCCTGCCCGAAGCCCTGCAAGTCTCCTTCTTGTTGCCAAAACCTCCTCTTCTCCTCCATTGGAAGCTTGAAGAACTCTTGTATTCCCAACTTCACCTCCTCCAACAACGAAAAGCTCACTCCATGGTTTATCAACTGCATCCACAAAAAGGGGATCGATTAAATTCGAAAGCCGAATTCTTGAAAAACAAATCTGGACCTCACGGAAGACCTGGAAGAATCCCCAATCTCTGCATGCAGAGTGCAGCTTTTCAAGCTCGGACTCCGTCAAATCGCCGTCGCTCGACGAAAGCTTGCTCAGATCAATGACCGGTACTTGAAGCAACGAAGTCCCATGGTCTAGGTCGGTACGGATATAGCGAGGCGGGAGTTCGGTTATGGCCTCTTTTGCCAACTCCTGAACGCTCGGGACCGGAAGAGAACCACCAAGCTTATTGACAATCGCGTCCATCGTCGCAACGAGAGGATCGGATGACGAAAATCTCATAAGAGCTGGCGGTTTCTCATTTATGGCGGTGGTGCCAAGAGACCTTGCATTTCGAGCCACGAGAAGTACACGTGGCTTCCGGCCAAACCCAATCTACTGACCGACAAACTTGTGGCTTCGTGATCGGTGGTCTGTGGCCTAGTCTTATTTTAATAGTAGAAGCTTCAAGAAATAAGATTCGAAATTGGCCATGAGATCATGCTGACTACTTATCAAACGAATTATTACGGTTGACCCGATAAGCTAGCAAATCACTTTTGTGTTGATTTCTAAAAAGCGATACCGCAAGAATTAGAATTTACGGAAGCAACAAAACTTGAGTAAACTAATGGTAAGATAGTAATTATCCTTTTTCAATTGGGAGAGATGGCTGAGTGGACTAAAGCGTCGGATTGCTAATCCGTTGTACGAATTTTTCATACTGAGGGTTCAAATCCCTCTCTTTCCGTTTTTGTTGATCACTTGTTATTTTATTTTTTATGTTTTCAAAACCTTTCCTTTGTTTTTGTTTTTTTATTATTTCATATAATAAATAAGGATGTACAATAGATAAAATCCTAAGTAAGAACATTGAAAAATTAAGCAAGTAAAAAGAAAGGCTTTTTTATTCTTCACGTCCAGGATTACGTCCTGGATCATTAGATAGGAATCCAAAGATGAAGAGAGAAACAAAAAATATCACTACTGTATAAACAAAGAGTTTGAGAGTAAGCATTACACAATCTTCAAGATCTTTTTAAAAAAAACAGAGAATAGATTCTCCATTTTTATACCCCATATCCTATTTTGACACCAATAAACAAAATGGTTTCTTGAAATCAAAAATCAAAAAGAATTTTCAGAAATTCATTTGGAATAAGAGTCGAGTCTTTCATTAAAAAAAAATATATTTTCCTATTTTGAAATGACTCTAAAAGGGTTTTTCAATAAATGAAAAAGAATTCGAATGAGGAAAGGAAAGAGGGGAGTAAGATTTTTTGCAGCTATCTAAGAATTGTATCCTTTTCTCTCGACATGCAGAGTATTCTCTACCTTAATGGTAGCTTAGTTACCTAAACCCTAATTTTCCAATACAATTCCATCTTCATCTCGTACATGGCTTTCTCGTTTCCCTTGTATTCTCAACCCTCTCCTCTCTCGATGACATTTCCACTGGTACTCCATCTCGCTGCTTTCCCCTAATTTTGTTGGGCTTTGTCACATTCACAATCCTTCACCATCGATGCCCCAACGATGCTCTAACCCTTTTTCTCAAAGCCTTCTTTCCATTTCTGTTTGCTAGGTGACTTCGTTTCCTCTTCTGTTCCATATTTCGGTCTCTACATGGCTTCAATTGCCCAATTCCGAAGTTGCTACCTTAAATCGTCCCTTCATATTTCGGTCACTTCTGGTTCTGATGCTTCACACTAGCTTCGCATGTATTGCCTTGCCTTCAATCGCCTCTGTGGGCTCATTTCATGGACCCCAAAGAATAAGAAAATTCATCCCGACTTGCTGCCCTCTGTCACAAATTGGGCCGCCTCTGCTCTGAACAAGGAATTGAGGTGTGGGACGATGAGCCGTCGCCTAAAAAATTGGAGCAATGCAGATTAACACTAATAGGTAAGATCCATTCTAGTCCCTCTGTCAATTTCCAAGCATTTCAAAGTACCTTGAAGCATGCTTAGAGAACAGAACAAGTTGAGATATCCCAAAGAGAGGCCGGACTATATGTTGCCAAATTCCATTCGACTGCAAAAAAAAAAAAAACAGCGAATATTAGAGGGCGGGCCTTGGTTATTTTCTAGTCATTTGGTCATTTTCAAACCATGGATACCCAATACACCATTGCACTGCTATGACTTTTCCATCTATGCATTTTGGGTGCAAGTTTTCGGCCTCCCTTTAGAATGATGCACAGAGCAAATGATTAGCAAAGCAATTAAACATGAGGGCAACATTCTAGAAGTGAAAGTAGATATGAAAGAAGGCTAAACCCTTAGAGCTGGCAAAGTGAGGGTCAAAATTAATTTGCAAGAACCCTTGAAAACAGGCTAACTGATCAGAATTGACAACAAAACTCTATGGCTAGACTTCCGTTATGAACAGCTATCCCACTTTTGCTATTCCTATAGGAAGCTAGGACATTACACAATGTATTGTAAGGACTTTCCTTTTGATGAGGCAAAACTTGAAGGCAAAGACAAGATGGCCTATGGCCAATGGATTTGTGCAGAGGTTAATGAACACATCCTTTACTGGCAGACTTACTATGAAGCAATGGAAAAAATAGAGCAACTAAACGAGGTTGTACTTGAAACTCCTCCCTCTTCGACCCATCCTCTTCCATTACCGCCTCCTGATGCCAATGCCAAAGCAGCACCCCTGCAGCAACTTACAATAGCTATCAATTCTCTTTCTAAAGTTCCAATGTGGTAAAATCGTCAAGTTGAAATGCTGCAAGGCAACTCCTCTAGCACTGCTCTGATACCTGCAATAGAAAAGATGAAAGGCATTTAGACCCAATTAGTGGACCCACTGCAGACCAAGAAATTGAAAAGCACAAGACTCACTCCAAAAGTAGGAGTTGCCAAAAAACTCAAAAGATACAATCCCTATGAAATGAGATATTCAACACAAGAGAACCTAGATGAAGCTCTCCTTCTGGACACACCCATATTTCAAGCAGAAGAGGCAGGACAGTGTGCTAAGGTGGCTGGCCCTCAAGAGCCACCCACTCATAAATGAAGCTCCTGAGTTGGAACTGTCAAGGTTTAGGCAATCCCCTGACAGTTCAAGCTCTAAAGGCCCTAGTGGCAAAGGAAAAGCCTAACTTTGTTTTCTCGATGGAAACTAAAAATCAAGAGTTTGTGCTATAATGACTCCAGCGTCATTTACACTTTACTAATTCTCATATAAATAACCTGGTTAGCTTGGCTGGAGGTTTGGCTGCTTTTTGGAATGATAGGATTTCTCTAACGGTGGCTCGGTCTACTTTAGATTATTTTGATATAATATGTGAGGATGATATGGATGGTAGAATCATGCGTCTCACCTGTATTCATGCCCTTGCAGTTTATCACCATCGCCAACACTTGTGGGATGAACTCAAACAAATCAGTTTCTCTAATCATTTACCATGGGTTTGTGCATGAGACTTTAATGAAATCATTTATCATTGGGAAAAGGTTGGAGCTATTTTGAATGATTGTTCTCTAATGGAAATAGATACTAAAGGTTGTGCTTTCACATGGATGAACAATCGTGAAGGGGATGCCTTTATAAAGGAACGGCTGGATCGAGTGTTGTGTGTTGGAGAAATCGTTCCAGAATATTTTGAAGCTGACAAAACGTTTCCTTCAGTCTAGTCTGGGTATCTGCAGATCTTCTAGTTTAAAGTCTGAAGACTCTCTGAATACCAGACTCAAGAATCAAGACTCAAGATTTGAGACTCAAGACTATTCTCATTGACAGTCTTTCTGATCCAGTGACGAAGGAAATCCAGAGCCGAAGTATATGGTTGAGGAGTTAATCCTATCGACTGGAGAAGATCTTTTTGGTTGGATAAATACAACGAATTCTTTTGTTCGTATCTAGATCAATTGAAGATCCGATGGTCGACGAAGTATTCTTGGAATGTTCTATTCTTGGAAACCAAGATCCTGATTGTATGGGTGAACGAGATTGATGGGCTATCGTCAGGTTCCTTTTATAGCTCGAATGATCTTCTTGATTGATTCTGTCCAACGGGTAGATTGGAGGAATTCCTTTGGTAAGTGCCAACGGTATGATGGCATAAAGGAGTATAAAAAGGAAGTCGTTCTAGTTGTTTAAAAACGTGATTGATAGAAAAATTCCAGAGTCTGAAGCACCTTGATTATTAGTCGATACAGTCTGAGCAAAATTGTATACACAGAGAGTGTCAATACTTGGTGATACCTTGAGCGAGTGTGGTAGATCATCTACACCGAGAAATCAAGGAAGATCAACACTGTAACATCTCTTTGTTCATAGTGGAATCCAGCCAAATTGGCTGTCAGTGCAGAAGAGTGGATGTCACGCCCCGCTCCTCGGGCACGTGCACATCCTTCACTCTTGGTCGATTTTATAATGCGATATCCCAGGACAATGTATCGCCGACCCTTTCATTATTAAGCACATGCGGAAGCGTTAAAATCCCTGACAATCAAACGATGGGATAGAAAAGCAGGGCCATATTTTTCATATTGAAATTTATAACCAAACTTTTATACAAACCACAAACCCTTTCATAACTATTCACATCAAAACGGAGATCTCAAAAGAAGACAGAAACTTAGATGAACTAGGCCGTACTCAAGGCCCCTCTCAGATTTGTCTTCTTCTTCCAAAAATCTTTCTCCTTAAGATTCACCTCCGAGTTCTCCTCCTCGGATTCCTCCTCCTCAGATCTTCAGCGGGGTCCTGAAATGGTTTTCCCCAAACTGGGATGAGACTACGTCTCGCGAGTTCTACCCCACTAAGCCCGATTAGTAAACTATTATACTAAAGGCTGCCTAAACACGCACAGGGCAGAGGACTTACCTTGGCCTCTGATCCCACCTGCAAGTCAATACAGTTCACAATAAACACACATTCACTTCAACAAATCGAACCAGTCGATTACATGTCATACGACTCAATCCCCACTGTGGGATATTTAAAAGCTAGGCCACGTGCATTTTCCAGGATGACCTTCCAAGTCTCCGAGTTCACGTGCCTCGAACCTTGGGCCCACGTGCATTCTCTCAGGCGACCTTTTCGCCAAAGTGATGCATCAAGTCACCGAGCCCACGTGCCCTTTTTACGATGCCTGCACTTAGTCACAGAGCTCCATCAATGCTCTCGGGCGTCGATTCGCCAAGGTGACGTATAGTGAACACTTTACTATGCTCTCGGGCATCTTTTTTCGTCAAGGTGATACACTGATCACGAGCCAACGTAAACAATTCAATATGCTCTCGGGCGTCTTTTCGCCAAGGTGATACACCGATCACGAGCCAACGTAAACAATTCAATATGCTCTCGGGCGTCTTTTTCGCCAAGGTGATACACTGATCACGAGCCAACGTAAACAATTCAATATGCTCTCGGGCGTCTTTTTCGCCAAGGTGATACACGATCACGAGCCAACATAAACAATTCAATATGCTCTCGGGCGTCTTTTTCGCCAAGGTGATACACTCGATCACGAGCCAACATAAACAATTCAATAATTAAATCAACTCCACAAAGCAATATAAATACTGAATAACATACTTGGCCATTTAGCAATCAACAATTCAATCTCAATCACTTCCAATCAATTTAGGGTAAATCCTAAAATATCACAATTTGTCCAATTCCATACAACGTGGAGCTCAAATAAATAAACGGACTGCGCCACGACGATCAGCACGAGATTTCGGTCGTCGGCCATCAAAATCTTAATTTCCGAAAATAAATAATTAATTTATTAATTTCGAAAATTAAATTATTATTATTAAAAAATCAATTTAGCTCAAAATAAAGCCCAATTAAATAAACGGACTTCACCACGCTCATCAGCATAATTTTCCGGTTCCAGGCCATCTCAGTTGAATTTTCGAAAAATAAATAATTATTTAATTTAATTCCGAAAATTAATATTTAAATACAAAAAAATCCACTTAGGCCCGAAAAGCCTAATTGGAGCCCACTAAGGGTCGGGAAAAATCCCGAGGCACTTCCAATAATTAGTAGACCATGTCTACTTGCTAATTACACATTCAATTTATCTAATTCGCATAACAATTGGCTAATAATTGCTAATTAAATCTAATCTAACAACCTAAACATAATTAATTAAATCTAAACCAGCTTAAAGCATAATTAGCCACTAATCCTGGATTAGTGAGATTACTCACCAAATCGCGCGCAAATCGGATCAATCCGACGGCGGCGACGCGAGGAACGAGACTTCCCAAAGCGACTCGCGGATCCGGGGCCGGGAAACGGCCCAAAAGCGGGCCCGAAGTGGCTGAAACCCACTCCGTGGGTCTTGCTGGTCGCGGCTGAACGGAGCCGTTCCGGCGGCTAGGGCGGCGGGGGAAGACCGGCGGAGGGCGAGGGGGTCGCGGGGAGGTCCGGCGGGGTTGGGCGGTGGCCGGAGGTGGCCGGAGATGGGCTGGTCGGTGCTGGAACAGAGAAGAAACAGAGCTGGGCCGAGCTGGATCGCGCGGCCTGGGCGTGCGCGAACGGCGGCGGGCGCACGGGCGCGGCGCGGGTGCGGCGGCGCGACGGCGGGACGAGCGGCAAGTGGGCGGCGGTCGCGGCGAGCTGCTGTCCTTCCTCCGCTTCTGGTTTGCACGAACCAGAGAGAAGAGAGGGAGAAGGAGTTGGTCACGTGGGGGAAAAGTGGGAGAGGAGAGAGAGGAGAGAGAGGGAAGAGATAAGGGAGAGAAAAGTGAGCGGTGGGGGGACAATTCGCACGAGGGGGAGGGAAAGAGGGGAGAGGAGAGAGAAAGAAAAGAGAGAAAAGAAAGAAAAGAAAAGAGGGGGGAGAGAGAGAGGAAAAGGAAAAGGAAAAGAAAAAGGAAATACCTAACTTTTTTTTTTTCTCTTTTCCTTTTCCTTTCTAATTTCTTTTCGAACTTCAAATTTTTCTTCCGATAATTTCTTTAATGAAATTTCGGACTCGTCAATAAATTGACGAGCGATGAGACAGGATCCTAAAAATAAGAATTATGACGTGCTTAAAATTCGATTCCCGACATCGAGTTCAATTTCGTGGTTAAAAATCGATCAGACGTGATTTTAGCTCAATCCAACCAATTAGGTAGCTTTTAGGGATTTTACGGCCGCTACATCCCTTAACGGCTTCACCCAATAGGTTAGTTAACTCGTGAGTGATCAGCTCAGAGAAAAAGGCCATAGGCACGCCGACGAAATGCCCATTTCACTTTATCGAAACGAGGTCGAATTTCAGGATGTCACAGTGGACGTAGGCTTGAATCAAGCCGAACCACTATAAACCGCGTGTTTAATTCTCTCTTTCCTTACTTAGTCTTACGTTGATTATTACTCTTCGTAAATCCTTCAACTGTCTAAGTATTATGCAAATATACAGAAATTATCAAGAAAAATCTTTGTATACCTATTCACCCCCTCTAGGTACTCGTATTAGCAATATCAATTGGTATCAGAGCCTGTGTTCTTACTTTGTTTGAAGTGTTTTACTTCAGAGTAAAAGATCCATGGCTAGTATGCTAGCACTAGGGCTGATGGAAGGGCAAAGCAATACAAGACCACCCTACTTTGACGGAAAGGATTACAACATCTGGAAGAACAAGATGAAAGCTTTCCTACGATCCAAGGATCCTCTGGAATGGGACGTTATGGAAAGAGGAATTACTCCTACTGTTGCATCAATCTCTGAAAGAGGAAAAGAAACTGTTGATGCCAGCGGAATGACTCAAGAAGAGATAAACAAGAGACAAGCACTCAATGCAAAAGCAATTTACTCTTTATATTGTGCCTTATCTCCAACTGAATATAATAGAATATCTTCTTGTGTTACAGCAAAAGAAGTATGGGATAGATTACATATCACCTATGAAGGGACAGATCGAGTGAAGGAGACCAGAATTAACATTCTCCTCGGTCAATATGAAGCCTTCATTTTGAAACCAGGAGAATCTATAACTGACATGTTTAGTCGTTTTACAGATATTGTCAATGGTCTTGATAACCAAGGACAAAAAATTTCTGATCCCATGAAGGTGAACAAGCTACTGCGTGGACTCTCCAAGGAGTGGAATCATATAAAGACTTCAATAAGAGAAACGCAAAGAATTATGCCTCTATCTGTCGACGAGCTGATTTGAACTCTTCAATCATATGAAGTGGAACGAATTAATGAAGATGAAGATCCAAGAGGTAAGAAATCTATTGCATTAAAATCAAATGATGACTCTGATGATGCAGATTCTGAAGATGATATGGACGATGAGGAGCTCGCTCTCATGATAAGAAGATTTAGAAAACTGAATAGAAAAGGCAGAAGGTTCAACTCAAAGAAACAAAGTTTCCAGAGACAGCAGACCAAGTCTGTTGATGATGAGGAACCAAACAAAGATGTAGTCTGCTTCGAATGTAAGAAGAAGGGACACATCAGACCCAACTGTCCTCTTCTGAAGAAGAAAAGAGGAAAAGCTGAGAAGTTTCGAAAAGCTCTCAAAGCCGAAACCCAGGTGATACGAGAATGTGAAGAAAGTGATAATGAATATGCCAACATATGTTTGATGGCACATTCAGACTCGGACTCAGATTCTGGATCGGACTCGATGTGAATTTGAGGTAAGTGATTTTAAAATTCCTGTCAAAGTCTCTAAATATATTGATGAACTGTGTTTCGTCTTAAGACTTCTCTCAAAAGGATTTCCGAACTAAAAAGGAAAACTCAGCTCTAAAACAAAAGGAAGTCATTTTAGAAGAAAGAGTTAAAAGTCTAGACCTAAATGTTTCTACTCTTAAAGAAAAAGAAGATGATCTTTTGAAAAAAAATGTTTTCTTAAAAACGGACTTATCAAATATTTCAAAGAAGTTTTCGATAGGATCCGAAAAGCTTGAAAAAGTTCTTTCAGTTCAAAGACCTTACTTCAATAAGTCTTGGTCTAGGCATGACAGTGGAAACAATTCCCTTGATTGATTTTCCTAAAGTTAAAGAAAGAATAAAGAAAAGACCGTCAAGAGAGGCTTACAAAAATCATTTCAAGAAAGTTTTTGTAAAGTCTGTTGGTCGAAATGCTCTAAGGTGTTCAAAGTGTAACAAGTAAGGATCACTTTGAAAAAGAATGTCCTATGGTTTGGAAACCTGTTAAGAAAGTATGGCCTAATAATGCTTATCCTACTAACACCAAAAGACCCAAAAAGGTTTGGGTACCAAAGAAAACTTGAGACTCTCTTTTAAATGCAGGTCTCCGTCAAGAAAAAGATAAAATGGTATCTTGACAGTGGATGTTCAAGACACATGACAGGAGACTCAAAGTGCTTCGTAAAGCTTGTTCAAGTAAACGGCGGAAATGCTTCATTTGGAGGAAACGGCAAAGGAAGCATCGTGGGATTTGGAACTGTGAAAATTGGAAATCTCACAATAAGCAATGTTTCTCTAGTGGAAGGACTCAACTATAACCTCCTCAGCATTAGCCAACTGTGCGATACTGGTTTCAAGATCTCCTTTCAAGAAGGAATTTGCTATGGAATTAGTAAAGACTCTACTCAGTCTTTCATGGGTCGAAGACATGGAAACATCTACCTCTTAGACATGAAATTGAATGAATCTCAATGTCTGATCTCAATCCAAGATGAAGCAAGCTTATGGCACGAAAGCTTGGCCATGTCAATATGAAGCAATTAGCCAAAATCTCATCAAAGCAGCTTGTTCGAGGTTTACCCAAATTACCATATCAAAAGTCCGATCCATGCACACCCTGTATTCTGGGAAAACAGGTAAGAAATTCATTTAAGCAAATAAATCATGTCTCTACTAATCATGTACTACAGTTGCTGCATATGGATCTCTTCGGACCAATCAGAACCCAAAGTAGTGGAGGTAAGAAATACTGCCTAGTAATTGTGGATGATTTCTCTCGCTTTACTTGGGTATATTTCCTTGCAAGTAAGTCAGAAACCTTTTCATATTTTGAAAAATTTGCCAAAAATGTTCAAAATAAAAAAGGATGTGTTATCTCAAGTATAAGAACAGATCATGGAGGAGAATTTGAAAATCAAGATTTCACAAAATTGTGCGATGAATCTGGATTTAAGCATGTGTTCTCCTCTCCATACACTCCTCAGCAAAATGGAGTTGTGGAAAGAAAGAATAGATCTCTTCAAGAAATGGCTAGAACTCTTTTAATTGAAAGCAAAATTTCTTCACGATTTTGAGCTGAAGCTGTTTCAACTGCTTGCTATATCATCAATAGAGTCTTCCTAAGACCTATTCTTGAGAAAACCCCCTATGAATTATTCAAAGGTAAGAAGCCTATTGTTTCATACTTTCATGTGTTCGGTTGCAAATGCTTTATATTGAAAAATGCAAAAGATCGAGTTGGTAAGTTTGAAGAAAGATCAGATGAAGGCATCTTCCTTGGATATTCTACATCAAGCAAAGCCTACAGAGTCTACAATAAGAAGAGCCAGTCTGTGGATGAGTCAATGAATGTCAAATTTCAAGACTCTACGCAAGATGAATCCAGTCAGACTCAATATGAAGAGTATGAACCTGCTCCAGACCTTCCAAAGCTTACAACTCAAAAAGTATCTCAGACTCTGGAAGACCAGCGCCAAGATGTTCATGAAGATTCAAATATAGAAAGAGATCATCACCCAGGAAAATCAACCAGTAACTGGAAACACAAGTCCAGTCATCCTAAAGATCTCATTATCGGCGAAATTAATGAAGGAATTCGCACCAGATCCAAAAGACGTGAAGAGTCTAGTGCTGTTGCTCTCATCTCTGAAATTGAACCAAAAAGCATAAAAGAAGCTTTATCTGAGAAAGCTGGATCGAAGCTATGCAAGAGGAGCTCAGACAGTTTAACATTAACGATGTCTGGGAATTGACGTCTAAACCAAAAGGTAAAACTGTTATTGGAGCCAAATGGGTGTTCGAAACAAGATGAACGAAAAGGGAAAAGTCGTAACACGGAATAAAGCAAGACTCGTGGCCAAGGGATACACGCAAGAAGAAGGAATAGACTATGATGAGACTTACGCTCCCGTAGCAAGGTTAGAAGCTATTCGTCTATTACTTGCGTTTGCTTGTTACAAAAATTTCAAGTTATTCCAAATGGACGTCAAAAGTGCTTTCCTAAATGGATTTATCCAAGAGGAAGTTTATGTGGAACAACCGCCTGGATTTGAAGACCCAAAGAAGCCAGACTCAGTCTTGGACCGAAAAAGGCCCTGTATGGTCTAAAGCAAGCACCTCGAGCTTGGTACGACAGACTAAGTAAGTTCTTATTACAGAATGGTTTTGTCAAAGGTAAAGTAGATACTACTTTATTTATCAAAAAGGAAAATAAAAGCTTCTTACTCGTTCAAATATTTGTGGATGACATTATTTTTGGATCCTCTAATGAAAGTCTATGCAAGAAATTTTCTAAGTCTATGCAAGATGAGTTTGAAATGAGTATGATGGAAGAATTAACATTCTTTCTTGGCCTTCAAATAAAGCAATTGAAGGAAGGAACTTTCATTTACCAAGAAAAATATGCTAATGATCTTGTCAAAAGATTTGGATTGGAAAATTGCAAGAAGACCGATATACCAATGTCAAGCTCGTTGAAGATAGACAAAGATGAGGAAGGGAAAAAGTTGATCAAAAGCTGTACAGAGCATCATCGGTTCACTTCTTTATCTTACGCTTCTAGACGACATTTTGTTGAGTGTTTGTATCTGTGCTAGGTTTCAATCAGATCCTAGAGAATCTCATCTCAGTGCTGCTAAACGTATTATAAAATACGTTGCTTCATCTTCAAGCATTGGTCTGTGGTATCCTAAGAAGGGAGACTTTAATCTTCTGGGATATTCAGACGCAGATCTGGCCGGCTGCAAAGTCGATAGAAAAAGCACTTCAGGAACTTGCCAGTTGCTTGGAAGCAGGACAGTGTCTTGGTTTTCAAGGAAACAAAGCACTGTAGCTCTCTCAACAACAGAAGCAGAGTATGTTGCCCTTGGAAGCTGCTGTTCACAAATTTTATGGATAAAACAATAGCTACAAGACTTTGGGATTGAAGACTCATGCACAAATCAAATGTGACAACACCAGCGCAATCAATCTCACCAAAAATCCAATTCTTCATTCAAGAGCAAAACATATAGAAATTCGACATCACTTCATTAGAGATCATATTCAAAGTGGAGAAATCTCGATTCAATTTGTTGATTCAAAAAGTCAACTAGCGGATATATTCACGAAGCCTTTGGAGAAAAATCAATTTGATTTTATCCGGTCCAGACTCAACATTTTGAAGCTCGAAGAAGTTAAAGTCTAGAGACTCTCCAACCTTCGACTCGAAAAGTTGATGACCGTCAGACTCAAATCTCTCAGACTCAGACGTTGATGACTATAGACTGTAAGTTGTTATCTAAACTCGAAAAGGTATGATCTTTCGTTCAGTTATTTTGTAGTCGTGAAAATTGAAAAACTTGTCTTTTCAAAAGGATTAATTTTGGCAATTATCGATTTCGAAAAGAGGTATTCGTACACTTTCCTTGTACCGATTGAACTTCCCCTTTTCAAAACTAAGTTATATATATACAGTTTTCACCTTCAATCTTCAAAACCCTAAAAGCATTCTCCTCTCAAACTGGTTTCTACTTCGAATTCATCCTCGAGAAAGTTGTCATATTTTCTTGGGAAAGCAAGCAAAGAAATCTTTTAGAGACAAGAAGGATGTCGTCTTCAAGGAAGTCCTCAAGAATCGCGACAAGGGGACCATAGAGGATGAAGGAGGGACCTACCCACTTCGATCTCACAGAAGAGGAAGAATTATCGAGTCAGCATCAGAACCCGACTCATTCTCCACCACGTCACTCAACGCCTTCTACCCCACAAGGTGCGGGTCAGCATCCAGAAGAAGAGATAATCGAGGACGCAGACCCAGTAAGAGTCCAAAAACCCTCGTTTATTTACAAACTTTACCGTGCGTTGAAAAGTACTGCGACTCCGATAAAATATGTGGATGACTTTCTTAAAGAAAAGAACTATGGGAATGAGTACATTTTTCTAAAGAAAATGGAGGATTTGGGAATTGCTCCTAAAGGTAAAGCGAGAGGAAGCGCTTGCAAATATTCCGAGTGACCCTCGGATGTCGGGCCCAAATTTGACTGATGGGAACGACGATGACAAAATGTTCACTGATTTTCAACCGAGATTGGGTGTTGCTGCGAAGGTGAAGGGAAAGAGGATGGAGTTATTCAAATCGAAAGATCAGGAAAATTTGTTTTTCAGACTGTTGAAACGAGGGGTGATAAACCCTAGAAGTGTTGACTTCGATTTTTGGATGCTTTGTGAATGTGAACTTGAGAGAAAAGTTCAGTCTTGCTTCAACCGGAACGTTTTTGCACCGACACCACGGACGGATATGCACAACCGACTGCATATTTCTATTCAAATCTTAGCTTTATCGGTGCGAATAGAATATCTTTCGGTGTTCGAGATCGGATTATGTGTTGGATGTGGACATGTTGGCGGACATACTTGGAGTTGAACGGGCACAATATCAACCAGTCAAAGTCTCAGTTGCTCGTGCCACAATGGACCTTGTCGAGGATAGAGATATTGAGGGAAAAATCATCTATTCAAGGATGCGTGCCATCAATATTGTGTTGCACAAAATTGTTATCAATTGCATTAGGCCGAAGTCTACATCAAAGACTAATGTGTCTAATTCCGAAGCAAAATTGATGTACGCAATCAATTCAGGGAAGAAGTTCTCTCTCCCTCACACTATTCTCTTTCACATGTACAGAGCAATGTCAAAAGACAAGGGACAATTGCCTTATCCAGGTCTAGTGACCAGGATCTTCAGACACATAAATATTGAACCTCCACACACTCTCCGTGTTCGACCGTGCGATAAGATGGTGGTAGGTTTAAAGATGTTGACAAAAATGCGTCTGAAAGAACTTTCTAAGGCAATGGAGAAATTCAGAGTGAAGACTCCAGTTCCATCTGCTTCAAAAAAAAAGGGAAAGGAAGTCATTGGTGCCCCATCCAAAAAGAAGAGAACTCTCATCTTGGAGGATGAAGATGAGGAGGAAGATCTCACAATCACTGCCCTGATTAGGACAAGACGTTCTGTTCCCCAATCAACAGAACAGCAGAAGAAACAGAGAGAAGAAGAAGAAAAAGACAAGAACAGAGAAGAAGAAGAGCAGAGAGAGAAGGAGAAAGAAGCTGAAGAAGAAGGAGAAGAAGAGCAAGAAAAGTCTGCAGCTGAATCTGGAGAGAATAATACAAAAGAGCATGATCATCACTCTTCTCCTCTTGATGTCCTAGAGACAGGGGGAATTGGCGAGCAAGAAAGGTCCTCACCTCATGCTGCTAATAGTGAAGGTCTACGACAATCTCCAGCAGCCCCAGAAGAATTTCAGGCTTCTCAATTGCCTGAAGAAGGTCACGATACGTCGAACCAAATCTCCAAGACTATACGAAGCGCCATCGTCCTCGCATTCACTCCATCGGAAAGAGCAAATGCAAGTACTCGGACGGACAATTCTGCAGATTTTCGTCGTATCTTGGATATTCTTCGGAAATGCGTGGCCAAATCTATGCTCGGACTGTGAAATTCAAGCCTTGAAGAATGCTGGACAAGCATCTTCGCTACTCGGAGGATAAAATGAAAGACCTCGCTCTGCAACTTCAAGCCAATGCCAAGGGAGAAGAGGTAGCTCAACTAAGAGAAGACTTGAAGAAGCTAGAAGGAGTAGTCCAGTCCATGGGAGATTTCCAGATTGTGCGCATTCCCAAGCAGACATGACATCTTTCTCACCTTTTTCAATGTTGACAAAAAGGGGGAGAAAAGCAATTTGAACCAACCAACCAACCAACTTTCTTCAAATTTCTTTGACTTTAAGTTTTTTGTTTGTTTATGACTTGAGCAATCTTGGGTGTGAACTTGAACTTGACTGAATTGGCTGTGGATTTTAATGCTTGACTGTTTGAATTCATATCAAGTGTTGTTATATGGTATTACTCATGAAAGACTAACCAATTTTCTGTGGATGCGAGTCTGGTTGCTTTGTTAATCTTTATGAGATTGCCATATCGCTTGAGAAATGTTTTTGCAGGTCAAAGTGGTTCAAATCTACAGAAAGTTTTGTCACCATCAAAAAGTGGGAGATTGTTGGAGAAATCGTTCCAGAATATTTTGAAGCTGACAAAACGTTTCCTTCAGTCTAGTTTGGGTATCTGCAGATCTTCTAGTTTAAAGTCTGAAGACTCTCTGAATAACAGACTCAAAAATCAAGACTCAAGATTTGAGACTCAAGACTTAAGACTCAAGACTATTCTCATTGACAGTCTTTCTGATCCAGTGACGAAGGAAATCCAGAGCCGAAGTATATGGTTGAGGAGTTAATCCTATCGACTGGAGAAGATCTTTTTGGTTGGATAAATACAACAGATTCTTTTGTTCGTATCTAGATCAATTGAAGATCCAATGGTCGACGAACTATTCTTGGAATGTTCTATTCTTGGAAACCAAGATCCTGATTGTATGGGCGAACATGATTGATGGGCTATCGTCAGGTTCCTTTTATAGCTCGAATGATCTTCTTGATTGATTCCGTCCAACGGGTAGATTGGAGGAATTCCTTTGGTAAGTGCCAACGGTATGATGGCATAAAGGAGTATAAAAAGGAAGTCGTTCTAGTTGTTTGAGAACGTGATTGATAGAAAAATTCCAGAGTCTGAAGCACCTTGATTATTAGTCGATACAGTCTGAGCAAATTGTATACACAAAGAGTGTCAATACTTGGTGATACCTTGAGCGAGTGTGGTAGATCATCTACACCGAGAAATCAAGGAAGATCAACACTGTAACATCTCTTTGTTCATAGTGGAATCCAGCCAAATTGGCTGTCAGTGCAGAAGAGTGGATGTAGGCTTGAATCAAGCCGAACCACTATAAACCGCGTGTTTAATTCTCTCTTTCCTTACTCAGTCTTACGTTGATTATTACTCTTCGCAAATCCTTCAACCGTCTAAGTATTACGCAAATATACAGAAATTATCAAGAAAAATCTTTGTATACCTATTCACCCCCCTCTAGGTACTCGTACTAGCAATATCATTGTGTACTATCGATTGGCGCCTAATGTTTCCTGACGTTGAAGTTTTTGCTACACCTGTTGTGGGTTCTAATCACAGTCCTTTATTACTAAACACTACACCAACTTCTGGTAAATGTCAAAGACCTTTTCTTTTTGAAGCCTTTTGGACCAAGGACCATGAGTGCCGCGAGGTCATTGCCTCAACCTAGAATTCAGATCAGGTAAAAGATTCTGATCTCTTGCATAAATTACGGGCTGTCTCTATCGCTTTAGCTAAGTGGAGTCGCCATAAATTTTCGAATAGCCACATTTGCAACAACAACTTCAACACCACATCAACCAACCACATAATTGTTGGCGAAATCGTTCCAGAATATTTTGAAGCTGACAAAACGTTTCCTTCAGTCTAGTCTGGGTATCTGCAGATTGTCTAGTTTAAAGTCCGAAGACTCTCTCGACTACCAAGATTCAAGACTCAAGATTTGAGACTCAAGACTCAAGACTCAAGACTATTCTCATTGACAGTCTTTTCCGATCCAAGTGACGAAGGAAATCCAGAGCCGAAGTATATGGTTGAGGATTTAACCCTATCGTCTGGAGAAGATCTTTTTGGTTGGATAAATACAACGGATTCTTTTGTTCGTATCTAGATCAATTGAAGATCTGTTGGTCGACGAAGTATTCTTGGAATGTTCTATTCATGGAAACCAAGATCCTGATTGTATGGGCGAACAGGATTGATGGGCTATCGTCAGTTCCTTTTATAGCTCGAATGATCTTCTTGATTGATTCCGTCCAACGGGTAGATTGGAGGAATTCCTTTGGTAAGTGCCAACGGTATGATGGCATAAAGGAGTATAAAAGGAAGTCGTTCTAGTTGTTTGAGAACGAGATTGATAGAAAAATTCCAGTCCGAAGCACCTTGATTATTAATCGATACGCCGAGCGAAATTGTATACACAGAGTGTCTATACTTGGTGATACCTTGAGCGAGTGTGGTAGATCATCTACACCGAGAAATCAAGGAAGATCAACACCGTAACATCTCTTTGTTCATAGTGGAATCCAGCCAAATTGGCTGTCGGTGCGAAAGAGTGGACGTAGGCTTGAATCAAGCCGAACCACTATAAACCGCGTGTTTAATTCTCTCTTTCCTTACTCAGTCTTACGTTGATTATTACTCTTCGCAAATCCTTCAACTGTCTAAGTATTACGCAAATATACAGAAATTATCAAGAAAAATCTTTGTATACCTATTCACCCCCCTCTAGGTACTCGTACTAGCAATATCAATTGGTATCAGAGCCTGTGTTCTTACTTTGTTTGAAGTGTTTTACTTCAGAGTAAAAGATCCATGGCTAGTATGCTAGCACTAGGGCTGATGAAAGGGCAAAGCAATACAAGACCACCCTACTTTGACGGAAAGGATTACAACATCTGGAAGAACAAGATGAAAGCTTTCCTACGATCCAAGGATCCTCTGGAATGGGATGTTGTGGAAAGAGGAATTACTCCTACTGCTGCATCAATCTCTGAAAGAGGAAAAGAAACTTGATGCCGGTGGAATGACTCAGGAAGAGATAAACAAGAGACAAGTACTCGATGCAAAAGCAATTTACTCTTTATATTGTGCCTTATCTCCAACTGAATATAATAGAATATCTTCTTATGTTACAGCAAAAGAAGTATGGGATAGATTACACATCACCTATGAAGGGACAGATCGAGTGAAGGAGACCAGAATTAACATTCTCCTCGGTCAATATGAAGCCTTCAAAATGAAACCAGGAGAATCTATAACTGACATGTTTAGTCGTTTTACAGATATTGTCAATGGTCTTGAGAACCAAGGACAAAAAATTTCTGATCCCATGAAGGTGAACAAGCTACTACATGGACTCTCCAAGCACTGGAACCATATAAAGACTTCAATAAGAGAGACGCAAAGAATCATGCCTCTATCTGTCGACGAGCTAATTGGAACCCTTCAGTCTTATGAAGTTGAACGAATTAATGAAGACGAAGATCCAAGAGGTAAGAAATCTATTGCATTAAAATCAAATGATGACTCTGATGATGCAGATTCTGAAGATGATATGGACGATGAGGAGCTCGCCCTCATGATAAGAAGATTCAGAAAACTGAATAGAAAAGGCAGAAGGTTCAACTCAAAGAAACAAAGTTTCCAGAGACAGCAAACCAAGTCTGTTGATGATGAAGAACCAAACAAAGATGTAGTCTGCTTCGAATGTAAGAAGAAAGGACACATCAGACCCAATTATCCTATTCTCAAGAAGAAAAGAGGAAAAGCTAAGAAGTTTCGAAAAGCTCTCAAAGCCGAAACATGGAGTGATACAGAATGTGAAGAAAGTGATAATGAATATGCCAACATATGTTTGATGGCACATTCACACTCGGACTCAAATGGATCGGACTCGAGACAGTGAATTTGAGGTAAGTGATTTTAAAATTCCTGTCAAAGTCTCTAAATATATTGATGAACTGTGTTTCATTCTTAAGACTTCTCTCAAAAAGATTTCCGAACTTAAAAAGGAAAACTCAGCTCTAAAACAAAAGGAAGTCATTTTAGAAGAAAGAGTTAAAAGTCTAGACCTAAATGTTTCTGTTCTTAAAGAAAAAGAAGATGATCTTTTGAAAGAAAATGTTTTCTTAAAAACGGACTTATCAAATATTTCAAAGAAGTTTTCGATAGGATCCGAAAAGCTTGAAAAAGTTCTTTCAGTTCAAAGACCTTACTTCAATAAGTCTGGTTTAGGCATCACAGCGGAAACAATTCCCTTGATTGATTTTCCTAAAGTTAAAGAAAGAATTAAGAAAAGACCGTCGAGAGAGGCTTACAAAAATCATTTCAAGAAAATTTTTATAAAGTCTGTTGGTCGAAATGCTCTAAGGTGTTCAAAGTGTAACAGTAAGGATCACTTTGAAAAAGAATGTCCTATGGTTTGGAAACTTGTTAAGAAAGCATGGCCTAATAATACTTATCCTACTAACACCAAAGGACCCAAGAAAATTTGGGTACCAAGGAAAACTTGAGACTCTCTTTTAAATGCAGGTCTCCGTCAAGAAAAAAATAAAATGGTATCTTGACAGCGGATGTTCAAGACACATGACAGAAGACTCAAAGTGCTTCGTAAAGCTTGTTCAAGTAAACGGCGGAAATCTTTCATTTGGAGGAAATGACAAAGGAAGCATCGTGGGATTTGGAACTGTGAAAATTGGAAATCTCACAATAAGCAATGTTTCTCTAGTGGAAGGACTCAATTATAACCTTCTCAGCATTAGCCAACTGTGTGATACTGGTTTCAAGATATCCTTTCAAGAAGGAATTTGCTATGGAATTAGTAAAGACTCTACTCAGTCTTTCATGGGTCGAAGACATGGAAACATCTACCTCTTAGACATGAAATTGAATGAATCTCAATGCCTAATCTCAATTCAAGATGAAGCAAGCTTATGGCACGAAAGCTTGGCCATGTCAATATGAAGCAATTAGCCAAAATCTCATCAAAGCAGCTTGTTCGAGGTCTACCCAAATTACCATATCAAAAGTCCGATCCATGCACACCCTGTATTCTAGGAAAACAGATGAAGGCATCTTCCTTGGATATTCTACATCAAGCAAAGCCTACAGAGTCTACAATAAGAAGAGCCAGTCTGTGGAGGAGTCAATGAATGTCAAATTTGAATACTCTACGCAAGATGAACCCATCGAGACTCAATATGAAGAGTCCGAACCTACTCCGCACCTTCCAAAGCTTACAACTCAAAAAGTATCTCAGACTCTGGAAGACCAGCGTCAAGATGTTCATGAAGATTCAAATAAAGAAAGAGATCATCATCCAGAAAAATCAACCAGTAATTGGAAACACAAGTCCAGTCATCCTAAAGATCTCATTATCGGCGAAATTAATGAAGGAATTCGCACCAAATCCGAAAGACGTGAAGAGTCTAGTGCTTTCGCTTGCTCTCATCTCTGAAATTGAACCAAAAAGCATAGAAGAAGCTTTATCGATGAAAGCTGGATCGAAGCTATGCAAGAGGAGCTCAGACAGTTCAACATTAACGATGTCTGGGAATTGACGTCTAAACCAAAAGGTAAAACTGTTATTGGAGCCAAATGGGTGTTCATAAACAAGATGAACGAAAAGGGAAAAGTCGTACGGAATAAAGCAAGACTCGTGGCCAAGGGATACATGCAAGAAGAAGGAATAGACTATAATGAGACTTACGCTCCTGTAGCAAGGTTAGAAGCTATTCGTCTATTACTTGCGTTTGCTTGTTACAAAATTTCAGGTTATTCCAAATGGACGTCAAAAGTGCTTTCCTAAATGGATTTATCCAAGAGGAAGTTTATGTGGAACAACCACCTGGATTTGAAGACCCAAAGAAGCCGGACTCGGTCTTTAGACCGAAAAGGCCTTGTATGGTCTAAAGCAAGCACCTCGAGCTTGGTACGATAGACTAAGTAAGTTCTTATTACAGAATGGTTTTGTCAAAGGTAAAGTAGATACTACTTTATTTATCAAAAAGGAAAACAAAAGCTTTTTACTCGTTCAAATATATGTGGATGACATTATTTTTGGATCCTCTAATGAAAGTCTATGCAAGAAATTTTCTAAGTCTATGCGGGATGAGTTTGAAATGAGTATGATGGGAGAATTAACATTCTTTCTTGGCCTTCAAATAAAGCAATTGAAGGAAGGAACTTTCATTTACCAAGAAAAATATGCTAATGATCTTGTCAAAAGATTTGAATTGGAAAATTGCAAGAAGACTGATATACCAATGTCAAGCTCTTTGAAGGTAGACAAAGATGAGGAAGGGAAAAAAGTTGATCAAAAGCTGTACAGGAGCATCATCGGTTCACTTCTTTATCTTACTGCTTCTAGACCCGACATTTTGTTGAGTGTTTGTATCTCGTGCTAGGTTTCAATCGGATCCTAGAGAATATCATCTCGGTGCTGCAAAACGTATCATTAAATACGTTCCTTCATCTTCAAGCATGGGTCTTTGGTATCCTAAGAAGGGAGACCTTAATCTTCCGGGATATTCGACGCGAGATCCGGCCGGCTGCGAGTCGATAGAAAGAGTACTTCAGAACTTGCCGCTTGCTTGGAAGCGGGACGTGTCTTGGTTTTCAAGGAAACAAAGCACCGTAGCTCTCTCAACAACGAAGTAGAGTATGTTGCCCTTGGAAGCTGCTGTTCACAAATTCTATGGATAAAACAATAGCTACAAGACTTTGGGATTGAAGACTCAAGCACAGAAATCAAATGTGACAACACCAGCGCAATCAATCTCACCAAAAATCCAATTCTTCATTCAAGAGCAAAACATATAGAAATTTGACATCGCTTCATTAGAGATCATATTCAAAGTGAAGAAATCTCGATTCAATTTGTTGATTCAAAAAGTCAACTAGCGGATATATTCACAAAGCCATTGGTGCCCCATCCAAAAAGAAGATAACTCTCATCTTGGAGGATGAAGATGAGGAGGAAGATCTCACAATCACTGCCTTGATAAGGACAAGACGTTTTGTTTCCCAATCAACAGAACAGCAGAAGAAACAAAGAGAAGAAGAAGAAAAAGACAAGAACAGAGAAGAAGAAGAGCAGAGAGAGAAGGAGAAAGAAGCTGAAGAAGAAGGAGAAGAAGAGCAAGAAAAGTCTGCAGCTGAATCTGGAGAGAAGAATACAAAAGAGCATGATCATCACTCTTCTCCTCTTGATGTCCTAGAGACAGGGGGAGTTGGCGAGCAAGAAAGGTCCTCACCTCATGCTGCCAATAGTGAAGGTCTACGACAATCTCCAGCAGCCCCGAAGAATTTCAGGCTTCTCAATTGCTCGAAGAAGGTCACGATACGTCGAACCAAATCTCCAAGACTATACAGAAGCGCCATCGTCTACATTCACTCCATCAGAAAGAGCAAATGCAAGTACTCAGACGGACAATTCTGCAGATTTTCGTCGTATCTTGGATATTCTTCTGGAAATGCGTGGCCAAATCTATGCTCGACTGTGAAATTCAAGCCTTGAAGAATGCTGGACAAGCATCTTCGATTACCCCGAGAATAAAATGAAAGACCTCGCTCCGCAACTTCAAACCAATGCCAAAGGAGAAGAGGTAGCTCAACTAAGGGAAGACTTGAAGAAGCTAGAAGCAAGTAGTCCAGCCCATGGGAGATTTCCAGTTGTGCGCATTCCCAAGCGGACATGACATCTTTCTCACCTTTTTAATGTTGACAAAAAGGGGGAGAAGCAATTTGAACCAACCAACCAACCATCTTTGAACTTTCTTTGACTTTACTTTCTTTGACTTTATTTTTATGACTTGAGCAATCTTGGTGTGAACTTGAACTTGACTGAATTGGCTGTGGATTTTAATGCTTGACTGTTTGCATTCATATCAAGTGTTGTTATATGGTATTACTCATGAAAGACTAACCAATTTTCTGTGGATGCGAGTCCGGTTGCTTTGTTAATCTTTATGAGATTGCCATATTGCTTGAGAAATGTTTTTGCGGTCAAAGTGGTTCAAATCTACAGGAAAGTTTTGTCACCATCAAAAAGGGGGAGATTGTTGGAGAAATCGTTCCGAATATTTTAAAGCGACAAAACGTTTCCTTCCGCCTAGTCCGGTATCTGCAGATCGTCTAGTTTAAAGTCCGAAGACTCTCTAACTACCGAGACTCAAGATTCAAGACTCAAGATTTGAGACTCAAGACTCAAGACTCAAGACTATTCTCATTGACAGTCTTTTCGATCCAAAGTGACGAAGGAAATCCGAGCCGAAGTATATGGTTGAGGATTTAATCCTATCGTCCGGAGAAGATCTTTTTGGTTGGATATACAACGGATTCTTTTGTTCGTATCTAGATCAATTGAAGATCTGTTGGTCGACGAAGTATTCTTGGAATGTTCTATTCTTGGAAACCAAGATCCTGATTGTATGGGCGAACAGGATTGATGAGCTATCGTCAGGTTCGTTTTATAGCTCGAATGATCTTCTTGATTGATTCCGTCCAACGGGTAGATTGGAGGAATTCCTTTGGTAAGTGCCAACGGTATGATGGCATAAAAGAGTATAAAAAGGAAGTCGTTCTAGTTGTTTGAGAACGTGATTGATAGAAAAATTCCAGAGTCTGAAGCACCTTGATTATTAGTCGATACAGTCTGAGCGAAATTGTATACACAGAGAGTGTCTATACTTGGTGATACCTTGAGGGAGTGTGGTAGATCATCTACACCGAGAAATCAAGGAAGATCAACACTGTAACATCTCTTTGTTCATAGTGGAATCCAGCCAAATTGGCTGTCGGTGCGAAAAGAGTGGACGTAGGCTTGAATCAAGCCGAACCACTATAAACCGCGTGTTTAATTCTCTCTTTCCTTACTCAGTCTTACGTTGATTATTACTCTTCGCAAATCCTTCAACTGTCTAAGTATTGCGCAAGTATACAGAAATTATCAAGAAAAATCTTTGTATACCTATTCACCCCCCTCTAGGTACTCATACTAGCAATATCAATAATATCTATGACAACAGGACATCAACGAAATTGAAAGGAGAGATCCACAAGTATGGCAACAAGAAGAACAATATTGGGCGATGCATTCTAGGATTAATTGGTTGAAATTGGGGGATAAGAATACCAAATTCTTCCATGCTACTACCATACAAAGGTGACAAGGGAACAAAACCAACATGCTGCAGGACAACAATCAAAACTGGGTGCGAGATCCTCAACAGTTAAAAGAGATGACATCCGCCTTCTTCTTAAGCTTATATACAACAGTGGGTAATTGAAACTATGGACCTATATTAGACTAATGCCCATGTGTTATCACAATGGAGATGAATGAGTTATTAACAGCTATGATCACGCGTGAGGATGTTTATCAGGCAACGTTTCAGTTAGGGATTACCAAAACTCCAGGCCTAGATGGTCTGAACGGACTTTTTTACGAGAATCACTGGGATATCATACAAGAATCTCTTTCAAACGGTGCAAATATACAAATATATATATATATATATATATATATATATATATATCAGGGGAAATGAGCCCCACTCTCAATAGGACCATTATCTCTTTGATCCCCAAAACTCCACACCTAGAACGGTTGGACCAGTACCACCCTATCAACCTTTGCAATTATGTATATAAAACCATCTCCAAAGTGATTGCCAATTGATTAAAAACTTTGTTACCGAATCTGATTTCTGAGGAATAGTGTGCCTATGTGGGGGTTAGCAAATTCAAGACAATATGTTAATAGTCCAAGAGGTTATTCATAAGATAAAGATTAGAAAATGGAAGCGACATTTCCAAGAAATTATAAAAATGGATATGCAAAAGGAGTACGACAGAGTGGAATGGGATTTTCTTCGAGATTATCTATTCAAGTTAGGATTCCATTCTACTTGGATCCAGTCGGTGATGTAGTGTATAACAACAACATCTTTCAGTGTAAAATTTAATGGCGAACAGTTACAGTATTTCCATCCTACCAAGGGTCTTTGGCAAGGCGATCCTCTATCCCCATATATCTTCATCTTTTTGGCAAATATCTTATCATACATTATTAACCAAGCTGTTAACATGGGACAAATCAAGGGTATCAAGCTAAACAAGTGGTATCCTACCCTATCCCATCTATTTTTCACTGATGATGCAATTTTCATTTTAGATGGTACTTTTCAAAAATGTCAGAATCTAGCCAACATCTTGAATCAATACTATTTAGCTACAGGACAAGCGGTTAACCATAACAAATATGGATTTTTTCTTAGTAAAACTTGTCCTTCTAGATTACAGGAAAATCTGGCGAGGGAGTTAAGAATACTAGTGCTACAAAAGACTGGTAAGTATTTGGGAATACCATCTGATTAGGGGCGTTCTGAAAATGAAATGTTTTCCTAGATTTTGGGGAGAGTGCATGCGAAGTTGGAAGGATGGAAAGAAAATCTAATTTCAGAGGGTGGAAAGGAGATTCTTCTTAAGACAATACCACAGTATGCCATGTCTATCTTTAAACTCCCTGTGTCCATTTGTAAATCCATTGAATAGAGAATTGCAAGGTTTTGGTGGCAGAATGATAGTTGCAAATTAGGAATTCATTGGCAGGATTGGAAAGTTCTAAAAAGCAAAAAGGAATATGGTGGGTTAAGGTTTCGTGATCTTCTCAATTTTAACAAGGCCATGCTTGGAAAACAGGCATGGCGTTTACTCCAACAGCCACTATCTCTATGGAGTAAACTCTTCAAATGACTTTATTTTCATACAAAGAATTTTCATAGCGTGGAAAAAAGACCTCGACCATCATGGGGGTGGCAAAGCCTTCAGCTTGGAAGGGAGTCTATATTACCTAATATTAGATGGTTAATTGGAGATGGGCAAACGATCAACATGCGTGAAGATAGGTGGTTACTTATCAGGATATTAGGTGGACCTGCTGATGGAGAAGAACTTGAGCTGGTGGCTAATCTCATTGATCTAGTCCATAACACCTGGAATTTTCCTTTTCTAAACAGGTTTTTTGACAATCAAATCATAGCAATATCCTCACCATTCTAGTAAGACCCCACTATGCCAAGGATAAACTCATTTGGACTACCCCAAAACATGGCCAATACATTATAAAGAGTGCTTATCATGTTCTCACACATATAGCAACCAAAGAAACATACAACAGGTTTCCACTTCATATCAACGCCCTAAACTGTTGTGGAAGAAAATCTGGACAATGCAGACTGCCCCAAAAATTTGTACCTTCCTATGGTCATTATGCCACAATGCCATATCAACCAAAGCAAACTTATTTCAGAGACACATCCACAAATCCAGTTTGTACCTTATGCAATCAACAAATGCCAAAAACCCTAGAACATCTTTTCCCGCTCTGTCCATGGACTCAGGGAATCTAATCACATCCCCATATCAATGTTCAGATATTACCTCAAGCAATACAAAGAATTGATGCTTAGCTCACAGAAAGGGTAAGAACACATCAACTATTACCTGGTTTGGAGACCATTGCTACCATCTTATGGCAAATCTGGCAAGCTCATAATAGTTTTATATTCCGTCGCGAGCATCTCGACCCAATACAAGTGGTGCAGGCAACGTTAGCTCAAACCCATGTTGCTCGGCTATCTACTTGAAACCAGACTAGAAAAGGAGATCGATCTTGAACCAAGAATATATTTGTAGGCCACCAGATCTGAGCATCCTAAAGATCAATATAGATGGAGCATATCAACCAGGCAGCAAGGAAGGAATGATGGCCTGTATTTGTCATGATCATCATGGAAAACTTACCGATGGCTTCTCTAGATGTTTCCCCGCTACTTCGGCCCTACAGGCAGAGATCCAGGCTCTCTCTTTCACTCTCCAACACCTGCTTCAGCAAGGCTTCAACCATACAGATCTTCTGATTGAATCAGACTGTCTCACCCTGGTCGACACAATGAATGCACACAAAGAACCGCCATGGGGGAGCATGCATTATTTGCAAAAGCTACTGCTTGGTTGTCTCGATTCCCAATGTTGGAGAAATCTTCCTTATGTGTTTTGAAGTTGACAAAAAGTTTCCTAGTATGAAGACTTCTAGACTCTACTATCAAAGTCTGAAGACCTCCAGATTGAAGATTGCCAGACTCAAGATTTAAAGTCTACCCTTGTTAACAATTTCTAGACCGATGAAGAAGTTTTATACATATATGAGTATATCTTTAAGGATTTGAATTGAATGGTTGAAGATTATCTCACGGCTGGAGATAGCATCTAAAGATCTATGGCAATTAATTCGAATAATTTAGATCCGTTGATTGGCGAAGTATACTTGGAAAGTTCTACTTATGAAAACCTAGATCCTAATTATATGAGCAAATAGGATTGGTAGGCTATCTTCATATTCCTTAAATAACACGAGATCTCCCTAATTTATTATGTCCAACAGGTAGATTAGAAGAACTCATTTGAAAGGTGCCAACGGTTATATAGGCATGGAAGAGTATTTAAGGAAGACACGCTAGTTATTTGAGTGTGTGCGAGATAGAGAAATTCCAAAGTCTAAAGCTCCTTACTCTTTGCTGATTCAATTGTTGAGCATACATTTATACTCAAAAGAGAGATTTTTGTGAGACCTCGAGGAAATGTAGCAGAGTCTCTGCACTGTGGAATTGTGGATATGAGATTGTAACATCTCTTTTGATTCATAGTGAAATCCAGCCAGTGGGCTGTCAGCGCGAGAGAATGGACGTAGGCTTGATCTAACCCGAATCACTATAAACACTGTGTTTCAATTCTCTTTCCTTATCTCTTTACTTAATTCGTAGTCATATCCATTAGATTACATTCTTACATATCTTTATTCTATTATAAACTAAATTAAGTTGTTAAGATAAGAAGAATTTGTTTTTACACCTATTCATCCCCCTCTAGGTGTTCATACTAGCACTTTTAATTGGTATCAGAGCTTGCATACTCATTTAATTGAAGTATTTTTACTTCTAAGTTAAAGATCCATGGCTAGTATGTTGGCTCTAGGTTTAGTTGAAGGACAAAGCAACACTAGTCCGTCTTATTTTTATGGAAAGGAATACAATATATGGAAAAACAAGTTGAAAGCATTCCTAATATTGAAAGATTCTCTAGAATGGGATGTGGTAGATAAATGAATCGTTCCTAAAGCTACAACAATCTTAGAAAGGGAGAAAGAAGCTGCAGAGGCTAGCAAGATGACTCAAGAAGAGATAACCAAGAGACAGGTTCTTGATGTAAAAGCAATTTACTCCTTATATTATGCATTATCTCCTACTGAATACAATAGAATATCTTGTTGTGAAATAGCTAAAGAAGTCTATGATAGACTGCATATTACTTATGAAGGAACATATTGAGTAAAAGAAACCAGAATGAATATTCTGCTTGGTCAATATGAAGCCTTCAAAATAAAGCCAACAGAATCTATTACTAACATGTTTAGCCATATTCAGAAATTGTGAATGGTCTTAAATATCAGGGTCAACCAATCTTAGGACCTATAAAGGTTAACAAATTGCTACGTGAACTTTCCAAAAAATGGAATCACGTAAAGACTTCAATAAGGGAAACACAAAGGATCATGTCACTTTCCGTTGATGAATTGATTGGCACACTTCAGTCCTATGAAGTGGAGCAAATCAATCAAGAATAAGAATATCCCAAAGGTAAGAAATCTATTGCCTTAAAATCTAACAAAGATTATGATGTTACAGACTTTGAAGATGACATGGACGACGAAGAACTTGCTCTCATGATAAGAAGGTTCAGGAAACTGAACAAAAAGGGAAGAAGATTCAACTAGAAGAAACAAAGCTCTCAAAAGTTTCAAAACAAATCAGTTGAAGATAATGAATCCAATAAAGATTTGATTTGCTTTGAATGCAAGAAAAAGGGACACATTAGACCCAACTGTCCCTTGCTGAAGAAAAAGAGAGGAAAATCTGAGAAATATAGAAAGTCATTTAAAGCAAAAACTTGGAGCGATACTGAATGCGAAGAAAGTGATGATGATTATGATAATATTTGTTTAATGACAAAATCAGAATCAGACTTAGAATCTGAGATAGATATAGACTCAGACTCAGATAGTGAAATCGAGGTAAGTTATTTCAAAGTTCCTACTAGAGTCTCGAAATATATTAATGAACTTTGTCTTAGTCTCAAATTGTCTCTTAAGAAGATTTCCGAGCTCAAAAAGGAGAATTCTACACCTCTTGGAAAGAAAAGTTTGAAAACCTAGACAAAAGTTTTGCTACTTTAGAAGAAAATGCAAACTCACTTTCAAAAGAAAATACACTATTGAAAAATGATATTTCAAATGTTTCAAAAAGATTTTCTATAGGATTTGAGAAATTGGAAAAGATTATTTCAATACAAAGACCTTACTTTAACAAATCAAGTTTGGGAATGACTTATGAAACCATACCTCTGAATGATTTTCCAAAAGTAAAGGAAAAAATTAAACAGAGACCTACAAAAGCTTTTTATAGAAATCATTTTCAAAATGTTTTTATTAAATCTGTTGGCCAAAGTGCTCTTAGATATTCTAAGTGTAACAGCTCATAACACTTTGAGAAAGATTGTCCTATGGTTTGGAGACCTGTTAAGAAGGATTGGGCAAAGACTGTGTATTGCACTAACTCCACCGGACCCAAGAAAGTGTGGGTATTAAAGAAAGCTTAAGTTTGTTTTTTAATTGTAGGTCACTATCAAGAAGAATGTTAAATGGTATTTGGATAGTGGTTGTTCAAGACATATGACAGGAGATTCAGATTACTTTATTAAACTCACGCAAGTAACTAGAGGAAAAGTTTCTTTTGGTGGAAACAGCAAAAGAAGAATTGTTGGATGTGGAACTGTAAAAATTGGAAGTCTCACAATCAACAATGTCTCCTTAGTGGAATGACTCAATTATAACTTGCTCAACATTAGCCAATTGTGCGACACTAGATTCAAGATCAATTTTCAAGAAGGAATATGTTCGGGAACTAGTAAAGATCTTTCACAATCCTTTACTAGGCGAAGGCATAGGAATATCTATCTTTTGCATATCAATACAGAAAGATCTCAATGTCTAATCTCAATTCAAGATAAAGCAAATCTCTGGCATCAAAAGCTTTGCCATATCAACATGAAGCAAATTGCTAAGATCTCCTCAAAGAAGCTTATTCGTTGACTACCTAACCTGAAGTATCAAAAATCTAAATTATGCACACCATGTGTATTGGGAAAACAGGTTAGAAGTTCTTTCAAACCAATAAATCAGATTCCACTAACCGTGTATTGCAGCTCTTGCATATGGATCTCTTTGGACCAACTAGAACTCAAAGCATTTGTGAAAAGAAATATTGCCTAGAAATAGTGGATGATTATTCACGATTTACATGGGTCTACTTTCTTGCAAGTAAGTTTGAAACCTTATCTTACTTTTTAGAGTTTGCCAAGAAATTTAGAATGAGAAAGGGTATGTTATTTCAAGCATACAAACAGACCATGGAGGTGAGTTTGAAAATCAATATTTTACTAAATTTTGTGAAAAATCTGATTTTCAGCATATGTTCTCTTCTCTATACACTCCTGAGTAGAATGGAGTTGTGGAAAGAAAGAATAGATCTTTGCAAGAAATGGTTATAACTCTTTTAATTGAAAGCAATATTTCATTTTGTTTTTGGGCTAGAGCTGTTTCTATAACATGTTATATTATTAACAGAGTTTTCTTAACGCCAATTATGGAGAAAACTCCCTATGAGTTGTTTAAAGGAAAGAAGCCAAATGTTTCTTATTTTCATGTGTTTGGATGCAAATGTTTTATTTTGAAAAATGCAAATAATTGAATTGGTAAGTTTGAAGAAAGATCAACGAAGGAATTTTCCTTGGATATTCAACCTCCAGCAAAGCTTACAGAGTATACAACAAGAAGACTTAGTCTATAGAAAAATCTATGAATGTCAAATTTCAAGATCTTATATAAAATCAATCGATCCAAACTCATCCTGAAGAATCTGAACCTGCTCCAGACTCTACAAAGTCTACTTCCCCTGAAGCAACTTAGACTTCAGAAGCACAACAACAAACTAATGTTGAAGACTCAATTGAAGAAAAAGTTCAGCAATCTGTAAAACCAACTAACAATTAGAAGCACAGGTCTAGTCATCCTAAAGAACTCATCATTGGTAACATTGATGAAGGGATTTGTACAAGATTCAAAAGGCATGAAGAGTCTAGTGTGGTGGCTCTTATTTTTGAAATAGAACCCAAAAGTATAGAAGAAGCTTTAAGTGATGAAAGCTGGATTGAAGCTACGCAAGAAGAGCTCAGGCAATTCAGTGTTAATGATGTTTGGGAACTAACTCCCAAACAAAAAGATAAATCTGTTATTGGAGCTAAATGGGTTTTCAGGAACAAGATGGAAGGAAAAGGGAAAAGTTGTGAGGAACAAAGCAAGACTTGCGGCCAAAGGATATACGCAAGAAGAATGGATATACTATGATGAGACTTACGCACCAGTAGCAAGGTTATAAGCAATTAGTTTATTACTTGCTTTTGCTTGTTATAAGAATTTCAAGTTATTCCAAATGGACGTCAAAAGTGCATTCCTGAATGGATTTATCCAAAAGAAGTCTATGTGGAACAACCTCCTGGTTTCGAAGACCCAAGGAAGCCAAACTCTGTATTCAGGTTGAAAAAGGCTCTATATGGTTTAAAGCAAGCACCTCGAGCTTGGTTAACCGGTTAAGTAAGTTCTTAATCCAAAATGGTTTTGCCAAAGGTAAAGTGGATACAACTCTGTTTATCAAAAAGGAAAGTAAAAATTTTTTACTTGTTCAAATTTATGTTGATGATATAATTTTTGGCTCACCTAAGGAAAATCTATGCAAGAAATTCTCTAAGTCTATACAGGAAGAATTTGAGATGAGCGTGATGGGTAAATTATATTTCTTTCTCGAATTACAAGTAAAGTAATTGAAGGAATGAATTTTCATTCACCAAGAAAAATATGCAAAAGAACTTGTTAAAAAGTTCAGTTTAGATAATTGCAAAAAGGTTGAAATTCCAATGTCTAGTTCTCTGAAGCTGGATAAAGATGAAGGAGGAAAGAAAGTTGACTAGAAACTTTACAGGAGTATTATTGGTTCACTTCTTTATCTTATTGCTTCTAAACCTGACATTTTGTTTAGTGTTTGTATTTGTGCCAGATTTCAATCGGATCCAAAAGAATCTCATCTAAGCACTGCAAAACGCATCATCAAATACGTTGCAACATCTTCTAAGTTAGGTCAATGGTATCTTAAAGAATGAGACTTTACCCTCCTTGGATATTCAGACGTAGATCTAGCAAGCTGCGGAGTTGAAAGGAAGAGCACTTCCGGTACTTGTCAATTACTCGGCAACAAGACAGTATCCTAGTTTTCAAGGAAGCAAAGTACTGTAGCTCTTTCAACAGCAAAACTAAAGTATGTAGCTCTTGGAAGTTGCTATTCACAAATCTTATGGATAAAACAACAACTGAGAGACTTTGGAATCAAAGACTCTTGCATTGAGATCAAATGTGACAACACCAGCACAATTAATCTTACCAAAAATCATATTCTTCATTCAAGAGCAAAGCATATAGATATTCGACATCATTTTATTAGAGATCATATTCAAAATGGGGAAGTAATGATCCAATTCATTGACTCTAAGAATCAACTAGCGGACATATTTACAAAGCCATGAGAGAAAAATCTGTTTAAGTCTATTCGTACCAAACTAAATATCATATCACTTACTCAGCAAAGTCTGGATACACTCAAGACTCAAAGGTAAAAGTTTGTAAGTGTTCAGACTCAAAAGACCAAGAGTTACGATTGTAAGTTGTTTATATTTTTAAATTTGAAAAGGTACAATTATTTATTAACTGTTAATTGATTGAAATTATCTTTCCAAATTTTCTTCAATTTTCAAAAAAGCAGTTATCGATTTTGAAAAGTCGGTTAATTTCAAAAAGGGAAGTTATTGTTTTGAAATGGTATTTTTTATTTCCTTTTACGACGCTTTGTTTATCTCGCCTCACTTGCTTTATATACCGCTGAGACTCATCTTCTTTGCTTTTACACCGAAACCCTAGAATACAAAATTCCTATTTTCTTTCACTTTCACTCTCAATTCGTTCAAAAGTTTTCACCTTTTTCAAACAAGTTGGTGACTCTCTCCATTGGAGCAACAATGTCTTCAAGAAAGTCATCGAGGATTGCAAGTAGGGGACCACATTGCTTGCCTAAGGGTCCTACCCATTTTGACTTAACCGAAGAAGAAGATTCTCAAAATGTGTCCAAGTCAACAACAACCTTCTCAGCAGCGTCAACCTTCCCCGACTCGACCAAACGATGAAGTTATAGAGGAGGCTGAACCTGTAAGAACTCTAACTACGATGAAGTTATAGAGGAGGCTGAACCTGTAAGAACTCTAACTCCCAAGGTTGCTTACAAACTCAACTCTAATTTGAAGAAAGGAGGAACGCCAATGTCTTCAATTGATGAATTCTTGAAAGATAGAGGATTCAAGAATGAAACCTTGTTTTTGAGGGAGTTGGAAAGGAGTTGTAGAGAAAGGATCGGTTGAAAAAACATTTGCGAATATTCCAAGTGACCCACAATATGGCACTGCAAATCAACCGCAAACTCTAGACGATGATGAAAGGATGTTTACTCATTTTCTACCTACATCTGGAGTGGCTGCAGACATTACTGATGATTCAAATCTGTTTAGATTGAAGAATCATAAAAAGGTTTATTTGAGTCTTTTGAAGAGAGGGGTGATGAACCCTAAGACTGTTGACTTCGATTTCCTCGATTCAATAAAAATCAATTTACGGGAGAAGTTTGCTTTACTGCAACTAGAAAGGTTCTGTTATGAATCCGTTGCTGCATTTCCAAAGCTTACTGCATATTTTTATTCGAAACTATCTTTCTTGGATGCACAAAATTTTACTTTCACACCCTGATTCAGCACTAAAGAATTTCCCGCCACTACCATTGTGAAGGATAATGAGTTTTTTGTGAACATAGACATATTGGCTAACATAATTTGGGTGGAAAGAACAAGTTTCCAACCAATTAGCATGTCTATTGCTCATGCTATTCTGTCTTTGGTGAGAGACAGGGATGTTGAAGGTAAACTTTCTTATTCAAGGATGAGTGCCTCTAACATTCTGCTACGCAAGATTGTGATTAACTGCATTCGTCCCAAATCGACATCCAAGATTGTGCAATCAATACTGGTTTTAAATTCTCTTTGCCTCACACCATATTGTTTCACATGTACCGAACTATGGTGAAAGATAAGGGACAGCTTTCTTATTCTACTCATATCACACGTCTCTTTAGACAATTCAAAATTCACATCTCTGCACCATTAAGCTTGAAAGCCATCTCTCAATGGTGATTGGTTTCAAAATGGTGAAAAAGATGCGCTTAAAGGAGCTTAACAAAGTGTTGGAGCGTATGAAGGAGAAATCTCCTCTCAAAGCAAAACAAGACTCTGCTACTGCTAAGAGAAAAGGCAAGGAGCCCATGGTTGCTCCAGTGAAGAAGAGAAGAGCTCTCATCTTGCAAGATGAAGAAGACAAGGATGAGCTTACTCTCTCTGCCTTAAGAAATTTAAAGAGTTTTGTCAGCTTTCGTGAGAGAAGAGAAGAGCCAAAAGAAGGAGGAAAAGAGACAGAAGAATCGGAGAAGGAAGAAGAACATAGGAAGATAGAGGAAAGAAGAAGAGAAGAAGAAGAATCGGAGGAAAAAGAGGAAGAAGAAGAAGAGGAAGAAGCAAAGGAAGAAGAAGAGAGAGAAGGAGATCAAGATCAGGGTCTAGAAGACTCTTTCAAGCCAACCTTGGCTATCTCTCTGTCTAGTGAATCTGAGATAAGATGAGCTAAATCTATTGCAGCTCATCACTCTAAGGCTGAGGAAGCATTACCTACTC
This sequence comes from Eucalyptus sideroxylon, assembly GCA_014182405.2. Lineage (NCBI taxonomy): Eukaryota > Viridiplantae > Streptophyta > Magnoliopsida > Myrtales > Myrtaceae > Eucalyptus > Eucalyptus sideroxylon. Next base: position 8,101,505 of record CM024552.2, on the reverse strand, counting down.
CACCTGAGGGCATCAAAACAAGGGGAGCTAATGGTCAAAAAGGTACTTCTTCACCTTTATTTGCTAGTGATGTAAGTCACTTTGTAGCAAACCCAAAACATATGTATGCCTCGCACTATCTAGAAGACAGTCATGGTGGACCATCAACTAAAGTTCCATCATTTCTCAAATTCCTTGAAGTACACTCTGTTGGTCCTAGTGATGCAATTGCTCAAACAACAGACTTTTCAAGACTGTTGGAAATTATATTGGATGTGCGGAATCAGTAATATGGTATGGGATTTGAGATACAAGATATCAAGAATGCTGTTAAGGCCACTTCAATGTCTCTGCATGACTAGTTAAATGCCCTGAAGATTCAAGTTCAGTCTAATGTGTATGGTGAAGACTTTCAGTCATTGAAGCAAAGTTTTGACAAGCTTGAGAAGACAGTGCATTCAATGGGAGAACACAAGCTTGTTCGCCTGCCCAAACAACCTTGATTCTTAATCTTTTTTCAAACCAACTCTTTTTGTTCGATCTCCACCTTTTGCTGTTGACAAAAAGGGGGAGAAGTTTATGCAAATTTGATGACATTCCTTTTGTTTGATTTGATTTGGACTTTATCTTTTTGTTTGGTGTGGTTCTGTTTTGGACTGGTTTGGACTACTGAGACTTGCTAAGTAACTTAAGTTATTATTGATTATGTTCAAGATGGTTGCGTTTACAGGACTAACATGTTTTCCGTGATTGCAGATTCACTACTATCCTTTTTCTAATCTTTAATAATATTCGTATAAGAAAACTTGGTTTGCTTAAGTGTTATTTTGCAGGTCAAAGTGTCTAAATCTGCGATAAAGTTTTGTCACCATCAAAAAGGGGGAGATTGTTAGAGAAATCTTCCTTATGTGTTTTGAAGTTGACAAAACGTTTCCTAGTCTGAAGACTTCCAAACTCTACTATCAAAGTCTGAAGACCTCCAAACTGAAGACCGCCGACTCAAGATTTAAAATCTACCCTCGTTGACAGTTTCTAGATCAACAAAGAAGTTTTATCCAAATATGAGTATATCTTTAAGGATTTGATTCAAATGATTGAAGATTATCTCACGGCTGGAGATAGCATCTAAAGATCTATTATTCATATGGCAAATAATTCGAATAATTCAAATCCGTTGATTGATGAAGTATACTTGGAAGGTTCTACTTATGGAAACCTAAATCCTAATTATATGGGTGAACAAGATTGGTGGGCTATCTTTATATTCCTTAAATAACACGAGATCTCCCTGATTGATTCTGTCCAATGGATAAATTGGAAGAACTCCTTTGAAAGGTACCAACGGTTATATAGACATGGAGGAGTATTTAAGGAAAGATGCTCTAGTTATTCGAGTGTGTGCAAGATAGAGAATTTCTAAAGTCTGAAACTCCTTACTCTTTGTTGATTTAATTGTTGAGCATACATTTGTACTCAAAAGAGAATTTTTTGTGAAACCTCGAGGAAGTATAGCAAAGTCTCTGCACTGTGGAATCGAGGACGTGAGATTGTAACATCTCTTTTGATTTATAGTGAAATCCAGCCAGTGGGCTGTCAGCGCGGGAGAGTGGATGTAAGCTTAGTCTAAGTCGAACCACTATAAACACTATATTTCAATTCTCTTTCCTTATCTCTTTACTTAATTCGTAGTCATATCCATTAGATTACATTCTTCCATATCTTTATTCTAGTATAAACTGAATTAAGTTGTTAAGATAAAAAGAATTTATTTTTACACCTATTCACCCCCCTCTAGGTGTTCATATTAGCACTTTCACCCTAATCTTTGTCTTCAACACTATAGATGAGAAGCCAACGTTGTTGCCAATTGAGCTGACAAGGCCCATGGTAGCAAAGCCTTAACCCAAAACTGCGCCGTCTCTCCTCCTTTTCTTTTGCTTGACCTTGTATGTGCAGATGCACTAGCCTCAAGCTGTACTGGTTATATCACTTGAATATACAGTCTTTCTCTTCGACCAAAAAAAAAAAATTATCCTTACCTTTCAAAGATTCCATTAATCAATTTTGGTTAATTATAAACCTAAATGAAGTAAAAGATAATATTTTAGTTTTACGAACCAGAAATTTAATGAATTTGGGGACATGATTACGTTAAGTTAATCTTACACATACTTTTTTCTCTGTCTCTCATGATCTCATTTGAAACAACTCCTTTCACCGAATAATGCTCACTTTGTTAAATCAAATCTGATTTGTTTAAACCTCCACGTCTCTCACCAAATCACCGAATTGCCCTCAATTTCTAATCTCCAATCGAACTCCTTTTAATTCCTTCTTATTCAGATTATCGATTGAGTTAAATTCAAGTTTTGACTATCTCAACAGGATCATGGCAGAGCATTATCTTATTATGCTTGGTTTGTTTGGTAACATTATCTCCTAGCTCACGGTTTTCATTTTTCAAATAGAAACTACTATGCTTGCTAGATAGTGACCAAACTCCCAAATCCTACTAGTCGCGCCTTATATTGATGGTGTATTGATGGTGCTACCTTGAAAACAATGATTTCCTCCATATGATTTGTGATCCAAAGCAGTCAGTTCTGATGGAAGTCCTGTCCCCATGATGCAACGCACAGACACTGGCCTTCCTCACTTGTTCTACATTCTAAGCGAAGGACGATCCCAATTCAAGCCTTGAAATGATAGTCTTGAGTTGATCTTGGTTTGTATGCAATTTTAAGAGACACGGACCAACGAACATGCAGACCAATCTTCGTTCCAATGGTCGCATGAAGACCACCATAGGAAGGGAAATTCATGCCTATCCACTTTGTGGAGTTCCTAATGAAGGAAACCGATTCCCTACTAACTATTTCTTGAACCATGTGGCAAAACCAATATGAACCTTATCCTCAAATTATTAATTTAGATTTTGATCATATCGAAAAAGACTTGTCACTTCTTCTTGTTGGAGAAAACTTCCTTGAGTATTTTGAAGTTAACAAAATATTTCCATCAGTTTAGTCTGAAGACTTGCAGACTCGTTCATCAAAGTCTGAAGACCACCGGACTACTAGACTCAAGACTCAAAGTCTATCTTTATTGACAATTTCTAGACCATCGAAGAAGGCTTATCCAGAATTGAGTATTTCGTTAAGGATTTGATTATATCGACTAAAGAAAATCTCTTGGCTGGATATAGCATGTCAGAATCCATTATTCAAATTGTGATTGATTCAGGGATTTTGGATCCGTTGATTGGAAAAGTATACTTGAAATGTTCTACTTATGGAAACCTAGATCCTGATTGTATGGGCGAGCAGGCTTGGGGGGCTATTGTCATATTCCTTAAATAACTCGAAATCTCTCTGATTGATTTTGTCCAACGGGTAGATTGGAAGAACTCATTTAGTAAGTGTCAATGGGTGTGATGGCATGAAGAAGTATATAAGGAAGACGTTCCAATTATTCAAGTGTGTGCGCGATAGAAGAATTACAAAGTCTGAAGCTCCTTGTTCTTAGTCAATTTAATTGTTGAGCGAAATCTTGTACTTAAAAGAGAATTTATATCTTTGTGAGGCCTTGAGGAAGTATAGCAGAGTCTCTACACTGTGGAATCAAGAAAGAGCTATATTGTAACAACTCTTTTGATTCATTGTGAAATCCAGCCAGTGGGCTGTCAGTGCGAAAGAGTGGACGTAGGCTTGGATTAAGCCAAACCACTATAAACATTGTGTTCTTATTCTCTTCCCTAAGCTATTTTACTTTGACCTTAATTCTATTTGATTATTAAAGTCAAATTTCCTTTTCATAATCAATTGCTAATCAAAGTTGCTTTAAAAATAAAATTATTCACTTCACTTTGAAAATTTTGTTTTCGCACCTATTCACCCCCTCTAGGTGCTCGTACTAGCTTCACAATTGGTATTAGAGCCTGTGTACTTACTTAAGTTGAAGTGTTTTACTTCAGAGTTAAAGATCCATAGCTAGTATGTTGGCTCCAGATCTGGTTAAAGGGAAAAGCAATACCAGACCGCCTTATTTTGATGGAAGGGAATAAAACATATTGAAAAACAAGATGAAGGCATTCCTAAGATCAAAGGTCCTCTGGAATGGGATGTGGTAGACAAAGGAATCATTCCTAAAGCTGCAATAGTCTCAGAAAGAGGAAAAGAAGCTGTTGAGTCCAGTGAAATGACTCAAGAAGAAATAATTAAGAGACAAGCTCTTGATGCAAAAGCAATTTATTCTTTATATTGTGCATTATCTCCTACTGAATATAACATAATATCTTCTTGTGAAATAGCTAAAAAAGCCTGGGATAGATTACACATCACCTATGAAGGAACTGATTGAGTGAAATAAACTAGAATCAACATTCTGCTCGGTCAATATGAAGCATTCAAGATGAAACCAGGAGAATCTATCACTAACACATTTAGTCGTTTTACAGAAATCGTGAATGGTCTTGAATATCAATGTCAACCAATTTCTAGACCCATGAAGATTAACAAGTTACTGCGTGGACTATCCAAATATTGGAATCACATAAAGACCTCAATAAGAGAGATACAAAGAATCATGCCACTCTATGTTGACGAATTGGTTGGCACTCTTCAATCTTATGAAGTAGAGCAAATCAACGAAGATAAAGATCCTAATGGTAAAAAAATCCATTGCATTAAAATTTAATGATGATTCTGATGTCACATATTCTAAAGACAATACGGATGATGAAGAGCTTGCTCTCATGATAAGAAGGTTCAGAAAACTAAACAGAAATGGGAGAATATTTAATTCAAAGAAACAAAGTTATCAGAGGCTACAAAATAAATCAGTTGAGGATGATGAATCCAATAAAGATGTAGTTTGCTTTGAATGCAAAAAAAAAGGGACATACCAGACCTAACTATCCCTTGCTGAAGAGAAAGAAAGGAAAGTTGAGAAATATCGAAAGGCGCTTAAAATAGAAACTTGGAGTGATACCGGATGTGAGGAAAGTGATGATGACTATGCCAATATTTGTCTCATGGCACAATCAGACTCAGATTCAGACTTAGAAACAGACTCAAACTTAGACAGTGAAATCGAGATAATAAATTTAAAAATTCCTACTAAAGTCTCTAGATACATTGATGAATTGTGTCTTAGTCTTAAAACCTCTCTCAAAAAGATTTTCGAACTTAAAAGGGAAAATTCTGCACTAAAACAACAGGAAATTATTTGGAAAGAGAAGGTCGAAAGTTTAGACAAAAGTGTTACTTCTTTGAAAGAAAATACAGACAATCTTTCAAAAGAAAATGCATTCTTGAAAAATGATATCTCAAGTATTTCTAAAAGGTTTTCTATAGGATCTGAGAAACTTGAAAAAATTCTTTCAGCACAAAAACCTTATTTCAACAAATCAAGTTTGTGAATGACTGCTGAAACCATTTCTCTAATTGATTTTCCTAAAATAAAAGAAAGAATTAAGCAAAGACCTACAAAAGATTTTTACAAAAATCATTTCCAAAATGTTTTTGTAAAACCTGTTGGTCGCAGTGCTCTTAAATGTTCTAGGTGCAATAGCTCAAATCATTTTGAGAAAAAAATGTCCTATGGTTTGGAAACCTATTAAAAAGGTATGGGCAAAGACCATATATTACACTAACACCAATGGACCCAAGAAAATATGAATACTAAAGAAAGCTTGAATTTCTTTTCTAAATGCAAGTCACTATCAAGAAAAATGTTAAATGGTACTTGGATAGTGGATGCTCAAGACATATGACAGGAGATTCAAATTATTTCATAAAACTTGTGCAAGTTAATGGTGGAAAGTTTCTTTTGGAGGAAATAGCAAAGGAAGACTAATGAGATACATAACTATAAAGATTGGAAGCCTCACAATCAGTAATGTTTCCTTAGTGAAAGGACTCAACTACAACTTGTTGAGTATCAGTCAACTATGCGACACTGGTTTCAAAATCAACTTTCAAGAAGGAATATGTTCAGGAACCAGTAAAGACTCCTCTCAGTCTTTCACAGGGCGAAGACATGGGAATATCTACCTCTTGAATATCAAACCAGATGAAACCCAATGTCTAATCTCCATTCAAGAAGAAGCAAACTTATGGCACAGAAAATTTGGATATATCAACATGAAGCAAATAGCGAAAATCTCAGCAAAGAAACTCGTTCGTGCACTATCCAAATTGACATACCAAAAGTCTGATCTATGCACACCATGTGTGCTAGAAAAACAGGTAAGAAATTCATTCAAACCAATAAATCAAGTATCCACTAACCGTGTACTACAGCTCTTGCTTATGGATTTCTTTGAACCAACCAAAACTCAGAGCATTAGAGGTAAGAAATACCGCCTAGTAATTGTGGATGATTATTCACGATTCACTTGGGTATATTTCCTAGCAAGTAAGTCTGAAACATTTTCTTATTTTATAAAGTTTGCTAAGAAAGTCCAAAATGAAAAAGGGTATGTTATTTCAAATATACGAACAGATCATTGAGGTGAATTTGAAAATCGAGACTTTGCTAAATTCTGTGAAGAATCTAGCTTTCAGCATGTATTCTCTTCACCATACACTCTAGATTAAAATGAAGTTGTGGAAAGAAAGAATAGATTACTGCAGGAAATAGCTAGAAGTCTTTTAATTGAAAGTAACATCTATTCTCATTTTTGGGCTGAAGCAGTTTCTACAACGTGTTATATTATTAATAGAGTCTTCTTAAGGCCTATTCTGGAGAAAACTCCCTATGAGTTATTCAAAGGAAAGAAGCCAATTGTTCCGTATTTTTATGTATTTGGATGAAAATGTTTTATATTGAAAAATGCAAATAATCGAGTTGGTAAGTTTGAAGAAAAATCAGATAAATATATTTTCCTTGGATATTCAATCACAAGCAAAGCTTGCAGAGTGTACAACAAAAAGACTCAATCTGTGGAGGAATCGATGAATGTCAAATTTCAAGATTTTATGCAAAATCAATTGATTCAGACTCAACTTGAAGAATCAGAATTTGCTCTAGACTCTACAAAGTCTAAATCTATAGAAGTAGCTCAGACTTCAGAAGACCAGCAACAAATGATCATCGAAGATTCAAATAAAGGAAATGATCAACAGTCTGACATTTCATAAGTCCAGTCATCCCAAAGATCTCATTATTGGTGATATTAATGAAGGAATTCGCACAAGATCAAAAAAGCGTGAAGAGTCTATTGCTATGGCTCTTATTTATGAGATAGAATCCAAAAGTATAGAAGAAGCTTTAACTGATGAAAGCTTAATTGAAGCTATGCAAGAAGAACTTAGGCAATTTAGTATCAATGATGTATGGGAATTGACTCATAAACCGAGGGTAAATCCATCATTGGAGCTAAATGGGTGTTCAGGAACAAGATGAACAAGAAATGAAAAGTCGTAAGAAACAAAGCAAAACTCGTGGCCAAAGGATATATGCAAGAAGAATTGATAGACTATGATGAGACTTACGTGCCAGTAGTAAGGTTAGAGGCAATTGGATTATTACTTACTTTTATTTGTTATAAGAATTTCAGGTTATTCCAAATGGACATCAAAAGTGCTTTCCTAGATGGATTTATCCAAGAGGAAGTCTATATGGAACAACCTCCCGGTTTTAAAAACCTAAAGAAACCAAATTTTGTATTCAAATTGAAAAATGCTCTATATGGTTTAAAGCAAGCACCTCGAGCTTGGTACAACAGACTAAGTAAGATTTTAATTCAAAATGACTTTGTCAAAGGTAAAGTAGATACTACACTATTTATCAAAAGAGAAAACAAAACCTTTTTACTTGTTCGAATTTATGTTGATGATATTATTTTTGGATCTTCTAATGAAAATCATTGCAAGAAATTCTCTAAGTCTATGTAGGATGAATTTGAAATAAGCATGATGGGTGAACTAACCTTCTTTCTCGGGCTTTAAGTGAAATGACTAAATGAGGGACCTTTTATTCACCAAGAAAAATATGCTAAAGAACTTGTCAAAAAGTTTGGACTGGAGAATTGCAAAAAGACTGATATACCAATGTTAAGTTCCTTGAAGCTGGACAAAGATGAAGGAGGAAAGAAAGTTGACTAGAAGTTATACAAGAGTATCATTGATTCACTTCTTTATTTTACTACTTCTAGACCTGACATTCTGTTTAGTGTTTGTATTTGTGCCAGATTTCAATCAAATCCCAAAGAATCTCATTTGAGTGCTGCAAAATGCATTATCAAATACATTACCTCAACTTCAAATTTAAGCCTCTGGTATCCTAAAGAATGAGACTTCACTCTTCTTGGATACTTAGACGCGGACCTAGCAGGATGCAGAGTTGATAGAAAGAGCACCTCGGGCACCTGTCAACTTCTTGGTAACAGAACAATGTTTTGGTTTTCAAGGAAACAAAGTACCGTAGCTCTTTCTACAGCAGAAGCAGAGTATGTAGCTCTTGGAAGTTGTTGTTCACAAATTCTGTGAATAAAACAATAGCTAAGAGACTTTGGAATTGAAGATTCATGCACTGAGATCAAATGTGACAACACCAACACAATCAATCTCACCAAGAATCTAATTCTTCATTCAAGAGCAAAACATATAGAGATTCGACATCATTTCATTAGAGATTATATTCAAAATGGAAAAGTTTCGATTCAGTTTATTGATTCAAAGAATCAACTGGCAGACATATTTACAAAGCCTTTGGAGAAAAATCAATTTGAAATTATTCGTTCCATACTCAATATCTTAAAGTTTAAGAAAGTTCAGACTCAGGGTTGAAAGTCTGAAGACACTCAGACTCAGACGATCAAGATTCATGACTGTAAGTTATTTCTATTTTAGAAATTTATCTCTCGGATAAAATCTCGAAAAGGTACGATCATCTATCTGTAATTGATTGATGTTATCTTCCCCAGTTTTCATGATTATTGCAAACTTTCCTTTTTGAAAAAGAAGTTTTTTTTTTTTTAAATGACGGTTATCTAATTTTTCAAAAAGGCAATGATTTTTTAAAAGGCTTTTTTTTTCTTTTACGACATTCCGTATGTCTCGCTTCAACTGCCTTATATATTGTTAGTTCTTCTTTGTTTTACTCACAAAAACTCTAAGAGAGCACAAATCTCCAACTTCTCTTTTCTTCTCTTGTTTAATCCTTGAAAAGTTTTCACCTTTCTTGCGAAACAAGCTTAGAATCTCTCAAAGACTGTGAAGGATGTCGTCTCAAAGAAAGTCTTCGAGGATCGTGAACAGGGGACCACAGCAAATGCGTGAGGGTCCTACGGATTTTGACCTCACCAAGGAAGAAGAATCTCCTAGACAACAGTAGAGCCCACAACATTCTCAACAGTGTCTATCTCCTCCATCTAGACCTCAAAATATTGAACATCGAGAAGATGAAGAAATCATCAAAGATGCAGAACCTGTAAGAACTCAAAAGCCTGCTTTTACTTTTAAGCTTTACCGTGCTTTGAAAAAGAGTGGTACTCCATTGAACTATATTGATGAATTTTTAAAAGACAAAGGGTATCGCAATGAAACCTACTTTTTATGCACAATGGAACGATTGGGAATTGCTCCTACAGGGTTAGCGGAAGAAGCATTTGCAAATATCCCAAGCGATCCACGTGTTGGAGGGCTAAGTCAACCTGATGGGAATGATGATGATAGGATGTACACTCATTTTAAACCTAGAATAGGTGTTGCAGCAAAAATCCGAAGCAAAAGGATAGATTTGTTTCATTCAGAGGAACACAAGCAACTATACTCTAAGTTGCTAAAGCATGGTGTGATTAACCCTAGAAGTATGGACTTTGATTTTCTTGATTCTCTAAATGTCAAGTTGTGAGAGAAATTCAATCTTCTTTATCTAGAATGGTTTTGTTCTAAAACGATAGAAGCTCATGCTGAACTCACTGCTTACTTCTATTCTAATCTAAGTTTCTTGGATGCGAATAGATTCTCTTTTAGTGTTCGAGATCGGACTATGTAGTTGACATGGATACATTGGCTTATGTAATTGGGGTTGAAAGAGAGAAATTCCAACCAATCAGTGTGTCTATTGGTCGAGCAATGGTAGAGCTTGTTTAGGATAGAACGGTGGAAGGAAAGATTTCATATTTGAGGATGAATGCCTCAAATATTTTGCTTCACAAGATAATGATCAACTGCCTCAGACCCAAATCAACTTCGAAGACCGATGTTTCAAACTCGGAGGCAAAGGTGATGTATGCCATTAACGCTGGCAAAAATTTCTCTCTTCCATACACTATTATGTTCTACATGTACAAAACGATGGTGAAAGACAAGGGCCAACTTCCTTACTCAGCACTTGTCACTAAGTTATTTAGACATTTGAACATTCAGCCTCCCAGGATTCTTTGTGTTTGAACATGCGATAAAATGATGGTGGGACTGAAAATGGTCTCTAAAATTCATCTGAAGGAACTTAACAAGGCTTTGGAGCGATTCAAGGATAAAACCCCTGTCAAGACTCATCCAGTGTCTTCGGCTGCAAAATGAAAAGGGAAGGAGCCCGTGGTTGCTTCATCCCAGAAAAGAAGAGCACTCATCTTGGAGGATGAAGAGGATGAGGATGATATCACAATTTCTGCTCTTGCTTTGAAAAACTTAAGTCATTATGTTCCAGAGACAGAGGTAAGACAAGAACAAGATAAGGAGGAGATTGAACAAAGGACTGGAGAGAGAGAATCAATGGAGAAAGAAGCAGAGGAAGAAAGGATAAAGGAAGAAGAAGAAGAGGGTAGAGGTGAACAAGAAGAAGCGGAGTATGAAGAGTACTTCTCACCGCCTGAAGGCAATGAAACAAGGGGAGATGCTAAGAAAAGAGGTACATCTTCAATTGCTGCTACTAATGAAGGAGTAAGTCGTTCCCCAGCAGATCCAAAAGACATCTATGCCTCTCAATTTTCCAAGGAAGGCCATGAGGTTTCATCGCCCAATCTGAGTGAGCGTGCTGACTTGCCATCATCTGCCAATATACCTTCTGATCATGCAGAAGCCAGTACTCAGACTAATAATTCAGCAAATTTTCACAGAGTGTTTGATGTTCTTATGGAGATGCGAGGCCAAATTTATGCTCTGGGATGCGAAGTTTAGAACTTGCAGAATGCAGGTCAAGCCTCTTCAGTTTCTTTGCATGATCAAATTCATGCCCTTACTCTTCAAGTTCAAGCAAATGCCAAGGGTGAAGATGTGGCCCAACTGAAGGAGGATTTGAAAAAGTCGGAAGGGATTGTCTAGCTAATGGGAGATTTCCAGCTTGTTCGTGTTCCAAAGCAATCCTAATTCCATTCGTTTTTTCGTCTCTACCTTTTTTAATGCTGACAAAAAGGGGGAGAGATATGGTGCAACTTTGAGACTTGAGATTTAAACTCTTGACTTTTTGATTGACTTTACTTTTGTGTTTGGCTGTTTGGTTGTGACTGGATTTGGATTTGGATTGTTTGATCGTTTGTTTATTTTAAGCACTATTGGTATTTCATGGCAAAGATAGCTGCTCATTTACAGGACTAACTTATTTTCTGTGGATGCAGATTTTAATGTTATCCTTACTAAGCTAATTATCTTTTATGAGATATCCTTGTTTGCTTGAATATTGTTTTGCAAGTTAAAGTTATCTAAATCTGCAGGAAAGTTTTGTCACCATCAAAAAGGGGGAGATTGTTGGAGAAAACTTCCTTGAGTGTTTTTAAGTTGACAAAACATTTCTATTAGTCTAGTTTGAAGATTTGCAGACTCTTTTATCAAAGTCTGAAGACCACCGGACCGCTAGACTCAAGACTCAAAGTCTATCCTCATTGACAGTTTCTAGACCGTCGAAAAAGGCTTATCCAAAACTGAGTATTTCGTTAAGAATTTGATTCTATCGATTGAAGAAGATCTCTTGGCTGGATATAGCATGTCGGAATCCATTATTCAAATTGAGGTTGATTCAAGGATTTTGGATTTGTTGATTGGCAAAGTATACTTAGAAGGTTCTACTTATAAAAACCTAGATCCTGATTGTACGAGCGAGCAGGATTGGTGGGCTATCGTCATATTCCTTAAATAACTTGAAATCTCCTTGATTAATTTTGCCAACGGGTAGATTGGAAGAACTCCTTTGATAAGTGCCAACCGGTGTGATGGCATGAAGGAATATATAAGGAAAACGTTCTAGTTATTTGAGTGTGTGTGCGATAGAAGAATTCCAAAGTCTGAAGCTCCTTGTTCTTAATCAATTCAATTGTTAAGCGAAATCTTGTACTCAAAAGAGAGTTTATATCTTTGTGAGGCCTTGAGAAAGTGTAGCAGAGTCTCTATACTGTAGAATCAAGGAAGAGCTATATTGTAACAACTCTTTTGATTTATAGTAAAGTCTAGCTAGTGGGCTGTCAGTGCGGAAGAGTGGACGTAGGCTTGGATTAAGCCGAATCAATATAAATCTTGTGTTATTATTCTCTTCCCTAAGCTCTTTTACTTTGATCGTAATTCTATTTGATTATTAGAGTCTAATTTCTTTTTCATAATCTATTGCTGATCAAAATTGCTTTAAAAATAAAATTATTCACTTCACTTTGAAAATTTTGTTTTCGCACCTATTCACCCCCTCTAGGTGCTCGTACTAGCTTCACACTTCTAAGGTTGTGCGTTATAGGTCATGCTCTCATCCCAATTAGCAAGAGCTTTAAAGCTCACAAAGTCGAATCTCATCCTCCTTTTTCACTCCACTTGTCTAATGGGTTTGTTACGAATGATAAAGTTCAGCCTTCGTTATGATGTAACAATGCACATTTTGCATTGGTAAGAAGAATATAGATTTGTAGAAATTCGAGAACGTTGCACTGATACATTCTCTGTAACAGATTTACGCTGGTTTGTTTTATTATGAGTAAAGTTCACTTGTTTTCCCAACAAAAAAGAAATGCATAAGAGTTAAAGGGCTCTATAATGTCATCCAGAAAAAAAAAAAAAAAAAAAAAGAGGGATGAAATTGATCGACAAAAGCAAGGAGGGAGCAAAATGAATATGGATTATACAGATACTCTGTCAATACATGATCCACTAATTTGAAGTACATGGAGAGTGTAAACATAAAGATATTATTCAATCCTCATTACGTCAAGATATGACTTCCCTTGGAGCTCACGAGAGAAGAGACCCCTCAAGTAATCGGCCATACCTATTCTTCTGAACAAGGCTGGCTTTTCCGGTGTGATCAGGCTCGGTGCAGGACCACATTCCCCTTCCAATTTTGGGCTGTGAAATGCAGCAATCGAGAGCCTCTCCTTCATCGAGTTAACCATTGCTCGATGCTCAATGCTACGATAAGTGCCATTCGTAACAATCTGTGTAGATCACCAAATACACAGACTAATTTGTCATTCCTCTTATGGATTTTATTCGTGTAATTGTTTAATTTATAGATCAAACTAGCTAGCTCATTGCATATCAATAAACAATGATGTCCACATCGGGATTTGGAAAATATACATGTAACTGTACAAATTTCCCACATTTCATAATTGAAATGTCTACCATTTTATTCAAGATTATTGTTGCGTTCACAGCGCATAAATTTTCATTTAGATTGATAACTCGTCCCTCTTGAACATTTAGAAGTGAAATGTTAGATGGATAGTGTATGATATTATAGTTTCGTCATCAACAGCAGATGGATATAGACAATACTTAGCTCATATAGCAAACAAAATTAGGTGGAACTCCGTGTCAAAGCAGTAGAAATAGGGCCAATCGTAATACTTACCTCTAAAATGTCTCCGACGTTGACAACGAATGCATTAGGGAGGGGCTTGACAGAGACCCACTTGCCCTCTTTCCTTACTTGGAGACCTTCCATTTCATTGACTTGGAGAAGAATAGTGAGGCCTGTGGAGTCGGAGTGAGGAGTGAGGCCCGTGACAAGCTCAGGTCGCGGACACGGAGGGTAGTAGTTCATCCTAAGGGCCTGCCTGCCCTCATCAAACAGTTCTATCATGTCCTTAAATTCCATCTGCAGAGCTTTTGCCATGAGAAGGAGTATCTTCATGGCAAGGTCTCGCAGCTCCGAGCTATATTCATCTAAGACTTCTCTGCATAATGATAAGGTGATACATGTAAGAATAGGTTACAAAGACGAGAGAGAGGACGGGATCTGTAGAAGACGGTAAACAGGCTAAGCATACAATAGTCACTGTAAAGTTAAGATATCCTTGATGATGTGGGCTAATCCTGAAGCTAGTCTTCCATGCATCCGACTCATAATGTAGTTTTATTATATTTTCGGCCCTTGCTAATCTTATCATGCAAACTTAGCATTAATCCTAATTTGCGATTTGATCACAACTATAGACATAATTTGTTAACATAGTTTTATTAATCTTACGATGTATGCAAAATAAGTCATGTATGGTTTCCAAATCTTGTATATGTCATAAACGAGAGTTCTCTATAAATGACAGACCATTGATGTTCTTAATTAACTCAAACTCATTAGAATTCCAATAACGCACTTCTTATTCTTGAATTTAAGGTAACCAACTCTCGTACATTCGCACTAATACTAATCCCTCCTGGCCTTTCAACGAAGTATTTCTCCGTCGAAGTGTGTTGTAGCTAAGTAGATTTCATCGTTATTTCTACACAAAGTCTAGTAATACACAAACTCTAAAAAAGACCTTCAATAAAAATTAAAATCTACTTATCTATGATTAAATAGGTAGCAAACCCTTAAGAAACTGTTACTCAATAGATGCCAGAAAACCAGTCATAGGATCACCTCGAAATCTCCCCTACTTTGATTAAATTACTCTTTATGGACAAGGGATGTGCAGATCATTTGAGTTGTCAGTAGACATTATAAAATAATTTGAGCGTGATCTTCGTTTGACTTGGCCAGCTATAATTTGCCTGAATCGAAATGTAGAATGTTTACATACGTGTACCCAACAAATCCCGTGAACGATCATCTCGCTTGTCCGTGAAAAGCTGAAAGCGACAATTTTTGTCCTCGCTCCCAAGTTCAACTCATCGACCAATTATGAAAGTGACTATACTAGGACAAGTACAGTGGCGGTCCCGTGAGCACGAAGACAACCCCACATGAATTATTGTTTCGTGACACACTAGAGATACCAACATTATTATATAAAATTAATTCAGTTATTTTGTGAAATAGAGAGAGAGAGTGAGTAATGCTAATATGATATGTCGAAATA
The DNA here is from genome assembly GCA_014182405.2 of Eucalyptus sideroxylon. Lineage (NCBI taxonomy): Eukaryota > Viridiplantae > Streptophyta > Magnoliopsida > Myrtales > Myrtaceae > Eucalyptus > Eucalyptus sideroxylon. The sequence goes on along the minus strand of CM024552.2, from coordinate 8,086,297 downwards.
TCTCACATCGCTTGACTATGAAGTTTATATATTTATCATATATATGTAATCTTCATATACCTATCAGATTAAATATTTAGGTTGAACCTTCAATATTAATATCAAAGTCGTCCACCTTATTCTTTAATATCTCCCTTCACCTATTGGTTTAGTTTTTGACATAATGAATGGCGAGGGTCAAGTGGCTTGTCAGTGAGGGTGGGGCAACAGCGGTGGAGATGTCCTGTGTGAGACATGGTCAGGTAGGAAGCTATGTCGGTGCACGTTGGGAATGAGAAGGGCAGACGTAGAAAGGGCGAAAATAGAAGAAAAGAGGGGAAAATTGGGGAAATCAAATCTGCCAATTTAAACCTACTTCATCTTAATGTGTTAGGCTTGGAGGGGTAATAAGTCTATTCCACCAAATTTAGACAACCCCGAATTTTTTTTAAACGAAATATCCATTTGATGTAAAGCGTCTCAATGCATGAGAGAGAGCGAGAGAACCTGAACGGAGAAGGAAGCATAGGAAAAAGATGAGGTTTTCTCGAATGTCGTGGGAGGGACGCCATGAAGAAGACGTCGGCCCAATCAAGCTTCTGCTCCTCCGACCCGACAAACATCTGCCCAAAACCCTCCACGTCTCCTTCTTCTTGCCAAAACTTCCTCTTCTCCTCCATTGGAAGCTTGAAGAACTCTTGGATTCCCAACTTCACCTCCTCCACCAATGTACAACTCACCCCATGATTTATCAACTGCGTGCAGAAAATAAAAAGGATCGATTATTCTTGAAAAAGAAATCCAGACCATTTGTCTTAAGTAATACTCACAGAAAGAAAAAGTAAAAGTACGCCTTCATGAAAATTGTACCTGAAAGAATCCCCAATCCCTACATGCAACGTGCAACTTTTCCAGCTCGGACTCCACCAAATCGTCATGGCTTGACGAGAGCTTGTTCATGTCAATTACTGGTACTTGAAGCAACAAAGATCCACGATCATCACGCATGAACGGATGATCTTGGTCGGTACGGACATAGCGAGGCGGGACTTCGGTTATGGCCTCTTTTGCCAACTCCTGAACGCATGGGACTGGAAGAGAACTGCCAAGCTTCATGAGATTCACCGCCATTGTCGCAACGAGAGGATCGGACGACAAGAACCTCGAAAGATGTGGTAATTTTTAATGGATAAAGAGCTAATGAACTTACAACTCTTTTTTAGTGGGCTTCACTATAATGGCTTACCTAAAGGCACACTATATTTATATTTGTATTCGCATTCATACCCCACGAGATTCTGGATGCCAATTAAAGATA